>CM040180.1:20049540-20749540 GCA_022606695.1 Vaccinium macrocarpon
GAATTATTCATGGCCAAACCAACTCGCACAGGGGCTTAAGGACTCCCTATGTAGTGTCGAGCTATTCACCCTCTCGTGGTGACTGTAAAAGGCACGTGCTATGCCCGTAGTTAGGTTTTACCCACTCTAATTGCTCCCCAGCTCTGCCATTGCTGTCATCCTTCAGAAGTGCGCAGAGCTTCAATGGTTCTGGATGCATCTCTTGCATGCTTCCCCCTCATGTGGGGAGCAAAGTTCCTTTCACATTAAATGCGACATGACCCGATGGGGGATGGATAAGCCCATAGGACGTTTTTTGCTAATGCGTTCAAACGCGTCACGTCCAACTTTTTGGGGTTTTGGGCGTGATAATCATTATCCCTACCCCTAAACCCTTCGAATCCTCAAAAACTTCTTCCCTCTTTACTCATTTTACTTTACCCATACAAAGAGAGATAGAGAAAAGCTATTTTGTCAAGGTTTTCGCCCCTTGCAACTGATCCTTTTCCTTCATCCCCATTTCTCGTCGGAAAATACCCTCCATTCCTGTCGGAGAGCCTTACATTAGGTCCGCCTTATCACGTAAGTGCCTTATTCTTAGATTCTGCTGCTTTACCCGTCGTAGTTTTTCTCGTTTCTGGTTCTTGTTTACCATCTTCCCCAGGTTTCAATAGTGAAACCCTAATTTTCTCGAAATGGGGAGGCATAGGGCACTCTTAAGTACTCCTGAAAAAAGAGAGGCATTCTGTAGGAAGTAGGAGATCCCTGGTGATGTTCAATTTTGATTGGAGAGTCGCAATAACCTAAGGGAAGAAAGTCAGGATCAAAATAGGATTCACATCCCTTTGATTTTCATAGTTGAGGGTGTTTGAGGTTTCCCCTTCATCCATTCTTTAGAGAAGTTTCCTATAGGTGTAGATTGAGCCCTATGCAGCTATGCCCTAATTTTGTCAGGGTAGTTATGGGCACAGTTGCCCTAAACAGGCTACTCGGCCTTCATCTGGATTGGTGGGACTTACACTACCTATATAGTGTAGTACCCACCATTGACAATAACTATTATTTCAAGGCTAGGGATCCCGAGCATAAGCTCATCACAGATCTGCCTAATTCTTTGAAGGGTGAAAGGGATGACTACCTTATATTCACTGGCAACTGGGAGCCTAGGAACACCGAGGGAAACACCATTGGCTTCGCCTGCCCCATAGTTGCAGGCCAACCACGTTAGTATTCTACCCTAGCATACTAGTTTATTTCTCATACCTTTGCTTCTTGTTTTATTGATCATTTTATTTGTTCTATTCTCTATGTTTGTAGCAAACAATATTAATCACGGCGGCCGCTTGAACCACAGAAAGTTGCACCGAGAGGAAATTGCATTGGCATTGTACTTCGATGGATTCGAACCTACTCCGGTAGGTCTCGGCCGAGCTTCTCATCTCTTGTTGGATTACACACCCACTTATTAGGAGATATCCGAAAGAGTTGGTGAGCCAAGGTCAAGGCATCCCTGGTCTTTAACTGCTCCATTGATTACCCCATTAGCCCTTGTTGACCAGAGACCAACCAGGCCTAGCAGACGTCGGCGAAGAGGGAGGGCGATGCATTCCCAAGCTCCCAGAGATCTTCAACAACAAATAACTTTTTCTCATGTCCCCGAAATCCCCACTGCAATCACAATCCTCAGCCGTACTGACCAAGAGCCGAGTACTTTTGGGAGGGTTGTGGTGGAAGAAGAAAAAAAAGAAAGAGAAAAAGAAAAAAAGAAGAGAGACTTGATCACCGCTCTGCTATTCTCTCCTTAACCAGGAAATCTTCCCTGCTTGCTGACTCAGATTCATTAGGCTACTCCCCCACACTTGCTCAAGACATGCCTGTACAGCTGGTCAGCCTACTAGACGAGCTCAACCTCACTTTTCCATCCTCTCGTGGTGGTCCAGTCGGCGCCCCCTCTAGGGGCAACTCCAGTCAACCCCTATACTAACACAGCGTCCGCGTTCACTTAACAAGAAAGGGATAAAAGGCTCTTGGAAAGCCCGCAAGTAATTTAGCCTCCCCCACAGAGGCGAAGGACTGGGGAGGCTAACTCGTGTCGTACACTGATCGACTCTCCTCCACTCGTCTAGCCTTGGGCTTCTGTTCTTGCTCGCCTGGATGGGACTCCTCTCACCACTATTGATAAGGCTTCATCTATTGATGTGGCTTATGGGGTGTCCAAGGCTGCTCATCTCCCTTTGGACATGGAATGGGAGAAGAGTTGTTCCTATGACTCTTTGATGAAGTCGATATTCCAGTCTAGTGTCAAGGTATCCCTTTCTTTCTTCATAGCTTACTAATTTGGCCATTGTCATTGCATTCATGCCCTACTTTTTTCACGTATCCCATAGATAATGCAAAACGTATCTGTCAATTTTGACTGTGCAAAGGACATTGGGAAAGAGCTCAAGAAAGAGCAGAAGAGGACCGAGAAGGCTGAGAAAGAATGCGCTCTACAAGCTCAGTTTGTAAAGGATGCTCGGGATGAGGTGGAAAAGCTGAAGGCTGATCTGCTTGAGCAAAAAAGGAAAGCTGAAGATACTGAGTAGCAACTTTGTAGGGAGCTTGCTACTGTAGGAACAAAGGCCGAGGCCGAGTATGACAGAGCTGTCCTTTAGGTAACTGCTAACTATAGGACCCAAATGTCTGCTGTAAAAGATGTTGTTTGGGAGACTAGCTGCGTTCGTTCTTGCACCAAGATGAGGCTACCCAAAGACTCTCCAATGTGGATTGATATGGAGTTCTCCAGTCAGATGGATGCCCTGGCAGCTTAGCAGCCTGAGACCAAAGCCCCTCATTTCGACGTGCTCCTTAATACTCAACTCAAGCTCAAGCCTTCTACGGAGTTAAACTAGACTGGCGATGTGATTCACCTTACCGAGCAAATTGGCAATGAGAATGCAGAGGATCCTGTTGATCCTAAAGACAACGAGAGTACTGACCCTACCCCTGTCACCAATGCTGGTCAGCATGGTGAAGAGGTTTGATGCCTGTATTAGCCTTATTTGCTATTATTTGAACTCAACTTTTTGATTGACCCTGCGTGGTCTTGCTCGGCCATCTGTGGCCTACTGATACTTCTCTTGTAGTTTCAATCCTGCTTTGATAATTGGTCCTGTGTGATCTGGTTTGGCCGTATGTGGCCGGTGGTACAAAATGTTTTCTTTTTAAATGGTATGGTATTTTTGCAATATTCCCTGTATGCTAAGTTTCTTCATACTTAGGATTTTCCGCAATATTCGTTGCATGCTAAGCTTTTCGTACATAGGATTTTCTGCAATATTCGTTGCATGCTAAGTTTCTTCATACTTAGGATTTTCTGAAATATTTGTTCATGCTAAGCTTTTTCGCACTTAGGATGTTACTGCAATATTCGTTGTACATCTAAGTTTTTTTGTACTTAGAATTTCATTGCAATATTCGTTGCAAATCTAAGGTTTCTTATACTTATAGCATCCAAGTGTCTTCGTACTTGGATTTATTAACATGATTAGAATGAACATATACATACTTTCTGCTCCCCAATAGGAATCCAAATTTGAGACAAATTTTGGTTGGAATTAATCGAAACTATAATAAGAAAAAATGAAATCTCATTAACGCTTGAAATATTAGTAACAAATCTATATAACGGATGTTGGTGATTTTATTCATAAACTCAACTAAGTACTAAAAACAAATGTGAATTTATTCGTATTCACTAAAAAAAGTTCTAATCGTATTCACTACCACTTAATCAAATTATTGGTAGAATTTTCGTAGGTTCTGGACATTCCATGGCCGTGGTATTGGGTCTCCATCCAGGTTGGCCAAATGATAGGCCCCAATGCGGGCAATCCCAATGATCTTATATGGGCCTTCCCAACTCGGCCCAAGCTTTGCGTCAGTAGATACTTTGGTGTTGGCCAAGACTTTGCTCAGGACTAGATCCCCAATCTTGAACTCTCTTGGTTTCACCTTCTTGTTGTAACTTCTCCACAATTGCTCTTGATATGCTGCCAATGTAATTAGTGCATGCTCTCTTTTTCCCTCGGCGAGGTCGAGCTGCTCGGCCAATGCTCTGTCGTTGCCACCTGACTCGACAAGAGTAGTGCGAATGGTCAGCAAACCAATTTCCAGTGGGATCACTGCCTCTATCCCATAAGTAAGGAAGTACGCCGTCTGTCTCGTAAATCGCCGTGGGGTGGTCCTGTATGCCCAGAGCAAGGCTGGTAGCTCGTCTAGCCATTTTCCCTTCTTACTCTCCAACCTCTTCTTAAGACTTTTAAGGATGGTCTTGCTCGAAGCTTCTGCTTGCTCATTACTCTGTGGGTAAGCTGGGGTTGAGTAGTAGTTTCTAATACTGTACTGAGCACAAAATGCTTTGAACTTTTTGCCGAACTGGGACTCATTGTCTAAGATGATGGAATAAGGCACTCTAAATCGTGTAATGATTTTGTTCCACACAATCCTCTCCACCATAGCTTCTATAATCTTGGCCAGAGCTTCACCTTCTATTCATTTAGTGAAGTAGTCCATGCCTATGAGTAGGACTTTTCATTTTCTTTTTGCCATGGGGAGAGGACCCACAATGTCCAATCCCCACTAGGCAAATGACCACGGGCTGGTTAGAGGTAATAGATCCTCAACTGGCGCTCGGATTAGAGGAGAAAACCTCTGACACTTCTCACAAGTCTTGACAAAGGCCTTTGCATCTTCTTGCATGTTAGGCCACCAATACTGCTTGACCGAAATCCTAGACCTAATTAATGGGTTGCCCCAAGCGTAGGGCGGGGACCGATGTAGCACAATACCCGGTAAGACCGGAGTCGAATCCACAGAGAAGGTGGAAGTGCTTTGGTAAAAATTTGGGAAAATAGTTTAATCACGGCTCTTAGGTGGCCACCCTTTATGGTTTGGTTGGTGAATTTACTAAACTACGGAAGAAAACCGGTTTGAATTGAATTATTAAAAGGCAAGTATGGTCGTAGGGATCATAACACTGGTGATTAGATCTAGATAGTTCTGCTCCACTCGATGGTCTGAAAATAGTAGATTTTAGAGGGAAAAAGATACCCCAAAAGATGCGAATCCTCTGGTTGCCGTTTACCCATGTATAGCGTAGAATGAGTTTTGGACCCCCGTTCTCCACGTTACATGGGCTCCGACAATGCCCGCACACGTCTGATGGAAGTACTTTACTAACCTAAAATTGCTTTTCGAATTATTGGTTTAGAAAACAGGAGCAGAACAGATCCAGACCTAGCCACGGTGTGTTAGTCACCCCGCGACCACACTTATTGGACTACTCACTCATATTAATTTGAACAGATAACGAGAACATGGAAGAAAACATGCTAGAATAATTAAATCTGGATTAAAAACTAGGATTCAAGGGCAAAACCGCGGACAAACTCCCGCAAACTAAGAGTTAATACTGATAAATAAGAAATACCCGAAGCAATACTTGGAACAACGAACAAATCCCTAAAAATTTCAGTGCAAAAGCCTCCGTAACGTCAAATCTCCAGCACAAAAACAAACGGCCACAAGAAAAGTTAAGTAACACAATGTGCGAACCCTAATTCGACCTAAAATCGGGGTATATATCTTCCCCCGAAGTCAAAGCTACGTGGCAAAGTCAACTGTTAGTATGAGACCCTCGGTATCGATACTAGCAAAATGATGTATCGATACCTGTGCTTTCTGTTTTCGTATGCTGCCATGGGTATCGATACAGGACAATCCCTGTATCGATACCGGTGCCCTTAAAACGCCTTCCAAGCTTGTTTGGCCGTCCCCACTTGGGTCCCACTGGTTCCCTTCGTGCCCGACCACCATGTGTCCATTCCACGCACTCTTTCCCACCTGTTTCCTACAAAACAACCAGAAACAAGAACAACCACGGACAACACCGCATCAAGTGGAAAATGCAACGCGCTAATTCGCCCTACTTAGGCGCTTATATTCATGACATTGCGCGCCTATCACAATACCCCTATGTGTCCTCCATATGTTCCATCATGGATCTCATGGAGGAACTTCTGGACTAGAGCTGGGTATACACAACAAATATGGAGCAAGGAAAGATTTTCGATAAAGCTTACCTTCTAGGGAAAGCTAGAAGCGTACAGACTTGGTTCTGATCTTGTGAGCTTCCCTCTTGTCTTCTGATAAAGTCTCATCTCGTAGGTATGCCACTATTGGGTCCATCCAGCTTGGTCCTAGCTCTGTCTCTATAACATCTCTACTGCACAGCCAATGCTTGGTTTACTCAGGTAATCCGCAGCTATTGTACGACGATATGCTGTTTTAATTGCCAACCCCAAGCATGCCAGTGAATCTGCATGTGCGTTTTGTCCCGAGCTGATTTACTAGATATGGACCTTTTCAAACTGGTTGAGCAGATCTTTAGATGTCTCAGAATACACAACCATCTTTTCGCTCTTTGCAGCATATCCCCCTAAAAGCTGATTAACAATTAATTGTGAATCATAGAATACTTTTAACTTATTGACCTTGAGTTCTATGGCGCTTTTGAGTCCAGCAAGCAAGGCTTCATATTCTGCCACATTATTGGTTGCACTGAACCCCAGTCGTAGTGCTTGCTCCAGTACCAACCCTTCTTGAGAAAATAACACCACTTTTGCTCTAGAACCTTTGTTGCAAGTTGACCCATCAATATAAAGCCTTCACTATTCTAGATCTAGATTGGCCATTCTCATTAGCTGCCCGAGATAATTGATTCTATGCTCCTTCTCGTGGAGGGCTGGTGGAGGTGGAACAACTATTGGAGTAAACTCAGCTAACAAAGTCACCAAAATTTGCCCTTTGATTGCCATCCTGGGCTAGTAATCAAGGTCAAACTGGCTTAATTCAATGGACCATTTGGATATTCTTCTAGAGAAATCTACCTTCCTAAGCTAGGCCCTCAATGGATATTCAGTGAGCATAATGATGGGATGCTGTAAGAAGTAGTGTGGTAGCTTTCTGGAACTAATAACAAGAGCATATACCTATTTTTCTAATGGTAAATACCATGTCTATGCATCTAGCAAGGTTTTGCTCATGAACTAGACTGGAGCCTACTCTATTCCCTTTATTCATAGGAGGACCGAGCTGACTGCATGCTCGGATACCGCTAAATATTGTATCAACTACTCCCCAACTTCTAGAGTAGAGAGCAAGGGTGGTGATGACAAATAAATCTTCAATTCCTGGAAAGCCTTCTCCTGCTCGGCTCCCCACTCATATCCTTCTCTTTTCTTCAGAGTTGAAAGAATGGCCTTGCAACGATCTGAGGACTTACTAATAAAACGGTTAAAGGTTGCTGTCATCCTTGTTAGTCTTTGAACCTCTTTCGTGGTCTTAGAGCTTTGGAGATTTTGAAGTGCGGTGATTTGATCTAGGTTGGCCTCAATCCTCTTTCTTGTCACTCAATGTCCTAGGAACTTTCCTGAGCTGACCTCAAAGGCACACTTTGAGGCATTCAGCTTTAACTTGTATTTTCTCAGAATGTTGAAGGTCAACTTCAAGTTGGCAAGGTGACTAGGCTTCACCTTGTTTTTCACCACCATACCATCTATATAGACTTCCATGGTTTTACCAAGCTGATTTTGAACTTCTTAGTGACCAACCTCTTGTAAGTTGCTCCAGCATTCCTCGGCCCAAATGGCATGACCTTATAACAGTAGAGGCCTTTTGGTGAAATGAAAGATGTTCTCTCTTGGTCAGGCTTGTACATTGCTATTTGATGATATCCTCGATATGCGTCAATGAAGCTCATCCTCTCATACCCCGACGTGGCGTTCACTAGCTGATCAATTCTAGGAAGTGGAAGGCTGTCCTTGGGGGCATGCTTTGTTAATATTGGTGAAATCCACATAGACTCTCCACTTCCCGTTTTTCTTCTTGACCACAATCGTGTTAGCCAACCACTCCGGATAGCTCACCTCATGTATGGCATCTGCTTTTAGCAGCCGATCTACCTCTTTAATGACAACGTCCACTTGTTGTGGTGCTGACCTTCTTACCTTTTTAGACAATAGGCTTCTACTGAGGATCCACGTTTAAGTGGTGGCTGATTACTTTAGGGTCTATCCCAAGCATTTCTTGGGGAGTCAATGCGAAAACGTCAATGTGGTCTTTCAAAAAAGCCACCAAATCATTATTTTCCTGTTCGGCAAGGGTTTCACAAACCAAGAAATATCTTTCTGCATCATCTTCTTCAATTAGTATCTTCTTTAACCTTTCTACCATTTTCTTGGTAGGGTAACCTCCAACGTCCTCCAAGGTCGGCTAATCTGGAACTTCAATCGTTTGGACTAGCTCGACCTTTGGGGGCTTCTTTAAGACCATGTTGAAACACTGGTCGGCCACTTTTTGGTTACCCCTGATGCACTCTGTAACATCCGCTCCAGGGTATTTAATCTTCTGACGGTAAGTTGAAGAAACTGCCCTCTTTTTATGCATCCAAGTTCTTCCTATAATCACGTTATAGGAGGAGGGGATATCCACGACAAGGAAATCAGTCTTCAGGACTACTGATCTAGCTCGGACGGGTAGTGTGACCTTTCCCATAGGCCAAACCGTCTGTGCCCTGAAGCCGACCAAAGGGACAAGACATTTTTGTAACAAGCTTGATGGGAGCTCCATCTTCTTAAAGGTGTCATAGTACATGATTTCCGTGCTTGCCCCTTGATCAACCAGAATCTTTTCCACATTATATTCCCCTATTCGTAGGGTAATAACTAGTGCGTCATTATGGGGCATCGTTACCCTATCTAGATCTTCATCCAAGAATGTTATGGGTACCTCCATCACTCCTTCAGCTTTTGACCTTTTCGTGCCGAGCTTCATGACATGTTTTAAGGCTATCATTTGAAGAGTCAAAGCAAATACACCATGAATAACCCACCAAGATTGAGGATCCATATTCCATCTATCTTCAATAGAATCAATGTCCGCAAATGGCCTATCCTTGGTTGAGAATTTGGCATATTCCATATTGGCTTTGGTACGCTCTGAGGAATCATCAAAGTACCTTTTGAAACATTTCTTCCTCTCATTTGTAACCTCTTCATTGTAACCTCTTCATCTTGGTGTGGAGGAACTCGCTTTGGATCCTCTTGAAACTATTTTTCACAATAATACCTAAATTACAAAGTAAATAAATAATTAAGAGGTGAATGATACAAATACCAAGTTAGTGGCTTAGTGCAAATGGTAAATGAATTACCTTGGATTTAGGGCATGTGCCAAGCAATGAAGAGGTGTACTGGTCTTGTTCCACCTATCCACAAGTATTTTATGAACAACATCATAAAATTGACCGTCATCATCCACACAAGGGATCTTCTTCTCAAATTTCTCAATGGCACACCTCACTTTCTCAATCATGGTATCCCACATGTCATAAACCAAATGGAGAGTGGGTTTGTCCGTGTCACATGCTCTAACCATGTAATAAATAGGAGATGTAAATGATAGAATGTAGTCTACCTTATCCCACCATGTCTCATTCAACGAAGTTTCCCTCACAAATGAAGCCCCACGTTCCACCCTACAAGCATTCCATTGACTACTAATTACCATCAATTGAAGACCATGCTTGATGAGCTTAAACCTCCTAAGCATCACAATGGATGAAGGTGCCTACAATCGAAAGTAACTTCAAAGAAGCAAACTCATTGAAGATTGTCAATCTCATTGTGTGATTCTTAATGATCGATGCATCACTAACGACAATGCTAATCCAACCACACTCATCATACAAAACCGAGTTACTCTCCACTTTTTTTACGGCACAAATGTTTTTCAAAGCAATATTTAGAGTGTGCACTACGCAAGGAGTCCAAAATATGTGAGGATATTGCGTTTCAATGATTTGTCCCGCCGCCTTACATTTTGGAGCATTATCAGTGAGGATTTGCACAACATTCTTAGCACCAACCTCAATAACAACCTCCTTCATCAATGTAGCAATGAAATGTTTATCCGTTATTTCCCCCTCACAATTATAGGCCTTAAGAAACATAGGCAAACCTCCGATGACCGCCATAAAATTAATTAAAGATCTTCGTTGCGGATCATTCCAACCATCACTTGCAATCGTCACGCCCTTCTCCTTCCATGTGCCTTTAATAGGCTCTAACAACCGTTCAACATTTGCCCTTTCTTTTTGAAGCAATGTCGTTCTCAACAAGTTGTAACCCGGAGGTAGATAACCCGGTATGCTATTATTTGCGGCATAAGTGTATGAGCTAACATAGTGAGGATTTCTTGCCAAATTGAAAGGCAATCCGCCAGTGTAAAACATTCGAGCAATCTCACTATGTAATTGATCTCGGGCTCCAGCATTAAAGCATTTAATGATAGGATTATCAAGTTGAGTTATGTTTCCCCTCCTCTTTCTTGATCCTAAGCCATCTAGTGTGTGATTCAAATTTGAGCTACTCATAAGAGATGCACAAGAAGGAGGCAATGGAATTGACTTTGGTTGGGATTGTTCAGATTTCTCTCTCTTCTCTTCCATCAATCTATTAAAATTCAAGTATCAGTGCTTATTACCTTCTTACAAGTCGTTATCCCCTCACCAACCGTTTTCAACAAGTGAGCTTTCACCCTTGTGTAAGACCCATTTTTTTCTAAACCACAAAAGTTGCACTTCCATTTGTAATTCCCACCTCTTCCGAGAAAGTTGTCCAATTTAGTTACAAATTTCCAAAGTACTCCCCCCCTTTTCCTCACCCCCGGCAGTGGGTACGCTACTGACACCCATTGAGGAAGACATTTTACTGATGGACACAAGAATTTGAAAAGGATTAATACACAAAAAGTTAATACACTCATTATTAATTGAAGTATAATTTGTTCAGAATAATTGCTAAAGACATTGTCATTTGATTTATTCCTTACATATGTTGACTGACATGGACCCTTACATATGTTGACTGACGTGGACTAAGGCAGTAGCAGACATACAAACATGGACCATTTGATATTGCGTATTTCATACAAACATATGTATAAACAAGTTGAGACAGAGACAAATTTTATGCAAACATACGTACAAACAAAATATATACAAACAAACATACGTATTGTTTCAAAAAAAATAAAAACAGAAGGCAGTAGCAGACGACAGAGAGAGAGAGAGAGAGCAGAGACAAACGAGAGAGAACAGAGAGAGAACGAGAGATACAAAGAGATAGAGAGAGAGATGAGAAAGACTGAGAGAGGAGAGACGAGAGAAACATACCAAATCGACTTCACTATCGATTGTGCATCCAGCAGCTCCTCTGATAGATCTAGGGTTCACCAGGGCATTTGGTTGACTGAAGGAGGATAAGAAGTATATATAGACTGACCAAAATTACAGTTTTTTCCTTAAGTTTTGATTAATTTCACATTTACCCCAAAAAGTTTTAAAATTTTTCAATTTCACCCCTGCTGTGTCCCCAACCGTGTCCCCAGCCAAAAAAGCACCCTAGTCGTGTCCCCTGCCACATGGCGTGTTAGGACACATTTTTAGCCGTGTCCCCGTTTCGGGACACTGCGGTACTGTTTGGTTCTTTTTACTTCTTTGCAATGGAAAATGATTGTGTGCGAGCGTGCCAGAGAGAGTTTTAATCTCCTCCCTCAGATTAACTTTGGAAAACCAAACCTAATCAGGCGATTGTGTTTTATTGGTTCAATTACCTCAATTAAGAGGATTTTTCTTAATAAGTGAAGAAATGCAAACCAATAAACTTAGGAAATCAAAGAACAATAAAGAAACAAGACACTTCGATTGATGAATCAAAGGTAAACTTACTTCGAAATTGTCTTCAACTTCAAATACAGAGTAACAGAACTTCGAACAGGTGATTGTTACAAGAACAACCGAGATAGGGGTGATTGTTACAAGAACAATTGAGATAAATCCTAATCTAATTCCTAGACTACTTCCTAATCTACTTCGAACTGGGTTCGAAATCCTAAACTACTTCGAACTGGGTTTGAAATCCTAAACTACTTTGCCAATGAACAAACCAAGCATCAGTTTTTTGATAGCTGTTTGTTGAAGATTTGTCTGGGGGTTTTCACTCTTCAATTTCTTCTATTTATAGACGTTGCTTGCAGTTTGAACTTCCCGCTCTATGAGCTTGAATCTGGATTGCTTTGAACTCTAACTTCCACTCTGAAAGTTGGCAGTTATTCCTCCTCCACGTATGAATTTGAATTCTTTTTCTCCCCAGAGCTTTAAATGCACGACGTTTATTTACCAACTCAAATGATAACATGTTAAGGGAATAACTGCCTTCCAGAAGTATTCCACGTGTCTTAACTGCCAATTGCCTTGTTTCACAAGCTTACACGTGGGGCTTGTGTGCTCAGTAGTTAACATTATGGCTTTGAAGCCAATCTGTATTTTAATAATGGCTTGTAACTGCCAATAACCGTCTCTTTAACTGAGAGGTAATACGACATCCTATTTAATCCACTTCATCTTACTAATCCAGTGTATCTCCATTGACGAGTAATTGCCAACGTTTGGCACCTTTGATTACGTGTCAATTAGTCATTGGACTGGTTAATTTTATATGTAAACAGGTACGGGGTCCGGGAGAGGTGTCGGTTCTTCGTAGGCAAAATGCTAAAGAAAAAATAAAAATAACAGAAAGCTCACTCAAGCCAGAGAATAATCCAAAAGATATGCCAGCCTAGCCTTGAGATGATTCACTAGCCATGAAAAGATTATATCACCAGAAGATGAACAAAACTCCCAGGGCTTTAGGAAATTAAGATTAAGCCCCCATTGTTGTTGTTATTCCAGAAATCAATCACTTCATTTGCTACCATCACCCCATCTAAAATTTGCTTACCTCCCACAAATGCTGCTTGAGCCTCTCCTATATGATGCAAGGCATAACTTCCTTCAATCTGTTAGCTAGCACCTTAGCTAAGATTTTATATAGACAACTTACCAGACTTATAGGTCTAAATGGATGGCGTATAGCTAGAGAATGCTTTGGTTCATTTGTTGATTAATAAAATTGTTCTTCACTGGAAAAAAAATATTGACATGTACCAAAAATAATCTTATATAGTATTGCAGGACGACTTTTGGTGAATAGAGCTTCCTGAGCTTGCCACGTATTCCCTAATTCTTTACACCTTTTTAGCAATTAGCCCAATAATTGTGCATAAAGGATAGAAATGATTCTTTTCCAATTTCATTATCCAATTTTTTTTCCAATTTGAAATTAACAGAAATAAAGGAAACTAATTAATGAAATTTCCTTTTTAGGAATAAGCCCAATTTTAATAACTGAAATCTTATATAGTATTGCAGGATGACTTTTGTTGAATAGAGCTTCCTAAGCTTGTCACGTGTCCCCCATTTCTTTGCACCTTTTTAGCAATTAGCCTAGTTTTAATAACTGTGTATAAAGGATAGAAATGATTCTTTTCCAATTTCACTATCCAAAATTTTCCCAATTTGAAATTAACGGAAATAATGATTATAAAGGAAACTAATTAACGAAATTTCCTTTTTAGGAATTAGCCCAATTTCAATAACCAAAATTTGTGCTACAATTATAAAGGAAGGAAATTATTCTTTTCCAATTTCATTATCCGAAAATTTTCCAATTTGATATTAACAAAAATAATGATTATAAAGGAAACTAATTAACAAAATTTCCTTTTTAAGAATTGTACCAATTTCAATAACCGAAATTTGTGCTACAGTAATAAAGGAAATAAATGATTCTTTTCCAATTTCAATAACCAAAATTTTCCCGATTTGTAATTAACAAAAATAATGATTGTAAAGGAAACTAATGAAGGAAACTAATTAACAAAATTTGTGCTACAGTAATTAAGTAAAGTAACGATTATAATAGATATATATGCAATAATATAATACATGTTTCCGAAATTTTAAAGGAAAGAAATGATTATAAAGGAAACTAATGACATAAACTAATTAACGAAATTTGTGCTACATTAATGAAGGAAACTACTGAAGGAAAGTAACGATTATAATAGATATGCAATAATAAAGGAAAGAAATGATTCTTTTCCAATTTCAATAACCGAAAATTTTTCCAATTTGAAATTAATGGAAATAATGATTATAAAGTAAACTAATGAAGGAAACTAATTAATTAAATATTTGCTACATTAATGAGGGAAAATAATGAAGGAAAGTAACAATTATAATAGATATGCAATAATATAATACATATTTCCGAAATTTTTAAGGAACGTAATGATTGTAAAGGAAACTAATGATGGAAACTAATTAACGAAATTTATGCTACAGTAATGAAGGAAACTAGTGAAGAAAAGTAACGATTATAATAGATATGTAATAATACAATACATATTTCCGAAATTTTTAAGGAAAGTAACGATTTTTTTCCAATTTTAATAACCGAAATTTTTTGCATATCATTTGGCGGAATAAGTTGATTTTTATAATCACATGGTTAAAGATTAAAGAAGAGTAATAGCTAAGCATTTGGGGCAGAGACCATCTCCAGGGGAAGACCATAGATTGTATGGTAGCCGCTTCAATTCCTAACCCATTCTTTGAAAGGTAAATCTTTTGATTCCTCCCACATCTTAATTCCTCATTCACTCTTCGACAAAAATTATTAATTCTATGACTATATCATTCATAAATTTTGAATGTCGAAAAAACATGTGTAACGTATGATGCTAACGACAAAAACACAATAGCAAATCCCCTAGCTTTGTCACTTTTATTTTCTTCATTGCTTTGTTAAATTTTTTAACAGATATCTAAATTAGTTAATTTTATACTTAAATTCCTTTGATTATATTTGGATATAAGACACAAGATGGATTGTGAGAACAGAGATCCGAATGTCAAACAACGGTCTCATAAAAAAAGAGCACTACTTGAAAGTATTGAAAACACAACCAAAGGAAGCAGCAAAAGAATCCAAAGAAGAAGAATGGCTGTCAAAACACCACCCACCACTCCATAGGTAATTTTCATCTTCATGATTTTGTATAAAAGTCACTTCTTTTCTCTTCTTCTTTTTTCCTTGCATTTTTTAATACCCGATGATGTAGTAGGTCGAATCGATCAAGTTTATCGATCAAACCAAAAAGAAGTGGTAAAAGAAGGTCATAATCTTAAATCACGTGATAGGCGCGTGTTATTCTATATATAAGCGCCTAAGTAGGAGGAATTGGCACGTTAGATGTGGGGTTTTATAATCATTTATCTATTTAATGCGTGCTTGGTAGTGCTTTTGGTGTTGGCATGATTTTTCAGGTTGAAGGATGTTTTTGGAGCTCTCTTGCATGGCTTGAAGTGGAGCTGGGCGTGGGAGTAAAGGTTTGAGGTTGGAAAGCTGAAGAGTTACGGCTTAAGGGGTTGGTATCGATACCCCTGATAGCCGTATCGATACCATTTGGTTATGAGGAGCGCGAAGTTGTCCAGAATGTTTAGTATCGATACCCCTGAAAAGGGTATCGATACCTACGTCTTACGCGAATAAGGAGATAACGGTTCGGTATCGATACCGAGAGCTTCCGGTTCAACAGATGTGATACTACGTCGTATTGAGGGTCGTAGAACTAATTTCTTAGCGTCTTAATTGGGTTTTTCATTATGTTTACTTAGGAAGTATAAATACGAATGTTATAACCAATTCTAGGGTTCCACAACTTTTACATAGACTTTTGTTCTTCAAGTTTTTTTCGGCTACAGATCTGATTTCATTGTTCGTTGCTATTGATTCAAGTTTAATTTCCGGAGTTCAAGTTCCAGGATTCGTTGTGCTAATTGAATATCCAGATTAATCTTCGCTTTGCAATTCCGGTATTAATTTTCTTTGTTTTTATACTTTAATAATTAAAAGCATGATTAGTTTTTATTTCAATTCATCTTCTGCCATTTATTTCAATATGTGTGAGTAGTCGTATAGGGTGCGGCCGCGGGACCAAGGTGTCCCGTGGCTAGACTAATTCATATTTTACCTCGGTGCCGAATCATTCAAATTAATGCGCAGTTTTTCAATACGGAATCTTTTCTAACAAACGAACCCGGGCATTGCCAATTCCAAATGCGCGCAGTGGTTGGTGACACGTGGTGCGCATTTGTTGGGAATTCTTTTCGTATTTTAAAACCTATTAATACAATAATTGTGGCTCGAGTGGATGTGGATTAGGCTAGTTGCGGGCACTGTAATGCCCACGGCTGTGCTCTTCTGTTTTAATTAAGAGTTTAATAATTTAATCAGTTCAATTTAGTTATTTAAATCAATCATTTGAACAAGGGGTGGCTACCTGAGAGCCAGTTGCAAACATCGAATCTAGCATTGTTTGGGTTAACACCGTAGACAGTCTCTGTGGTTCGACTCCGGTACTTCCGAATTTATTATGCTGCACCGGTCTATAGTCCTACGCTTGGGACGGAATTAGAGTTAATTATTAGATACCCGAACGGTCAAGCATCACGCTTCCCACGTGCGAAAAAATCAGCAGCTCCAAATTAACATCAACCCCTCCATATGTAAATTTCTTTTCCTTCATGCAAACTTTGTTTATTAGATTTTTGTGAAAAACTCCAGATAACATAATCATGATTTCAAAGATGGGTTATAACTGATATTTATCTTATGTTGTTATGTAGGTGAATAAAATAGTATGCCGCCTCATGAGGATGCTAAATTAGCAATTGCAGAGCAGAATTTGGTGACTGGCCCACCAACATGTAACATAAGTTATTAACTCTTAATGTATCCTTATTATGCTGCGGAGGCTCATACTAGATAAGTTGCTAAATAAGATGCTCCTCTCTTTTTAATTAGGTGAAGAAAATAATATGCTGCCTAACGAGGATGCACACGCAAAAATTGCAGAACAAAATATGCAAGTTGACCAGGCAATAGGTAACATAAGATTTTATTAACTCTTGATGTACCCTTATTATGCTATGATGATTCAATAAAGATAAAGTTGCTACATAAGATGCTCTTCTGTTTTATTTATCTAAAGAAAAAATATGTTGCCTGATGAATAGGGTTGGCCCTAACGTTTGGGCTACCCTAGCTTGACTTCAATTTTGGTTAATCACTTACTATAAAGTTAAAAAAAAAATGACATAGAAGTTACAAAATAAATAAATAAAACTAATGTTTACATTGTAATTTTCAAAAAAAAAAAAACCAACAAAAATGTAACTCATGTTATAGTGTTTTAAGCAAGTTCTATTTTTAAAAAAAATAGAAGTGGCAAGTGGGAGCGACATTCTTCTTATCTCAACTCTCATACCAATCAACTCAGTATGTTCCATTTTTAAGCAAGTTCCATTTTTTTAAAAAAACTCCTCATTGCATTTTTTAATCAAACTCTTCAATTGAGTCATTGTACTAACTTAATAAAGAATTAATTTTTAATTTAGATTATAACAAATCCACTTAATTTTTCAAGAAAAACAAAATCATTGTTACATGCTACTACAATTAACATGTAACTCCGGTTATAGTGTTTTAAGCAAGTTTCAATTTAAAAAAAAAATCTCATTGCATTTTTTAAAGCAAACTCTTCAATTGGGATTACAATAAATCCACTTTTTTTTTTGTGACATGGTTCTACAAAAGTATTTTTTATAATCAACATCTCTGAGGACTTAAAGTACCCTTATTTAATCGAATTGGAGTTGCCCTAGCCCTTCTGGTTGCCGACTTACTATTGTGTGAAAAAAAAATGAAACATAAATAGAAGTCAAGAAAAAAAAAATCAATGTTACATTGTACTTTTCGTTACATTGTAACTCCGGTTATAATGCTTTAAGCAAGTATCAATTTAAAAAAAATTAATTTCTTCAATTGACTCATTGTACTAACTTAATAAAGAATTCATTTTTAATTTAGATTCTAGCAAATCCACTTAATCTTTTTAATTAATTAGATGAAGAAAATAATATGCTGCCTAATTAATTAGATGAAGAAATTGGAGAACAAGTTATGGAAGCTGACCCGCCAACAGGTAACATAAGATTTTATTAACTCTTAATGTTCAATTGTTTACAAGGAGATTACAATGTTCAATTGTTTTTTGGTGAAGAACTAATTTTTTTTATAGGTGTCACAATATAAGATTTGAACATTTAAAATGATGCATAATATATCGGCACCTATGTTAGAGTATTAATTTTTGTTAGTTCTGTTTTACATGGGAGAGCCTTGCATATTCTTCAAAATTGTTTTAATGCTTCTTTTTTTTTTTTTTCTATTGTTCTAATTTTACTTGACTAATATTTTGTGTCTAACTTACAGATAAACCAAGATAAAGGAGGTGGACAAGATTGTTAGAGTGAAAAAAAAAGAGCAAAAAAGCTATGGGGGGAAAGGGTAAAAGTACCGATGAACACCCTAATCAAGTGAAACCCAATGGTTTCTAGCTATACCAGGGGTACATAGATCAATCCTTTATTTTATTTTGTGAATATATTTATGTTTTCTTTCTTTCTTTTATTTATCGGATGAATAAAATTTCACTCCTTACATATATATTAGTGCTAAAGAAACCCGAAAAGATAAAAGAAAGAATTATGGCATGCATCAATTGTGCTCTTCGCATTCTTCTGCAGAGCAAGTGAAATTGGTTCTCATGAAGCTTAGGACACAATCATACAAAAGAATGTTGTTGACCATTTGAGAGTGTTAAAATGTTTTAAGATACAAATGCAGTTAATAAGACGTGTCGGGTTTCTTATGTGGACTAAGCAATAGGCATTGTCTATCTCTACTCCTAATATCATCGTCCTTTTACCAATTCCAAAAGTAACAATAGAAAGAGGTTGGTTGTAGTTGGGGGGTTAAGCACGCAAAGGGGTAGCCATTTAAAGATATTTTTATGATATTAATTTAAAGTTTTTGGACTGAATTTTTTAGGATTATGAATTTCCAAAATTTATTTTATTTCATTAAGCTACATATGTTTATGTAATTTAATTATGATTAAGTGCATTATGCTAAGAGCATCACTATTGGTATAACCAAAATTGAATAATCAAAAGTTACCTCATCAGACTTTGATTATTCATACAAGACATTTATAAAGTTAGCAATATGGAGTGTCACAATGGTATTTTGTGTTCATAATAATAAAAAAAAAGTACTACTCACTCTATTTTATTCATAAAATAGGCACAACTTTAAATTTGTTCATATATTTTTTATTATATTAGTACCATTTAAAATATATTCACAATACCTTTAAAATGAGATCAATCTTGAATATATTTTCAATTTTTTATTATTATTGATAATTTCAAATTTTTTAGGGAAAGTGCAAAAAATTGAGTTTTGAAGTAAGTATTTGAAAAATGGAGAGAGAATGTTATTGCTTTTGAATTCATTTTATCAAAAAAGACTTATAAATAGGGTGTGGTCCCCAAAATTTGGTTATTGAGAAAATGTTGTTACTTTTGATTATCCAAATGCTAAAATTTGGTTATTGGTTAAAAGGTTGTTAACTTTGATTATACCAATGTGAGCCAATTTTTGGACAAACATTACTAACTTTGGTTATTTAGTTGTTTTGATTATCCCATTGGGGATTCTCTAAGTCATTAAATTGAATCATCAAAAATTTTATCTCCCCATGCATAGCACGGGTTTTATGCTAGTTACTAATTAAGGTGTAATGCGATCAACCTTAAGCAAAGAGCTGATCCGCCAATGATTTAAGAGACAAAATAAGGATTCCTGTACTAATGCATTACGAGGTATAGTGTACTTAAGTGAATTTCGTTGAAATATCTTTCTCATGATCCAATTAAACTGTTACGCGGGTATTGTGTAAGGTTTAGTTAATGGCACCATTCAACATCAATATCATTTTAACGTACTATATATTATATATTGAGCTTTTATTTGATCGCGGGGTGGTCTTTGTATTGTTATTTAGGAATCAGGAAGGTGTTTAACTAAAAGGATGCACAAAGGACGTACTTCCTTAGGGATACTTCCTCGAATATTTGAAACTAAAATTTTCATTTGATTCTCATTGTGTCGCAGTGAGGATCTGAAGATATTAATTATCCAGGTAATTAAATAAATCTATTCATAGTGGTAGTCAGGATTTTGGATTTTTTTTTGATATAAAAATAGACACAGAAAATGAAGTTGAAGAAAGGGCAATGTTGCATTTTTTTTTCAAACAAAGTCAAATGGATTAGGAAGATCAGAAGAAAATAATTTTATTAATAGTTTCCAAACGAAAAACCAACTTTTGTTTGGTTAAATGTAAAAACGTTGTAAATAATTATATTTTTGTTACCCATGACAGATGCAAAATCCTACTCCACATGGTATTAATTTGCGTACCTTGGGTAGTTCGAAAAAGATCCCACTATGGTTCCAAGAAAAAAAAAAAATTCCCTTGCTGGAGGGTGGACTGAAGATGCCAGTCATACTGTACAATTATATATTGCGGTAAAGTTTACGTATGTTATTCGTTGATGTTTTCATTAACCCGTAGTCCGTAGAAGCTATCTTTGTTTCCTATTTAGGCTATCTATTTGCAAGAATCTGAAAGCAAAAATCAAAACATTTTTCATGACTTTTTTGACGTCCATAGAAATGGTATTAACATTATTCAAAACATGCAAAATTTGTAATCTTCACTTGTTTTCAAATAAAGTTTTCATTTTAATTTCCATCTCTCCTCCACCACCTCCGGCCACCACCACCCCTTTGAATTCTTGGAGTTAGCCTTAACTCTTAAGGTGGCGGAACAAGTTTTCACACTCCCATTAGAATTTTGAAGCAAAGTATAACATTAACTAATTGTATAAAAGATTTAGTTCAAATCGGTGAAATGACAAAATCTATAAAAATTATTTAACAAGCTCTGGAAGGAATTCTGGGAGGACCCTTTGAGAATTTAGAAATCCGGCGCTTTGATAGAGTAAGCAATGCCGAATGGAATGATTTTGAATATCGATTCATTAGTAAAAAAAAACCTTCTCCAACTTTAGAATTTTCGAAGCAAGAACTTTATGTAAGAGTTGAAGCTCCAAAAGGAGAATTGTGCATTTATTTGATAGGAGATCATAATGTTTTTCCTTGAAGATGGAAAATTTGACACCAAATTTTGTCAATTTGCAAGTTCTTCCTTAATTAGTTAAAAGAATGAAATTGGCTGATATTCTTATGATACTTGGTAGCATAGATATCATTATGGGAGAAGTTGATCGTTGAAATGATTATTATTAATACGACAAAAGTACAAGTTATCAATTCGTTTTTTAGATTTGAATCCTTAAAAAATTCTATGGGATCATAAATTTCAAGCCACGACAATTTCGTCCTAATAGATGGAATAAAGCAGCCATAGGAGTGATTTGAAGGGTAGCACAATATGGAATTTCCTTTAGTGTTGAAGAGAATGAGAAGATAAAGAGAATGTGATTTTGGACCGATGGTTTTAATTAGAAAGGAAATAATTCTCTAATTCTCTAATTTTTTTCTAGGTTTCACCAATACCTACATGCCCACTTGGGGGTGGTTAAGATTCAAATGACGCAAAGTAAACAGTACAAGATAGAAATTTAACACACTTCTACACATGTCGTTAGAATACACTTTTTAAATTTACACAATAACAGCCAGCACCGAGTCACTTGACAAGACAAAGCTAGCATTTTTTCCGTTTAAAGTAGCAATTAGTGTTTATTCATATTGTTAAATATTGAAAATGTAAAGATGGTGTGGCACAAGTGGGCAAGAACTCATTCTCTAATTGCATTTCCTAAAAAATGTTCGAAAAGTTTGATGGGAAAGAACAAATAAAAAAGGAGGAAAATAAGAGAGAAAAGAAGGAAAAAAATTAATGAATGAACATTATTAATGGTCAAGGAATAACGAAACCAAAAATTGGACTTGGGTATATTATTACGAGGCACTATCCAATATGAGAGCCGAAAGAAGGAATCAATTGATGAACCAAATCCAAGCAAAGATGGCAACAGATAAACAAGAATCCCACAATAGTCCCCCTACACAAACACGATGATTAAGAAACTTGAATAAAATACATCTGGAACCTCGGAAATATTTAAAAATTGCAAATCCATATACAAAATTAAGTATATGTAATTAGCGGGGAAAAAAATACAGGATTTCAATGTTTAATCATGCTTATAATTATCGGCTTTCCTTAGTTCTCTATTTGAGGTTATGTCTGGTGTTTTCTTTTGTTGGTTGGTCCCTTACCGACCGTGTTCGTTTGGGTTCATTGGTGACATATGAAAATGCCCAATCTCGTTAGGATTTTGGGTTTTGGTTGTAATGTTGGTTGTGCCACTGGTCCTGTTAAACAAAACCCTCATCAGTTGAGGGGTGCACGAGTGAAGCGTAACGCACAATCTCTCTCTTTTTTAGCTTTAAGACTAATTCTTTTTTTTTTTTTAAGAGCAGAGGAGGAAACTCAAGGAATGCTGCTTAACCGGCCCTACATTCCTCATTTTAGGAAGGAAGGTGATAAGGGGAATTTAAAGATAGCACAGGTAAGGCTATATTGAAGAAGATCACCAACTCATTTACATTTATAAAAAATCGTCATGCATTTTCTGTAATATTTTTAAATCTTTTCATAAATTAATATATTTTCTTTTGCTGAGAAAGAAAGAAAGATCACTTAAAATAAGAATTGAAGAAAGGTAAATGGTAATACAGGGTCCCCTTTAAAGAGAAGCAGACAAGCACACAAAAAGCCACCCACCCTTTTCAGCCCCCCAAAATGCTTTGAATGAGAAGCTCCAAAAAACTATTTAGGCCTATATATTAGGCCCACAAAGAATTGAGTTTTAAGACTTCGTCTATATTAATAAGGGGAGCTATTGACGGGCCGCTCCACTTTTTTAACCTGGTGCACCGCGTGCCCCAAATCATTTTGGAAAAAACACCAACTTCAGTACTCACCCATGTGCGTAGGAACACTCATTGACCATCACTACTCGTTGACAAAACATGGGCTATTCCGCCTCTCTCTCTCTCTCTCTGTCTCTCTCTCTACCCACCCCACCTAAATCCTGCCGCATCTTTATAAAAACGTGTCCTAAACCATAGTGATACTCTACATGAAAGTCACGCAAAAATCTTGGGGTCTCTTATGAAAAGTCTTTTAAACCACTAAAAAAAAAAACTCTATAATAGGAAAGTGCACCATAAACCTAAACCCTAGGATACCCTATGAAAGTGTCTAAACCCTAGGATACCCTATGAAAGTGTCTAAACCCTAGGATACCCTATGAAAGTGACTAAACCTAAACTCTAGGGTACCCTATGAAAGTGCCTAAAATCTTAGGGTATCCTATGAAGGTGCTTAAACCACTAAAAATCCTATAATAGGAAAGTACACCCTAAGTGACTTAAGCCCTAAAAAGAATGATTGACCTTAATGGAGTTACAAGTAATTAAAAAGAATAATTGGAGTTAGTGGTAATAAATATTTTTATTTTGTATCAGCCTGTAATAAAACCTAATAAGGCCCATCCAAGTCTCAGCCCAAATGTACTAGAAATAAACTAACAGAGCTTTCGGCCTAGATTTGGAAAAATATTAAAGGGTGGGTCTTCACTTTTCACCGATAACTTCTTCGAGAGTACGTTTTGGGCTCTAGTAGTGTAACACCCTGTTTAGATGCTGGAGATGATTTGGGTGAATTTGTAATGAAGGTGAATTTGGTAATTAGGGTGGCCCTACGTCATAAGAAGGATGAATTTTTATTTTAGTAAACTAAATGAATTAATTTTATTATAATAACAATAAATACATAATAATTGAAATAATTACATAAACTTATTTAAACTATATTATATATTAAAAATTATATTTCTGAAAAAGAATTTTTTAAAAATATTTTTTATTACATATTTTCTACAAAATATACTTTAATTTTTACTTGGGTTTTTAATAACATTATTAGAGCCCAAAGGATAAGACCTTGGCCCAATTTTTTTTTTTTAATTTTAAAAAGATGGCCTAATATACAAACAAAACCGATCTCTTTCCTTTCCCATCTTGTTTTCTTCTACAGAGGCAAACTACCACGCCGCATACTCCGAAAACGGCAAATCATGGTTGCTCCGATGGTTTTATCCCTCTCATCTTTAATTTCAGCCGATGATAGCTATTCATATTATATGGAAGAAAAATGGCTTGCGGGATGTTCGCGCAAAGGGCCACGGTTTTTTCTTTTTCCTATTTGAAGAAGAAGGTGAGTTGGAAAGAGTACTTGAAGGGGGCCTTGGTTTTTTGGTGGTCAAATGTTAATCTTGAAGAAATGGATGCCACAAATGGAACTGGTTAAGGAGCGTATGTAGGTTATTCCTATTTGGGTGCACTTTCATAATGTTCCCTTTGAATATTGGACTGCTCAGGAGCTGAGTCACATTGCCAGTGTTGTGGGCAAACCGTTGTATCCTGATGAACTGACTAAGAAATGTCAGAGGTTAACTTTTGCTAAGGTTTGTGTTGAAGTGGATCTCAACTTAAATTTTCCTAGTTCTTTTGAGTTGTTGTATCCTAGTGGGGATTTTGTTACAGTGGAGATTAAATATCCTTGGCACCCTTTGAAGTGCTTGCATTGTAAGGCTTTTGGTCATTCTGGGGACCATTGCCCTGCTCTTCTTAAAGAGGCCCCAGTTGTTGCTCCAGAAGGTATGAGGATTAAGGCCCAGTTTTCCAAACGATTTTAGCACCCAGGTGCTAAAATTATGATATTTCAAATCAAAAAATGAAATGGTTCCTTGTATCGTTTTTCACTTTTTTTCGTACCAAATTAAAGTACTCGTTGTGTACTATAATTTGGTGTAAAAAAGTCAAAAAACTATACACAAAACTACTTCATTGTTTTTATTTGAAATATCATGATTTTAGTACCTGGGTGCTAAAATCTTTTAAAAAACTGGGCCTAATGGTGCTGCTAAAGTTGGGATGGTTAAGACTCCAACTAGAGTGTCTACTTCTCCAACGAGGGGTCCTATCTCCCCTGCAAAGGCTGGTGCTCCTCCGTCCTCTATCATCCAAGTATGTGATGAGCAGCTATAAAAAAGGTGGTGGATCAATATGGGGGTCTCCAATGGTTAAGGCTACAACCCCTTTTGGGAAAGATATCATGACTGGGAATTCTCTGCCATTTGGGGATGAGTTAAGGGATATAGGCTTTGTTTCTAGCGCTGCTGTTGGTAAGAGTCGACTGGTGAACAAAACTTCTAGCTTAGAGCCTTGTGTGGTTGGTTTTGGAAGAGGGGATGGGCCCTCTTTGACAAGGGTGGGTAGTCCTTCTACAGATGGGAAGAACATGTTCTCTCTTTTGACTGTGCCTGAAGCTGGTTTGGATGCTGAGGAAGATCTAGCTAGTGATGTGGTTCTAGAGTTGGATGTTGTTCCTTCCTCCTTTGAGGTGCCTATTGTTGACCCAGCTCCTCTTAGGGGGAAAAGGGGTCAGAAGAAGGGTAAGGGTAATGGGAAGGGCATGAAGGCCAGGCCTATTACATGACCAAGTTCGGCACATGGAATATAAGGGGCCTTAATGATCCCCTGAAACAAAGGGAGGTTAGTTCTTTTGTTAACTTGAATAAATTGTCTTTCTTTGGTGTTATTGAGACAAAAGTTACGTCTGAAAATTTATCTAGTTGCATTTCTAGATGTTTTCCTAGGCATTGGCAGTCTTCTTATTGTTGGAGATATGCCTTGAATTCAAGACGGTTGAAGAAAAGTGCGAAATTTGGTGTGAAAAGTCATTTTCTGAACCTATGATCCGGACCAAGGAAAGCTCCGTCCGGACCAGTGAATTTGGGGACGTTTTTGGACATTCTGACTCGGTAGTCCGGACCACCAAAATCCCCGTCCGGACCACCGTCGGTAGTCTGGACCACCGAATCCCCGTCCGAACCACCGTTACGCGAATTTGTGCGCTACGCATTTTAAAGAGGTTTTGACCTAATTTTTGTACTTTCTTATAAATAGGAGCCTTGTGGCCTCGTAGGGTTTGGTCTTGAGTTGGGATTTGAGATATCTAGGGTTTGTGTGTGTCTCTTTCGTGTGTGTGACGTTTGATGCTTTGTAGGTCGCGCCTCAGAGATTTGTCCCTAGATATTGTGTGAATGCTTCAAGTGAGAGTTACGGGTATAGCCAACTCTGTGTATTTCTCCCCATTGATAGTGAATCCTCTTGCTTTTTCCCCGTGGACGTACCTCTAGAGCTCCATGCTTGGGAGGGAACCACGTAAATCCTTGTCTCTTGTTTTCTTGTTGCTTGTGTTTATATTCTCTACTTCGGGTTTCGGCACAACAAATTGGTATCAGAGCTCCGGGTTCAAACCGAGGTTTGTGTTTTCCACTGCGTTTGTGTATTTGGGGTCGTTTTCAGTGGCGACTCGCTTTGAAGTTGAGAAATTTGATGGGCAAAGTGCTTCTTTCAGTTTGTAGCGTATCAAGATGAAGGCTTTGTTGGTGCAACAAGGAACAAGCAAGGCTTTGTTAGGGGTGTCGAAAAAACCTGCTGATATGCAGGATAGTGTGTTTGAGGATCTTGATGCGAAAGCACTCAGTTCAATACAATTGTGTCTAGCTGATGATGTGCTTCGCGAGGTTGGGGAGGAAGATTCGGCAGCCGGTACTTGGTTGAAGTTAGAGAGCATCTATATGACGAAGTCGCTAACCAACTGGTTGTACTTGAAGCAGCGCCTTTATACTTTTCGTATGAAGGAAGGTACGACCATAAAAGACCATTTAGATAAGTTGAATCGAATTATTATGGATTTAAAAAATATTGAGGTTGTGATTGATGATGAAGATCAGGCCCTTATTGTGTTATGTTCTTTACCTGCATCATATGAACACTTTGTGACTACTATGTTATATGGGAGGGATATGATTTCCATGGAGGACGTAAAGTCTAGTTTGTATTCTAAAGAATTGAGGAAAAATGTATCCGATGAGAGTAGTGTTCATGATGACCAAGCTTTGGTGGTGCAGGGAAAGACTGGTGGGAGGGATTCGGGCAGTAAAGGGATTTCTAGCTCTAAAACCACATATATGGATGGAATACAGTGTTTTTACTGTAAGAAATTTGGGCACATGGTGAAAAATTGTCCGAGGGTGAAGGACAAGTTTGTAGAGAAGGGTGTTGTTAGTTGCGTCGAAGATGATCCGGAAGGGTTTGAGGCTGCCATTGCTTTAGCAGTAAGTAATGTCGATGTCTGTTGTGAAAACATGTGGATTCTTGACTCTGGATGCTCCTACCACATGTGTCCACGTAGGGATTGGTTTGATACATATGAGGCGGTTCACAGTGATACAGTTCTTATGGGGAATAACATGCCCTGTAGAATTGTTGGGGTTGGAACAATCAAGTCAGGATGTACAATGGGATTGTGAGGACATTGCTTGGTGTTCGACATGTACCAGATTTGAGAAGGAACCTTGTCTCTTTGGGCGCTCTCGACTCTATAGGTTGGAAGTACACTGCTGAAGGTGGAGTCTTGAGTGCGTCGTTGGGTGCTCGGGTTTTCATGAAGGGTCAGAAATTAGGTAACCTTTATGTGTTTTATGGTAGTACGATTATGGGTGCTCCATCGTGGGGGTCTTCATCTGTTGAAAGAAATTCAGGTTCAACTACTGGGAGTATGCATGAGAGCATACAAGACTCTGCGGTAGAGTCTGTTAACTCCGGGTGGAGTTTGAGCACATCTTCTTTGGCATCAGTAATGGATGCATGTGGTCGACATTTAGTGGAAAATGATTGCTCGTTGGTGATTAACTACGTGAGGGGAGTTGTGGTGTTAAGCTCAAGGTGGAGCTTGTGGAGGAAAGTGTGGCTGGGTTTACTCAGTAGTGGAAACAAGGTCAAGTAGAGCTGCTTGCACCTTGTTTGTTGGTGCCATTGATGTGAGCCCCGTGCGGGGTTGCCCCGAGAAGGACGTTTTTGGACATTCTGACTCGGTAGTCTAGACCACCAAAATCCTCGTCCGGACCACCGTCAGTAGTCCGGACCACCGAATCCCCATCCGGAAAACCGTTACGAGAATTTGTGCGGCTACTTGTTTTAAAGAGGTTTTGACCAAATTTTTGTACTTTCTTATAAATAGGAGTCTTGTGGCCTCGTAGGGTTTGATCTTGAGTTGGGATTTGAGATATCTAGGGTTTGTGTGTGTCTCTTTCGTGTGTGTGAGACGTTTGATGCTCTGTAGGTCACGCCTCAGAGATTTGTCCCTAGATATTGTGTGGATGCTTCAAGTGAGAGTTACGGGTATAGCCGGCTCTGTGTATTTCTCCCCATTGATAGCGAATCCTCTTGCTCTTTTCCCGTGGGCGTACCTCTAGAGCTCCATGCTTGGGAGGGAACCACATAAATCCTTGTCTCTTGTTTTCTTGTTGCTTGTGTTTATATTCTCTACTTTGGGTTTCGGCACAATACTTATAATAATTGTAGTCTGTCTACTACTTGAATTTTTGTGGGATGGGATCCTCACAGGCTATCTATTGTTATGGTTTTTTGCTCTCCCCAAATGGTTGTGGTTTCGGTGGAGGTGCTGGCTGAACATAAGTGTTTCTTTGCTTCTATGATATACAGTTTGAACCAAGCTACTGAGAGAGTTTGTTTGTGGAGGGATATGAGATTTCTCTCGTCCCTCATTGGTAATTCTGCCTAGGTTCAAATGGGGGATTTTAACGTAGTTAGGAGGCCTAATGAAAGGATAGAGGGCTTGGATGCTAGAGTTGTTGATGATTTCAATTCATACATTAATGATATTAATACATAAGAAATTATTACAAAAGGTTTCTGGTACACCTGGACAAATAAATGAGGAGGTCTAAGGATTAATAAAAGTCGTTTCGATAGGGTTCTTATGAATGATGCTCGGTTGGATTTGTTTTAGGATTACGAGGTGGTGGGTCATGCTCCTGGTATTTCTGACCACTGCGCTCTTGTTCTGACTATTCTACCTCCAAAATTCAAAGCTTGCCCTTTTAAGTTCTTCAATTTTTAGATGGCTGATGCTAGGTTTAAGGAGTTGTTTAGGGACTCTTGGTCTCAACTGATTGTTGGTAACCCTTGTGCTAGACTCAGCTTGAAGCTTCGTACATTTAAGCTTGTGTTAAAAGGTTTTCACAAACAAAATTTCAGTAATATTAGCAGAAAAATGACGAAAGCTAGAGCTAACTTGGCTAAGATTTAGGAATTGTGCTTCAGATTTCCACAAGATTAGTATTTGAGCGATCTTCAAATGGATTTGATCCACCAATTTTTACTTTAAGCTATTGCTGAGGAATCATTTAAGAAACAGAGGTCCCAAGTTACTTGGTTGGCTTTAGGGGATAGGAATACCAAATTCTTTCAGCAAAAAATGAATGCTCACCGAGCTCGAAATTCTATTTTCAGCCTTATAAATCCTCATGGTGTGAGGTTGGAAAAGCAAGATGCTATTGAGGCTGAGATCATTGGGTATTACCAAGGGTTGATTGGTACAAGTTTTGACCACAAATGGAATGCTTCTAAGGTCTTGTCTGCTATTGTTACTACTAAAGTTCCTTCTGATCTTAGGGATGGTCTTATTAATCTAGTGACTGATGTAGAAATTTGGAAGGCTTTTCAATCTATTAACATGGATAAAAGCCCTGGACCTGATGGATATAACTCTGCATTTTTTCTGGATAATTGGGAAGTGGTGAGGTTTGATTTTGTAGCAAGGGTGTTCTTTTTTTAGCATGGTTATCTTCCTAAAGGGTGGAATGCTACTGCAATGACCTTGATTCCTAAGGTTCAGGCTCCAAGCACTATTAAAGACTACAAACCTATAGCCTGTTGCAATACCATTTGTAATTGTATGACAAAAGTTTTAGCTAATAGATTACAAGTGACTCTGCTTGGTCTTATCAGCTCTTCTCAATCAGCCTTTATTAAAGAAAGATCCATCATAGACAACATTCTCCTTATGCAGGAATTGGTAAGGGGGTATCACCGTGATCAGGAGTCCCCTAGATGTGCAATTAAGTTGGATATTGTGAAAGCATATGACAGTGTGGATTGGGAGTTCCTTTTTGATGTCATGAGGGTTATGGAGTTTCCTGTGTAGTTTTCTAAATGGATAAAGGCTTGTATTTATTCTCCCTCTTATTCTATTGTTATCAATGGGCAACTTAAAGGCTTCTTTCCTAGTAAAAGGGGGCTACGGCAAAGGGATCCCATCTCTCCCTATTTGTTTTTGCTAGTCAAGGAAGCTTTTGCTGGGATGTTAAGGTTGAAAATCCGTCAAGGAAGTTTCTCCTACCATCCTAAATGTGCTGCCATTGAGTTGTCTCATCTGTCTTTTGCTGATGATATGTTTATTCTATGCGGTGCTGATGCTCAAACTTTTAGGGCCATTGATAAGGTGTTGAAGGATTTTTATCATTTTTCTGGATTGCAACCTAATTTGGGGAAAAGTGCTTGTTTTTTTGCTAGTATTAGGCCTAAAATAAAGCTTCAACTGAGGCAGATTTTGAATATCCCAGAGGCTGCCCATCCAGTGAAATATCTTGGGGTTCCTTTGATTTCATCTAAACTGAAATATGCAGATTGTATTGTGCTCAAAGACAGAATGATGAGAAGAATCCAATCTTGGTCCAACAAGCTCTTATCCAATGGTGGTAGGGCACAACTTATTGTTTTTGTTCTATTTAGTATTCAGGTGTATTGGTCTTTGGTCTTCATTTTGCCTCAAAAAATCTCGAAGGAAATTGAATGTATGCTTAGTGCTTTTCTCTGGAAGGGTTCAAATATGAAGACTACGGGTGTTAAAGTGTCGTGGAGTTCTATTTGTGTGCCTAAAAGGGAGGGTGGTTTGGGTTTCAAAAGGGAGGGTGGTTTGGGTTTCAAAAGGCTCCGGGAATGGAATAGGGCCTCCATGATGCAACATTTGTGGGCTCTGTGTAAGAAAGAGGATATCCTATGGGTGAAATGGATTCATACCTATGTGATTAAGGGTCGGAGTATTTGGCATATGCACCTTCCTTCTGATTCTTCTTGGACTATGAGGAAAATTTTTGGTCTTCGAAGAGATGGGCATGCTTTTATAAAATCTATCATTGGTAATGGCCTTTCTACCTTCTTATGGCTAGATAATTGGCACAATCTAGGCCTTCTATATCAAAGGTTTGGCAAGCATGTGGTCTTTAATCTTGGCAGGTCTCTTCAAGCCAAGGTCAGCTCTATTATTGTTGTTGGTAGATGGAGCTAGCCTAGAGGGAGGAATCGTGTTGTGGCTGAGATTAGCTCTAATATTGCAGATAGTTTGGTGCCTAATACCATATATGAGGATAAGGTCATTTGGACCTTGACTCCTTCAGGGGATTTGTCGGCAGAATTTGTTTGGTCAGCCCTTATGATGAGGGCTCCTGAGATTGATTGGTGTACTATGGTGTGGTATAAGAAGTTGGTTTCTCAATGGGCTTTTATTTTGAGGGTTACAACCCTTGGGAGACTTGCAACCAGAGATAGACTTTGTACTTGGGGTGTTACTTCTGAGGATTGCTGTGTTTTGTGCCATGGAGAGGTTAAGTCTCATGCTCATCATTTTTTTGGCTGTTCATATGCACTTCGGGTGTGGAGAGTAGTTAAGGCTAAATGTGGCTATACCTTTCCTTCCACTGACTTGGCTTCTGAACTCCAATGGGGTGTACTTCACTGCAAAGGAGACTCTATGAGAAAAATTTTGTATAAATGGGGCCTTGCAGCTTCTGTGTATTACATTTGGCGGGAGAGGAATAGTAGAATCTTCAAAGGGCAGCCTACCGAGCCAGGTGCTTTGATTCAACCGATTGTGGAGGACATTAAGGCTAGTGTGTGTTCCTAGAGAAAGGTTCCATGTTCTACTGAAAATCAGAGGATAGGTTTGGACTGGGGAATTCCCCACTAGGTGTTTCAATAGGCTTGATTTCTAGGTTGTTGTTTTGTTTTGAGCTGTATGGTTAGGTAGGTTGTGTTGTTTTTTTGTCAAGACTATTTCCTTGATTCTTTGGTTGGTTTTTAACACAAGAAGCTATTCCAAAAAAAAAATGATGAATAGTGTCAAATTACTATACTAGAGCAATATTGTCAATGATACAGTTTTTTTTTTTAAGCAACGAAAAGGAAATACTGTAAAATTATTAACTCAATAAAGGAGAGAGAAAACTAAATGAGCTCGTACTTATTCGAGATATACTTGCCTCATCTCTATCAAGCTCTAAATCTAGTATTGACATTGAAAAGTTGTACAGTTCAATTTCCCATAAAATGTAACCTCAGTTCCCTTAAAATCGTTTCATTTTATCATTTTATCTAATTGATTGTTTTGGTGGGGCAATTAACGATTTGATGCCTTGTAGTCCAATGCTTGAATATTTACCATTGGCAAAATGCCAATGCGGAAAGAAAAAAAACCGGAATAAAAAATGCAACTATTGAAGCAAGTGGAGTGGCAGCCCGATGGTAAGCACCATATACTCCAATGCATTGAACATTTGGAATAGGTTTCCAATCTCACTTACTAAAAATAACAATAATGACTTTTGTGGAGGGAAAAAAAAAACCTAAGGATTGAAGGTTTCTGATGATTTATTGATTTATCATTTTGGCAACTTAGTTTTTTTTTTTTTTTTGTACGGCAAAAGAAATTTATTAATCTTTGAAAATAAATTACAATGATTAAAGAAACCAAGCACAGAAAAACATCATACCGTGGAATGACATCCCAACTAGGTTGGCACTCCAAACCACGACAATCATATGCCGGCAAGGACCCAAACAGTAGATAACAAAGGTTGACAAGAGATCAACCGAAACAAACTACTCAAGTACAATGTAGCAAAACCAGCATCAGAAATTAAGAGTAACACTCCCAAAGTCTCTTTACTTCTTGGCATCTATAGAGTACCAGCAACTGATCCTCTAAGAACAAGAACTCCACTTGAATTTGAGCAAAGGGGCCATAAAATTCCTAGCATGAGTAGATGAAAATTTCAGCTTCGAGATCAATTCTTCATAATAGAAGGACCCCAATTCCCATAGTCAACTCCATAAAGAAAAGCAGTTGCATTATCCATAATCGTATGCTGACTCCACGATATTCATGACATTTCGAGTCGTAGACAGCATCATGGTGGAGAAGCAAACAAGCAAGTATTCTAATCCAATGAAGAAACAGCAAACAAGTAAGCAAAAACAGCATGCAAGTTGCTATATGAAGAAGCTGCAGAAATGTATCCAATTCCAGAGGTGTACGGTATTAAAATTGAACCAAAGAAGTTCATCCAGTGAGCATAGAGTCCATAGTAGCAGTAGCAGAATTGTGAAGAAACCACAGTTGGACACAAATTTGACCCAGGACACAACCCAAACAGTCACAAATGGGACCTCAAGGCACAACCTGAATGACCATACTAAAGAAAAAACCCCAAAACAAAGTTCCCAAACCCAACAAAAACAGACACAAAACTGACTCTGAAAATACCCAAAAATGTGATCCCCAAAAAATTAATAGACACACTAAACACCTGACCGTCCGCAACCAAGGTAAGACTTACCCAAAAAAACAAAACAAATAGTGTTTAAACCTATTCAATCACCATGAATCAACCCAGATGAAAGACCCATAAAAGCAAACCATATACTGAGACGCTCTCAGAAAACAGAAGAAATAAAACTCCAAAACACTAAACACAAAAACCAAGAGACCCAATAGAACAATGGATGGAAGCTTAAAGCCTTTCCAAAACACTATCCAACCTATATATGAAATCATTGATCAAGTAGGAGTTAGACTCCCATGAAGCTTTCACCCATAAGGCAATCCAAACCTTAATCAACTCCACCAACTCCATCCAATCAAGCCTTTTGTTTTGGAAAATCCATTTGTTTCTCATCTTCCACATCGACCATAAGACAGCAAGTGCAATACGAACCCATATATGTTTCTTCTTCTTATTGATGTTCCAACTTGACCACCATTGAAGTAAAACGGAAATGGAGTACGGTGTCACCCTTTTGGCACCCCACCAATTCAGAATTTCAGTCTAGACAAACTAATCATGGGGGGGCATAGCGAAAATGAATGATCAAGTGATTCAACTTCTTCCCCACAAAATTTACATAAAGCAAGCTCAATGTTGGTGATAATACCTAGACCCAATAAGTAGTCAGCAGTTTTTATCCTTCCTAACTGAACCATCCAACCAAAGCATTGGATTCTATATGGGGCAGCATTATTCCAAATCAACTTAAATACCTTTCTATCAGGAGCATAAGGCACTGATTCCCCATGTAAAAGCATTTTGTACATAGATTGAACAGAATAAAAGCTTGAAGTCAAACCTTTCCATACCAACTGATCAGGAACCCCCACTATTGTGTTCGCATTTAGATTGTCCAAAAGATTGATGACAGCCTGCAATTCTTCATTTTCCCACTCAAATAATCTTCTTCTAAGTTGAAAATCCTATGCAAAATTCTCATTCCTTCTGTTGATGACCACAACCAATGATTCCTCCCTCATTTGCACAATGTTGAACAGCCTTGGAAACAATTCAAAGAGCTTTTTCCCTTCTATCCAAGCATCATGCCAAAAAGAAATTGATGTGCCATCTCCAATCTTGAATCTAGTATTGTCCAGGAAATAAGAAAATTGTTGAGGTCTTCTATATTGTACCAAAAGAATATCCCTCCATATGATTGAGACCTTCCTGTTGATCTCCATAAAAGGGAGCCAGTTTTGATCCCCCACTTTGTATTTGGAACGGATTAGCCTTCTCCACAAAGCATCCTTTTCAACGCCATATCTCCACCACCATTTAAGTAATAAGGCCTCATTCATTTCTCTCAAGCCTTTAATTCCCAGGCCACCATGTTCCTTGTTTTGCATCATATTTGTCCAACTAACCATAAGTATCTTTCTCTTAAGATCTGACCCACCCCACAAGAAATTTGCTTGAATGCTCTCAATGGTTTTTGCAACTTTCTCAGGCATTTTGAAGATTGACATATAGTAAATGGGTAACTTGCCAAGAACTGACTTGATTTGTGTCAATCTCCCTCCAAAAGATGTGTTTCTTCTCTTCCAAGATGATAACCTAGATCTAACTTTATCAATAACTATCTTGGACTTGCACCCAAAGGCATCCCAAGGTATTTGATAGGTAACATTTAAGGGTGGCATCTCAGCGCTTTAGCAAAAACACTGAGATCATCCTGATGAATGCCCACACCACACACTAGGCTTTTGTGAAAATTGATCCTAAGTCCAAACATAACTTCAAATCCTTTTAAAAGAATTTTGATGATTTCAATTGCCTCCATGGTTGCATTACAGAAGATAATGGTGCCATCAGCGAATTGAAGATGGGTAATGACTAGACCCCCTTCAAATACACTAATGCCTTTAAGTTTCCCTTGCTCAATTGCTTCCAAGAATAGTCTATTCAAACCTTCTGCAGCAATTATTAAGAGAAAAAGAGATAGGGGATCACCTTGTCTAATGCCTTTGTGCATTTTGAATTGCTTAGTTGGAGCTCCATTAACCAAAACAAAGATCCAAGCAGTAGACAAACATTCTCTGATCTAGCCAATCCATTTGTGAGGATAACCCATTTGTTGCATCATTCTGAACAAAAAATTCCAATTTAGGTTGTCAAAAGCTTTCTCAAAGTCAAGCTTAATAATTAGGCCTTCTGTACCATTTCTCTTCCAACAATCCAAAATTTCATTTGCAATGAGGATGCTATCTTGGATATTCCTTCCACTAGTGAATGTTGATTGAACCTTCCCCACCACAGAAGGTATAGTACTCTTGAGTATGGCTGCAAGGACCTTAGATAGAACTTTGTACATACATCTAATCAGATTGATGGGTCTAAAATGAGATAAGTGAATGGGGTTATCAACCTTAGGGATTAATGCAACGAAGGATGAGTTAATACCTCTAGTCAGTTTCCCATTCAGATGAAATTAGCCCATGAATTGCATAATGTCTCCTTTCATAAATTTCCACCCTTTTTTAATACTTGGAAAGTTGAAACCATCGGGCCCTGGGGCTTTATTGTCATCACTGGACTTGATTACATGCCACACTTCCTCAACAGTGAACTGCATTGTTAGCTCTTCTTTCACCCCTTCATCTATAACAGACTCAATTCTTGTGGTGAAAAAGACCTTTTTACCCAGTCTTCCTTGTACAATTCTTTGAAAAACTTGAAAACTTCCAATTCAATAAACTGATCCCCCACAGTCACAAAATTGAGGGAGTTTCTACTCTGTCTGAAATTTGCAATTCTATGAAAAAACTTAGTGATTTTGTCCCCATACAAGTGCCACTGTATTCTAGACTTCTGAACTCATATTCTCTCCAGGTACTTTTCTAGTTTCCACATTTCACTTTTCAGACTTCTTCTTGAGTTTCTTTCCTCCTGTTGAAGTGTACCAGCTTCAGCTCTTAAGTCAAGGGCATGAAGTTTATCTTCCAACTGATCCAATTTTGTTTGAACTGAACCAAACTCCTCTTTACTCCATATTTTTATAGCTTCTTTCATTGCCTTTAGTTTTTTGGAAATTCTAAAGGCAGCCCAATCCCCTTCTTGAGAACCCATCAAGCATGTTCTATCACCTTAATGCAATTTGGATTGGATAGCCAAAAATTATAAAACCTTAATGGTTTTGAACCCCAATCTATGACATCTTCCATTAAAAGAATTGGACAATTGTTTGAAATTGTTCTTGGTAAGCCCCAGAGTTTAAACTTGAATTTATACATCCATTCAGGATGTACAAGGAATCCATCAATTCTGCTCCATTTTTCCCCTTCTTATGAATTAGACCAAGTGAATTCCCTCCCAAGCATTTGAAAATCAACTAGTTCCATATCATCGATGAATTTATTTAGATCATTCATTCCCACATCTCTTCTAGAGCACCCTTGTCTTTCATTTTTTGTTCTAATTTCATTGAGGTCTCTACCAATACACCAAGGATCCACAAAAATATGATGCAACTCTATCAGACTTTTCCAAACTTTCCTCCTAAAAATAGTGTCACAAGGACCATAAACATTAACCATATTACATGGAAAATTACGGTTAATGGTACCTGAGAGAAGGATAAAGTTCCTAGAGCAGCAATCCCAACCAAATAAAAAAACATAAGGATTCCAAACACAAATAAGCCCCCAGCTCAGCCATTAACTTCAACTTCCAAGTATTCACACTCGTCCTCCCACTAGATTGATCTCACCAATTCCTTTGTTAACATTCTTAATTTACTTTCTTGAATGAATAGCATATCTACCTTTCTCTCCCTCAAAAGCTTTTTAATCTTAAATCTTTTCTCCCTAATACCCAAACCTCTAACATTCCAAGACATAAGCTTCATTAGAAGAGAGGTTAAATGTAGAAAATAAAGAGATAGCTAAGACTGCCAAGAAGCCCTATCTTGATCTTGAGCTTCCATGATCATAATTCTACTAATAACCTCTTTCTTGTCACCATCATATCCTAAACCCATAATTTTGTTAACAGACCAAATAGTTTGGGCTTTATTAATAAGTAACCTATTTCTATTTTCAATTTCGCTGGTAGTTGCTAACAAGGCAGCTGTTGCTACTATGGATCTGAACACCACACATTTCTATTTTTTCCCTCTATAGATACTACTATTGGCTATTTTTGGAAGGCCCAAAATCTTACCAATGGATTTATTCTTTTTACTTCTTTTACCAGAGTTATTTAGCACTGACCTTTGGTTATCATGTAGCTTTTGTTGCACATCATCAATGAGATTGGTGACCACTTTTTAGGTGCAACAATCTCCACCCAAATTGCTTACTGCTGGAGAATTGTGCCAAAAAGGATTTTGACTAAAGAGGTTCAAAAAGGGCTTAGAAGCAATGATACTTATGGTTGGCCCATAGCTATCTTTCTGGCCCATGAAATAGATTGGCTCTTGTTCATTAATGAGGTAGTTCTCAATCCAATTATCCCTTTACTCTTTCCTGAAATAGAAACAACCCCTCCGAAAAAGAACTCATAGAGTCACTCACAATAGCATTCTCCAATGAGTCATCTGCCCCCTCAACTACATTATATTGCATATTAATTGTTGTAATAGTCGCCAAATTCAAAATTGGTGTCTCCCTTTCCAAGTCAACACCTCTCTCTTTACTGATTTCAAGCACTGAGTCTTCCACAAAGTCATCTGAATCTACAAAGACTGAGTTAGCCACAAACTCATCTGAGTCTACCAACTCATTAGTTTTGGATGAATCCTTATCCATATCAGCCTTACCATCCTCTTCCAACTCCTTCATTATTGGTGTATACTTATCCAAATCAGCATTATAACTCTCCAATTCATGCTAATTATCTGCAGAAGGCTTATCAATTAGTGGATTTTTTTTCTGAACCCAGAAAACTTATAAATTTATAAGCAAAGAACATTAAAATGGACATTACCAGTCCGAAATACAAAATAACAAAAAACAACAAAACAAAACAAAATAGAAAAGCTGCTACATCAGACCCAATCTCCTCTCGTGGAAACGGGTGTCTAAAGGACTGCCTTTTCTACGCCTTCACCAGTAGAATCACCACCGGATCTGCACTTTTGTGACCTCTCTATCTCTCTCTCTCTCTACTCTTCTTCTCCTGGCAGTGGTTTAAACCTTTTTCTTTTTTCCAAATACAAGTAGTGTATATTGTAGGGGAAAAAATCTGGGTATGCTATTTCCACGCATCTGTGAGATCAACAATGTGCACTCTTCACCGGAATCTTAGCACTGCAAGCCAATAAACAATTAGAGCACCTTTGTCTCTCGTCGGCAAAGACCCTCCAATGCTTAAGTCAGTATCACGTACTAAAAGGAAACCATAAAACACGAATAGCATGTAAACACGAATTACCACGTACCTTTCTTCATGGGTATTGCTCCTTATTTATAGATGCAAGGTGCTTGTTGTCCAGAGATCCTATTCACATTAGGAGTCCTTTCCTGTACGGGACTCATTCCATATAGAAACACAATCTTTATTCTACAAGGATTCCTCCCACGTTACAAATCATTGTCATTATCAGAATCCTCTTTAAGTTAGGAGTCCTTTCTCTTATGGGATTTGTCCCATATGGCAATACAATCAGAATTCCCTTCTCGTAAGGATTATTTATCTATATTGGACTTCTTGTCCAATTTGGAAGCTCAATGATAATCTCTTAATTCTCAAGATTTAACCCTTATCACGTAAGAGGCTATTCTAGATCCCTCTAGAATGAGTTGCCACCTTATCACGTAGGCAGTTAGCTTGGCAATATACTTGCCTATTCTCATATACTATTGTTGACCAGATACATAGCTCGGCACTGGCCTCGTGCACCTTCTCATGGTGTTGTCACCATCTCGTGGTGCTATCCTAGCTGCACACTTGGTCTACCCTGCTCAGCCATAACCTGGGGCACCTTCTTGTGGTCCCCCCAGAACTGAGCCACCCTCACGTGGTGTCCAGGCTAAACACGTGTTTCGTACGTGCTTGGATATTTTCCTATGTAATTGGATTCTACCCTCTCCATATATAATGCACTAATTGTGTCTATCATCTATGTGCACTTGACAGGCCCATCCTTATATCCCATTCACCAAATGTTGAGACTCCAATCATTAGTATCGAAAAGATTGAGAGCGAAGAGGTCGGTTCCTAGACACAAATTGCACAGGCTTTAGTATCGTTGCTATGATTTGTTGATTGTCATTTTATTTTGTTTTACATGCAAATGAGTTTGTATATTAAGACATAGTTTTTCTCTGATTTCTCAATTTTTTAGATTAATGACAATGTCGAAGATGGTGAATATTGGAAACTGCAGTATCCATATTTTACCTACCTGTAATGTAATCTAAAGACTGAAAGTATACAATTTCATGAAGAATCTAAATGTACTTAATTAGAGGTAAGCAACTGACTCTTGCTACCGAGGTACTCCTTGAGCAGCTGCAAAATGATACTCCCTCCGTTCTTAAACTTTTGACACATTTTGGAGAGTTTGTCATTTTCAAATGCCTATATCTTTCAATGTAAATGTCCAAAAATATGCAATATAGATTTTATTTAATAGATTTTAATTAGTTCTACTAAATAAAGTTTTCAAAATCACATAAAATGTTATAAATAAAAAGATATAAGCAATTTAAAATGGCACGCAATCCCAAAAAGGTCAAGAACTCTAAGGCGTTGGCAAGATTGATCATCACAACTTGTACGAATGTCAAATTTGTCAAGTCGGAAAGTAAGAAGTTGAAGCGGCCGTTCAAGCTTACACAAGAGTTGCTAGCCCTAGAGCCTCTCAAGATTTTGAAATATCTTTCAGCTGAATGTTTGCTTGTTTTTTTGTGGCTTTAAAAGTTTTGTAGGCTTCCAGTCTTTTTCTCGATACCAGTGCTTGAGATTATGAAGTGGTCAATGTAGTTTTTGTTTGCTGCTTCGGACTAGTCTTTATGGTTCTAGGAACTGATTTTCCAACTATATTTAGGTTTTTCTTACTTCAAGTTTCTAACATTCTTAGCGGCGTGTCTGATTTTGTATTTGATGAGCTGATTGGGAATGAAGTGAACGGTTAATTACTCGTGTATTTAGTAGTAACTGGCTTGAGTTTGTGCTGTACCAAACAGGTACCTAGAATGATAAAGTCTCGAGGAATTTTGGAACATGTTGAGCAATGAATCTACTGGCTTGTAGTCTGTTGCATAATACTTTCAAATTATTTTCAATGCAAACAAATGTCAGTAGTTCAATCTTTTGGAAATCACTATTCTTAGCAATGGCTGAAGTGAATTAGCAGTAGATAGGTGCTCGAACAAAGGGGAACACCTTGGCAGCTTGGCTCACCAAATCTAGTGTTGTTGATGTTTGTTCTTCTATTCATTGTTGCGACTTTTGTATTTTGATTTACCTCTTAAGTAAATCCACCTTTGAACTTTTAGGACGATGGTCCAAAGCTGATGCAGTATGAGCATGATGGAGCTCTGCAGAGGCAATCTTTCCGACGTGTTAACAGCTACCTCAAGATTTTCAAAATAAGCGGCTTCAAAACCGAGAACTTTGTTGTTCAACTGGTTCACTTCCTCCGGAGAAAGTCTTGGGTTTAGAAAGAAAGAGAGACGGACCAAGAGATAGAAGACATCACAATGAGAAAAGTTAGCATCTTAACTATGTTGACACCTTAACCTATCAAGAAGTTAGCATCCCAACTAGACAATGCAATTTCCTTATTTTTCACAAATTGTCAATTTGAATTACTATTTGTTGGTCTCATGATGCGAGAGTAGAAAAAAAGTGTCATGCTAAATAATATTAATACTAAGGAAATGATTTAACACTCCCCATTTTACCAATGACAAATCCCTTTTGTCCTTTTAGTTTGTGAATTTACAAAATAGCCCATGCATTTTGTGAAAATTTATTGCATTGAGGGGTACTTAAGTAAATTCACCCAACTAAATAGCCTTAACATACAGGTGGATACAGAATGAGAGGTGGCTTTGGCGCATCGCGATTCACTTGCTGACTGCTGTCACTTGTTTTCGCAAGAAAATCTACCATGACGCCCTTCCCAAAAAATGGAAACAAATTTGTATGGTGACACATAATAAAGCTGGGAATATATGTTGTGAATTATGCTAGAGACACACCATCAATCACACCAACATGTTTGGCACTGCATGATTAGTAATGAGAGAATAAACGCTTTGAAATTAAATTGCAACCACCAATCATACAGTGTTATGCAGGCTGGTGTGGTTAGTGGTGTGGTGGAGAGGTGTGCCTCTAGCATTATTATTCTTACCGCCATTAGCAAGTGGGGTGGTAGTCAAATTGGAAAGCACATATGCATGCATAAGACCAAAGGTCAAGTCTCACTATATCTACTAACAACTAACACTTTTTGCATCCACTCCAATAAAACCACCATTATATTTAGGGCTGCACAAAAAAACCGGTAAACCGTGAATCCAGTCCAGACCGAACTGATCCGTGCGTTTTGGATTTTAACCGTGGATTAATGGTCCGGACACGGATTGAAAAAATAGTAAACCTTGACTCGCGGTCCGGACACGGATTTGGATTTCGAAACCGTGGATTAACCGATCCGGACCGTGAGATTTTTATAATATATAATTTATATATATACACACACACACACACATAATTTTACACAAACTTCTACTACACAGACTAGGAGGTAAACTATGATCTTTTTCAAAACTTGGATGTTTATTTTTATTGATGATTCATTAGTGTGAGATTCCAACGAAAGCATCTTCTCTAATTAGCTATGGGAGCTCTTTACTTTGATTTCCTATGTTTCAAGTTGATGTGTTAAGTTTCAAAATAGGAATTAGCTGTTACAAACTTCTGTGTTTGTGAACTTGTGGTGTCCTTAGTATTTATAGAATTTGAATAATGTACTTTGGGATGCTTCTTGATTTATTTTTATGTCAAATTACGACTACCGTAAATAATAATGTCTTATATAACATATAATCCGTGGATAAAATCGGAACCGATCCGTGACTCACAGATCAGATTGGAACCGAACCGTGAGACTTTTGGTCCGGACACGGATTGTATTTTCCAAAAACCGTGACTCGCGGATTAGGATTGGATTCATGCCAATCCGATCCGATCCGGACCGTGTACACCCCTAATTATATTATTGTGGGTCAAAATTTTGGTTTTGCTAAAGAACTTGGCTTCTCTACAATCTAATGGTTTTAATAAACTACAGAGAGCCACTTGAGTGATCCCCGCAGTAAAAAGACTAAACCATTAAAAGTAAAAGATAAACAGTTGAGATGTAACCACTGAGGCCTCTCTAGAATTGAATTGCGGAGAACCCTAGTACTTTATAAAGAGCTTATTATAGTATTGTTGCATGAGCCATTTCAGGTTCAGGTTCCGGTTCAGATTCAAGTTCTATGACTACACTTGTCTTCAATTATTTGAGAAAATTATTTATTTTGAAAAAATAGTTGTTTATAAAAAATGATTAAAATGTCTATCATTCAAGCCGTCAATTGTATTTTAATTTTCTAAGAATGTTGTTCTATGTTAAAAAATAATTTTTTTTGAACGGAATTATACAAGTGATAGGCGCGTGGAAAGTTTGCTTTTGAGCGCCTAAGTAGGGTGGTTTAGCATGTTAGACACGCAGTTTAAGCTTTATTTTTCATTTAATATATGCACGTGGTGTTTTTGTGTATTGAGGGCAATTTGCAGGTATTCTAAAGTTGTGGGTGTGATTTCATGACATAGGGAGTACATGCACGTAGATCAAGGGTTAGAATAGAACGGATTTTGCATGGAAGTGTTCGTAAACCGCCGGGAGCACTACCCTATTTATCTGGAGCGCTCAAGATTGGCACAAAAGGTTCAAAAAATGAACAGAATGTTCTTGAGCGCTACACCAAAAGAGATGTAGCGCTACTGGTTCGTTAGAGGTCAATGGTCAACGGGATAGCAGCCGGTCAACACGGGAGTTAACAGGGTGGGAGCACTACCCCTCTTTTAGGGTAGCGCTACCGAGCGCTTATGAGGCCCATTGAACGGCGTCGTTCGGTTTTTCCGCAAGGAATATTTTCGGATTTTTGTTTGTTTCATTAGGATTACGAGATTAGTATAACTACTTCGGTTAAAACTCAAATTAGGGTTCCACGAATTATTTCTTAGTTTTTACTTTACGAAGTTTCGGCTACAGTTCTTCTTCAGCATTCTACATTTCAGCTTGTTCCAGATTTTCCAGAGTTTCAACTTCCGGATTGGTGTTACGTATTAATAATCAGATTCGATTTTCTTCTTGCAATCTACGATATCATTTGCTATTTCCATATTTTATTCTTCAAGCATGCCTAGATCTAGGTTTAATTTGGTTTCTGCAGTTATTGAAATCATGAATGAGTAGTCGTTCGAGTGCGGCTGCGGGGTGAAGGCGATTCGTAGCTAGGCTAATTGATGTTTCACCTCGGGTCCGAATTCACTTAATTTTCAGGCAATTTTAGGAAACAGAAACTTTTCTAACAAAAAAATCTAGGCATTACCGGAATTCAAATGCACGCTGAATCTGGTGACAAGTGGTGCGCATTTTTTAGGAAGTTTTTCTTTTATTCTAAAATCAGTAAAAAGAGGAGTTGTGGCCCGAGTGAATATTGGTTAGGTTACTCGCAGACGCTGGGTTCCCTCAGTTGTGCTCTCTTTATCAATCTGCGTTCAGTCAAATTAGCGTAGTAATTTAGTTAATTAATCTCATCAAATCAAGGGGTGACTACCTAAGAGCCAGATCAAACTGCACTTGCACACTTTTGAGTCAAGCACTTAAGTCGTCTCTGTGGTTCGACTCCGGTACTTCCAGAATATTGTGCTAAACTGGTCAAGAGTTCTACACTTAGGACGCGTCTTTATTCGTCTTATTTTTAGTCACCTGGTCGGTCAAGCAGCAAGCATCAGAGAAGCATATTGTCGAATCATTTTTTTTACCAAATTTAAATGATTTAATCACATGACAACTACTACAGGATCAAATTCATTGTATATGATAAAATACTCTCCAGTGGCGGAACCATGATTCGAAGGTGGAGGTGTCACCAAAAAAAATATTTTTTTAATATAAAAAGTACACAAGTTGTAAGATTAACTATAACTAATATCTATAGAAAAAAAAAAAAACACTTGTTGTAACGAGCCAGATTTTCGCTCTATTTTTTTTATTTATCTATTTATTTTTGTTATTATTCGGATTAGCAACGTGTTGATTTCTAATTTGTGATATTTATTAGTTACTATTGAGCTACGATCCTAACTTAAAAAAATTTGACGTTCCCATAATTATGCATAGTATATACATAGAGTACAGTTAGTGTCCGAACTATTTTTCCTATACTCCATTTACTTCCCAACTAAACCCAAAACCCATACACATCAAATTCAAATTTCCATCACACATATCCATCACTCTTGTTAAGCCATTTTTGGTCATCCTTTAATCCCATCCAATTAGAACTTAACACATCCCTATAACACCTTCCCCTAACCCATGGTTATAAGCTTCACTCTCACACCTCTTGACCCATGAGATTTGAGCTTAATCTATCAACCCTTTTTATTACGTACATTTCCCCTTCTTATTTTTTTTTTCGGTAGAAGCAAGAGAAAGAGACAGAACCACTCTCCACCATCTTGTTCTTCTTTTATTCTTTTTCTTTTTTTACCGAGAGGTGGCTGGGTGAGTGAAGAAAAGATGAAAGAAGAAGAAAAGAATAAAGAAAAAGAGAAGAAGAAAAAGAAAGGAAGGAAGAAGAAGTACAATCCGTTCGGTGCGACCGAGACCCATCCAAATCACTCCAGTATAGCTTGATCATTGGAAGAAAGGTAAGTTATGTCCTACTGAAGCCATCACTATATAATAAGTCGATTTTTTTAGTAGAAAGTAAACCGAGCAATTCGTTAGTTGCAAGGTAGTGTAAATTCATTTTTGACCTTCTGAGCTACTGGGTCCCATCCAAAACAATCTGAACCCAACTTTTTCCATGGTAGAGTTGTAGTTCATTTTATAACGAATGTTTTGATATATAATATGTTGATTTTCGTTAAGTAGAAACAAAACCCAAGCGTTTCGATCGTTGAGGAGCAGTGTCTGTGTGTTTTTGAACTTCTGAGCTACTGGGTCCCGTCCAATACAATCCAAACCCAACTTTTTCCATGATAGAGTTGTATTTCATTTCATAACGAACGTTTTGATATATAATACATTGATTTTTGTTAAGTAGAAACAAACCCCCAGCGTTTCGATCGTTGAGAAGTAGTGTAAATGCATTTTTGACTTTCCAAGCTACTGGGTCATGTCTAAACCACTTCAAATCCAACTTTTTGTATGATAGAAGTGTATTTCATGTCCTAATGAACATTTTGATATATTATTTGTAAATTTTCATTGTGTATAGACAAAACTCGGACGTTTCGATCAGTGGAGCACATGGCTATCACCTTACTCGGTATAGCCACCAACTTGTAATCAAGTGAATAGTTTGGACAATCAACTACGCCAGGCCTAATTTTTGATTAATTATAATTTGACCCCTATACTTTAGATTTATTATTGTTGGGTCTTTAAACTGTAGATTTTTAACATTTTAATCACGGATTTTGGTTACTTTATATTTTAACCTTGTATTGCAAAACTTTGTATCACATTAGATTAAACATGATCTAATTTAATTACCAAGTACATGACTAAACTAGGAAATGTGCCCGTGATTATCTCTTGGCCATTTTTGCAACCGTACTTGTTTATTTAATAGACATGTTGATTATTATTATTGCAAGTATCAAGATTTTAGAAAATGGTATACATTTTTTATATTATCATGTGGCTTTTAATAAGGTATTTTACGTGTTTACTCTTTGTTGTAGCAAAATTACAATTTTACCCTTGTATAAAGTTTTAGTTACAAAAGGCCCCCTAAGTTAGTAAAAATTTTGCGAAGGACCTTAGAACCATGAAATTACTTTTGTTACTCTAATACCTACTTAAAATTTCGAGGGCGACACCTTATTTCTATAAATTACATTTATGACCCTATACTTTATTTAATTACGTTAAGACCCCTTGTTTTCAATTACTTTGGTTTGTGATGACTTGTGAATCGTGTTATTTGACTTTATGACCCTTAGAATATCGTTATGCTTTGCTTCTTGTGTTGTGTGCAGTTATCATGAAATTGTTGAATGTTAGAATGGACACTTAGGTTCCTCGGTTAGGTGATCGTACGCAAATTTCACGTAGACATTAAGGTTAATGGAAATTGGAAATGAATTGATTTATGGGGAGTCACCCCAAGATTTGTTGAATGGCAGACAGCCAAGTGATTTTGGTTTGGAGAATTATTTGGCAGCCTTCCAGGATTTCAAAACCTTAGGATATGACAATCTGTGATTACTCCATTTGAATTCTAAGGCATTAAAGGAGTGAATTATAGACTGAGTTACGACTAATATACCTACAGAAGCTGACAGTTGTCACTCGTAGCCCAGTGGTATAGTGAGTCCCTAGAAAATTCATCCTTGTGTGGCAGTTGACGGTTGGATTAAGTACGTAACTTATGCCATCCGTCCGGGCTCTTAGTCAGGGCAAGCAAGGGGGAGTTTAATCAGGGATTGGTCATAGTCTTTAGTGGTTATTTGGGAGGAAAGTTCTCTAGGTTGAGAACTTAGATTAAAAGGTAAGTTAATGGCTAGTAATGAAATCAGTTATTTGTTTACTCATTTACGTGTGGTTTTTCAATCATATATGTTGTTCTTGTATGTTATGTAAGGGTTGGGAGCTAGAGTAGTTATTGAGTGATTTATTGCTCACGGTGTTACACTTCGTGTGACCCTGGTATAATACCATGATGTTTCTTCGCGACTCGAACGTATTTTGCCAGATTGTGATCAAACAAGAGGTGTAGGTGTCAAGGGCAACGCTTATTTTAGAACAGAAGGTTTTCCAATGGATCAGGCTCAAGAGGAGCATTGGGATTAAGATCTCAACCTTAACCTGTAGAGCCAATCTCCCTTATTTTTGTGTTGAAAAACTGTAATAGAATTTCTCAATAAAGTACTATGTTATTGTTGTAATCAAATTAAGACACTTATGTTATTTCTGTTGCTAATCAATTTAAGTCTTTTGAATAAATCTCTTAAAAGTATTTTAAATAATGCTTCCGAAAATCAGGGCGTTACACTTGTCTTCATAGGTTGATCATCCACAAAGTAAAGTTCTATTAAAATGGAACTCAGCTTGCTTTTAAATCTCGAAAATGTCTAAGATTGATTTAAAACAAATTTCCTTTTCAATGTAAATAAGAGAGCTGTCTGTGAGGAATTCATCTTCTTTTCTATATCATTCTCTGGTTTCCCATTTGATAAAATCATTGATTTTATCAAAACCTTACCTCATTTGCTAAAATCCACCCAATGACTTTATCAACCCTCCTTAAGCAGCGATTTTATGGGAAATCCCATAAAATCAAGTCAGAAATCCACCCTAAAAGAAGCGATAAATTCAAATTAAGGGGAAAAAATTAGGAGAATAGATATTATCTTTAGGGCTTGTTTGGCTGGGGGATGAGGAGGCCAGATGACTCTTCCCCCTCCCCTAATCCTCTCCCACAATTACTTTCATGGTTTGGGGGCCGAAAAAGGAGATCAGATGACCTTATAAAGGGGACAGAGAGAGGATGTGATTTGAAATTTTGAGTGTGGTGGAAGAAAATGGTAGAGAGCGAGAGAGAGGGAGTGAGTTGCCAAAGTGACGGATAATATGTAATATGTGACTGGGAGAAAATATATGACTGAGACAAAAACTTCTCTATATTGCAATATAGATAAAAAATAAAATAAAAATAAAACTACTGATATTTTTAAATTGTTGATAAATTTTATATCCAATGTGGCTTGGCTTCAAGGCTCAAATTTCGTATCGGCAGTTTGTTCATCAAGCCTGTTCTCAAGCCTATGTTCTGGTCTGATAGATTAGTTCTATAAGACAATGTTCTTAAAATTACATAAAATATTATAAATTATAAGATATAATCATTTGAAAAGTGACACGAAGTCCCAAGATGGACTAACAAACAAATCAAACGGATGGAGGAGTAGTTATCTTGATGTACTTTACAATTAGTTTTGTTTTCTTGTTGGTCTAGTAACAAGTAGCAAAGTTGTTTGGGACCAGATGGTCCAGGGTTCTAATCCCAGTATCTTTTTATTGGTATGTTTTCTTGTGTTGGCCAAAAAAAAGAGGGACTAAGACTTGAACGTGCAACCTCATGCTTAGAGGAAATCTAACTTCCCGCTAGCATCGCATACTTGCATGCAGATTAAAGACATATAAATAATATATACAAATTTAATAACGAGTATGATCGATAGAATTATGACTTAGTATTATTTTTTTAGAATGACACATGCCACCTCTTCTCCTTATGTTCCGCCCATGATGCTCTCTGATCAACATGTGAAACTCTCAGAACTTATCATGACAAGACCGGTATGAAAGTTAACAGCTAAAACTAGACCATCTTTTAAGGTTTAACTTCATTTCATGTTTTCCTTATATTATGCTTTTGAAAAAATCCAGTAACATGTAAACCAACCAACCAGTGATGTAACAATGTCTTTTAACGAGGATGAATAAGTGGGGATCCCAGAACAAAATGATTTAATCATTACCAAAACGTGTATTTACCGCACGGCCGCATCACATTCTTTACTTGTGAGAGTAAAAAGTATTTTTCCCTTATCAACAAAATCAAACTTTTTTTTTATAACCGATGTCCGCATCATCTTGCCCGCACATCAACTAATTACAGAGCCTAGGGCTTCTAAAAAATTTGCAAAAATAAGGGCACTCTCATTCTTTTTAATAGTAGGCTTGGGTATGTGTCTTTTATGACCCAATAGGATAAATAAAGTGGCCCAATCTGATTTTTTAGACCCAAATAATTATAGGGGCTCTTACTGGCTGGCCCCATTTTGTCAATTGCTTCCCGTCCGAACCCACCTCGTGTCAAATAAATTTCACTTAAGTCCCTTTCATGCTCGCATAAGTATTTTCTCTCTTCACTGTCGTGTACGTGCTCTCTCTATCACTTTTTCCACTTTTCGACAACAATAAATGGTGAACTTTCCAGAAAAACTCTTCCACGCGGGTCAGCATGCGGGTCAGCATTATTGACCCCATCTCTCTCCTCTCTCTCTCTCAACCAATAATGACCGTGTGTCAATAGAGACACATGCACCTCGCCGTTCTCTCTCTCTCTCTCTCTCTCTCTCTCTCTCTTACTAGTATCTTTTAAAACTTTAAGTATTTATAATTTTTATTATGCGTACATATTTTTAATAAAATTTAATTTATTAGAACATATTCGACGATGATAGGTGCGTGAAAAGCTTGCTTTTGAGCACCTAAGTAGGGTGGTTTAGCATGTTGAACGTGAGTTTTGAGCTTTATTTTCTATTTGATATATGCGCGTAGTGTTTTTGTGTGTTGAGCGTAATTTGCAGGTATTCTAGGGATGTGGGTGCAATTTCGTGACATTGGGAGTACATGCACGTAGACCGAGAGTGAGAATTGAATAAATTTTGCATGGAAGTGATCATAACGTCGGGAGCGCTACCCCATTTCCCTGGAGCACTCAAGTTGGGCAAAAAAAGGGTTCAAAATTGAACAGAAGGTTTAGGAGCGCTACACCAAAAGTGATGTAGCGCTACCGCGTGGTCAACAAATTAGCAAAGTCAACAGCCGAAGCTGTACGGACCAGACAAATTAGCGAAGCGGTAGCGCTACAGGTAAAGTTGTGTAGCGCTACCGAGGGCCTTTCACGGGACATCAAACGGCAGCGTTTTGCCCATCTTGCTGGATTTTCGTCGATTTTTATTAGGATTACGAGGATTAGTATAAATACACGGTTTTAACTTGGTATTAGGGTTCCAAATTTTTACCTAGGTTTTATTGTTTTTTGTTTGGTGGCTACAATTTCCGGCATTCAGATTTTCAGCATTCTACTCGCATGTTTATTCAGATTTTCAGATTTTTGGCTTTTGATTGATGTTCTGGCGTTATTAATCAAGTTTATTCCTTTCTCGCAAAACGTGGTATTAACTTCTGCTTTTATTTTTTTTAACTCTTTAATCATGTTTAGATTCAAGGTTTTGAATATAAATATTTCGTTCCATTGCATGATGAGTGAGTAGTCATATAGGGGGCGGTCACGGGATGAAGGTGTCCCGTGGCTTGGCTAATCAATGTTTCACCTCGGGACCGAATTAACTTAATTGAGGAGCAATTTTAGAATATGAGAACTTTTCTAACAAACAAAACCCGGGCATTGACAGATTTCGAATGCGCACGAAGACTGGTGACAGCTGGTGCGCATTTGTTGGGGATTACTTCTCCCATTTTAAAATCAGTTAAATGGATAATTGTGGCCCGAGTGAACATGGATTAGGCTAGTCGCGGGCGCTGTAGTCCCTATGGTCGTGCTCTCTTTTTAAGTTCATATTTCATCAATCTAATTAGGTTTTTTTTTAGTTAGCAAATTATCATCAGTGAATCAAGGGGTGACTACCAAAGAGCCAGGTTAAATTGCACTTCCACACTTTTGAGTCAAGCACTGTTAATCGTCTCTATGGTTCGACTCTGGTACTTTCGGATATTGTGATGCACTGGTCTAGAGTCCTACGCTTGGGACGCGTCTTTATTTTAGTCACCTAGTCGGTCAAGCAGACGACATCTACCAAACAAGATCCATATTGAATATAAAATTATGTGTATGAAAAAATTATATTTTTTGGGTGTAGATTTTGGAGAATGTGAATTCTTTGATTTTGTAGAGTGTGATTCTACATTTGAGGGGTGTGAATTCTTTCATTTCGGAGAGTGAGTTTGTGTAGATGATGTGTGAATTTTTTATTTGAGGTGTGTGAATTCTTTCATTTTGTTCGTTGTGAACTCTACATTTGAGCATGTGAATTCTTTCATTGTGGGGTGTGAATTGTGTATTTTTTTAAGGTGTTAGTTGTGTAGAGGATGTGTGAATCCTACATTTGATGTGGGGTAGATTTTTTTATTTATTTTGGAGGGGTGAATTTTGTAGTTTGAGGTGTGTGAATTCTTTCATTTTTTGGGTGTGAATTGTGTATTTGTGTAAATTAGTCATGTGAAAAGATTCACAACCCTTTTGAACAATTCATACCATCTAAAAATCAAAGAATTCACACCTCTTCTGAACAATTCACACCCCACAAAATGAAAGAATTCACATCCTTTAATTTTTTTATTTTTCTTCACATAATTTTATATTCAATATGGGTCTTGTTTGATAGATATCGGCGAGTAGATTTTAAATTTTTTTTTTCAAATCAAATATACAAATTAAAAGTTATAAATATTTAAAATTTTAAAAAATAAAAAGAAGAGAGAAAGTGTGTTAATGTGGGTAAAGGAAGAGAGAGAGAGAGAGAGAGAGAGAGAGAGATAGGATGATCAGTAAAAATGGTGAATGGTAGCTTTGATGATAAGCCCAACCGTGAGCACGTGACTACTGATGCGGCAGATGACTACTGACGCGGCACGTATGCGTCAAATAAGGAGTCCTCTTCTCCCACGCGCGCGCTCAGGGTTTTTTTGGGTGGGAAAGACAAAATAAGGTTTGAAAGAAAGCCCCCACAAAAAGTAGGGGCGGCCTGACATTTCCCAATAATTATAAAGAAAATTGGGCCCAAACTAAAATATCCCCCTGTTTCCGAAAAGAAAAAGAGTTGACTGTCGTATGTTTGCCTCATGATCGATAGTGCATGTCTATAGGCAAGTGGGCCCTTTTGACAAACTTATGACCAAGGTTTCCCCCTCATACTATAATACAGTATAATTACAACTTCCTCCCATGTGTTCCTGAATATAAATAAAAACTTCCCGCGCTGTTTTTTAAATTCTGCGTATATTTCTTACGGTTTTAGATTCTTTAACCAAAATCAAATGATCCGTTTTTGTGTCTGACTAACGAATATTCTCTTTTAAAATAAATTCCGATCGTGTTGAAACACTCCATGCATCACTCCTAATACCTCTTTCATTTTTTCAACTGGAATATCTACCCAATTAAAATTTCATTTCTCATTCCCTATGTTGAGTGGTGCTTCATGCCGAATCATTCATTATTAGCAACGGACTAATGTACCATCCATGTTATTGATTGAAAATGACTTGGTAGAAGAGGTAGATTATGCAAATGTAATTCATGCTTTTGCATCTAGAAATGCAACACAACTAATATTCAAGTTATACACATACGTTCTTGAGATAATATGTATTTGAAGACTTTTTATTTAGACTTTTGTGTTATTATATAATGAATTAGTATAACTTTATATTGTTTTAACTTTCTCGTATTATGATTGTTGTTGAAAAATTTATTCAAGTGTTATACTCTTAACTTTTTATGGACGCAATTTTGTTTTTTAGGCCTTGGACACTCTGAACCCTTGGGACGACCCTAGCAATTAACTCTATGGTGAAGCAAGTGTATTCCTCTGGCATCGGTCATCAACTGTAAGACCAAAATGCCCTGATTTTGGAACTTTCTAGGTTGTCGGTTAGCTCAAACCGCCACAAATAACGAAGCTTCTCTCCAAACTTGTCATACAGAAAATATCCGCTACAAAAATATCCCAAAAGATATATATCAACTTATTGCTATAATGTAACTATATATGTATGTACCTATCCACAAGAGATCCAGTATATATATATAGGTCAAGTGTAGTCCTTCAACACGTACGTGCAAGTGGGTTAGATTTTCTTCTTCATCAGTAGTAGCTCAATTTGATGAAATCAAAATATCTTGATCAGACCGAGCAGTGTCCAAAATCCAGTTCAGTTTTTATCTTGATTGAGCTCAAAATACAGAGGAAGACAGAGACGAGAACAAGATCAAAGAGGAAAGTGAGAGAAAGTGAGAGAAATTGAGAGAATATGTACTTGGTCGACGCACACAGTTGCTGGCACAAGAATCGAGATTAGGTTTACGAGTTTAATTTTGTGTTTGTTTCTATGGTTATTTGTTTGTTTGTTTGTTTTTTTGTTTTTGTTGTGATGAGAAGTGACTAAAAGGGTGAATTTGTTAAGAAATTTGGGCCATAGTCGATCCGAGGGCGTGGAAGGAACTAGCAAGTGAAAGAGAAAATCACTTGGAACTTCCAAAACGAAATCCTGATTCCTCTCCTAGTCTTGGAACCCGGATCCAATTCCTGGTTCCATCCTTGAACTTTGTGAGCCGACCTCGAACTCAGAAATGGTTATCCAAGTTTATGGTGGCAGCCTTGAACTATAATTTGGACCGGGCTTAGTTTCTTGTACATACGTTTTGCGTGTTTGTGAATTTCGAAAAATTTTAGGGTTTTCATTTACTATGGATCGGATTGGAGGATTAGAATCCTTTGCTTCTGTTTGTTTTTGTATCTCTCAGTATTGGAAGAAAGTGCTTTTGAATCATGTTATAGGGGTAGTTTTGGAAATGGCTTTTGCTATCTTCATATCCTGTTTCTATATTTGCTTGTGTAAATCTATATGGACCAACACATGATACCACGATTGCCAGATCTAAATTTTGCTGTTTTGGGATAGCTTCAAATAGAGTAAGGTATAAAGTGAATCAGTGGTGAGTATGACGACTCCAAAGGCGTGTAGACAGTCTACAGAGGAGCTCTGCTGTCCCTTTTGAGGGACAGCACCTGCTTTATTAATTTTGCATGTAGACAGTCCTCTCAAACTTTATTAATTTTGCATCTTCGGAGAGTATATTTTCCTAAGGAAAATGCTAATAACAATCCACTGAGTTGTGAACAAAGGAGAAGATGACAAAAAACACAATTTTCGATATGTTAAAATATTTTGAAAAGTGTTGAAGGCGCATCAAAAACTGTGTTTTTTGGTCCGCTTCCTCTCTTATTCATAACAAGGACGGAGCCCAGATTCGGCCATGTAGTGGCTCCTTTCAAGGAAAAACTAATTACATGTTGTATGGAAACATATGAAGAAAAAAATTATCAAGAAGTCATATTACATATAAAAAAAATGAGTAATCGTGCTTTATTCATACAAATATGTAAATCGACATGTTTGTGATTTAATTTTGACTGTACGTTAATTCCTACCATAGTCCGTAAAGAAACATATAGTACAATACAAAACTTTGAGAAAAAATTTAATGTCCAAAGGTATCATGTTTCTCTCCATTTAATAAAAAAAGGGTAAATTACACTGACCTCCCCTAAGGTTTAGACACATCAACGTGGCGCCACTTTTTATATCACGAAATAGCGGCCTCTTGGGGTTTATATTTTTTATCAAAGCCCATCTACCCTTTGGCCAGGCGGATGCCCGGCGGGCCGGGGACCCCACTTGTGGGTTCCCGATGGTGTCGATCCGAACCGGTCATTCATTCTAGAATCGAATTCGAGTAGATAATTCACGGGAATCACCTATCAATCGACGGCCCCAAGTGCTCGATCCAAAATCACCCCATTTAGTTCAAAAAATTTTGGATCGAAAGCACTTAGACCGGCCCGATTGGAGGTGATTCCCCGATGTACCCACTGAATTCGATTCTAATGAATGAACGGCTCGGACGTCCACCATCGGGAACCCACAAGTGGGGTCCCCGCACCATCGGGTACCCGGCCTCTGAAGCGTAGGGCGGTGCTTTTGATACTAAAATATAAAACCCCAAGGGTGGCAGTGCTATTTCAGATAAAAGTAGGAGGTCAACAGATAAGTCAGTAAACCCTCAGGGGAGGTCAGTGTAATTTACCTATAAAAAAAATTAGAATCCTTGAGAGGGAGGGAGAGAGAGAGAGAGAGGGGTAATACAGTAGTTGCAATAAATAGTACAGAAGACTGAACCTTAGGAGAATCGATACTAGGGTGGGGGGTGGGGAGTGTGAAGCAAAGGGTAATCAAACCATTGAGCCAAAGCTCATTTCTCGGCAAGTTTTTCCCTGCTATATATTTATTATATTGTTTGTTACATTTTTTTCAAGAGCGGCCGGGCTAAGGCCCACCCTAGCCCCAATGTGTATACGTCCCTAATCTTTACTTTCTGTTAGACCTTGACCCCCTGCTGTTAAATTTTGACAAAAAAATATAACATGATCTACCAAATATGCTCCCACCTATGTTTCCTATCATTTTTCCCGTTCTGCCCCTTTTTTCTCCTATTTACGTGAAATCTACATCAAACAAACCCTAGCGCACCCCCCCCCCCAACCAAAAAAAATCACCATCAAACAAACCCTAACCTCCAAATCTCCAATGTTGTACTAGACTAGACGAATTACAAGCCTACCAACAAACAAAAAACTAAACCCATCAGGTAATTAAAAATGGCCTTAATTAATTCAGAGGGGACACGACCCACGATTGGAAGATTTTAGCTGCTGCAACCAAAACAAAAGGAGTCAAAAATAAGTTGTCGGTAATTTTCTTTCTTCTGGAAGATATCGAGGACCTCAGTGATTGAACGGTTGCAGAGGGGACACGACCCACGATTCAGCCACACCATCCGTTTCTTCGAACAATCTCATCAACGTCCTGAATGTAGTCAATGTCGGCGTCTCTACAGTTTGACCCGCTGGCCGTGGGTTGCGCTCCGCAGCTAGCGCTGTCGCCAGGTTCATGCCGATGCAGGGTGGAGCTGAACCGGTCTGAGCCTAGATCTGATCGATAGGTCCCGTGACTTCTTATTCTTCTTCTTCAAGAGGAACATGATCTTCTTTGAGGTTTATAAAGGATGGTTCGAGATCCCAAGAGGACCCACATACTGGAGAGTAATCGATCGGAGAAAGAGCGGTTTTTTCTCTTTTGATTGTCATTGTAGAGAGAGATAGAGAAACCACCGATATGAATAGGCTGAAAATGAACTTGCAAAATGAAATTTTCATTTAAGTGTAAGCATATATACTGGAGGATAAAATGGTTTTTTAACTCTTTCTATTAATAGAGTTAAAGGTCCACAAGTTTAGTTACTTAGAGGAGTGTAGTCGTAGGTTTTTTTTTCTTGCGGGGGTGTTTGGTGAAAAATATATACTTACAAAGGGTGTTCAGATTATTAATCTTATTTTTAGTACCCAATATAGAATAAGTCAAACCTTTTTTCGACCTTAACAACACTAGGAGGCCCAGTTTTAAATCCAAACAACCCATTTTAAGGTTAAGAGCCACAGGCTCAACTTCATACCAAATCAGAAGGGATAAATACTAGGTGGAAGACTCCAAAGAGGGCCATTGCTTATTACAGAGGTCACGCACGCACATAAACACACACAAGAAATTAGAGAAAGCTCTCTCTCTCTCTCTCTCTCTCTCTCTCTCTATATATATATATATATATATATATGTATAGAATCATGTTTTAGTCCGGGAATCCCGGATTCGGGACTCTACCTTCTCGATATTTTTATGACGATCCGAGCCGTCCAATGTGTTCAAAAGGTGTTTTCCAAGGTCCACACGAGAAATCTTCAAAAAAAATACCGGGAAGGGCTTGATCCAAGCATTTTTCGCAAAAACTTTATATTTGCAGTTTTTGCAAAAAAATACTTGGATCAAGCCCTTCCCGGTATTTTTTTTTGAAGATTTCTCGCGAGGACCTTGGAAAACACCTTTTGAACACATTGAACGGCTCGGATTTCCCAAAAACAATGTTTAAAAGCATCAAAACACCGAAAAAGGCTCCAGTCCGGGAAATCCGGGATCCCGGATTGGATCACCGGTGTATATGTGTGTATATATATATATATATATATATATATATATATATATATATATATATATGCACACACACACATACACAAATATACAGAGATGAAAAACTCACCCTCTCGCTTCAAGGGAAGCCCCAACCGACTCCCCCTCTCGCTCTCAGCATGTCTCACTCACATTTATGCTACCACACATCTAATAAGAGAGACTACAGGAGCATTTATAATCCTAGGGCTATTCTAAGGAAATCCTACACAACCTTAGGCCTAAGCCCATCTGACCCACACAGGGTTGATCCCAACAATCACCCCCTCCAACCCGAATGGGTAAATGTTGTTCTTGCAGCATTACATTGTTGCCACCTCTAGGGGTGCTCACAGTTGGATTGGTCCGGATTGGAATGAATCCAATCTTAATACGCGAGTCATGATTTTTAGAAAAAAAAATTCGTGTCCGATGCAAAAGTCTCATAGTTCGGTTTTAATCCGATCTGTGAGTCACGAATTGATTCTAGATTTGTCCACAGATTTTCAACTTATTCTAAAAAAAAATATCAACTCATTCAAATTACCCAAACTTAAAATTCAAACAAACACTTCAATAGTAATATAGTGGGGAGCAAAGACAATTCATCATCTAGTTCACAAACAAAGGTAGTTTAGTTCAGTTACATAGTGTAATACAAATACTTCAGTAATCCATCAAAGTGCAATAATAAAAAATAAAAAAATAACCACCACTAGACAAGCAAGGCAGGCAACTCGAAACCTGCAACAAGAGTATCACTCTAGGATTGGATTAAGTGAAACGTTTTGTAGAGCTACAATTAAATGAATGAAGTTAACGAGTAGTGGAGATTCGTTTAGAACTGCAAGTTAACGAGTATATATAGTAGAAGACTTCTATATAACAGTATTCCCCTAGATTTTATAGGAGATAACAGTATAAACCCTTGTAAAAATCCGTGTTTTTAAATATTTTTCCAGAAATATAGTTGGGGAGAGTGAGGAATTATCTAAATGTTTAAGTGTGAGTTTGTTTGGTGTTGGGAGCTAGTAGGACCTAATTGTATTACACAAGCCACTATAGGGCTTGGGTGTAATTCTTTTGAGTTATATGAGTGTGTGTGGTGTATGAGAGGAGAGAGACATACCCCCCCTCCCCTCCTCATCAGTCGGTTCACTCCCTCTCTACTACCTCTTCCATCTTCTACAACCTCTCTCCAAATTACACTTCAAAATCTCAAGTTATCTCAAGATCCTTGCTCAAACTAGACTCCTACACCTGTTTGGAAGCTCGGGTGTTGTTCGTTTCGCTTCGAAAGGTGGAGATTCGATTGGAGCATTGAAGAAAAAGCTAGGGTTTTGCTCATCCTTTGATCAAAAGCTTCTATACCTTGAGGTAGGCAGATTTCTACCATTGATAAGTGTTTTGAGGTGTTTGGAATGTAGATTATCCTCACATTTGATCAATCCTTCTAAGTTTCTTCAAATACCATTGAAAATCCTTTTTTCTCGTCCCATTAAAGTGGTTGTTCTATCATCTTTCTTGTAGCTTTTGATGTTGATATTTGACCTTGGAAGTGTTTGGTTTGGAACCCATTGATATCCCTTTGATAATCTGTCAAAAATCCACTCGTAATGGCCTACGGATCGATCCACTTTTGAATTGGATCAATCCAAAAGCCTTATGTTCATTTTTTTAATCCAATTGGATCGATCAAACTCCAAATCAGTCTGATCATGTTTTAGCCAATTAGATCGATCCACTCTTAGAGGTGGATCAATCCAAACCCCCTTAATTCCCAAAACATTGTTTTCCTTGATTTCAGTCGCTTGTCTGGGTGATTACTTGAAATATCCGTTCCTTGAACCTCAAAACTTGTTGAATGGCATGTTCCTAGCCTATCCTTGTATGGTTAGTGACTTTGTTTGATTTCTAATGCGATGCATACACGGTTATACACTTGACACTTGTGTTTTAGTTGATATTAATGAAATGTGTGAACGTGAATAACAATCGGAGGTGTGAGTGATGCGATGACACCATTGCAAAACTAACGAACGTGGGTTGAAATGAGAATTTGAAATAATGTATACAGGGTTGAAAGACAGCTTGAAATGATACTTGGGCCGTCCTATGGATGTATCGCTAGGAATATGCCTTGGCCAAAGGGAAGATTATACGGGGTCGAAAGATAGCTCAGAATGATACTAGAGCCGTCCTATGGATGTGTTGCTAGAAATTTCAAAATATCTAACTTGACTAAATTGATAACACGACAAATCGAACGAGTTGGACACATATGAGAGATGGGGTACGTGTCGGATACATTTTGGATACTCTTAGGTGATAACAAGGGAATCTAGGGATTTATATACACGTGTTCATTTCATCGGGCTCCCGTAAACTCTTTGGTATCATTATGTCGCTTTCACTCTCATTTCTCATCCCGCGTCTGCATTTCATTGTGTTTAGTTTTGGTAGACTTCTCTCTATTGAGCTAGTTAGCTTACCTTAATAATTTCGGTACCCAAGCACAAAGCATGATATGGATTTGCATGGAGTGATTGCATGCATCTTTTGAAAGCCTTAAGAGGAGTTACCTCGTCATCTTGAACTTATGAATTTTGAAGATATGATTTTGTAACTTATTCGTAGCAAAATCTTTTTACTTTGAATTTGTAATAACTATAACACTTCTTAACCTCAATTTGGGGTATGGGTACCCGTAGATTATTGTATTTCATTGACGCTGACTTTAGGTATTGAACTTTGACTTTGACTTGGACCGTGGACTTGTTGATCGTCCACGTGAATTTATTTAATGTATTTTCCTTTAAATTTTGAGGGCATTACACCCTTCATATCAAATTGACGATATTTATAAAAGTGCTAAAATAATTTATCTATACATATATATTTATTTATTTATTTATTTTAAAAAATTACATATAATAAAAATCTCACAATCCGGATCTATTAATTCATGGTTTCAAAATCAAAATCCATGTCCTGATCGCGAGTCATGGTTTTTTATTTTTTGAATCCGTGTCCGGACGAATAATCCATGGTTAAAATCCAAAACGTTCGGATTGGTTCGGTCCAAACTGGATTCGTAGTTCATCGGCTTTTTTTAACAGCCTAGGCCCACCTCCAATCTGCCACCACTAGCAAGTGCATGTGTCATCAACCAGTTGAGCTACCCTGTACTCCAAAACTGGAATACTCCACCAGAAAGAATGTATCCTCGTAAACTAGAATCATCAAAATCTGAACCCACTAGTGAATCCAGAACCTATACGAGGGATAAAATCCACTTATAAGGTTGATCACATGTTTTCTTGCTAGAACCCTAATGCTGCAAAACGGACAAAGGGTTAGAGCACCTTTGCCTCTCATCGGTAGAGGCCCTCTCTCTGATGCTTAAGTTAGTAAAGGGATTAATAAATAAGCCAAGGACAATGCGTATAACTAAATGTTACAACATACATTTCTTCATGGGTATGATGCTTTATTTATAGGTGTGGGATTACTTGTTGATCAAGGCTCTTCATAGCCCTAGTTTCCTAATTACATTAGGTATAGAAAAGTTGTATATACAAGATCTCTTCTTGTAGCAAAATTCCTTTCCATATAGGTCTGTTTCCTATATGACCGTGCAATTGGACCTACATTAGGAGTCTTCATAATGTATTCCTAACTCTACAAGGAGTTCACAGGATTTCCTCTTATCACGTAAGAGACTAACCCAGATCCTTCTAGAATGATGCACCGCCTTATTTTCTTAGGGTGGTCTTTCCATTAGCTCAGCAATGGCTCTATGAAACCAATTCCACATATGCCAAGCTTTACCGAACCAAACATGTAGTCTTTGCTATGCAACCTTGGCCATATTCGTAGCCTGACTAGCTTTGCCATGTCCTGGGACACCCTCACGTGGTTATGCTGAACTAGTCCACCATCATTACTTGGTATTTACTCTTTAGTCCTAACCTTCACTACACCAAAAAAGGATTATAGCGAGAATTCAGTTTCCTCACCAAAGCACCTCATTTCCTTGCTAAAGTAATTGGCGAGGAAAAATTTTCTCGCCAGGTTTCCTCGCCAAAAGGTAGTCACAAAAGGTGTTCTAGCGAGGAAAAATAAATCTCCTTGCCTAATCTGCCAATTGGCGAGGAAATTTTTCGTTGCCTATTCTAGCCAATTGGCGAGGAAATTTTTCGTTGCCTATTCTAGCCAATTGGCAAGGAAAAATTTCCTCGCCTATGCTTCCCATTGGGCGGGGAAATATTGTTTTCCTCAACTATTCTGCCCATTTGGCAAGGAAAAATTTCCATGCAAAAATTCCTGAAACTAAAAAAATAAAAAAGAGAATCCACTTCTAGCTTCTTCCCCTCTTCTGGGAATCAAGCGGCCTCCTCTCTAGCAACGCGCAATCTATCCACCACACCAACTTCCATTTCAATGCAAAGTTCAACAACTTTTCATATATAAACCTTTTCTAGTTCTTTTCACCTCACTATTTTTTTTAAATCTTTTAATTTTTCTAATTTTAGTCTCTTTGTAGTGTTTCTTCAAACTTGTTTCTTAAATCTTTTAATGTTATTTGTTTTTACTAAAGTTTTTATTTTTTATTTGTTGATATTTTTCTATACCCTTTTATAAGTCTTTACTTGTTAGAATTACTTACCTTTGACAAGGTGTAATGTCTCGATTTTTTGTAAGCATTAATTAAAACATTTATTAAAAAAATTCATTTATTAAAACATGTTTGTCTTAATCAAACAATAGAAATAAATAATAGTCGAGTGATCTTTGATCTATTACAATAAGACAACGTACTTTATTGAAAAATCAGATCACATTTATTCAACATAAAATAAGGGAACAGAGCTCTAATAATAAGAGGGGTTCCAATCTTCTTCTGTTTCTCCTCCTTTAGCAACGAGGTTCACGTCTAGGAGATTCTACTCATCTCCTCTTGCCTCATTAGGGTACTGCTCACCTTGTTGATTCTCTGCAAAATCTAGCACAGAAGCCAAGGACCATACCATGAGTGATGAGATTCACTAAATAGCTAATTCTTACCCACTAACCCTTATAATACACAACAAAGCATGTATAGCATAAAATAACAAAACAATGAGAAACAGAACAACAATCCATTTATTCAGTACTAATCTTTAATCTATGTGAAATCTATGATTCACTTCCTAGAGAATCAATCCTTCCAAGTGAACCTCTTAGAATATAGCCATTCTTGATTCCACTCCCTCCTTGCTTACCCTACTTGGGAGCCCAAATGACAAGGACTAAATTATGTATTCAGTCAAAATCATCAACCGCCTCACAAGGATGAATCCCCCAGGGACTGACTGTACCATTGGGCCCACAAGGTGCTAACTACAACCCTTGGAGTATATAGCCCTTGTCTTGGGTCTATAATACATTATAAATTTGGCTGACTACCAATCATTTATTAACCATATTTGTGAGGAGTGATCACGCAATGCTATTTCTAAGGTTCCGAATTTTATCAATTTATGATTGACTGCTAATCATTTTAAATTCACCATTTAGCTACCTGCCAACCATAACAACAATTTTTCCAGGATAGCCTCCCTAATCCTTTCATAACAACATTCTATCAAATTTTCCAATAACTTAACGTATAGGTGATCATCTACATTTGTGCACAAATCCAAGGAACCTAATTGTCCAATCTAACAAACAACTTGCTCATTATAAATTTTGCAATGACAAAATCAGGAATAAAACAATACAACAAATAATAGTGTACAAACAATACACATAAAATAATGAGAAATGACTTCATAAAACATAATACTTAGCAATGAATTTTTTTTTTTTTTTGATCAGCAAAAGGAACCAATATGTATATATAACAAAAAAGGATTACATACAGAAAAGAGAGGGAGGGATGATAAGACATTATCCAGGCCCAAAATAAAAGATTATAAAGATCAACATGGCCAACAAAACTAAGCTAACCAATCCCAAATTGTGATTGGATCACAACAATAGCTCAATGGAAAGATAAAATGTAAAGTAGCAGCCAACTGATGTTAAGACAATATACTTTTAGGTACCCTCAATCTCCTAATGCCCTGAAGACTGCCTTTGATTTCATCCACCGAGTAATCACGAAGGTCGAAACATACCTTAGTCCACAAAGCAATCTTGGTCTTGATGGAATCAACAAGCTCTGCAATATCCAACACCTTAGCTATGAAAACAATCTGGTTTCTTGTTAGCCAAAGCGACCAAATTGTAACAAAGAAACTGATTTCCCAGCATCCCTTTTCCACACTTTTGAATTTATTGTTAAACCACCAGTTGATCAGTATATAGGTCGTATAAGCTTGAGGGGCACACCCAAGTTATGAAATTTTGTCCTATTCTATACTAAATCAGATTCACCTTAATCTATTTATAAAAAATTTCTTTCCAACACCACAACAACAACAACAATAACATAACCCATTTAGTCCCCAATAATTGGGGGTATGGACGGGGGATGGATAGGAGACAGACCTAACCTTTGGCAATAAATGCACAAAGTGGCTGCTCCCAGAATACCACTGAAACAGATGGATTTGAGACAGACCTAACCTTTGGCAATAAATACACAAAGTGGTTGCTCACAGAATACCACTGAAACAGTGGTCCCCCTATACCGTCGAGTTTGCTGCGGAATCATGCCATCAAATCAAAGCCAAAAGGCATCAGAGATGGCAGACCCAAGAATCATTTTGATTTATGTGCACATTACCATGCTTCTTTCATTCAACATCCAGAGCATTGGCGTTGCACAATCTCTTTCCAACACCACATTTACTAATTAACAAAGAATGCCGAGCAAAACAAAATAAATACTAAAAGAAAAATAATTAACGAAGGCATGCAAAACTACCTACAGCTAGGTGTTCCCACGTGTATGAAGTTCTTGGAATCAACTTTGTCATTTGACAAATGTTCATCAACAATTAATATGTGCACATGATTAGTTGCTCTTGGCAGAACCCTAGTCGGTTCACAGGCCCAATTTGATGGGTTTTCTTGACTTAATTTCTGCGTTTGGTTTGGTTTGGTTTGGTTAAGTTCGGGCTTAATGTAAGCCCTGATTTCAATTCAAAATATTCTAAATATACTTAGGTTTAGAGACTAAAAGGTATCTACCTTTTTCAGAGTGCTAGGAGCGAAATTAGCGAAAGGCAGTGCAACTCGGTCGTCGGAAAAGATAGGCTTCAAATGAGTTGTTCGACTGGGAAAAAATGAACTATTTTGGAACCTCACTCTCTCTCACACACTTCACTGTCGTTTTCTCTCTCCTTCTGTTTTCTTAAGGTTTTGGGTGTAGGGTGGAAGTAGTGTATTGGTGCATACATATATATAAGTGTAGTTGTATTATTGGAAGGTAAGGAATTGGGATGAGCATCCTTTGAGGGAAATGGTGCAAATGGCATAGGAAAGCAATGGCAGGGTTGCAGTGAATTAAATTGGGTGGTGGTGCTCAGTTGATTCTGGAGGAATAAGGGTGGGGAATTGAATTGTGGTAATGGGGAGAGCAGAGAGGCTATTGAATTGGGATTAAAAAAAATGCTATTGAATTGGGATAAAAAAAAAATGTATAAGCACACAAGTGTATATGTATAGTTTATACAAAATTGAGAGTACATATATGTATACATTACACGTTTAGTAATTAGACATTAAAAGTAGTCTAGGAAATTAGAAATTTAATAACTTATTAGAGTTAGTTAAACCTGTTTAGGAATTAAAATAATTCAAATTTTTATTTAAATTTTTTTGGATTATTACAACCTACCCCTTACAAAAAATTTGTCTCGAAATTTTGGCATACCTTGAGATGGAAACAGATGTGGAAAATTTGCTCGGATCGCGTCCTCGCGTTCCAACGTAGATTCCTCAATCCCTCGATGTCTCCACAATACTCGGACTAATTTGACAGTCCTGCCTCTTATGCTTTTCTCTCTGTGATCTTGGATCTCCACGGCTTGCTCCTTGTATGTTGTATCCTCATCCAATGTGACTTCTTTCCAATTGATTATGTGAGTCGGGTGTGCTATATACTTGCGTAACACGGAGACATGAAAACATTGTGGACTTTGGCGATCTGTGGTGGTAGTGCTAGCAAATAGGCTACTTCGCCAATCCTTTCAAGTATCTCAAATGGTCCGATGTAACGTGGTGATAATTTCCCTTTCTTCCCAAATTTGATGATGCCTCGCCGAGGTTTGATCTTTAGGAACACATGATCTCCCACATTGAAGGACAGTGGTCATGTTCTTTTGTCAACATAGCTCTTTGTCGATTTTGAGCAGTCAGAAGTCTTTGACGGATGATTTTGACTTTCTCCGTTGTTTCTCTGACCAACTCTGGACCAAGTAAGCTTGATTCCCCAACATCCATCCAGTAGACAGGTGATCGGCAAGGTCGTCCATATAGTGCTTCATATGGCACCATCTCGATGCTAGCTTGATAACTATTGTTGTAGGTGAACTCAACAAGTGGTAGGTGGTTCTCCCAATTCCCTTTAAGATCTAGTGCGCAAGCTCGGAGCATGTCTTCAAGGGTTTGGATCATCCTCTCAGACTGTGCATCGGTCTGAGGATGAAAAGAGGTACTCAAATGAACATTTGTTCCTATGACTTTCTATAGGCTCTACTAGAATTCGACAGTAAGGTTCCATCGTATCATTCATACGAACTAGTAAAAAGTGAGCTGACTTGATTAAACGATCAATGATCACCCAGATAGTGTTGTGAGCTTGTGGCGACCTAGGTAATCCAGTGACGAATTCCATCGTTATGTGCTCCCACTTTCATCCCGAAATTGGTAGAGGTTGAAGGTAGCCCCTGGTTTCTAGTGCTCGGCTTTCACTTGTTGACAAGTCAAACATGTAGACACATATTTGGCTACGTCATTCTTCATTCCTCCCCACTAGTACTGTTGACAGAGGTCCTGGTACTTTTTGTTACCACCATGATGAACTACGAAGTTTGAACAGTGGATTTCCTTTAAAACTGCCTCTCGGAAGGTGTTCAGATCTGATATGAATATTCGATCCTTGAATCTAAGGCTCTTGTCTGCATGAATGGTCCATCCCATTTTTGTTTTCCCAATTGACAAACGTAAATTGTTTAACTACTAACATTACGCTTAGAAGGTGTTCTACCCATTCTAACCAAGGTCCGAGAGTTTGAACCTAGAGCTTTGATACCAAGTTGTAATGGTCTGATTTTTCAGAAGCATTAGTTAAAACATTTATTACAAAATTCATTTATTAAAACAGGTTTATCTTAATCAAACAACAAAAATAAATAATAGTCGAGTGACCTTGGGTCTACTACAATAAGACAACGTACTTTATTGAAAAATCAAATCACATTTATTCAACATAAAATAAGGGAACAGAGCTCTAATAATGAGAGCAGTTCCAAGCTTCTTCTGTTAGAAGATTCTTCTGTTAGAAGATTCGGTTGTGAATAATCTGGAAAAGAACAAAACAAAAATAAAATAGAATGATCAGAAACTTACTGGACCAAATTCAGTACACCGGAATTTGGCAAAAGACGACTCGAAATGAACCGGGGCAAGTATTAAGATACTCTGTCCTTAAAACAGATTCGTCCTCCACTACAGTGCTGATGGACTACGCAGACGTTTGTTTCCCAGGACTACCCGGTTTTCACTGCACGGATGTAGCACTCCAATCTTTGCAGTATGCGAACCAAAAAACTACGCAGCAACTCTCAGATATTCTATGCAGAAATGATGCAGAGTGTGTGCAACAAAAAATGTGAATGTAATGAAGAGACGAGGGTTCTATTTATAGAGAAATAGGCACCCGAACGAGAAGGTACGAAGCAATAAGGCATGGCTGTTCGGAACGGGACGCAACCGGTTGGAAGTGAACAGTCATGTCCGATGACTGTTCACGAACAGACGTACTGGAAAAGGAAAAATGTTTCGAGGGTACACTGTTTCAGCAAAGAAAAGAAAGAAAAATTTTAATTGAAATGGATCGGTTCGACCCGACCCAGTCCATGTAAATTTTCAGTAAAAAGATAAGAACCTATTGGCCCATCTTATCTAATGACCCAACCCAATTCCGTCGGACGGACGGCGGCGGCGCGCGCGTTATATGGACCAAAGTCCACTATGTCCATGCCTTCTCCCCCAGCAAAAGTTGTAATGACCCAAAGGGCCAACCCATATTGTCCAACTTGGGATACATATACCCAATGAAAGAGTTGTTCCTCACCAATGTGGGACAACACATTTTTTCCCCTTCTACCAAAGTTCATGTAGGCACTTTCAAGGTCAATTTCTCATTCACCTGAACTTGTTTTTTATCCAACCAAGGGTTCAATCTTAATCTCCTAACTAAGACGAACGCAACGGTATGTAGGTCCGGCCACGTGGACGTGTGGGACCCACTTTAAATAACTAATTAAAAACGGATAAAAACCCAAGTTTTTCCAACATCTTCTGTTTCTTCTCCTTTAGCAACGATGTACATATATGTATACAATACACATTTAGTAATTAGACATTAAAAGTAGTCTAAGAAATTAGAAATTTAGTAACTTATTAGAGTCAGTTAAACATTTTTAGGAATTAAAATAATTCAATTTTTTATTTAGAAAATTTTGGATTATTAAACGATATTTCCTCGTCATTCTTAGTTTGTTGGCTAGGAATGATAATTTCATCGTCATAGGGGTGCCCTTTCACGAGGAAAGGTAATTTTGTCACCAATCTTAGTTTTTTGGTGAGGAAAGTTAATTTCGTCGCCAAATGGGTGCCCTTTAGCAAGGAAATATTCATTTACTCGCCAATACTTTGTTTTTTTGGCGAGGAAATATAATTTTGTCGACATAGAGTATTCTTTGCCGACGAAATCAATTCACTTGCCATAGAGACTCATTTGGCCAAGAAATTTGAATTTCCTCACCACATTTCGTCGCCATAGGTAGTTTTTCTTGTAGTGCTTATTTGTGCTCAAGGCTATTCGGCATAGGGTCAAAGGACCCTTTCATTATATTTCCGAGATAGTTTCCCTCTCGTGGTACCCATGCCGAGCACATGATTTGCTCATGCTATATATGTTTTTTATTTTCTAATTGGGGTTTTACCCCCTCCAAAACCGTCCAATTAGCTAGGAACAATCTTTCTCACCATCCAAAATGACTCTAAACATCCAATTCTGACTCAATCTAACAATAACACCTGCTTCTGAGCCTCTACATGAAAAAGGGAGCACACAATTGGATCTAGAACGTCAAGAAAGTCCAAATTGACTACTACACGAGAAAAATAGAACTATATCGGCTCTGAAAATGCGAAAAAACCATCCTCCAAAAACATCAATCTGGACCCTTTGACTAGCCCACTAGAACCAACCTTAGACCAGTACCTGACCCCTTTGACCCTTAGCATGCTGACCCATTTTACCCGTGACCTGGACCAAAAGGGTCAAAATGTTCATTGGCTGAACCCTTAATGACGTGGTGCCACGTCAGCATTGACCAAGCCTAACGTGTCATCCCTCATGGCATGCTTACTTGGCACTGACATGTGACATGGACAGGTGACATCATGTTGATGCCACAATGGCATCATCATCATCTTTGTAAGGACCCAAGATTTTTAATCATTTTTCAAAAATGATGTTGGGGAAATGTGAGAAATATTTTAAAATGCAAAACGAGGTCAATATGAGATGCATATATGCTTGAGGGCGTCTTTATAACACATTAGAAACATGAGGGACTTAAATGCAAGTGTGTGGGTGTATATATGGACCATTGGATCTGATTTTTGGGGCAAAATAACACACCTCTCTCTCTCTCTCTAAAGGGCAGCAGCCCCCTTTCTCTTCTTCCTCCCCACTTTCTCTTCAAATTCCACCACAAATCCACCTCCCACACTTCTCAAACTCAAGATTCAACCGCATATTCATCATCTACGCGTGTTTGGGAGCCCGGAGTACCATCTTTTCGCACCGGGAGGATCAAATACGGGATTGCTCAAATTGGGGATCTAGGAATTCGGTTTTGGGATCTCATTGTTGGAGCTAAATCACTCTTGAGGTAGGGGATTTCTATCTTTTCTAAGTGTTTTGAGGTGTTTAATGTGAGTGGTGTAACCACATTTGATCATTCTCTTCATTTCTTGCAAGAAAACCCATTTTTTTATGCTCTTGTTTTGGTTGGGTTTGATTCACGTTTTTGATGTTGCGCTAAGTTAAATGTGTTGTTGTTTCATTACCTTGGATGCCTTTGAATCTAATTTTTTCCTTGGAAGTGATTGGGTTGAGCCCCATTGTGATCTAAGTGAGAAAAACCAGTTTGAAACCTGTAAATTTCGCTCGTAACGTCTTAGTATCGATACCCCTTTCACGGGTATCGATACCTATCGCTCCGTTCAGTCTGTAGTGATCTAGTATCGATACCCCTTTCATGGGTATCGATACCCAGCGGCTTATAAGACAGATTTTTATCCAACTTCGCGGGTACGCCCCGGCTTCGTCCGAACTCCGATTGAGGTGATTCTTGAACCGTTGGAAAGCTCTATGAGTCTATTTTCAAACTCAATTGGTCTCATATTCATAGCCTTTGTATTTTGAGAGAAATGTGTCTTTTCCTATCAAGGTGTTAGGTTTTCTCGAGGTTCATAACTCCATTTCTTATGTTCCTATGATCCGGGCCTTTATTGGTCTTTTCTAAGCTTCTCAACTTGACTTTCAAGCTTTGGTAATCTATCATGGTATGAAAGATATTTTGTCATGATTTCACACGTTCTCGGACACATATTAACTTTGCCATAACCGACATGCTATGAGCTTTCGAACTAAATGAATCACATGGAATGAATGTGAGGTGTAAATGAAAGAATGAAAGATGTGACACGGGGTCCTATGGAAGGATATGCCCGGAATGACACGGGGCCCTCACAAGGGGTATGCCCGGAATGACACGGGGTCCTGCGGAAGGATATGCCCGGAATGACACAGGGCCCTCACAAGGGGTATGCCCGGAATGACACGGGGCCCTATGTAAGGGTATGCCCGGAATGACACGGGGCCTATATAGCATGCCCGGAATCTTAGTAAATGATGAAATTAAATAAAACAAGGGGTGTGTGAATGAGTTGGACACCTACGAAGTATCGGGTACGTATCAGACACAACGGCACACCGGTTAATATTGTTCAAGCATATGGGATTCTAATTGTTTTCATCTAAAATTGGGGCTTCCGTGAGTATATTGTGAAATCTCCTTTTTGTTGCATGCACTCCATTAGCATTTCATCATATTTAGATTTGATAGACGTTTCCTACGAGCTAGTGAGCTCACCCTATCTTTCCCAGGTACACGGCATGGAGCATGAGATCGGATGCTTGGAGTGTGAATGCATGACATGAAGATTGTATGATCATGAAGCTATTCTCTCATCTGTATACTAAGTACATTTTTTAAAGATAATCTTGTAACTTTAATTCCTCTAAGCTTTGACTATTTCAACTTATGCAATAACATTAAAGGCATTGTTATTTTTGTATGGGTATGGGTACCCTTGAGCAGGAACTTATTGTATTTGACTTTGGCTTTCTATGGAAAAATTGTTGACTTTAATCGATCCTATGTGGATTTTCCTTGTATTTTGGCTTATCAAAATTGAGGGCGTGACAATCTTCAACCGCAGATTGCACGGTACCATCATTGCCACAAGTAGATCTAACTCGTGATCAACTGGCAACTTTGACCAGTGCATGCGGGCCACCCCGAAATCGTCCAGCCACAAGCTTTATATCCCCGCAATCGTCTCAAAGAGAGGAACAAAACAATATGCTCCTAAAAAAATTCTAATCACATTTTATGAGACTGATATCCTCCAATTCATCTGCCTCTGCTTGTCCGCTTTCAAACCATCCATATGCCCAACTACGGTTACCAAAATCGACTATGAGCACACCGTTGGACTCGTCTCGACGAGACGATCAAACAAAACCCTGCGAGCAAAACTTCCGTGTGACTTAATTTTTTTTCCTTTTTTATTCTTGAATCTGTGTGTTTCATGCGCAAATTCGGTGACCTCTCGCTCCACCCGAGCTCTAATACTAGTTTGTTATGCTTGTGAGTCGCACATGCACATAAACACACACACAAAAATCCAAGAAAACTCCCCTGTATACATCTACACACAATATACAGAGATGAAAAACTCACCAGGGAGCCACAACCAACTCTCATTCTCACTCTTAGCCTGTCTCACTCACATTATGCTACCACACATCAAGTAAAAAAGACCACAAGAGTATTATAATCCTAGGTCTATTTTAAGGAAACCTTAAACAACCTTGAGTCTAAGCCCATCTTACCCACACTGGGTGGATCCCAACAAGAAGTTGCGCTTAAAAACCTCCTCTCCTATTTCCTTTGAAAAGAAAAGAGAGGGGAAGAACATGAGCGAAAAAAAACGAAGTTGAATTGAAGTTCAAGAGAGAATAAAAAATTAGGGATCAAGAGAGGCAAGGAAGAATACATGCTTTTGTAATTTTGTAGTATTCGGTATTACTAGTATTTTTTTTTTGGTTTTTCCGTGTAGAATACGTAGTACTTTTGTTTTTTTGAAAAAAGTTCATTTATTCAATTTACAATTTACTTTTAGATTTTATTAAGGACCACATATTTGAAGTTCATCTTAACCGCAAAATGTGCCAAGCTAATTGAAGTATCATGCTGGTCGGACCTGATCCAATGCTCGCAGTCCGACAAGCTAATGCCACTCGGCCAACAGTTCATGGGCTTAGTCCATTCATCCCAAACCAGATCATGTTAGACCAACTACACTATTTAACAGGTGAAAAACTTGGGTGTTGGTCACGTATGGCCATGTGGTGCTTGGCCGCACATCTCGGTCATCCAAAAGTATTTTGAACGGCCTAGATTGCAAGTAGAGAAAGAGAAGAGAGAGGGGAAGAAATCTGGGTCATCCAAAACACTTTTGGACTACCGAATGCGCAGTCATGCACCACATGACCATACCTAATCGACACCCAAGATTTTTCATTTAATAGGGTTCCAAAAATGGTAAAAAAGTAGAACACAGATTTTAAGACATGTCATCTTTTTAACATACCCATTAATTATTTTTAGCATTTCTCATATAACTTATTTATTTGACTTTTAAATTTTTTTGTACTTTTAGGATTATGTGTTTGTTCGGGTTTCGGTCATAATTTTATAATTTTTCGCTTCCTCTTATCAAGATGAATCACAGAACCTAAAAAATTTGACATAAAACTAACCAATGAGAAGTTTGTTTGAATGAAGACAAAAACCAAAAAGTGTAAAAAGTCAAGAGAAACAAGGCCAACATTTTTAGCACTTTTGGAAAACTCTCACAAAATCATTTTCATATCGGCATGAATAGTCTGCCTTTGACCAGACTAAGTAATATATTTAGTCTAAATGAATGCAAGCTGGACCACACACCCTTAACCACTCAAGAAAAACGTTTGTTAAACAAGAAACATTTATAAATAGCTCTCTAATAAAGGGATGCAACGCCCTAAATTAGAACGTTATAATAATTACATTAATAATAAATAAGTCTTACAACAGTATCCAAAAAGGAAAATACATAATTTTCCCTGCTCCTACATTTATTTACTATAGGAATAATTATGTTTCTCTATCCCATTGCACGATCGTCCATCCCGGCGGTGTCTTGCTCCGTAGGCCTTCAAGCTATAGTAATCCTCATGTTCATCTCTATAGTCTAGCATAATATGATGAGCACAAATTATTGACACATAGAAGCCCCATATTACGTATCGTTAGTACTTTATCACGCATAACTGAGTACAATTATTATCTTTTTAGTTATTGACATTTAATTATTAATTTTGCAGAAAAAGATGATAATTTAATTAGTATGAAGATGACTGCGTTGATTTAATTAATTATCGAGGTGGGGGTAAAGCTTATCATAGGCAAGCAAGGAAAGATGCATCGGATACAATCTCAATTACCGAAGGATTTGATCATGTGCCAAGATGTTTCCATAATTCTATTACCTTTGCTGGGAATTGAACTTCCAAATGTAGTAGTAGACTTTCCATAGAAGTTTTAAAGCCCAAGATTGATTATTCCTAGAATGGGAAATAGGAATTAATAGTTTAGGAAAATTACAACTGCATCAACTATATATTTTGGGCAATAGACTTCGGCAAGGGAGGAGGACTTCGGCTGGAGATCTCACCGAGGGGAAACCGAACAAAGGCAGCAGCAGTAGGGTTTCACTTGTCCCACGGCAGAGAAAAAAATAGAGAACACGGCTGGAGCAATAGCAAGAAGCACAATTTTATTCTTTGTAAGCAATATTGTTACAATGGAGTTTTATTATTATATGAATTCGTTTGCATACTCCATGAGCGGCTAGTCATTTAAACTAGGGTAGAGGATTAAACACCATGCCTAGTAGTGGTTAAATACAAACTCTTGGTTAATTTTTCTTAATACATAATTTAATAGAATAATCGTTCTTACCTCCTTTTTAATTTAATTTAGTGGTCTTGGATATGGATTCAATCATGTTTTTTCCATGATTTGAAACTACTGATTAATTATTTTGCCTGGTTACGGAATTTTGATTTCAAGTGTTGGATATCCGTTGTGATTTGTTTGTTAACGGATACATCGGATTTTTCATGTCTTGAACTTTGAGGCGAGGAAGAGCGTACATCAGATTTTTCTTTAAAACGAGCTTAACGAAGGAATTTTCCACAGTAAGAGAGTTTAGCCACCAAATTACTGTGAAGAAAGTAGAAAAATAAATCACGAGTTTGTTAAAAATCACTATGAATACATGGGCGTGGATTCTGAAACTCTAGTTATCTTATCCAACCAGTAATCTTCACTTTCTTTTCTGTTAAAATTTAATTATTTTTCTTTTGTCATTCTTAGTTTAATTTTTTTTAATTTAGAAATCAACTCACAACTTTTTGGAACTAGGTTAGGGTTCAATCGGTTTAAATTTATTTAGTTTCCTATAAAAAAATCACAAGTCCCTGTGGGTTCGACCTCGCACTTGTATAACTATACTTCAATCCGATTCGTGCGCTTGCGAGTACTTTAAAATTTCACAACATAATACATCAGAGTCGCAAAGCAACATCGTGATATTAGGCCAGGGTTACACAAGTGCAACACCGTAACTGATAAAGCCCAATAGAAAGCTCCACCCAAACCTTAACTAGCAATTCTAGAACAATATGATAATGACAAGTAAAGTAAAGAAAACTTTTTATCAAAATAGTGTATCTCATGGGTGTTAATATGTCAGGGTCAATGCAGATCAGAGTATAACGTGCGCAGTAAAACAATGTCTCATATTATCTTTTCAGTGTCGGCATTCTTCTTCAAATTTATCAATTTGGACTGCTTTTGACCACCGGGCCAAAAGTCAATTCACTCTGAAAGTTATTGGGCCGCATTCGTCTCCTTTCAATTGACGATCACCAACCTTTCTTCTCGAAGTCCCAGCTATGGGTGAAACCGGTTTGGTTGGGTCCGGTTCTTCGGCATGTTAGACTAAACTGGGAAGACTCAAATCAACAAAACCACAAAACCGAAATCGATTTTCTAAGGTTGGGTTGGGTTGGGTCGGTTCATCCCAGTTCGATCTGGTTTAGAGCTCTGTTTGATTTCTTAGGGAGAGAGAGAAAAGACGATGGGGACTAGTAGAAAAATATCTAAAAAATCAACCAAAAATCTTACAAATCTATAGATCTACATTCTACATATCAAAAATCAACCATAAAATACACATTTGTAACATCATAAAAATCAAAATTATGGATACATATATATAGATGAAGACTCTTAACTGTGGGGGAGTACCGATCGAGAGATATACATACACTGTGTGGGAGTACCGATCGAGAGTTGGCCGATGATGGTGTTTGCGGTGTTAAGCGGTGAGAGTGATGGTGTTGATCGACGAGGGTATTTGCCAACTATGACAGTGAGGCGGTGAGAACATAGCATTAGCCGGGGGTGGTGTTTGATCTTCCATCTTGGGGAGAGAGAGAGAGAGAGAGAGAGAGAGAGAGAGATGGTGGCGGCTAGGGATTTAACTAGTTCAGTTCGGAGGGGTTTTTGAGTGAACCGAGCAAAACCATTTCAGAGGAACCATAGAACCGAAATTGAGTTTTTAGAGATCAGTTTGGTTCTGATTCTGTTCGTCCCAATTTGGAAGTCGGTTCAGTTCAAGGGGAGAAAGAGAAAACTGCAGGCATACAATAGATCAAACAATGAAAGTAAGGTAGCAAAGTAGTGATGTATATATACATAGATTTTATAGAAAAGGTGTAGAACAGAATAGATCTCTAGATTTTACACCTATACATACAATATATATACACACACATCACACACATATGAAGAAACGAACAGGACGATGATGACGGTCTTCGATCTTGCATGGCGGAGTCGACAATGATGGATGAGATAGCTTCGATTTGATAGCTTGACAATGATTACGGAGATAACTTTGATTTGATGATGGTCGCCATGGGAGTCGGTTGGAGAATGGTGTTGATTGGAGAGAGAGGTACTGGGTAGAGAAAGAGAGTGGAAGAGATGAGAGAGAGAGAGAGAGAGAGAGAGAGAGAGAGAGGTGGAGGAGGAGGCGTTGTCGCGCCCTCAAAATTTTAAAAGATAATTCATTGAGAAAATCCACCTGGACAGTCAACAAGTCCATGGGCCACGTCAAAGTCCAAATGAAATATAGAAATGTCAAAGTCAACAAGTTACAATAGTCTAAGGGTACCCAATAACCCAAATATTCAAATACATAAGTCTTAAGTATGTTTACAACCCATTGTCAAAAGAGAAGACTTAATCAAGTTACAAAATCATCTTAGCAAAAATACTACTTCTAAGATGATAATGTAACTCCTCATTTAGCTTTCAAAACAATGCATGCATGCACTCCAAGCACTCTATAATCATGTTCCTTGATGGGTACCTGAAATTGTAAGGATGGGCTCACTAGCCCAGTAGAGAAATGTCTAACAATTCTAAGTGAAATGAAATGTATATGGATGATACACAAGAATACCCAAGTCGTGTAACAAGAATTAGAGAGAATTTGTATGGATAAAGGGCTTAAAGATGACACATAATCAACTAGTTTCCACTTACTCTTGTCTCTCGTACCCAATTTGTACCTGACATGCCACATGTGTTCGACACGTTTACCATATACGTTCCATTCCTTTCTAAACATTTGATTATTTTCCGGGCATGCCATAAAGGCATGTCACTCCGGGCATACCCTTTCGGGCCCCGTGTCATCATTACCACATTCATACTTTATTTCATGCTCATTAATACCATTACAGTGTCTATATGTCTCATCACCTTACTTTCATGTGTTAATTTCACACAAAACTCATGTTTTGTGTTACCCGAACGTGTCCATAAAGGAGATTTTGACCCAAGTGTGAAAGAGGTCAAAGTGACCCTTCCAAACCCTAACATGTGACCAACAACTTAAACAAACGAGTCACAAACAACGGATCATGATTCATGAAATTTTCCAAAAAATATAGGTGTCCTATTGATAGAAGGTTAGGTCCTATTGATAGGAGAGAGATCAGATTGGCCACTATTGAAGCATCAGAGAGTCCTATTGATAGAAGATAAAGTCCTATTGATAGAACGTCAGAGGCTCCTATCGATAAGAGATCAAGTCCTATCAATAGGGCAATCATCAGATTGGACAGAATGTAAAGTGAAAGGCTCTTATCGATAGGGGATGAACTCCTATCGATAGGACAACACTAGATCCAAAATTTTAAAACCCAAGGGGTGATCAATGGGGCTTCTCTTTGAGAATATCTTGGTTCCAAATAGACATGTTAAGATGTAAAAGAGGTTCAAACAATATAGTAACACAACATACCATCAATTTACAAGATTTGCTATTTTTTCCCAAATTCAAGCAATGGACAAACAATGGGTTTCATATAAATTACAAGCATCACCATGAAATAAAGCAACAATGGAATGAGTTATCTACCAAATCAAGAGAAGAATAACATAGAAGATAGAAGATAAGGAGTTTCAACACAAATTTGACTAGCAGATGGATTTTTCTCAAAGAAATCAACAAGACAAGGAAAACTTAGCAATCCAATAACTATACATACATACACACTACATTTACACTTAAAAGGGTTAGAAATTTTTCTAGCTCAAGCAAAGATCAAGCTTCCAAGAGAATGATGTGCAAAACCTTAACCCTTTCTCTAAGCTCCAAGCAAAACCCAACCTTGCAGCGTGAAACGAGTGCAAACCGAGCTTCTTAACGCTTAGAGAAGTTGATTTTGAGCAAGGGTTGTGAAGGAATTAGAGTGATTGGGTGAGATTTGGTGGAAGAAGAAGAAGAAGAAAATGGAGGAGGAAGAAGAGAGAGAGAGAGAGAGAGAGAGAGGGCTGGATATTTTGGGAGAGGGGGAGTGTTCTCTCTCTCTCCTCTCACACACCATACACATATACGTTCAATTAATTACACCCCAAGCCCAATAGTGGCTTGTGTAAACAAAACAAGCCCCAATCAACACTTAACACAAAATCTTTCAACATTTAATCATTTTTCTCAAGTGAAATTTCATAGAGACCCCCTCATCTATTCCTCCGGGACACAGAAACCCCCTAACCTTTAAAACCACCCAAGCACACCCCTTCATCTATAACCGTTACCCACCTTCACCCCTTCTGTTAAAAAACCTTTCGTTAAAAAAGCCCAATCACTTATTTACATAATTTCCAGACAAAAATGCCCTCAAGAGTAATATATAATACATACCCCAACCTCCATAGCTCTAGTAACCAATCCTCCATCTCTATCCTACCACCCATTCATGAGAAAGAGAGAGAGATCATGAATGGGTGGTAGGAGAGAGATGGATGATTGGTTACTAGAGCTATGGAGTCTGGGGCATGTATTATATATTGCTCTTGAGGGCATTTTTGTCTGGAAAATATGTAAATAAGTGATTGGGCTTTTTTAATGGAAGGTTTTTTAACAGAAGGGGTGAAGGTGGGTAATGGTTAAAAATGAGGGGGTGTGCTTGGGTGGTTTTAAATGTTAGGGGGTGTCTGTGTCCCGGAGAAATAGATGAGGGGGTCTCTATGGAATTTCACCTTTTTCTCATTTCCTCACATTTTCCCCAACTTTATTTTCGAAAAAATAATTAAAAACACGGGTTCTTACATGCGTGTGAATGGAGAGTAGATTTTCGGGATCTGGAAATTTAAGTGGAGGTGTGTGAATGGGAGTAGGGATCCAGGAATTTAGAGGTAAAGGGATTCCCAAAATTTGTTAAATATACTAATTTCTTACTTTATACTCAAGTGGTCTACCAGCTAAGTTGGTAAGGATGCCGTCTCCCATGCATGAGGTCGGGGGGTTCAAACCCCACCTCTTACCTTTTTAAGGTATATATTAGTATACCTGTTAGGTTTGGTTCATGTTAAAAATTCCTTGAATCGAGAACCGAGCCAAATAAAGAAAAAAATCAAAAAAAACTCGGTTTGGTCCAGTTCTTTGTTTTTCTTGTTCACCCTAGTGGCGGCTTCTCTCTCAGATCAGGGTGAAAATGAAAGTTAGGGTTGGGTTTGAGTGAAAGTTCAGAGTCAAGGGGATATATATATATATAGTAAAGGGAATTGGAGGAAGTAATAAATATATTTATTAGCTAACTATGGATGAAAAGGTTGGCTAGTCTTGTGGTTAAGTGGAAGGCCTTTATACGTTTGGTCGTGGGTTCAATCCCCAGCATCTAATATTTTTAGTATAAATGTATACTTTCGGTTCAGTTCAGTTTGCCTTAAAAATTCCAAGAACCGAGAATAGAACCGATTTTAAAAAAAAATCACTTCTCGGAACCGAACCGAACCGGCCAAGTTGAAAACCCAAAAGAAACAACCGATTTGGTCTGGTTCAGCAGTTTTGTTTTCACCACTAGTCCCGCTTGTCTTGTATCCAAGCACACATTAACAAGATACAAGGTCCGTCCACCCCACAACTCACACGAACATAGTCCTAGCTATCTTGTCACCATGGCGCACACTAACATGATACATGGTTTGTCCACTATGTTGCTGTGCACACTTAGCCCTAACCACCAAGTTCTCTCCACGAAGTTGGGGCAGCGCTCTCGCTACACTACCGTATTCCTTAGCCCAAACCACTTCACGGATGCACCATCATGATGGGCAGTGCTAAAGCTGTACTGTCGTTTTCATTTCCATCAACCAATCCATTTTCATTCTCATCTCTATTTATCGTCATCGCAATCATTTTCTTGCAAATCGTGTAGTGTCAATAACATATCGTGAGATGATCATGCAGTATGGTTTATCAAACCCAATTCATGTCAATGCATCATTTCTCGAAAAACATCACATAAAATAATAGCTTCCCTGTGTGTTATCCTTTCAATCCAATCTAGGGTTAATAGAAAAACAGTATCGATTGCTTATGACGTCATTTATAAAATCTATCTTCTTTGGCGATCTTCTCTAGCAAATGAAATAACAAGGAGAGTCCCATATCGGATGGCCGGACGAGTCTGTTAGAATCATCATTCCTTTCTTAGACAGTAAAACTTGTCTTTTTACAGACCCTCAAAGGTGTTAGCCTTGGGTTATATCACAGTCCAAATACGGTCAAAACATTTTGAAGTTACTTTAAGAAAAGTTTAGTCGATCTCATTTTCTGAAAATTAGTCGGGCATTATAACGACGTAATTTTGAAAAGTCAATTTTCATTCAGGCATTATAACTGCGTATTTTCAAAATTTTATCTCAATTCGGGCATTATAACGACTATGTGTGATTAGAAAAAGTTACTATAATAACTTCTAACTTTTACCGTAAGCTTTCTAAACATGAACTAACTTTTCAGAAGAAGAAAAATGCATTTTAGACAACTTTAAGGAGAAATTTAAAGGTAATGCAAGCATTATAACGGTATGAAAATTTACTAATCAAAAATAGGAAGAGAAAGCTACCTCAATTTTCGGGTGTTAACCGGAACCCATTAAGCTAGGTTGAACTCCGGACTTTGGACTACGAACAACTAAGCTACTAACTTTCCTACTTAATTTGGGTTGGAGGGTGGCTTTTAGTGGAGGAGAGTGGTGGTTTTTGGTGATGAAGGAGAAGAACAAGGTTGAAAATCACAAGAACACAAGAGAGCAAGTTTGAGAGCTTTTTAGTGTGAGTGAACAAGTGAGAATGCCTTGCTATTTATAGGCAATGGAGTGGCACCCCCTACTCCTTGAGTTGGCCAGCCCTCCTCTCTCTCCCGTGTGCATGAATTTCTAGGAAATTTCCTAGTTTAAATGCAAAGAATAAAATCTTAGGCTAAGTACTAAAATCCTAGGTAGAAATCTTAGGGTTTAAAGAGGAAAATTAGGGTTTTAATGGCATGAACTTTCTAGGTAATTTCTTTGGTTCTAAGTAGTGTATAATTTTGCATGTCCACCTAGTTTTAGGGAGTTTTGGGTACTAGTTATTAGTTAGGAGGCACATGGCTATTAAGGGCTATAAAATCTTAGGCAATCTAGGCATTTAGTAGAGAATATGTTCTTATTCTCTTATTCATGAGGGAATATATTCTTAATTCCTTAATAAGTGAGGGAATATATTCCTTCTAATAATTAGGAGAGAAAAACCCTACTGACTAGAGTTTTTTGTGCTAGTTATACAAACAAGTGTACACTAAATAGGCACAAACCTATATAGTAGGCTAATAAATCTAGAGAAAATCCTAGGAAATCACTAGGTTTTACTTTAAGGGATTCCTTACACATGCATGTAGATATAATACACTTATACTTGATGACTAAGTAATCAAGAGGCTTACTCTCTCTTTCATTGGGTAATATCTCTTAGGAAAAACTGGGATTTAGTGGGAGGAAAATTTAGTAGGAAATCTAGTAGGAGATCTAGTAGTACTAATATATACATAATGTACTAGTACACAAATATAGATACTAATACAAAAATAATTATCGACCCAAAATAATTATTGCCAAAGATAACTTAAAGTAACAAGATAATTAAAGAAAAGAAAATTCAATTTAATAAACAAAATTTATTTAGCAAAAAAATCAAGGTCGTTACAGTGGATATACTCCCCTAATCTTTAGGAGTGCAATTTTGTTCATCCTCCTTAAAAAGAGGGTGAACATTGCCCTCCCTCTTATTGGTTGAAATAGTGTAGGTCCCACTAAAAAGTGATGTCATCCTTACCAAAAAGTGTATCAGGGGTGCGACCTATACAACTTCAACCAATAGGAGTGAGGGTAATATTCACCCTCTTTTATGGAGGGTGAACAAAATGCCCTCATCCTAATTACAGTAGAAAAAAAATAACAAAGCAATTTAGTTTCTCTTACTTACGGGGTATTTCAAAGCTCTTTTTCACCTTTTCTAATTTTGGTTGTTTGAGAGAGGTAAGGGAAAACTCATTATCTCAAAACTCATTCTCTAATTTGAAGGAAGGAGTGAAGAAGTCAAAAGTAGGTTCGGAGGAGCTTTTTAACTTCTTATTTTTAACTTTTCTCATTTTGATTAACAAAAACCTATTGTTTACATATAAATTTAACAAATCCAGTAATTAGCGAACACGTAATCAGAAATTCCAAGAGTTGGAAACATGTCATTAATAAAGAATGTCACGCCCTCAATTTCAATAAGTCAAATACAAATAGAATCCACATAGGATCAATAGAGTCAAACAATTTCCTGTAGAAAGTCAAAGTACAATAAGTTTCTATTCCAAGGTACCCGTATCCATGCAAAAATAACAAACAAAAATGTTTTAAAATTATTACATAAGTTGAAATAGCCAAAAGCTTGGAGAAATTAAAGTTACAGGATCATCTTCCAAAATGTACTTAATATAAAGATAAGAAAATGACTTCATGATCATAAAATCTTCATGTCATGCATTCACACTCCAAGCATCCGATCTCATGCTCCATGCCGTGTACCTGGGAAAGATAGGGTGAGCTCACTAGCTCGTAGGAAACATCTATCAAATCTAGATATGATGAAATGATAATGGAGTGCATGCAACAAAAAGGAGACTTCACAATATACTCACGGAAGCCCCAACTTTAGATGTAAACAATTGGAATCCCATATGCTTGACCAAGATTAACCGGTGTGCCGTTGTGTTCGATACGTACCCGATACTCCGTAGGTGTCCAACTCACTCACACACCCCTTGTTTCATTTAATTACATCATTTACTAAGATTTCGGGCATGCCATATAGGCCCCGTGTCATTCCGGGCATACCCTTACATAGGGCCCTGTGTCATTCCGGGCACACCCCTTGTGGGGCCTCCGTGTCATTCTGGGCATATCCTTCCATAGGACCCCGTGTCACATCTTTCATTCTTTCATTTACACCTCACGTTCATTCCATGTGATTCATTTAGTTCGAAAGCTCGTAGCGTGTCGGTTATGGCAAAGTTAATATGTGTCCAAGAACGTGGGAAAATCGTGAAAAAATATCATTCATACCACGATAGATTACCAAAGCTTAAAAGTCAAGTTGAGAAACTTAGAAAAGACCAATAAAGGCCCGGAGCATAGGAACATAAGAAATGGGAGTTATGAACCTCGAGAAATCCTAACACCTTGATAGGAAAAGGCACATTTCTCTCAAAATACAAAGGCTATGAATATGAGACCAATTGGGTTTGAAAGTAGACTCATAGAGCTTTCCAACGGTTCAAGAGTCACCTCAATCGGAGTTCAGACGAAGCCGGGGCGTACCCGCGAAGTTGGATAAAATCTGCCTTATAAGCAGCTGGGTATCGATACCCATGAAAGGGGTATCGATACCAGATCACTACAAACTGAACAGAGCGATAGGTATCGATACCCGTGAAAGGGATATCGATACAAAGACATTACGAGCAAAATTTGCGGATTTCAAACTATTTTTTTTTCTCACTAGATCACAATGGGGCTCAACCCAATCACTTCCAAGGCAAAAATTAGACTCAAAGGCATCCAAGGTAATGAAACAACAACACATTTAACTTAGCACAACATCAAAAACATGAATCAAACCCAACCAAAACAAGAAACATGAAAAATGGATTTTCTTGCAAGAAATGAAGAAAATGATCAAAGGTGGTTACACCACTCACGTTAAACACCTCAAAACACTTAGAGAAGATAGAAATCCCCTACCTCAAGAGTGATTTAGCTCCGAAAATGAGATCCCAAAACCGAATTCCTAGATCCCCAATTTGAGAAATCCCGTATTTGGTCCTCCCGGTGCGAAAAGATGGTACTCCGGGCTCCCAAACACGCGTAGATGATGAATATGCGGTTGAATCTTGAGTTTGAGAAGTGTGGGAGGTGGATTTGTGGTGGAATTTGAAGAGAAAATGGGGAGGAAGAAGAGGGAGGGGCTGCTGCCCTTAGAGAGAGAGGGAGAGGTGCATTTTGCCCAAACAAATCAGCCCCAAATGTATATATATACACCCACACACTTGCACTTAAGCCCCTCATGTTTTTAGTGTGTTATAAAGACACCCTCAAGCATATATGCATCTCATATTGACCTCGTTTTGCATTTTAAAAATATTTCTCACATTTCCCCAACATTATTTTCGAAAAATGATTAAAACTCATGGGTCCTTACAAAGAAGCACTGGATTAATAGTTTTATAAGAAGATCAATACGATATCGTATTGTCCTCTAGTGTAAAAGGCAATTATTGACAGCTATAGCCAAGGAATAATTGGAGAAATGAACTTCGAAGCCATATTTCAAACTACTAGAAAGTATGAACTTCATGTTATTACACATGTAAAACTGGGCAGTTAATAATTGAAATAATCACGCATTAAACAGATCGTTCAAGGAAGTTATATTTTGAAATTAATCATGTGCAAAATGTGATTTGAATGAATAACCACTCAGATTCAAGTTCAAATGCTCTTGAGGGGAATTCGAAGCAATTTAAGTTCAAAAGCTATTGGAAGGAATTCGAAGCGATTCAAGTTCAAATGCTTTTGGAGGGAAGAAACTATCTTTTGAAATGAAATGATGAAGTTCAAAGCCAAGAAATCAAGCAGGAAATTCAAACTGCAAGCAAGGTCTATAAATAGACGAAGTTGAAGAGTGAAAAAATCCTAGACAAATCTTCAACAAACAGCAAAAAATGATGCTTGGTTTGTTCTTAGACAGTTAGAATTGTAGTTTTAGGAATTCAACTCAGTTCGAAGTATTTTAGAAAAGTAGTTTAGGAGGTAGATGAAAGTAGTATTTTTAACAATCTAGTGTTTGAAGTTCGTTTTGTCTTTCCATTTGAAGTTGAAGAAGATTTCGAAGTAAGTTTACATTTGATTTTTCAATCAAAGTATCTTGTTTATTTATTGTTCTTTAATTTCCAAAGTAAATTGGTTCTTCACTTAGAAAAATCCTCTTAGTTGAGGTAATTGGACCATTCAAACCCAGTCGTCTGATTATATTTGGCTTTCTAAAGTTTAATCTAAGAGAGAAGACTTAAAAACTTTTTCTGACACACCGGCATACAATTATTTTCTTGTTGTAAGGAACTAAAAGAACCAAACACCTAAAAAATGTATTCTGCACATATCTCTCACACACTACTCTTATTGCAAAATATATCCTGCAATTTCTCCCAAACACTCCTACCTGATTCAAAATACATTCTAACCAAAAAGCCAAAAAGTTAAAAATGAAAAACTAAAAATGAGGTTCCCAAGCACCTCTTACTATGTTACCCAATTTTCCTCTTTCATTAGTATTTCTTTTTCAGTTACGGATGAGTTTGTATCATACATTTGTGAATTTTTTCTTTCAGAATTTACAGTTAACAAAAATTGTTTCACAAACTGTTTTCCTTTCCCTTGATAATTCTGTTAACAAATTCCTTATCAAAATACACATGAGTCTATATCTAAATTCTCAGCATTAAATAGTAATCAAAATGGCAACTAAATAAATTATTATTCTCATAGATTATATTTCATCTTATATCTTAACCAAACAGTTGTTGTATCGGTCGTTTCGTATACATGAACTATTTTGAGTTCATATTCCATGTGAGATAGTATTAGAGGGGTGTTTTGCTAAAAATGTTTTTAGAATAAACTGATTTTTCACATTTTTTTATATAATGTATTATGAAAAAATGACATATCTTGTTTTTTGAAAAAAACTATTTTTTATTAGTAGAACACTCCCTGAATGCTTCTATGCTAATAAGATACTAATCTTGTGGTTCAGTTTGGGTTGGGTTCTATTTGTACATTTGCGAGGTTTTGGTTTTGAATTTTCTGGAACCTTTGTAATGTTACTGAATTAGAAGTGGAATAATCAAGGTACACGCAAGCTGGAGCCACTGGGGGTTATGTCAAATCGTTATTTTCAAGGTCCCAGAATTTAGTCGAGGTTCATACAAACTTGTCCGGACATTATAGTTATTTAAAAAAAACTGCATTAATCCGGATTGAGTGCACTTTTAAGGACTTGTTTGGGTGAATTGGGAAAATTGGTTTTTTGGTTTTTTTAGTTTTGTCCTTATTCAAAAAAAAATTGCATTTGTTAGTTTTCGGTTGAATTTTTGTGGTTTCTTGGCTAGTCTCGACGAGAGGAATCTAAAAAGTATAAAATTATTAACCAAACTTAAAATTTTGTGAATAAAGACAAAAAAATTAAAAAAATCGATCGAAACCAAAAAACTAATTTTATTAATTCATCCAAACCAACCCTAAGTTTTCCAGCGTGTGTATGTTTGGGCTAAAAGAGGGTGCAGGGCCAGTTTTGATATTCCCAATGAAGTGAAGAGCATTATTGTAATTTGATTGTAACAGTGTGCAAGTGTGAAGCGAAGTTTCTCTCTCCTCTCCTTCACAACTGCTTCCCATTTGTTTTCCTTTGACTTGAGTAGCCAGTCCTGCCCGGATCTTCTCTGCAATTTCATGATGTTTGATCTTTGATTTTGGGTAAATATAAACTGCCTCTTCCGTCAACTTGCTTTATTCATCTTTCACTACGGTGATCAATTACTGCCATTGTTTTGTGGTATGTTTCCTGTTCTTTGTTCGTCCGAGTTCATGTGAATGTTTTTTGTGCTAATATTGCTTAAATATTTTCTGGGTTTTCCTTGCGGATGCAATTAAAGATTTGCGTATTGCGTTTCCTTTGTGTGCCCTTATTATTTTCATTGTTCCTTTTCCCTTTTTATTGTTTAGTTTCTGTTATTTTGTCCTTTTCTTTTGCTATAATCTTGTACTACTTTGTAATTATGGGTTAAGTCGTAAGTGTTTTAATTCTGCCCCTGTCAATTGATCAGTAATTCCCAAATGCAATTGGCCTCATATCGTTGGCAATGACCGTTGTCCTAGATGCAATTGAAGATATTTTTGGTTGATGACATTTCAAACATGTGATGAACACTAGATGTAATTCTGCAAAACTATTTTAGTGAATTATTAGGGATTATTTTGGTTTACTTGTTATGTTTTTATTTTGGGTTTTGGAATAGTATTTTCGAGCACTCATTGAAATCGGCTGTGCCCACAAGCTTATAAGAACGTGGTCTGATGTTGACATTATGAGCAGTGTGTTCTAGATTTAATTTCATGGGGCTTCTGGGAAATCAAAACTTTCTAACTTCTGTGTGCGAAGAATTTGGTGGTTTTCTTAAGGCTGTGCTTGGACTCCAGATTTTTCGGAAGGAAATGGATTTACAGTACCTTCTCATGCTTGGTAGGAAGGGAAAATAGGGATAAAAAGAGTAAAAAGGAAAAGAGGGAAGAAAAATCTAACAAACCATTATCCTTCATTTATTTCTCGTTCACCTATCAACCAAAGAAGATCATGAATTTCAAATCCTTTACGTTTTCCTTCCTTGCGCTTTTGTATCTCCTTTTCCTTCATGAAATTGGGGATTCAAACTCGGCCTAAAACTTAGGTTGGGCACTTGTAATGGCAGTTAGAGCTACATAAGTTTGATTCTTCTTAGGTTTGTTTTGTTTGTTTGTGAGTTTTCCTTATTAGTAGTAGCCTAGTAGGTAGGCAGCAGTACTTGCACTTTTGTGGAGAGACCTATTTCTGTGACTTGAACTCGTACAACAACAGTAGGGGAATAGTAGAATAGTACTAACCATCTCGGCAGGTCACAATCTTGATCTGGCCAAATGGAAAATGTTGTAAGGCATATCCAACTCTAGTTCTGTGGGATGGGTTCGAACGCAGGAACACCTCTACAAAAGTTGGGTAACTGGGTAAGGTTACCTATTTCCTTTTCTTTCTTAGGTAAATAAAGTTCTTGCATCTGAAAAAATTCCCTGGCTAACTGAGAACAGAAAACTAGAAACCAAGAAAACATACACATCACGGTCAAAAAATCCAGTGGTTCCATACCAGTTTATTTCCTTCTTATTTTCTACCTCTCCCAGACCCTTTGTAAGCACCTGCCTTCTGCATTGATATGTCCTATGCATATGAAGTTGTGTTGGTACTGGTTTAGTGACATATGACGATGATTAATTTCTGTTCTGGGTCCTGATAATCTGATTTGTATAGTGTTGGAATGTGACTACATTCGAAAAAATGACTTGTGTTTTGTAACCTTGAGCATTGATAGCATTTTTTCTTCTGCAACTATTTATCCAAACTCCTTGTAGGTGTCTATAGGGAGGATCTGAAGCCAAGGACCAGGATACAATGCGTACACCATCGCTGATTGCTCAGTGCTTGCCGGGCTTGGTACCTCAAGACCGGGCAAGTCACAGCACGTTCACCGTGTCTGAGAGAGATGTGCATCTCCCTTCACCAGCTGTCGAGATTCTCCCATCGAAGGTATATGTCACATGTATTTCTACATTGTTCGCAGCTTTTGAGACTTGATGCTCTTGTCATCATCACAACACATTTTAGATCCTATTGATTTTTAGGACCTTAAAACTGAAGATGTTGTCATTTCCCTTTGCGCAGATGCCTCACCATTACAGGTATGCAGGGGACAGTGTAGGCTTGCAGGGGCCAAATGCGTTCAAGGTACTTTAAATACTAGACAAGTGATTTCTGCTGGTTGGTACATATTTCATTTTTGTCGATAAAAAGGCTACTTGTGAATTTCCTATGAAAATCAAGATTTAGTAACCATACTAACCATTTGTCCAACTAGGACAAGATAGTAAAGGTTAAACATCTCATGCAGTATTTTTTTATTATGTGACAGGATGTTGGTGTTTGATTATGCTAGGATGTGTCTGGCTTGTGGAAAGCAAATTTGAAAATGAAATTTCTGCTTGTAAATGGAAAGTTATGGTGGAATTCTATATCATTACCTTCTTGTTTTGCCCTTTCATCCCTCTCGGCTGGGAGGTGGGTGGAGGAGATGATGAGATAGAGTAGAGTCATGGTGTTTCTATTGAGTAGAGTAAACCTTATCTTTTTGGATGACCAATATTGGAATAAGACGAGTAAACGTACTTTTGATCAGGCATTATCATTTCTAAATCTCTTTTAAAACTCACTTTGTGAAATTTAAGAATAGGATATTTTAGCTCTTGACGAAGTGGAGGAAAGTACCTCCATTTCTGTAGAGTTCTGATATATCCTTTGTTGGTGGTGGAGTCTCAAGGCTGCAACATTTTGGGGTTTTTGTTTGGCTTCAACGTTGTGGGGTTTTTTGTTTCCTAGTTTGTGTATTGATTCTTTTGGATTTGCTTGTTCTTGGCTTGGTTTGGGTTTGGTTTTGGGTCTTTCAGGAGTTTTGTTCTTAGTTTTTTTTTTTTCTCTTTCGGTATTGTGGCTGGTATCTTGCCATCCTTGGTGTTTCCTTGTTATTTCCCCTTTTAGGTTCTTGGCGTTTCTAGTCTCGGATCCTTTTAATCTTTGTAATTTGTTTTCAAAGATTAATAAATTCTTTGCTTAGCAAAAAAAAAAAAAAACTCACTTTGTTCAGTACAAAGTTTATTACGCAAAACCCTTTTGGCTTTTTCGATGGGCTAGTCATAAAATTAAGTGTTATGCACTCCAGGAACCATAGGAAATTAGGAACAGAAGTCTGAGTTTGTTCTTGCTTCTTGTTTGGTTTAAAGCTTAATGACTCTACGATTGGAATTTGGATTATTTTAGTTTACAACTAGGTTAGAGACATTCCGTTATTGCTTTCATTTGAGCCTTATGCCTTTTGTCGCACAGAGTAAGGATTATGCTATATGATGCCAATTCCTTTCTCTTGCAGGGAAGAACTAGTGTTGCTGATATTATTGGTTTTGCTGGCTCCGAAATGATATCTTCAAAACCCGATGGTTAGTACATCGCTTCCCAGTGCAGTAGCCATCGAAGTGAAGTTTGTGTTTTCTGCTATCATAAGGATGTAATTCAAGCCTATAGATTGGAATTGTCATATGATTTGTTCACTAGATTTTCCATATAGGACTTAATATGGTTTTCGTGCAGGGTCCTTGAAAACTTGGGATAGCTCAATTGATCTTGTTAATGTCCTTAAGCATGAGATACGTGATGGGCAATTGAGCTTTAGAGGCAAAAGGGTACTTGAGGTATTCTAATCTAAATGTATATCTAAGTCCAAAAGATTTAATTTTGAATACAATGCCGTCATGTTGCATTTGTGTACCATACAATCATGTTTTTACAGAAAGGAAGATGAAGCAAAATAACTTATGTCATACTTGACCTCTTTTCCTGTAGCTTATTTGTGGGTCTATTGTCTCTAGTCTAATTATTCTTTTATACATTTTTTTTTCGCTGTTAATTTCTTACATAAAACCCAGTTTTGATGTTTTAAAATAAAAGTTTCTTACGTAGAACAAAAATGGACTTGAGTGAAGGGATATAGAAATTTAAAGAACGTTGAGGCCAATATGGATTCACTTCAAAACTGAAGTGTGTAAAACATTAGGGGACGTCCTTGTGCATTCGAGTTGCCTTTGATTCCAAAAAGGCCTCATATGCACTTTGGGAGCCCAGTATCCTTCTAGATCTTTTTGAATTCATTCAAGTTGTTTAAACAGGCTACTAGACCACACTTTGAACTTGCACTTGCCTTTTTGGTTCTTTGAAGTTACTGCCTCTGTATTGTCTCTAATCATTTCTTTGTAGTTGAAATTATATCCTACTTGATTATACAAAATTGAAGCTCAGAATTGATTTGTCCTCTTTTGTGATTCTTTCAGCTTGGTTGCAGCTATGGACTCCCAGGAATCTTTGCTTGCCTGAAGGTATATCATCAATTGTCATGTCTTGCCATGCTCTATTTTAGTTTTGTTCTTAATCTAAACTCGCAAAGTCAAGTTTCTTATTTTTTGCTACTACAACCGGCATAAGGAGGTTCAGATGGTATTAGTGGTACTTTTCTTCTACTGATGTCTTATAGTATTCTGGCCATTTTTCTAAAAGAATTACACAAGGTTCACAGAGTTTGAACTTCGTCGTTAAGGTGGGTTTTTTTTTTTTTTTTTGAATGGCTTCATCATTTTGCCAGTTCAGGTGGATTGTTGCTGGAAGTGGATCCTGACTTTTGTCCATGTGGGACCCCTGCTGTTATTGTCTTTCCATCTTTTGTACAAAATCCACTTAACAAAATTTTTGGTGCTTATGAAAGCTTAGAGGCTGAACCGCTGAAGCAGTTATATTGGTGGTATTTTCCTTTGTAGCTGCACTTGAATCAAGTAGATAAGAAAAGAGTGATGACCAATCCAGACTAGTAAACTGATAAAATTTTAAGAGGGGGCCACTATATGGTTGAAACTCAGCCAACTAACCTCGAGGCCATGGTTTCGAGCATGAAGATTTGTGATAATATGCGAAAGGTTACATCTGTACCAAATCTTTTGCTCCCAGAGAAACATTATGGATAATAAACTGGGCGTGCTTGTATCCTATACAAGTCTTATCCACTTTTCTGTAAATTCCTAAATGCTAGCATGTTTAAGGCGTGTGCTTTAATGGTATGTGGTTAATTGGAATGATACTGGAATGGATTGTTCATTCTGATGTGGTTTGCTGAAAAATCATAGTGCATACATAATACATTGGAAATGGAATCATCACTCAGAATTTCGGTGAATGTTCATTCCATTGGGAGGTCAAACAATAAACCATTCATTCATTCCTTAATTCGTTCCTGCAAACCAAACACTACCTTAATGTTTGTTTTAGTCATGAGCCTAAGTATTTTTCCAAAATGTTGTCAGTGGAGTAGATTGTACTATGTCAAGCTGACTCAAGGATTCACCTGTTTCCACCCATTTACTTTAAGGTTGCTCCCATACTATCCATATCGACTATAACATATTTAAGATGAGTTCAACTTGTTATAATTCATTGATCGAAGAAAAAACTTGTTCTAATTAATGTGGTAGCAATGCATTGCAGGGAGCAGCTACAGTGCACTTCCAAGACCTGAATGCGGAAACTATAAGATGCACAACCATCCCTAATGTACTGGCCAATCTCGAGCAGGCTCGAGACAAGCAAATCCGGCAGCCAGAGAGCCCCCTTTTGACTCCATCAAGGCAAAGTCTGACCCCAGCAGTTCATTTCTACGCCGGGGATTGGGAAGAACTCCCCACGGTATTGTCGGCAGTGAGGAGCGATACTGAATTTGATGTTCCGACTGCAACAAGCCTCAGCTTTTCTGAAGAGGATTTTATGGATGCTTGTAGTAGCCAAGATGGGAGTATTGTAGGGCATGGATCTTCCTCAAGGAGATCGAGGAAGTTGTCCAGAAGCAGGGCATGGGAGAGGGCAAGTGAAACGGAGCAGGGGGAAGAAGGCGGTTATGATGTTATTTTGATGACGGATACTCCATACTCATTGTGCTCTTTGAAGAAGCTATATGCTCTCATAAAAAAGGTCAGTCGGTTTTCTCTCTGTCCCTTTTTAATTCATCTGTGATCTACGCATCTTAAAAGCAACATTGATAATAAACAAATTTGCTGTCCCTAACACCAGATGTTTCTGGAAACTCAAAATTTAGAATTGGAGTTATATCGTGAATCATTTGAAATTTGCTGTTATAGATGGACCCTTGTTCTATCTCCACAATTCCCATGCTCTATAGACCTACTGTACCACAAAATTTGACACTTGGATCCTCTAATTCCGATGGTATTTGAAAAAGAAGCAGCTCAAATTACCTAAAAAGTAATCATTCCTGGCCTCTTTACGAGGATGGAGATGCAAATTAATTTGCAGGCTTGTGGAAAAGTTCATGATAATCTGACAGCTAGAAAGATGAAAAGATGAATTTCGGTGGTGTAAACTGGGTACACACTTAATCTTGCGTGGGTGGTTAAGCTTGTAAGACACCTTAGGAAGATTACTTTTATTTCCACCATGCAATACTAGAATTCCATCTGGTTTGGTCTCCTTCATTTCTTTTGTCGGTTTTGAATTTTAATGTCTTTTTTTTTGGAAGATTACTGGGATATATGGATGTTGGATTAGATTTTTTAAGGAACTGAGTTTTCCTTGGTGAGTTTATTTTGGGTAAGAAGTTTTTCTTGGTGAGTTGGTAACTTGTTACTTTTTAGTTACCATCATCAAGATGGGGATCGATTTTGTTGTGGGTTTTTCTTTTCTAACCTCGTTTCAATTAACTAGCAACTGGGTTTGAGTCTTGCTGTTGCAAGGTGCAACTTTCACTTTTTCTCTCTCCCCTTGTACAGATTGTGAGAAAAAACTCAAAAAAGCAACAAAAAAAAAAGTTCGATTTGGTTATTGTAAATGTTACTTATATTCCAACTTTCTGTCTCCAATTTCCTATTATTGTTACGGCATATTTTCATAAGCTTTACGTCTCTCATTCTTGTTCATGTTTGATTGATTTTTGCCTCTGGCTTTTTGGATCACCAGTGCTTGAGGCCACCCTATGGAGTAGTATTCTTGGCCACAAAAAGGACTTATGTTGCCTTCAACAGCGCGACTCGGCACCTGAGAACTTTAATGGATGAGGAAGGCATTTTTGGAGCTCACTTAGTCAAAGAGGTGACTGATAGAGAGATTTGGAAGTTCTTTGTCAAATGAATAAGAAAAGGTCACAAGAATATTACAGAAACCGGAAAATGGTCCTATATTTAGGTTTTGTTGTTCCATGTTAGTCAAACATGTTACAAAAAGTTTGTTCATTTTTTCCCCTGCTGTTAGTAAAAAACGGCTCAGAATTGCGAGGAGAAACTAGTATATCGTAGTCGCCTCGTGTAATCTTTCCTTTTATTTTAAAACATTCAAATTTGTAATTAAATGAATCGATTACTGAACTTATCTTCGCATACTGTAATTTAAATTTGTAATTATTAAATGATTTTTATAGTTTGTAACTTTGGAGGCTGGGGTTCGACATTGAAGTTTATGAGCTCTAGATACGGAATCTCCACATAGATGGGAGCTAGAGTCACGAACACCAATTAAGTACTTCACACGAAATGGTAGGATAGTATACAGAATGATACTTGAAGCTTGACATATTATCGTCCGGAAGAGCTTTGAAAAGAACTTTGAACTATTCAAGGGAAAGGAAGGGAAAGTACATGCTTACTTTTTACAAGCAATTACTTACAACCGATTTGCCATATTACTATATAGGCTCTATCATTTTGATGACAAGAAAATAAATATATACACAGTAGGGGTACAGGAGCATGCTAAATAGTTAATAAAAATACAGAAAATACAATTACTGTCAGCCTACTACTCATCTAATGGGGTTTTATCTCCCGGCCGATACAAGCATGTGCCACCCGGCATTCCTTACTACACCAGAATTTACAAAAACCTGCTACGATGCGAAAACAGGAACAACTGAAATTCTATAGCCTGGAGGCCTGATTGGCACTCAGTTGCTTGATTGGATTATCAAGGCTCGAATCTTGAAGCTTTTTTAGGATTGTGATTGAAACCCTAGCAACTAAAATGGGTTTTTGTTTTTGGATGGTTTCGGATTGTAGGTTTAGTGGGTTTTTCCAGAGACTGCCATGGAGAGTGTAATTGCTCTGGGGTTGAAGAAATGCCTATCGAATTAGGTTATAGAACGGCTATATTTATAAGGCTTAAGAGATAATTCATATGAATTAAATAAATCCAGGATAAACCGAAAGATAATCATTCTTAATTGGTCATTTCAAAGAGTCCTGGGCGTGTACAACAAGATGGAGTGACTAGATTGGAGAGTCCATGTCCAATCGAAATGCATTCTAGAATGACCGACAGATCGATTTGCCAGCTAATTCATGCTTGTGCTGGCTTGGTCATCTATCTCACTAAGAGGTTGGATCTGATGGCTTGTCGATTGATTTACCGGGTGCCAAATGCATGTAGCAGCTAAGTGTTGATGTTGAGTTGGGACAGGCGTTGAAGGCTAAGGGTTTGATCGGGTGCGAGTACCAATTAAAGTTCAATCAATTTATAACGTTCACAACTCCAAACTACAACTTACAAAATCATTTGTATGTCATCATTTCCCAAGGCGGGGGATTAAAATATTTGCAAAGCCAAATTACAAGTTTTTGGGTTAATGAGTAAAGAGAGAAAGAGACACGGAGAAATTAGAGTAATTAATAAGAGAGAAAACTTATGGGGGATTGTGCGATGAGAGAGGATGTTTTAGAAATCCAAAATGAAACTGTACTTTACCCCCAAACCAGGAGCCTTCGCACCAAGCAAGACCGCCCTTGTCCCTTTCCTTTCTCCATTTCGCCTCCTCTTTTGCTTTGTTTAAATAGAGTCTAAGGCAAAGCTAGTGGTTCATATGCCTTACTTTACCTACTTGACGAAAGGGAATGCACTTTGTTTCCGGGTTTATGGATTGGATTCAGTCAGCGTCATGACATAATCAAAAGGAAGGAGTGACGCTTTGGTTAAAGGTGAATGCTTCCAAGGCGGCCCTTTTCTCATTCCGCCCGCTGGCCTATTGGGAATAGCAGCCTTCGGGCTTTTACCTACCCTTTTATAATGAAGAATTCTGGCTCGGCCCAGGAGAGCACTAGCAACAATAGTCTGTCCAGTCGATCATTCCGCTAGCATCTCACATTCACGCCCCCGTTTCACTGCCGCTCGTGGATGTAGTTGTAGATACCTTAGTCTTAGTGGGTCGTTGGCTTTACCTGTTATCTGCTTCTATGACATGCTATTGTCATCGCCATATTCAATGTGTCACTTAGTCACACTGTCTTGGTGCTCAACGTGCAGGGCATAAAGACATGTTCAAGGAGACGAAGTGGAAGGTGTGTTTACTTTATATATGATATGATATAGCTATGTAGCCTGTTCATCACATGATAGCAACATTTTTTTCATTTTTTTCCTCTTTCCATTTTCCGATTGATATTGCTCAATGTACTTGAGGCCAAATGTCTGCAGCTGTTTATGGGGAAATTTTGTTCCCTGCAGGATTTTTTAATAGCTACGACGTTTTGTAAATCTATATCTATATTTATTCTATTCTGCAAAAAACAGATATAATTAGGATCTTGAATTCAACACGTCTTAAGAACAATAAAATAAACATACCTTTGATGGCCATCAAGATTAGAATGAACAAACCCCTTAATTAGAAACATTTAACTCTTCGCTCACCTTCTTCTCTCTGTCTCTAACCTTACAAAATACCCGAGTACTTTAATTGATGGAAAACTCTATGTAGGAGTGGGTATTCTATCCTTTTATAGAGGAGAGGAGAGGGCCTCAAAGGTAATTATAATAGACTCCCAATCTATCAAGTGTTATGCTTTCCGGGTCACACACGCACTTAAACACACACAAGAAATCTGAGGAAAACTCCCTTGAATATATCGACACAATATACAAGTTGAAAAACCTCTCTGGGAAGCAATAACTAGCTCTCACGCCAATCGGGGCAAGCCACATCCGGCTCCTCGTCTCACACTCTCAACCTGTCTCACTCACATCATGTTACCACACTCAAAATAAAAGAGACAACAAGCGTGTATATATATAACCCTGGGTAATTCTAAGGAAACCCTAGCAAACCTTAGGCCTAAGCCCATCCGGCCCACACGGGGTAGATCCCAACAATCACCCCCTTCAACCCAAGTGGGTAAATGTTGTCCCAGCAGCACCCCCATGTTGCCACCTCTAATCTGCTACCTTCGATTGAACCAGACTACCTCCGATCACCGCTAACCAACTCCGATCTGTCACTCTAGCAAGCGCATGTGCCATTAACCAATCAAGCGTATTTGCACCCACCAAACAGAGATGCAACACTCGAAAGAATGTATCCTTGCTCACTAGCTCCTTCGACCGATCACCATAGCTTAACCGCCGTGAATCTGCAATCACCCGATTATTTCTATCAACCTCCGATCTCTGCAAAATCTGCCCAATACTCCTGGTGTGTAGCTCTCTAACTCCACTTGCCTCTTCCGTCACCCATCCGCCACTCTTGCCATTATCCTGGTCTCCAGCCACTCTCTGTCAGCTCTCCCAGGTCTTATCCTGTCTCTTGGTTCATCCAAGTTCCATTCCAGGCTCTCCAAGCACCCCCTGAACTCTCATCGGATCTCTCATGGTTTGTCTCCGACTCAACAACATCCCATCTGATTGACCTGACCACGTCAGATCCTCCTTGATCTCTCCGAATGTGTCTAGGACAACAAAATTCGGCTCGAATTACCCAAAACTAAGCCCATCAGTGAATCTAGAACCATCCAATTAACTAAGAATAAGACTTCTCACAACCGACATGACCGAGCTAAGATAAGCTACAAATATAGCTACAACAGCATTCTAGGATACATGGTTTTGCCCGGTGCAAGCTCGGCACAGATGGGCTAAGCCTTGTACGAGTCATGTCGAGCTAAGTGAAAGCATGGCACTGCTTTAAGAGTATAGGGCAATGAGACATTCCAGAAGGTTCTAAATCGGCTCCTTATGTGATAAGGAGCAATCCCGTGTACAAAAGGATCAACATAAGCATTCCTAATACAATTAGGAATACGCTGCATATAGAAAGGAAACCTACATGAAGAAAGATGGGAGGTTTCCAGTGAGGAAGCACTTGATCAAGACTATACGTGGATTTGATCCACGTACAGAATGTGAAAGTACTTAAAGCCGAAAGGCAGTGAGTGATGCCAAAACTCTTTTATTGAAAGAAGTGAACAATGTTGATGCTAAGTGCGAACAAACTTAGCAAATAGGAATATATATCACGAGTAACGCAAGAGAGATCTTTTGCCAAGCATGAAAACACTTAGGCAAAGCTTGATCGCAATGGTAAGAGCTATGAATAAAGTTTTGTGTTTTATATGAGTTCGCATTTTAGTTTTTTATTTGATTGAAGGAAGTTACGAGAAAAATTTTTGTTACATGCTTGAAACACTTGATTGATTTGAATATGGAACAAAAAACGAGGAATTTTGATTCCATATTGGGGAGAAGTAAGTGTATGTATCCCAAGAAGCTTGAAATTTTTTGGGACAAGTACGCATACTTGGGCCTAAGCAACGAATATTGCTTGAACATTCCCAAGTACGAAGAAACTTGGAAGCAAGCAACAAATATTGTTAAGCAACGAATATTGTTTGTAACATTCCCAAGTACGAAGAAACTTGGATAGCAAGTAACGAATATTGCTTGAAAGTGGCTAAGTACGAATAAGCTTAGGCCATGAGCAACGAATATTGCTCAAATTTTTTCAAGTACGAAGAAACTTGGAGGCCAGCAACGAATATTGCTTGAACATCCCCAAGTACGAAGAAACTTGGAGGCAAGCAACGAATATTGCTTGCAACATTGCCAAGTACGAAGAAACTTGGAAGCAAGCGACGAATATTGCTTGCAACATTCCCAAGTATGAAGAAACTTGGACAGCAAGTAATGAATATTTCTTGAAAGTGGCTAAGTACGAATAAGCTTAGGCCACAGGGAACGAATATTGCTCAAATTTTTCCTAGTATGAAGAAACTTGGAGGCAAGCAATGAATATTGCTAAGCAACGGACATTGCTTGAACATTCAAAGAACGAAGAAACTTGGACAGCAAGTAACGAATATTGCTTGAACATTGCTAAGTACTTGGGACGATCATTACTTGAGGTCTGCTAAGTACGAAAATACTTAGGATGTCTACTAAGTACGAAAATACTTAGGACGTCTACTAAGTGCGAAAAAACTTAGGTGTATTGGAGAGTATGAAGAAACACATGGCTTAGATGGAAAAGCAATGAGTAATGGTTGGTCCTTTAGCTAAGTATGATGATACTTAGAGGCCAGAAGACAATGGATAGCGTCGAGTATGAAAACACTAGATTTTGCAACCCAGCCAAAATCATGAAGGACGTGCCAAACAAGTGTAATGCCACAAAGGGTCAGTCATTGAATAAAATTGACCAATTATCATAATAGCTCTTGGAGGTTGCGCAAGTGGGGACTTCACCAAACATGTGCACCACACGGGAGGATGCTCGACACGATGCCATGTGCACAACGGTTAGTACACTTTATAGTGTAAATGACACAAGTAGTAATGACAAATACGCACTCTGGTCAGCAACACTACGTGAGAGTGCACTGAGATGCCGAACAAGATCGAAATGAGAAAAGGTCTAGCAATTAGTTTCTGCCACAGATTTTGAATTCTTTGAGCGAAACTTTCTATCAACCATGGAGCCCTTATGTGTCAAGGGCTATCGCCGAATAGATAAGGCCCAGATCGATTTAGTCCTGGACAATGGACTGAAAAAGCCAAGGATGTCATTTTACGATATAGCTCACTTGATGTCTTCCAAGTTGGCAGATTTCTTCTAAGTTGCCAGAGATTTTTAGAAAGACAGCCAATCATACTTAAGACGAAAATCTCAGTAAAAAAGAGAGGCTCAAAATGGAGTACTGGCATTCATAATGAGAAAATTGAAGCCTCTTTTTCAATCCATGAGCTCCCAAAGAATATGAACCAGACAGAGACCGGGCAGACAGTATGATGGAGTACTATGCTGAATATTGCAGATGTTGAACAGACTTGGATTGACCTAAGCACGTACGAGACACAAGCTTAGTCGGCTATACCAAGTGAAGGTGTACGAAAACACTACCGAGCACGAGTGCATGGTATACGATAATTAGTATATTGAGGAAGAACAAAAGAATTTGAAATAAGGGTGAGAATGTCTTTGAAGCCACAGAAATTAGGAGTGACATACGTGAAACGTCACCCTAGAAGTTGTTCTAGCTCAAACAAAAAAGGCAAACATCAATCAACATTTAATGCAGGAATCGTGTCTCCCACGTAAGAAGAGAAAACTCAAGAAATTGCGTCAAACCCTACATATCGATATTAGTGCAAATGTACTACGCGACCTTGGTAACGTGGATACCAAGGGGAAATTTGTAGGGGCGGGCCTAGTCAAGTGAGCAGCTATGATGAATATCACAAATGCCAAAATGCAAGAATTACAGCAAGGAAAAACACAATTGTTGGAAAAGGTAGCAGTAAGCTTTGACCATCATTCACGAACAACAATGGTGATCAAAGCTGGGGGGCAATTGGAGAGGGTGGAATCCAATTACATAGGAAAATATCCAAGCACGTACGAAACACGTGCTTAGCCTGGACACCACGTGAGGGTGGCTCAGTTCAGGGGGGACCACAAGAAGGTGTCCCAGGTTATGGCCGAGCAGGGTAGGCCAAATGTGCAGCTAAGATAGCACCACGAGATGGCGGTAGCACCATGAGAAGGTGCACGAGGCCAGTGTCAAGCTATTTATCTGGTCAACAACAGTATATGAGAATAGGCAAGTATATTGCCGAGCTAACCACCTATGTGATAAGGTGGCGAGTCACTCTAGAGGGATCTAGAATAGCCTCTTACTTGATAAGGGTTAAATCCTAAGAATTTAGGGATTGTCATTAAGCTTCCATATTGGACAAGAAGTCCAATATAGATATAGAATCCTTACGAGAAGGGAATTCTGATCATGTTGTCATATGGGATGAATCCCATAAGAGAAAGGACTTCTAACTTAAAGAGGATTCCAATAATAGCAAACATTCCTAACGTGGGAGGAATCCTTGTAGAATAAGATTGTGTTTCTATATGGAACGAGTCTCGTATAGGAAATGACTCCTAATGTGAATAGAATCTTTGGACAACAAACACCCCACATCTACAAATAAGGAGCAATACCTATGAAGAAAGGTACGCCGTAATTCGTGTCTATATGCTTTACATGTTTTATGGTTTCCTCCTAGTACGTGATACTGACTTAAGCATCAGAGGGCCTTTGCCGACGAGAGGTAAAGGTGCTCTAACTGTTTATTGTCTTGCAGGGTTAGGGTTCCAGCGAAAGGTGCATATTGTTGATCTCATAGAGGCGTGGAAATAGCATACCCAGATTTTTCTACTCTACAATATTTTAACCTCTTTTTCCCCTTTGTGGGTGATTCTGGCTTCTCAACATGTCGTGAGAAGAGCTACAACCAAATTGAAGCTGCCATAGCGAATTATCAAAAAAATAAAGAAAACGTTAACGAGGGATTCAAATTTTACGTTACTCTTCCGGTATGATTTTTGTGTTCTAAACATCGGTGCTGTTCGGTAAATATAGGAATTTTTGTTAAAATTTCTTCTTTCTTTGTCTTGTGCTTCAAACAGGATGCTAGAACAAACATAAAACAGCATGCAAAGATTTTATAATGACCCGAAGCATTCATTTCCGTGAAATGATCGAAAATGCACATAGACAGATAGCAAACTTTGGTTTTCAAGACAAAAATACAGCAGGTGCAATTGAGTCTTCAGTGGCCCCGCGCAACATTGAAGTGATTATCACGAGTTGATCATGGAAAACATGCACCATGCATAAATGAGTAAATACATTCAAAAGGAAGAGACACTCGAAGGGGGGCAAAAAAAAAAAAAAAGAGTTAGTGGGAACCCGCAACAGCAATCTTAACCGGTGCACCACCAAGGCGAGGGGATGGGAGCATGGTAAGCGCAAAAACCCCGCTAATTGCCGCAGAAATGGCTCCCACCACAAATGACGGCAAATTTCCACCTCCGAACAGCTCATCCCATGGTCCGCTTGTTAGAGACACCAACAACTGCTCCACCACAATAATAGATCATGGCTCGATTAAAGTGAAATGCAATTCTTAGTGATGCTCAAATTTGAAAACTTCAAAGCAATTTTAAGTGCTTTCAAAATGTAGTAACCATTGTAGGATTGGTGTGATGATTGTCTTTTCTTCTTCTTTTTTTACTAATGGAAGTGCAGGGTACCACATCAGAGAGTATTGCACCATCACACTTACGATTAGCCCGTTTGAGTGAAATATTAGGCGTATATCGTTCGTCAAATTACCCCAATAAGAGACCGTGGAAAATTGAACTTGGATCTTGACTAACCAAGCTCACGTTTTCACCACTGACGATTCGACCAAAATGAAGTGCAACTTCGGGTCACATTCAATAAAAGATGCTAAATGAATGGCACTTACTTTTGGAACAGGTTTATGCAGGAAGAGCTACTAAATTTGGGCCAGCCCGTAATTGGCTAAAGATAATCTATTTGGGCTGGCCCGTAGTTGGAGAACTTCGGCCTGAATTTTCTTTCATTATTATAGTTGAGCTGAGCTTGAGTTATACCTTCAACCCATCTCCGTCAGTCCAGCCCAGTTATCATGCCAACGGGCTACAACAGAAAATGTATACAAAATCACCCGAATTCTCGAATCTCCATCCTCCCAATTAAGTATTGTCCCCATAGACCATAATGAGGGGCTCACTAAAGGCCCATTCAACCGTCCATCTTAGTAATGAACACTTGGATTTTAATACAAACAATGAATGGCTTGGATCATTTGGAGTTTAAATTAAATATGAGCGGTCGATACCGAGACGAACAGCTGGATGGGACTCTCTACAACACTGTAGTGAGTTACCTCACTACAGAGCCCCCTCTCCCCCAATCAAGACATGTTTAGTATAGTAAAAATTTCGTCTCCCTTATCGATTTCAGAACTAATAGGATTTTTTATTTTATTTTTTTTGATGACTAAGGTGTCCGAGACAGCTTTAGTATACCTCAAGTAATATTTAGGGCCCATTTACACTGTCCAATTGCGAAGAATTGGGAAGAGGGGATGGTGTAATGCCCTTAACTGATCGACTGTCCATTTTGACAAGCTTGAAATTGATATGAGCAACGGATGGTTTAGATTTATAAAAGATAAGATTAAATCCTAGTCATGCATTGTCAAAGGGGATGATTGGATAAAGGGCTTTACACCGTGTAGTGCTTTGGGGGAGCATTACAGAGACCCCTTTGTTTTTTTTCAAAGAGTTGATAGAACTTAAGAGGTTTTGAATCTAAAACATTAACAGGTAGCAAATCTAAGTCTCATATCTCAACCATGCACTAGGCCAACCCCTTGGGATTAGAACTAATAGGACATAAGAACTTGGTACGTTCTCCGTACAAACCCTGTATTTTTTTTTTCTTTTAATATTTTCTACTATTTTATTCGAAATGAGAAATCATGAATATATACATCAAAGATTAACTATAAAATAAAATAAAATAAAAAAAGATTAGATCTATAGTTAAAATTTCCACTACTCTCTTTCCATCGAAGCTATTACACTAAATTTAGTCCCGACTATTTGGCATCCATGGAATACTCTCGTCAATAAAAAGAACCACTATCGAACCGGGCTTTAATAACATCAAAAATCTGAAGGCACTTTTCGATATATTTGAAAGTTAAACACGTCGAAATTCAATGATAGTTGCTCTGGGCGATTTTTTAATCTCATTTGGTTAAATGAACCACTATCGTCTTCCTGATCCCTGCGGCTGCATATATCACTACTACTAGGTATAGCATATTATATTATGCTCCCTCCGTCTCTATTTGTTTGTCCCACATTCTTTTCTTGCCTTTTTTAAAATCAAAAAATTAAGTGTTTTCGTATATTATTTTTTAAATTTTTTCGCACCGAATTAAAGTACACGATGAGTACTTTAATTCAGTGTAAAAAAATTTAGAAAATAGTACATGAAAACATATTATTTTTTTATTTGAAAAGTGAAACGACTTTTCGTAGTGGACAAACAAATAGGAACGGAGGGAATATATACCTCGAAAACAGAGTTTATAATGTGATATGGAGTATATATAGACTCGTCAAACCAAGTTTTGAAAACTGCTACCACATGTATTTTCCTTTGATAATCAGTACTACTTCAGAAATTTCTACTAAAGAAAGGCATACTTAAATTAATTTGGTGGCATGATAACATTTGGACTTGCGATGAGACACAAAATGATAATTAAGGATCAATTATTGTACTTGAATTTCATCGTCAACGTAATTTTCTACTTAAAAAAGTCCCCTTTTTCTTTGTGCCTTTTTGAGAAAATATTATTTCCACCACTGGCGGAAACAAATATTTCCTCCAAATCAATCATAACGGTCTATATGTTAGGTAAACAAGTCACCCTTTTTCATATGTTATCATAATCAACGATTCGATTCAACTACGAATATTTTAGTAGCATAAGTCCACCTTTGAGTTCAGCATGAGAACATTTGACTTGAGATATGACACACAGAATGATAATTAAGGATCAATTATTGTACTTAAAGTTCATCGTCTACGTAATTTTCTAATAAAAAAGTCTCTGTGTTTGTTTTTTTTCTGGTAAACAATTCACCTTTTTTCGTAATTAAGTCCAACTTTGAGTTCAGCGTCCGGACCAAGCCTCTAGGCAATGTTCAATTATTGGCACTGTAACCACTAGTCTCTCACGCCCCGTGATTCTACACCTACCGGCATGCATGGAAAAAACCGTGCAATAATGATAAACTATAGTCGTCGATCAATGTGCGATTTTTTAAAAAAAAGCAGTATAATTTTAATAACCACAGCTGCCCACTCTGAGGCCTGATTTGGCTAAATTGAAAAAACTTATTTTTTGGTTTTTTTTTCGTTTTGTCCTTATTAAAAAAATTACATTTGTTAGTTTTGCGTCAAGATTTTATGGTTTCTAGATTTATCTCGTCGAGGTGGATCCAGAGAATATAAAATTATGGTCAAAAGTAATAATTTTTTGAATAAATCCGAAAATAAACCTAAATAAACTAGTTTTTTGAATTATTTTTCGTTTCTATTCACAAAACTTTAAGTTTGACTAACAGTTTTATACTTTTTAGATTTCTCTCGTCGAAACAAGCCAAGAAAGCATTAAAAAAAATTTAAATAAGGACAAAACGAAAAAATTCAAAAAACTCAATTTTTTTCAATTTAACCAAATCAGGCCTGAATCGGCTCTACTTTATAAATGATTTCGTTGCACAATTTTCTAGTCAATAATAAATGCATAGCAAAAGTGGGGCTATTCATGGACAGTTAAAGGTCCGGTGGTGGTGTTATGTTTTGATTTTATCTTCGTAATATTTGCTAAGATTAATAAATAAAATTTCTTTTTTTGTTGTTCAAGAAGATGAGAAATCTGTCCATACATAAATACTACAAACCAATAATGATAGTATTTAGTATTAAGTATTAAGTAAGGCTACCAATGTTGACATTACTACGTCATATATTGGTGTGCGCGCATGCAATTTTATACTCCACTATATAAAATATCATGATATTAATGATCGACTTACCTGTGGTATAACTACAGCAATATTTAGAACTCCCATTGCGAGACCTGTCAGAATTAAATTAAATTAAATTAATACATTACGTACGGACCACGCTCACAACGAGCTACCAAGGCTCAACTAATGAAATACTAAATATTAGAATAATTGGAAGAAAGAAAAGAAAAAAAAAGAGAAAAATCTCAAATTTAAACATTTAAGTACCTTGCCCTAGACCAGCGGTTGCAGAGTAAGTGGCAGCAAGAGCAAAGGGTATGGTAAAACTTATCTGGATGCACAAAGTATAGAAAAAATTAAAGAAAAAGGAAATAAAATAAAATAAAATGCTCGTTAGTCCACCAAGATTTGACTCACTTACTTTATATTAATTGCTTGGAAAGTGAGAAAGGAATGGAAATTAATTCTATGTAGTTGTGAAAGCTATGTTGATCTGATCACACATGAAATTAAGAAATATACACATTTTTGAATTTTGAGTTCCAATCATAACATAAATAAATGACCACTACTTTACATTACGTCATTTATTTAGTTAAACGATCCACTACTAGTTGTTGTACAAACGGAATGGAGATTTTCTACTTTGAATGTGCTTCAGCTAGCTATTCATTAAGGTACTACAAAATTATCCGAAGGGGCAAACAAAATCAGGCCCGGTTCCGCTAAAAAAAGAACAGTTTTGTTTTAACTCAAAAACTAGTTCATTCCATTAACTAAAAACCCACAACAAACCGATAAAAAAACTATTTCATTCCACTAACTTAAAAAAAAAACATACAATCTGGCAAATGCACCCAAATCATGTGAAATTGTGAAGCTGCCCTCCCTTATCCTTTAGCAATCATGATTTTTTCTATTTGCCATATTCTCGGAACACGTTAGTATTAGCTACTGTGCCCTGGGCTTCAAAAAAATGGAGCAATAGTTGTTTAGGTACAAGAGTAGATTGGTAATTTGATAACATAGCTCAAAAAACTAAAAAAACCAAAAAAACTAATTAGGGAGTGTTTCACTAACAAAAAATTGTTTTTTTCAAAAACTGAGACAAATCATTCTCTTATAATAAATCACATAAAAAAACAATGAAAAACTATTTTTTTTTTAAAAATCTAACTTAGTGGAGAACCTCCTTAGTGAAATAAGTTAGTTTTCTAAAAAAAAACTAAAGATCGAAAAAAACCAAAAAACTATTAAAAAAACAAAGTTAATGAAATACTACTCCCTTGAGAGTACAAAACACAGAAAAAACACTTACCGCTTGAGGAATACCCAACAGTGCAAACAGGGTGATCGCCGCCGCCTTAACACCGCCATTCGGCCCAACTTCACCCCGCCGTCGCGTCGACTCAGCGGCTTTACTTATCCACACCGTCATCGCCAAACAAATCCCCAGGAAAATATTACTACCTCCCCATATCCAATTCCCGCCTCTGACGTCACGCGCAAGGAATATCACTGCCAGTGACGTCACTCCCGCGACAGCCGAATTCAGCATCAGCCCAAACGACCCCGCATGAACTCCTGCGTCGTAGAATTTCCCTCCCAGGCCCCCACCGTACACCTCCCTCCCCATCCAGTCCGTATCGTACAAAATGAAAGCAAACCAAGCCACCGATCCAAGAGCGGTCACCAGTAGTAGAATCCACATCGCCTTGGGAAAATCCTTCAGCGCACTGAATAATTCCCCGAAGAACGGCAGGGATTTCGTCTTTTTCCCCTCCTCGTTAACACCGTTAGATAACGGTGTTTCGTGTACCGTTGATAGAGCCATTACGGTTAGAGTGAGCAAGAGGGTTATGGAGATTAGAAAGCATGATTTGAGATTAGCGCAGTAGACCTCACAAGCGGTGGTGAGGGTGAAAGGGAAGAGGTTGTGGAGGCGGGAGTAGCTACCGGCGGCGTAACCGAGCACGCTACCGACACCGCCGAAGAACGAGAAGAAGGCGTTAGCGTTACGCATCTTCTGCTGGCTGTGACCTGTTGGTTGTCGCAAAGAATTATTAGTAGGAATGAGGATAATGCAAACTAAAAAGTTTTGAAACACTACTCATGCATGAAAAATACAACACGTAACCTGAGAGATCGGAGAGGAAAGCACGGCAGGGTGACATGAGCAGATTGTTTCCCACGTCGAGGATCCAGAATCCCACCACGAAGATCACGATGGCACGCGGCTTGGCTCCACCGCCGATACGGTCACCAGAGGCACGACCGATGTCAGCCGCGAAGCCGATGAGGAAGACGGAGACGGCGACGAGTGCCGCTGCGGCGGCGATGAAGGGGCGGCGGCGACCGAATCTGGATGTGCACTGGTCGCTGAAGTGGCCGGCTAGGGGTTGGACAACCATGCCGGAGATGGGCCCGCAGAGCCAGATGAAGGAGGCCCACTTGTGCGGGATTCCCAAGAATTGAATATAGGGTGTGAGGAGGGAAAACTGGAGTGCCCAACCGAAATTGACCCCGGCGCCTATTGATGCCACTGCGACTATCTTACGCATGGGCGCAGATTGTGGTGGTGGTTGTGTTTGTTGTTGTACTTCCATAGACGCAGGAGGGTGTCCTACGTTTTCCTTACCATTTTCCACACTCACGCCACCCTCCATGTCTCTCTCTCTCTCTCTCTCTCTCTCTCTCTCTCTCTCTCTGGACACCAACTCTTTTTCTTGCCAGTTATCTTCTTCAATCCTTAATTCGAGTGAATTGATTGCAGTGCCATTTAAAGAGTTTTGGGAGGGGGAGTATAACCGTGTGGGGCTTTCGAGCCCATAGGTAAGGACAGACGCAAGATTTTGGTTGGGTAGGTGAACTTTGGAAAAATTTGTGACATATTAAAGACAATATTAATTGGGGTAATGATAATGCCAAAAAATTTTGTTTGTGTCAAAATTATAGTGCATAAAAGAATTTTTACCTTGCACATGGTACAAGGTTTTTAAACACTACATTTTTTGCACAAACAAAAACGGTTTTGCCATTAACACTACCCTATTAATTATGTCAACATAAATTGTAAAATACTTCAAAAACCACTATCATGTATTTATTTGCCCAAAAAATTTCTATAATAAATTTTATTTGTCCAAGAGTTCTTGGTTAGGTAAGTGTTGGATTATTCAAAATGAAATTGGACGGTCGAACATATATGATTTTAACGTTTTAATTATAAAAAAAATACTAATTCATAATTCTAGTAAAAATTTGAAACGGAGGTGGGGTGGTCGCCTAGGCTTATCTGCTCTCACTCAGTCCTTGGATAAAATAAGCATTTTCAAATAGTATCTCAATATGGCCAATTTAATTCTCATTTTAATTCCCTTATAACTGACCATCAGGGATAAATTAACAAACAATAAGCTATAAATATTATTTTGGTTTCCCCCATTTAACTACATGTTACAATGAACACTACCTATCAATAAAATCAAGATGCAATGTCCCTAGCACGTGGTCAACAAACTTATAAAGGTAATTTTGTTCCCGCATTAATAGACCATAGCTATTAAGGGGTGCTTTGAGTAAAAAATCAAAAATCAAAAAATCACTTTTTTTAAATAAGGATAAAAGTGGTTTTTTGATTTTTGGTTTTTTTACCCAAAGCACCCCTAAATTAATTAAATTGTGCGTAATTTAACCCAGAATTTAAAAAAAAAAAAAAAAGAAGAATTCAAACGAAGTCTCCTCTCATGAATTTTACAAGTTGCTTTCTGGCAGTAAAACAAACCAGTAAGTAAACGGTTCCAAATTTCCAAACGTGACCTTAGTGGAATCCTGTGCAATCATTGAAGCCACGCGGGATGCATATGCGTGTGAAGAGGTACGTACGAAGCAGTTCACACTTTCGGTCATTCCGGTAGGGAACTCTAAAGTTGGGAGTCACACAATCGATCATAATTAAGGCAATTTTGCTTTTTCTTATTAATCACCTTTCAATAATTATTTAGCCGTTCTGAGCACCGTCATACAGTTTTTTCCAGCGCCTCGCATTTACGTGGAGTCCTTAAGCATACATAGGCCTGCATTGGCTAAAAAAAAAAAAATCAAACTGGTTTATTTTTTTGTCTTTATTTAAAAAAAATTACATTTGTTAGTTTTACATTGATTTTTTTGTGGTTTTGTTTGTCTGGACGAGAGGAACCTAAAAAGTATATAAAATTGTGTTCAAAATTTTTAAAAAGTTCACTAAAGACAAAAATAATCCAAATTTCTATGGTTTATTGGATTATTTGTGTTTATTCACAAAAAATTGAGTTTTGCTAATAATTTTACACTCTATAAATTTTTTTTATCGAGACAAACTAATAAACCACAAAAAACCAATAAAAAACTAACAAATGCAAAAAACCGATGAATAAAGACAAAATAAATAAATAAATAAACCAATCTAGTTTTGTTAGCCAAAGCAACGAGAATCTACGATGTTGGAGTGTCTCGGGTTATGACCACATGTTGCTCCGGGAGCACCGAATAACTAAACATCAGCTTTACGTATTGGGGATTTATTTAGGTAGGTAATTCAATCAGGACCATATATCTTATACGGAATGATATGTATGATGACATTCCTCAGTCCTCACCAATGGAGACATGGTAATGACCAGAAAATTGCAACTTGCAAAAGAAGTACACCCACCGTATTTGTTTCGGGTTAATAAATTAATAACAGTACACTTCTTACTCCATACTCTTTCATTTCTCCTTCTACCCTTCAGAACATCATCATTACACGTAATTACTTTTAAAAAGAGAGGATAAAAATGGAATGTCATTAATAATAACCCCTTAGTTCTGAATTGGGACCAAAAAAAAATTTAGAATAACAAAAAGTGGTATTTAGAAGAAAGATTGGGGACGGAGGGAGTGTGTGATAATATCATTAAACAAAGCATTTTTATAATTTATATAGTACGAGAAATTAAGCTATCACGCAATCCTTACATTGGTGGGAAATTGGGACCTTCTTTTTCTCATTTAGTGTTTGTGTCCACTCCCTTGTATCAGTGGAGATCCGACATTTACCTAAAGCAGGAGACCCTTAAACTTTTTGGCAAAAAATTAGACCTCATGCATTTAATTTGAGTATGAATTGTACGTGTGTTAATTAATAAACGTATTAAAAAAAAAATCAAAGAGAAGCAAGTGGCCGGCAACATGAAGAATAATCTTTACTTGTCACAAAAGAGGGGAACAAGAAGCTTCATGTTTCGAACTACTTAGTTCTCGGATTCGATAAATGAATATGTGAAATATAACACTTATGTATAAAAATATCCAAAGACAAATCATTTGTAAATTGACACATGTCATACTTTCAAAAAAAATCGGATTTATAGTTGATTTGTTTCCTTCGTAATTGGAAGAAGCATATGTAACTAGCTTAAAAAGTTATTGATTACATTTATTTATTATTACAATTATTAGACGTAGCCAATCCGATCCAGTTTATAAAGGATGAAACATATCTCGCCTATTAATCCCATTACAGATTCATTTATGATTACATATGAGATATGTATCATACGCCTTACAAAATAACAGGTGCGTTAGGCAACGTTTATTTTTTGGTGTGGAGTTAGTAAATTTTGATGCATGTGATTGTCGAAGACGAAGAGTAATGATGGTAACTTATGCTATGAACGAGTTATTGAATAAAATATACGTGACTTTTTTTCTTTTTTTTGGATAGCAAGAAGTGTCAGTATTAGTGTTATGGGATTTGATCTCGATCTTGTGACTTGTTGATATCAGAGCATCCTTATCAGGCTTAACAAAAATTGGGTCAAATTTAACCTCAAAAACACATTTTATAAATTAACAAGTCACTTTTTTAATAACTCACAAAATCAGACTCTCTATTCTAATAATAAAAAAAGAGATTGGAAGGGGAATAGACGGAGAGAAAGGGAAGTTAGGAGAGATAATTGCTTTAACCCATGAATAGTGCCTCAAAGGATTTACCGAGTTACTGTAGCAAAGTTATAAGTTTTGCAGATTTACAAAAAAAAATTGTTCAGTCTAATTTTGGGAGGTTTTTGTTAAGACTTAGGTTTGTTTATTTACTTTTAATAAGTCTTTGTTTGTCCTAGTCTTTAGGAGTTTGTTTTATCAGTTTGTTTTATCATCAGATTTCTAAGAGAATCAGTAGTGATATCAGTAGTGGGAGTAGTCTGTTATTGTTAGTTCCTTATTTTCATAAACTGCTGCAAGTTAGTTCCTAAATTTGTGGCTTGTAATCTTCTATTTAAGCAGTTCATTCAAGTGAATAAAGTACTTCAATTTCAATTCATTATTCTTTTCTCTCAAATTTATAATAGTGGTATCAGAGCCATAGAAAAACAAGAGCTGAAGTAGATCATCTCCAACAGAGCAGAAGCTCTTTCTACTCACTCTTGTGTTGTAGCAGCATATTCTAATTGGTGCATGAGCATTGTGTGCAACCTGCTAAATTGCGCTTTGATGGTCACTATGATCATTGGAAACAGGTTTTGTTGAACCTGAGAAAGATGCGGTGTTGCCAGAAGCACAAAAGACGAAGCACGAGGAACTAAAGTTGAAGGACTCGAAGGCAAAGAACTACTTATTACAAGCAATTGATCACACAATCCTAGAGACTATTCTCACCAAAGACACTTCAAAACAAATCTGGGATGCGATGAAGCAAAAGTATCAAGGCAACGCAAACGTTAAGCGGGCACAGCTCCAAGCACTTCGTGCCCAATTTGAGACTCTTTGTATGCAGCCGACAAAGTCAGTGGAGGAGTTTTTCTCTAGAACTTTGTCGATTGCAAACAAGATGAGATCGAGTGGAGAAAAGATGGAAGACATCACTGTCATTGAAAAGGTTCTTCGATCAATGACCAGGAAGTTTGATCATGTGATTTGCTCCATTGAAGAATCGAAGGATCTAGATGTTCTTTCAATTGAAGAGTTGATGAGTTCAATGACTGTCCATGAGCAGCAAATAAATCAACATGAAGTGGTGGAGCAAGCATTGCAACTACAACACTCAATCAACAATCCATCTTTGCAATAGAAGGGTTGCGGACGTGGAAAGGGAGGAAGCAGCTCCAACAACAAAGACCAAGGCAAAGGTAGAGGAAGGGATGATCAACGCGGTGGTGACCAGGAATCGAAATCATTTGACAAGTCCAAAGTTAAATTTTTTCGATGTAACAGATTTGGTCATTTCCGCTTTGAATGCAAAACCAAGACGCAAAAAGGAAAAGGAGCAAAGTCAAATTTTGCAGAGAAGGAGGATGAAATTTCTCTTCTGATGGCTTGCAATGTCACTGAGGAGACCCGTCAAAGCATGTGGTACTTGGACACAGGATCAAACAACCACATGTGTGGGAACAAGTCTATATTCTCTGAATTAGATGAGTCCTACCGTTCATCTGTCAAATTTGGAGATGGCTCAACTATCTCTGTCATGGGGAAGGGCAGTGTTCAAATCCAGACAAGAAAGAACGCTCATCAGACCATATCAAGTGTATTCTACGTTCCAGGTTTGAAGAGTAATCTATTAAGTGTGGGGCAACTTCATGAAAAAGGGTATGAAATTGTGATAAAGGAAGGAATGTGCCGCATTCAAGATCCAATGAAGGGTTTGATCATTCAGGTTGGTATGACAGCAAATCGAATGTGGTTCCTTGTTTTTCTGCTGTGGTGAAAGATGCAGCTTGGCTGTGGCATTTTCGCTACGGTCATTTGAACTTATCTGGTTTGAAGTTGTTACAACAAAAGCATATGGTTATGGGACTTCCACAAATTGATCATCCTTCACGAGTTTGTGAAGAGTGTGTCATTAGCAAGCAACATCGGGATCCTTTTCCGAAGTGAGTTGCATGGAGGGCCGAGAAGGTTTTGGAGCTGGTGCACTCGAATATATGCGGTCCCATTACTTCATCATCTAACAGTAATAAGAGGTACTTCATCACCTTTATTGATGACTTTACTCGCAAAACATGGGTCTATGTATTGCAAGAAAAATCTGAAGCTTTCTTAGCATTCAAAAATCTGAGGGGGATTTTAGGATAAAAGGATTATTTTAGCCCCTTAGATAGCCATTTACTTCCTTAAAAACATGGTTTTTCGCTTTTTAAAGTGGGGAATAGAAGGTGTCCAACTTGTTTTTTTGAATGTAAAACATTACTAACATGGTTAGCAGCCAAAATAAAGTATTTTAGGACAAAAAGAGAAGAAAGTGAAAGGAGCTTGAAGCCGCTGCTTCAGGTGTCAAGCAAAAATGTTCTTTTGATGTGTTTAAGTCATTGTAAGGCCATTATTGGTATTGAGAACCAATATGGACTTACTGACTTCCCTCAACAAGGACCTTCCAACACTGATTAGATAGGATTTCTACCTTTTAGAGCTTTAAAATGGGTTCTTGAGTTTTGGAGATGGGTTTTAGATGGATGATGAGTGGATTGGGTGAGATTGGTGACTAGTTTTTGGTGGTTTCTTGGGAAAAAAAAAAGGGCAAAACTTGGGTATGTTTTCGGATTATGGTGGAACTCCCTTAAAGGAGGGCTGTGGGGGTTTAAATAAGGCTCCGAAGGATGGTTTACGTGTGTTAGATGCCATTTTAGTGGTTGTCTTAGGCTTAATCAAGTGATTCCCTACCATTCCTGATGATTCTCTACCAAAACAGCGAGAATTGAATCACCATGATCACATTTCAACTATTCCCGTCTTAATTTTTAAATTCTTGGAAAATGTGTTTCAGGAGCTTGAAGGGGTGTTTCAGGCACTTGAAGGATGGTTTAGGCGCATGAAGGAGATGCTTCAGGTGCATGAAATGGGTGCTTCAGGTGCATGTTGGGGTGCTTTAGGTGCATGAAATGGGTTTGACGGTTTCTCCCAATTTTTGGTTTGGCAATGTTTTGGTAGATTTTGGTTGGATTTCAAGCATTTCTTTAAGCTCATAAACGTGTTCATAAGTTCCCTTTCATCATTGGGAATGCTTCAGATTTTCATAGGGCCAAATTGGGGTGTCTACAGGCATCTTAGATGACGCCATGCTACATCACGAGCTAAGTTTGTTATGACTGCATATGCATGCTACAGATCATAGAGTGACACAAGTCACAACCGCTCGGCCATCGTCATGATGGCATATGAGGGATACGGTTATATGCACATGGCCCATCACGAGCTAGTCACGCTCAGTAACCGTCGAAAGGACGAGATCCTTCGACTTCGAATCAAAAGTCTCAGTCACTTGCTTGTTGTTAGCTACACCTCCTTGCTTGCTTTCAGGGGAGACCCCAAACCCCGTATTTACACCCTCCAAGAAGAGATATTAAGTTTCAATCTCGTACCGTCACTGAACTATCCTTTCAATCGTTTGTGCCTACTTTTCACTCTCAAGACAACGGTCTCTCTCTTCCATAAAGGGAAGCAAAGCGCAACCTCGGACAACTTCATCCATGACGTGTTGGTTGAACAACCTTCCGTATTCCTCGTGAATCACTTCTGGTTTACATGGCTTAAGTGGCTCACCTGGGTTAATCTTGTCTTGCCAAAACGCTGATTCTCATTAATTCACACCATCTCGGTATAGCCCCATTGGGCTTGGGTAATGGTTCGGTCCATCCATTGCAGGATGGGCTTATCTTATTAAATAATTGGGCCTTTGGTCCAAACCATCGTGACCCTTCATAACCTTTATATTTCAGCCCCCTGCATGTCTTCATATCAAACCCCTATCAGCCCCTACTAGGGGTGTACACAGTCCGGATCGGATCGGATTGGCATGAATCCAATCCTAATCCGCGAGTCACGGTTTTTGGAAAATACAATCCGTGTCCGGACCAAATGTCTCACGGTTCGGTTCCAATCCGATCCGCGAGTCACGGATCGGTTCCGATTTTATTCACGGATTACATGTTATATAAGACATTATTATTTACGGTAGTCGTAATCTGGCATAAAAATAAATCAAGAAGCATCCCAAAGTACGTTATTCAAATTCTATAAATACTAAGGACACCACAAGTTCACAAACACAGAAGTTTGTAACAGCTAATTCCCATTTTGAAACTAACACATCAACTTGAAACATAGGAAATCAAATTAAAGAGCTCCCGTAGCTAATTAGAGAATATGCCTTCGTTGGAATCTCACACTAATGGGTCATCAATAAAAATACACATCCAAGTTTTGAAAGAGATCACAGTTTATCCCCTAGTTTGTGTAGTAGAAGTTTGTGTAAAATTATGTGTGTGTGTGTGTATATATATATATTTAAAAAAATTATATATAATAAAAATCTCACGGTCCGGATCGGTTAATCCACAGTTTCGAAATCAAAATCCGTATCCGGACCACGAGTCACGGTTTACTATTTTTTCAATCCGTGTCCGGACCATTAATCCACGGTTAAAATCCAAAACGCACGGATCGGTTCAGTCCGGACTGGATTCACGGTTCACCAATTTTTTTGTGCAGCCCTAGCCCCTACATGTGTTCCTGCCAAACCCCTTCACTGAACATAAAACTTTCTACTAGCTAGGAAGTCAAATGTGTTGCAGTTCAAAAAAAAAAAAAAAAGAAGTCAAATGTGCAGCTAGCCAAGTTACCACGAATCTAACCGTGTTTGATTTGCTTATATTGTTGTTGTCTTTAATTATCTACTCTGTTGGGGTGTTCCACTAAGGAAGTTTTTTTTAATAAACTAGTTTTTTACAGTTCTTTATGTGATGTATTGTAAGAGAATGACATATCTTGATTTTTAGAAAAAAAAAAAACTAGTTTTTGTTAGTGGAACAAACCCTTCGCACACCGAATCTATTGCATAACAAAGTCCACGTACAAACAGAATATTGTACCCTAGTCATACTATTAGAGGTGGCAATTTGTAACCTTACCCATAAAACCGCCCATATCCACCCACCTAAAATCCAACCCAACTTGCCCATATTATAGTATGGGTTGATATGGGTTGAAACCATACCAACCTATATTTAAATGGGTTGGGTTGAAGATGGGTTGAAAATGGGTTGAACACACAAATAAAAAAACTTTGAAATTTTCAGTTTTCTTGCAGTTCAAAAAAATAATAATAATTTTCTTTTCTCTCTCTCCTCTCGTCTGTCCAATTTCTCAGTTTCTCCCATGCAGGCACTCCTTACTAAATTCTGGACAATTCTATATGACTGGGTAATCAATTGGGAGATTGAGTTGCTCAAGGCTTAATTATACATGAATGAAATAAATCTGTTCTTCCAAATTCATTATTTCTGTTTTTGTTTACTTTGAAATGTACTAGTAAATAGTAGTTCTCCAAAAAATTATTCAATTTTTGCTCTTAACATATATATCTCTATGCACACTGTTATACATTTGTTTACATTCATTTTGTCATGTATCTTCTTCTTTTTTCCGATTGTAGCGGTTTGGAGGCATTTGGGTTGAACAAATAGGGAGTTCTATACTTTCTCTTTTGTGCGTCCCTCGCAAGGTTATCGTTGAGAAATGCAGCGGAAAAAGCAAGTTGGGTTGGGTCGAGTTGGGTTTGACTTGACCTATTTCAATCCAACCTGCATACTATTAGCTCATACTCAACTCATAATCCATATCAACTCATTCAAACTCAACCCAACCCACCCATTTGCCACCTCTACATACTATAGACAAGAATCAAGTATTGATGTAATTGAGAAGAAATGACAAAGAGAAAAATCTGATATTCGATTGTGCATCATTGTTGGTTACAAAGAAAGAGTAAAGTCACTTATATACTCTGAGAGCTCTGACTTCCTATTGGCTAATTGGAGAAGACATGATTGATGAGTTGGCACCTCTCATCCCGCCAAAACACTAACTGCCTTTCAAAGTTATAAAGAAACAAGGCTATTAAACACACTGTACATGACATGAAATGACCTTAATTGGAGGCTAAGCTATGTTTCCTTAACACCCCCCTTCAAACACATGGGTGGTGAGCCAACCATGAGTTTGTTTTTCAAGAGAGAGAACCTGGATACAGGGAGACCCTTGGTAAAAATGTCTGCTAGCTGAGCTTGAGAAGAAATGTAATACAAAACCAACTTTTGAGCTAAAACCTGCTCCAGAATGAAATGGTAATCAATCTCGATATGCTTTGTTCAGGCATGAAAAACTGTGTTAGAGGCCAATGCCATGGCTGACTTGTTGTCACACCATAGAACAGGAGGAGAGGTCATAGAAACCTTTAACTCAGAAAGAAGATGACGAATCCAAACTAGATCAGTAGCAGTTTGTGCCATAGCCCGGTACTCTGCTTCAGTAGATGATCTTGCAACAGTGGGTTGCTTCTTAGCACACCACGAGATAGGATTTGAGCCCAGAAACACAACAAAACCAGATGTAGAATGTCTATCCATTAGGTCCCCTGCCCAATCTGCATCAGTGAATGCAGTTAAGGATAGAGAGCCAGAAGTTAAATGCAGACCATGGTTAAGAGTCCCCTTCACATACCTAAGAAGCCTCGTGACAGCACAAAAGTGACTGACCTTGGGGCTATGCATATGTTGACAGACTGAATTAACAGAAAATGCAAGGTCTGGTCTAGTTAATGTCAAAGATTGTAATGATCCAACCAGAGTTCTAAACAAAGTAACATCTTCAAACAGAGGATCTAAAGGATCAAAAAGGGATTTGGAAGAAGTAGGGGAAGTACTAGCCTTGCAATCTGTCATACCTGCTTTTGCTAAGACTTCTGTAGCATACTTTGACTGAGAGAGAAACAAACCATCAGGAGTAGGAGTCACCTCTATACCAAGAAAGTAATGTAAATTCCCCAAATCTTTCATAACAAATTTGAGGCTAAGTTGCTGTACCAATTCAGAGATGAACAAAGAATCACTGCCGGTAATTATAATGTCGTCTACATAGACCAAGATCAATGTGACTGCTGACCCTTTATGAAGAATGAATAGAGACGTGTCTGCCTTACTTCTTTGAAATCCAAGAGATAGCAAATAAGAAGAGAAAACAGAAAAACCAAGCCCTTGGGGCTTGTCTAAGACCATAAAGGGCTTTGGTAATCTTGCAAACATAATGTGGATGTGCTGGATCCTTATAACCCAGAGGCTGCCTCATAAATACATCCTCAAAAATCATTCCATGCAAAAATGCATTGGAGACATCTAATTGTCTAAGAGGCCATTTGTAGTGAACTGCCAAGCTTAAAATGATTCTAACAGTTGGTTGTTTAACCACTGGACTAAATGTTTCCAGAAAATCAAAACCTTGAGCTTGTTGATTACCATTAGCAACCAACCTAGCTTTGTACCTAGCAACTGAACCATCAGAGTGTCTTTTTATCTTGTAGATCCACTGACAACCAATGATATTTCCATGAGATGGTAGAGGAACAAGAACCCAGGTCCCTTGTTTGACTAGGGCTTCATATTCCTCAGCCATGGCCTTTTGCCAAACTGAGTGATGAATAGCCTCTTGGAAATGCTTTGGTTCAATAATAGATGCTGGAATAGAAGTGAAAAGAGTAATAGGATGCCTAGGTTTAAAAATTCCAGATTTGGACCTAGTTTGCATAGGATGAAAAGAAGAAGTAACAGATGAAATGCTTATAGTATGAGGAACAATATCTGAATTAGGTGTGACAGTATTAGAAACTAAATTTGAATGTGGCATATTAGATGAAATGGTAGTAGTATTGGAAGTGCAAAGGAGAGAATCTATACCTGTTGAAGGAACTGAATGTAAAGTCCTTGAATGTGGTACTTGAGAAGAAACATCGCAAGTAGAAGGCAGTGACTGAGGTAAAGAAGACTGAGATGGTAAGACAGTGGTAGATGTGGGAATAGGAAATGAAACTTGAATATTATCAAAAGAAGTAAGAGGAACAGAAAATGATTGAGTAGAGTAGGACTTAGGAGCTTGAGAGAGAGAATTTGAAATGAGAGTAGAATAAGGAAAACAGTGTTCCTCAAATCTAACATGCCTAGAGATATACACTTTGTCTTGAATAGGGTCATAACACCTATACCCTTTTGAAGTTGTACAATACCCAAGGAAAACAACAGAGAGATTTGGGTACCAATTTATGTGATGTATAGGGCTTTAACCAAGGAAAGCAAGCACAACCAAAGGGCTTAAGACTATAGTAGTCTGGATTAGAGTGAAACAAAATAGAATAAGGGATCTAAAACTGTAGAGAGGAATGGGCAACCTATTAGCAAGATAGATAGTTGTATTCAAGGCTTTAAGCCAGAACTTGGTGGGTATACCAGCATGAGTCAACAAGGTTAAAGTAGTATCAAGTAAGTGTCGATGTTTTCTTTCTACTACCCCATTTTGTTCATATGTATGAGGACAAGTGGTTTGATGTATGATTCCAGCAAGAAGATAAAGATTTGAGAGATAATTATTGACAAATTCCCCACCATTATCTAACCTAACAGTTTTCACTGTTGTTTTGAATTGGTTTTCAACATAAGCTTTGAAATGTGTCAATGCAATCTTCACTTCTGATTTATAACGTAAAGGAAACAACCAAGAATATCTGTTAAAGTCATCTATAACCAGAAGATAGTATCTAAACCCTTGAACAGAAGGAATAGGAGCTGGGCCCCATACATCCATATGTAACAGATCAAAAAGAAGCAACAGAAACATATTGAGAAACAGAAAATGGAAGCTTATGACTTTTAACAACATTACAAAAGAAACAAGTAACCTCATAAGGTCTAGAGACAGGTAAATTCTGTTGTTTTATTAAAGCTTGAAACAATGGTAGACTAGGATGGCCAAGCTTGAGATGCCATGTAGCAACAGAAGAAGCATTGGTACTTACAACAACAGAAGAAGCATTGGTACTTACAAAAGCAGTGAAAGAAGAAGATGCAAAGAACTTTAGAGAAGGTTTGAATAGGATACAATCCCCCCACACACACATGGTCCCTTGTGAAGGATTTAATGTGTGAGCTTGTCCTGAATAGTATATCCATCACAATCAAAGAGAAGAGAACAATTATTATCTTTTGCAAATTGAGAAACTGACAGTAAACTATGAGTTATTGAAGGTGTGTGAAGGATATGATTAAGTTGGAAATAAGCAGATGGAGTAGTTAAGATTCGTTTACCAGTGTGATCGACAGGAAGAGTTGAACCATTTCCAACAAGGACTCCATCACCAGTATAGCATGGCTGTGACTGAGAAAGATGTGCTAGATCATTGGTGACATGGGAGGAAGCACCACTATCAAAAAGCTAACTTGGTGTATTCTGAACACCACCTGAATAACCAGAAGATCCAGTCATGCCATTAACTGTATACCCTGTAGATATAGGAGGTGCTGCAATTGTTGTTACATAGGCTTGAGGTGTAGGCAATAATGGCCCATTTGCTACAGCTGACCCTCCTTGTATATGATAGTTCACTAGAACATGTGTAGAAAAAGAAAGAGGATTGCTGAAGTTCACCATAGGAGCCTGTGAGTGTCCCTGTGGAGCTATATAACCCTGTGTTCCAGTATTATTAGGAATAAAAGATGAACCACCATTCCCAGTGTATGGCCTTTGCATGGACACAAACTGTTGAGGCATAACAGGAACATGGTTTGAAGACATGACAGGTGCATTAGAAGGGTTATACATTACTGAATTTGAAGGTCCATTCCAAGACTGATTCATTCCCTTTCTTGATCTAAAGGATTGTGAATAGGATGAAGGTTGATACTGAAGATTTTGTCTGTGGTAACAGTACATTGCTGTATGGTTATTTTTCCCACAGATTTGACATTCCACTCTGCTATTTTGACCAAAAACTGCACCTTTTCCTCCTTTACTATTCTAACCAAGACTAAAATTTCTATTATTCTGCATAGGAAAATATTGTCCTAAGGGCTGTGAAGGCTGAAACATTGGTGCTTGATAGAACTGAGGTATTCCTCCTAACTGCCCATTCTGTATTAGTTGTGTTGATGTGCTATTAAATAACTGATCAGAAGATTGAGATGACAGCATGCCTTCATGATTTTTTTGAGTGGTAAGAAAAGCCTTTGGTGCAATTAGTCCCTCATCCCTAGCAATTTGTGATTCCTCATTTTTCAGTATAGTAGCAAGGTCATTGAACACAATATCTCCTTTAGCATTCAAAGCACTTCTCACAGGCTTATATTCCTCTGGTAAACCCTTAAGTGCGTAAAACACCAAGTCATCATCATCTACATGATATCCTACTGCCTCAAGTTTCTGATCATAACTTCTGATTTCATCTATGTATTCATCCATAGTCCCTTTCATCTTGACATTATACAGTTTATTCTTCAACTCATGTATATGAGATTTTGACAAGGAATTAAACCTGTGTTCTAGAGTAGTCCATACTTCACAAGCATGTGTAAGCCCTAAAACGTGAGACAAAGTTGATGCGGAGAGACTTGATGTCAAACATGATAACAATTAATTATCAACAAGTGTCCACAGAGTCAATTCTAGATTAGGAACCCTAAAATTTGATGAATCAATAATCATTGGTTCAAGCGAGGGTTTTGTGTAATCCAGAAATCGATATAACCGTTGGCTCTTAGAACATTCATCACTTGTGTACGCCATACCAAATAATTCCCAGAATCTAATTTGCTATTAACTAGGGCATGAAAATTAGACACCAGAAAAGCTAGAGATGATGGAAGAGTTACTGTACTCGTAGAAGACAATGTTGCTGAAGAAGATGAAGCCATTGATTTCTTCGGAAAACCTTCTTCAACACTTGACGACAGTTCTTTGCGGAAAAAGAATTCTTAATCTGGAGTTTTAATCTTCTAAATCAATTGTTGTGACTTTCGTCGAAATGCTCTGATACCAAGACAAGAATCAAGAATTGTTGTAATTGAGAAGAAATAATGACAGAGAGAAAAATCTGATATTCGATTGTGCATCATTGTTGGTTACAAAGAAAGAGTAAAGTCACTTATATATTCTGAGAGCTCTGACTTCCTATTGGCTAATTAATTGGAGAAGACATGGATTGATGAGCTGGCACCTCTCATCCCACCAAAACACTAACTGCCTTTCAAAGTTATAAAGAAACAAGGCTATTAAACACACTGTACATGACATGAAATGACCTTAATTGGAGGCTAAGCTATGCTTCCTTAACAACTATGAGGGAGAGAGAGAGAGAGAGAAATCAAAAGAAAAACATTCACAAACAATGGTACCCGAAGCAGTACTTTGGAAACCTTTTTGAAATAGATAATTCTACTTACACACCTCCCAAACACTCAAATCAATAACCCTTCAACAATATGCTTTAACAAATTAATCAACAAAATAAAACAGATGGTGATGCATAAGAAAGTAGGATGGCCAAAAATAATGGATGCAATGCCCGTCTTCCATTATATATCTCATCCAAGACTTCAGTGTCGTCCAATAATTGTTATGCAATTGGAGAAGCAACTTACAAGCAATTATTTGTAAGTTGGCCCCAACAATATTCACCCTATCTCTAAAGTCAATTCAGGCCTCTCTCTCCACTAATTCTAAAATATACCATTGCTATATCACTTCTCCTAAGTCCTAAAACTGCATTGACCGTTTTAAGATAGACATGTCCAAATTACCTTTCTATTCTCTCTTATATCACGTTTTTTCGGTATTGTCCATGCCGGCCATCTGAGGAAGGTTTTCTTCTCTTTTCTTTTTTCTAGTACATCAAAAATATATAAATTAATTAAGCGAAAATAAAGTCAAGCAGACAGAGTGCGTGCATAAGTGCTAGAATACAGACCCCGAAACCAATATATATACCAGTCAATCTAATATCTGCCTAATTGAGCTTGTCCCTAATGAGAAATTCCCTAATTGAAGGAAGATTTCAATTGCCACAACTAGATACTTACATCTCAGGAAGGTTTTCATTCTTAATTATGTCTCGTAAAACCTTGTCATACATCCATCTAACTCAATTTCGTAAAACTCATCTTACTAGCATGTTGCTTTTTAATAACCCAACACTCTAACTTATAATAATACATTAGAATTTTCTCGATGTCCAACTTTGTAGGTATCCTCCATTTACACGGCGTTCCCAAAGCACTCTGTCACTTGACCCATCTAACTCATACTATATGTGTCACATCCTCTATAATCTCTGAATTACTCAAAACGCTTACTTCTTGGTAACTACTACTACACTAAACTTACATTCCATAAAAGGGGGAGAAAGAGAAGAAAGAATTTTTTGTTATTTGTTGTACTTTTGTCTACTACTTTTTAATACATTTACTCTTACAAAAGTGAGTAACATTTTATCAGATTGTTAGCCACCAACTCATCTAAAAACTTAAGTTGTTAGAGATAAGGTCAACTTTATTATTTATATTCTCAACACTCTCCCGTATTTGCAGCCAGACTCTGTTTCATAAGCGAGCTAAACACGTATAAATTTTAAATATTAAGTAGGCGGTGAGGGTAGTGAGGTTCAAACAAATGCTGCTCTAATACCATATTAAATTATTAGCTACCAACTCATCTAAAAGTTTAAGTTGTCAGAGACAGGAGCAATTTTATTATAAGTGTTTATATTCTCAACACATTTGAACATAACAAATATTTTTAGCCATGGTGCCCACTTTGACTGTGTAAACTTGTAGCTACTTAATAGTACTCCATAATTTATCTCAGTTTTGCTTAGAACTAAACTGTTGTCATCAGATTTTAGATATCCCTTGGTTATTTATTATGGTATCCTCATGTGTATGAATTACCCTTTACTATTCATAATTAATTAATAATATTTCAAATAATTGAAAAATCTATACATGGCAAAATGTATTCGAAATATTTTAATTAAGAATATTGCAAACGATATCTATATATTGCCAAATCTATTCAAAATATTTTAATTAATAGTATTGCAAATGATGTTTTAAACTATTTGGAATTAATTATGATTATTTTTGCAATATTATTAATAAAGTGTCATTTGCAAAATTATTAATTATAATATCTCGAATATATTTTGCAATTATTAATTGAAATATTAATATTTAAAATATCGTTTGCAATATTATTAATTAGAAAATTATTATTTAAATTAGTTTGAATACAAAATGCAATTACTCCCTCAGTCCCAAACTGTTCGCCCTTTTTGGGAATCCGTTCATGTTGCACCAAAAAAATGATGTATAAGCATTCTTTGCTTTTCAAAAAACTTTACACCAATTTAAAGATCTCATTGAGTAGGAAAAAAAATGGTGTAAATTTTTTTGAAAAATAATTTTCATAAACTCATCATTTTTTGCATCCAAAATGCACGCTTTCCCAAAAGAGACGAACAATTTGGGACGGAGGGAGTATTAATTAAAATATGACAAACAGATAATGAAATTATTAATTAAAATATTATTTAATTAAAATATTGAAAATGGACGGGGTAATATGGTCATTCTCATCCAAAGGGTAATACTAGAATTGAAAATGAGAATCCAAAAGTAGCTCCAAGACTGATTATCAAATTGTGTCTCTATTGTGTGATTTGGAGAATGTATTATATAATATATAATGCATTTTAGAATGGTGCAACCAAACACCCATAATCCAAAATGCGCGTGCAATACCGTAATTAATTAAGGAAAGCAACAAGTATAACAAGATACACCTCACAGATAAATACTGTATTTTCGTCGGTAGTTTCCTTTCAATAATCATGGCTACGTCTCTTTCCAATAGATTCTCTACCGATTCTTAGAGCTTTGTAATTGACTTCAGCCATCTAGTTGGATGATATCTATCTATGCCGCATAGCTCTCGCGTTAGGTGCTTTAGACGCTTGGTTTCTATTGGTCAGTTTCATGTTTGATTTCAACATCAAGCATGCAGTTTCTTGACAATTGACAGCCGGATGTCTCCTTAATTCTTTTCTGTTGTTTATCTATCTTAATTATGTATTGAGAGAATCGTCATCTGTGGAACAACCGTGACATAGGAGCGAATCGACACCATTCATTGATCACAGACATCAAACATGCCGAAGCAATCTTTCGCTCGATGCATCTTTCATTTGTTTTGGTTTGTCTTATGTTGTTCTCGTTTGTATTACGTCTGTTCTTCTGTTGTCGTTTATATGCGGTAGATTGTAATAGTCATTTTTTTATACAAGGTATGGCTATAAAAAGAGGAAGAAGCCGAGCTACAAGAAAAATCCCCACTGCTACTATGGTAGAAGCGTGGATAAGAAGAGCCGAAATAGGAGTAGGCCCCTCTATAGCATCAGATAACCATAGTAGTATGAAATGGAATTCTATCTCTTTAGGGGGGGGGAAGTTAGTGATGAGACTGTCATGCATTGATTTTAATAAAAATAAAAAGTGGGGAAAACAATGATTTCTTGTGTATTTTAATGTTTTACAGTTAAGATCTTAAGTTGATTATTCAATGAAGTTGATGGATCTTTTCGTTTTTCAAAGATTATCCCTGAAAACAATCGATAAGAAAATTAAATTTCACCGATACCCCCTAAAGTTTGCATTAAAGATAGATCTCCATCCATTGCATGTATGACAAAATCACTATAGACCCTCCGTAGTTTTATTGGTCATTTCACCAACACCTATCATTGTTCCACCAAATAAGTACATGATATAATTGGCCAAAAATGTCTTATATTGACAAATTTACTTGTTTTAATAATAAGATAAATAATAAAAAGCCTAGCAATTCACAATATTTTTTACCCAAAGTAATAAATTTGTAATGTGTGACCGAAAAAACAGTTCTTTCAAGTAATTAAAAATAAATACTTGTCAATAAATATTAGCTTTTGTATCAAAACAACTCCTCCAACTAGTAAAAACAAAAACAAAAATTCATTTTGATTCAAATTAATCAAAAATTGTGAATTTTCATATATAAGTCTCTTTTGGCTTATTCAATCACGTGTTTAGACAGAGACAATTGTTGGTTGGGGTATCATTGAAACACACCTAGAAATCATTGGGGGTTCATTAATTGTATTCCTCATACTTTTGGAGATATTCGTCATTAAAGAAAACTTCAGTGGGTACGTATCAGTGAAATAAACCCAATAGAAGGAAAAAAAAAAAAAAAAGGTAGATTCTGGAGCAAGCAGTGGATTGAGTCAAATAAAACGTGTGTATAAAATTAAAATATAGTAGTTTGTTAATTTGGCATAGAAAGATGACCGGTGGTAGGTATGGTGTGGAGTATGAAAAAAGTAAGCACACAGAGTATTGGGAAGCGGCGATGGTGACCACAGGAAAGTTTTATTGAAATTTGGACCGCCGGAAAAACACTTTTTGATGGCTCAGATTGCGCTGCACAATAGATTTTATATAGTTCCACATTGAGTACATTCACAACTTAGACTAACTGTTCTACTTTGTATCGAATGAAGAATAAGTACAAGTTACATCGATATAGCCCATAGATAGATTTTATTTGGTAACTTACCGTCATGCCTAACCTAACTTTATGAGCAATTATGTCTATCCCAATCCTGAAACTGTAAAGAAAGGTGCATGTTGTTCCTTTGGAGACAACATGCATGTTGTCCGATCTGGGCCGTCCGTGCTCGGCAATGGAGGGCTCGGATCACATCTTATCTAAACACATCCAAGTCGTCTATTGCCGAGCACGGAAAGTCCAAATTGGGGACAACATGAATGCTGTCCCTAAACACCATCCCCCAATTCCTCTGACTCTGGCCTGTTCAATTCCGCACTCCCGAAAAAGAAGGCAAGGGGGAAGGGACACTGAACTATCAAAATTGAAAAACCAATATTTTATGTGTTTGTTTTTTAATCAAGGCAGGCAATGTAGGCTCTGATATTTCTCTAATAATGTCATTTTCCTTGGGGAAACGTGATCATCTTTATCTCGTCTCATTCCAGTCCTCCATTCATAAAAATGGATGTGGCGTAAATGTGTTCAGACTGTCTCTATGACAAAACCTAACTTCGTGGATATTTATGTCGATCCATGGACCCAACATCTGAAAATAAAACTCAATACTTCATTTAGGCAATTGACTTACCCGAAATCATCTGCTCGAAATTATCAGTGAACCATAAACCATTTAATCTATGAGAGCCTATACGTAGCGAACAGTTCAAACATTACATGTGTCATATGTTTTGTTTTAGAGAATTAAAATCACCTTCTCCGACCCGATCAAATATATACTTGGGTTTCCCATAGCACATTGACTACTCTACTACTTAGAAAAGTCTTTTACCACAACTAAATATATAGCCGTCAATCAGATTGGATTTGGTACTTACTTTCTCAATCCTCATTTTATATATATATATGCTAGCTTTTGTTTTCAATTCTTGTTTTGGTAAATATTAGTAGTTTGAAAAGTTGAAAGACGTTTTCACGTTGCATCTATAATCTGGCATAAAACCCATTAGTGCTTCTCGATCAGCTCTTGGAACTACTTTTATCACCGTCGTTTTTATACTTTATTCACTCCATCGGTGCAGTTATCAACGTTGTTTTGTATAACACAGGTGTTCGTTACTGGTTATGCGTAACTCAACTGATCATAAGAAACCACTCCCACTGTTCATTAGCATAAGCCCAATTAGGCCAACCCCTAATGCAGTGTGCAGAAGATTTGCCAACTGCGGCGAGAGACAAATAAAAGCGCGGATTTGCTAGCAAAAGATGCTTTAGATTTAAATGTTTTCAGTTGCAATATTTTATTTGAGCCTCCTTCATTCTTGTTGTAACAACTTCTAGACGAGGTAGTAGGGATTATATAAAGACTCTACGACTTTTTGTATTTAAATGCACTATAATATTTTTGGTTTACAAGGCCAACTCATATACGTATAAGTGTATAACACCCTTGCCGACCAAAAAAACAAGAGGGGTATTTACTCGTCCGTCTCATTTTGTTAGTCTCTTATTTAATTTTGAGATGTTTGAAAATGTTATCCTCTTTTAAAAAGTCAAAGAAAAAGGTGTTTAGATTTTCAATTCTAAAATGTTTAAAAGTAATATTAAAAGTGAGAATCAAAAGATAAAAATGGAAATTGGTACCAAATTTTTTAGGAGGTATTAAATACATGTCCTCGTAAAAAGTTGGAAATTAATTTCGAAAGGGACTAAAAAAACAAGACGGGGAATATATGAGAGAAATAGACTGAGAGGAGTGTCTATATGTATATGTAGTCCCTGTATATTTTGTTCTTCTTTTTTGGAAATTAGTGTTAAAATCGGGAAACTCGATCTCTCTCTGTGTTTGAGAAAAACTTAGCCGTCTTTCTTTCTTCCCCTCCCTCACCCTAGGGTTTGCACCACCTCTATGGCGGTAGGAGAGGCAGGCTTTTCCCTTGATATTTATGTTTTTCGCTTTCCATAACTCCTCCTGTTTAGTGAGAGTTTTCTCTCTCTCGATTTCAAATCTAAGAATTTCTTTTTGTTCTCCCCTCTTTTCCTTTCTTGGTTTCCCTTCATCACCAACCCCTCCTCCGTCGCTCCTCCTCCATTCTCAACAACGTGTGATTGCCAATGGGTTGATGTTCATGATTGTGGTTTTGGCTAGCATCTCGAGGTCATCGGAGATCTGTGATGTATGGTTGTGGTCGCAATGATTCTATCTGTGACGGATTAGGATGATTTGTGATGTTATGAGGTTTTGTTTCCCTTCTTTTTCTTTTCTTTTTTTGTACTTTTTCGATTGGATTTCCATCGAAGCTTATGGTGAAGTGCTTGTTTTTGGCTGAGAAGAAAGGTTTGTATGGTTTGGGGTATGGTCATTGGGGTGAGTCTCCACCGTCATGGTTGCTTAGTTCCCTTTGTCGGGACAAGTCGTCTACTAGATGTATTTTGATTGGATTTAATAATACCATGTATTATTTGAAAAGAAAAATAAAACAAATCAAAAAAGATATTGAATGTGCATGCACTGATAGCATGCCAGTTGACTGGTAGATTTTTAGCAAAGACTATTACATCACTATTTAAGGACCAGCATGAGAGGATTAATTGTTGGTGGAAAAAGAAAACATCTTCTCATATTTTGTGCGACGAAAATGACATATTTAGCAATGATTCTGTCTTGTTTTGGTACTTATCTTTGTTTTTGTTTGTTTGTTTGTTTGTTTGGTAACTGATACTTATCTTTGTTGCTGAAGTTTTGGGTGTCAACTCTTACACATCCACTTGAACTTAGGATTATCGCGTAGTTAATCAATCTTCTTCGGCGGATTGATTTTTCTCTGCAACATACGTACATCCTTTGGGTCACCTTAGAGGAGCCGGAGAGATTAGTACGATTCATTTGGATAAGCTTCATTAAAAAAAAAAAAAACACTTGCCCAATATTTTACACAATACACTTATTTCCGTGGCGAGTCACATACATTGTACATACTTGCATTTTAAGTGAGACCCACACACACGAGTAAAAATGTGGAATACAAACAAAAAAGATAATTCTTTTTGTTGAGTTAAAATAAGATTAAATGTGTAGATAGTTGTAGGGGTAAATCACTTTGCTAATTTATCTAACAAACCAAAATGAGTCTTAGGTCACAATCAATTGCAGTCAGCTAGATGAATCTGTTTTTTCGTTTAAGTCTATCGAAGGTATGATGTTTCATAACACTTATAATAAACTAAATTCTTTTAAACTATCGCTAATTTTGGTCTATCCCTCCCCTAATCATATCACTCTTAACTACCTCATTTGTGATAGAAATATCCAAACTACCTTAATCTATTATGATTATATATTGTACTCGTGTTAACCATACCATTCTACAAATGTTCTTATTCTACTTCAGTCTCACAAAATCTTACCAGACAGGACTCATATCAATATCTGCATTTTAGGTGCACTCATCTTACTCGCATGTTGTGTCTAGTAGCCCATGCCAACACTCCATTTCGTATAACATAAAAGGCCTTATAGCAATATGATAGGCTTCCCCTTCAATAGTTTGGGTATCTTGCGGTCGTAAAACTCTGGAGAAGCACTCCGCCACTTGATCCGGTGGTGGACGCAAAATTGCAAATTTTGCTTAATTTGCGAGGATCACTCTTCAGTAATTTTACAAAAAAAAATCTAAAACTATACTAAAAATATGAAGAAAATTGAGGGGAGTGCAGGCGCTAATTTGTACTCTATGTATTACATCATCTCTAATCTCTCCATTTTTACTAACCATTAAGCCAAGATACTTAAAACATGTACAATGGGATATGATCATGAATATGTCTAGTCCCAAATTTATATGTGCGCGTGTGTTTGGATATGAATCTTGCGTCTTAAAAACTACTCCCTCCGTCCCTTTTTAAATGTGTTACTTGGGATTCTGTGCCATTTTCAACGGCTTATAACTTTTAATTTATAATAGCTTTTATGATTTTGAAAATTTTGTATAATAGAAATAATTAAGATCTATCAAACAAGATCCATAATGCATATGTTTTGAGGTTCACATTAAAAGTTATAAGCCGTTGAAAATGGCACAGAATCCCAAGTAACACATTTAAAAAGGGACGAAGGGAGTAACCTGATTCCAATTTGTTGATTCATTTTTTAAATTCTAACTTATAAAGGGCATCACCATTAAACTTTGACACTTTGTATATATTTTTCTTTTCCTTGTGCTCTTTGTTAACGAAAGGAGGTATAGTCATTACAATTTGATTATTGCTTTTTTACTCGTATTAATCTGAATAGGAAAGAGTAAAAAAGTAAAGGCAAAACATCAACTTTTACAAATAGGACGCGGTTCTAGTCCGGGATCTGAATTTCCGGACCTCCATGATCCGAGTATTTTTTTGACGATCCGAGCCGTCCAATGTGTTCAAAAGGTGTTTTTAGGAAATCTTCACAAAACAATACCGGGAAGGGCTTGATACAAGCAGTTTTTCGCAAAACTATAAATATACAGTTTTTGCTAAAAATTGCTTGGATCAAGTTATTCCCGGTTTTTTTTTTTTTTTGAAGATTTCCCGCTAAAACCTTGGAAAACACATTGGACGGCTCGGATTTTCCCAAAATAATTTGCAACACAAAAAAAACATCCATTTTTTTCCGGTCAGGGATCCCTGACTGGAACCGTGGGCTTTACAAATAATCTATTTTTATGACAATAAAAAAGTGTACAACGTGACAAACAGAATAACAAATGGGATGGATTTAGCATGCATCAACTTTTCAAAAGGCAATGGTGATCCCAGTAAATTAGTGGAAAAGTTTCTTTTGTAATTTTTTTTAAAGGGGTGGATCACTAGTCTACTGCTTTAAAATTAAGGGGGGGAAATAGTGAAAAGTATAGACAAAACGTATATAGTCAAAATTGATAGAATATTAAACCGTAGTTTAAACAAAAAGCAACAGAATGTATATTAATGGGAAAATTCAATTCACACCTCCTTTTTTCGTTATCCACACTAAATTTTAAATTTTCTCTTAAATCCCCATATGTACTAACCCAATATGTACTCAGTACGTACCCACCATCTCTGATAGTCACCATCCCCTGCCGCCATCAGCGCTAACAAGGTGGTCACCTAGGGCCCTTAATTTTGACCCATAAAAGAGCCCCCAAATATTATATCGTGGTGAATATTATTCATGCCCGAGAGCTTAATGATAATGTTACTTAGCTGCGGGTTGGAATCCTGTGACAGCCCAAGGACTTGAACTCACGACCATAGGGTGCAACTCCTATGGTAGGAACAACACACCACTAAACCACAAGGGTTTCTTACATTTCATGTGGGAAAACTAATATATATAGAAACAAATAAGAAGCCCTATCGTCAAATTTTTAGGGCCCCAAAAGGGCCAGGCCTGACCACCATCCACCACCATTTTCAACATTTACAAAACCACAGCCATCATCACTTCTGGACACCACCAGATTCGGCTTTTCCACACCCCTTATTCCACTAAGAAAGCTCCTTCCATGAATATCCCCAAAATCTTCAACCAAGAACGTCAAAGTAATTCATTGAAGAGTCCCAAATAAAAGAAGAATCATATGGGTACGATTGAAATTAGATATGAAGCCATTAGAAAATATATGTTCGAGTGTATAAATCCAAACAATTTAAATTAAAATGTAGCACCCTGATTTTTGAAAGCATTAATTAAGTATTTTAAAAAAAAAGAAGATTGACTTCTAATCCAATGATTTCCATCAACTTAATCATCATCAGTAATTAAATAGCAGAAGCATAGTCAAAAGCAGTTCAGTCTTTGGGAATGTGAAAATAAGATTATAGTCATCCAAAATTTAAGTACTTCTCAAATTACAGAGCACTAATAGTAAGGATTCCAAGCCTCTTCGGTCTCTTTCTTAGCAATGGGCTCTTCAGCTTAGGGTCAGACCGTTCTGTTTCCTTCCTCAGTTCCTGGCAAAAAATGCGATGGCAATAATAGCATCAAGAGCATACAAAAACTCAGCAGATAAACTCGTACCCGTTAACCCTTGCATTTTTTTTTAATTGGGAAAAAAATTATTAATCTTTGAAAACAAATTACAAAGATTAAACGGATCCAAGACTAAGAACGCCAAGGACTCAGAGGGGACAAAAAAAAAAAAACAAGACCTCAAATGGATGGTAAGACACCAGCCAACCAAAAAACCCCAGACAACCAAAAAAACCGGATTCAGATCCACAACAAGCAAAGACGACCACAAAACCACCTCCCAAAGCCTATAACAAGAAAAGAATCACCTCAGAAGCACCCCTAAATCCAGCAATGAGAAGAGATGAACCAAACATAAACAAAGCCCAACCAAAGAAACAAAAAAACCCAAGACAACCAAACAAGAAACAATCGCCAAAACATGATCAGAACTCCAAAGAAATGGAGGCACCTTCCTCCAATTGAACAAGAGCTTCAATTTCCTGTTCAGAAATTTCAACTCCCTCCAATTCTAAATATTTCTTAATGTTATAGCTCTTCCTTCCGTAGTATTTTACCCCACACAAAGCACTCAACTCCATATTCTTCTTTGCTTTCTTGATTAACCTCAAATTTATGTTGCGGGTGACGCTACTAACTTCCTCTTGCGTTTTTCCAAAGTTTGATGAAGCTAAAGATTCATCCTCCATCCTTTTCTCCTTTTTATTATCTTGAGTCTTATGTATGGGCCCCTCGAAACTACCTTTCTTCACACCCAGCTTCAATCTTCTAGAATTGTTCTTGTTATGATCCAGGCTATTTGATCTAGAAAACAACGCAATTTTCAAAGGATTTTTAGTCCAAATGGGATTTCTACGATTTTCTTTACTGGTTTGGTGTTTCTTCTTACGGCGCATGAAATCCACATACTTGATAAGAGGGTCTGCCGAGACAAGCTCATAGTCATCAAAATTAGATCCCAAAGCTGACATCTTAGTTATAGAACTCAAATCATCTGAATTGATATATATGACTCACTTGTTTCATTATTCAAAGGAATAACATTCACTGGAACAAAAGAATGATGGTCTTCATCCACACCTGAAGCATCAATCCCATGCACTACGTTGGGCTCTTCCACTTCCTCATTGTGGTTCCTATCATTCCCCACAAAAGGCAAAGACAAGTACAAGTTGTTCAATTCCACATTCTCTACATCCTCTTTCAAAGCTACCGTCTCAAACATCATGGTCATTATCTTTGGCCACTTCATCGTCCTCAAGATTATCCCCTTCTCTAGCATCAAACCAATCAACATCATTCGTCAAATTGTTAACCACAACTTGTTTTTCCATTACCCTGATTGGATACACACTACCATTTGCCTCCAAGTTGATCTCTTGATTGATAATACCAAAGGACTTGGTAAAAATCTGCACTTTACCTGAAGAGAAAGTTAACTTATTTGAAGTTGCTTCATCAAGAGTAATCGGTTCTTCCCAAGTTTTGACAATGGTAAAGAAAGTATCTAAATTCCACAAATGCAAAGGAACCCCATAGCAAGTAATCCAAACACTACGACAAGCTTCAATAGCAAAAACAAGACTCCATTCTCTAAATTCCTCAAAGAAATTTTCCAACCAATTTATTTCAGTGCACTCAATCATAGACTTCATATCTGACACTATGGGGAAAGTAAGCACCACAAAGTCACAAAGTATACACAACATAAATATGAATCAATGAAATATCATAACAACCCATTTATTCATTACTAGAATGAAATCTATGTTCCTCATCCTTGAGAATCAATTCTCACAATATATCTCTTAGACTATGGTCATTCATGATTCCACTCCCTCCTTGCTTGTCCTAACCGAGACCTCAGATGAAATGTCATAAGTTAAGTACTTAGTTAGAGTCATCAGCTGCCTCGCAAGGATGAATCTCCCAGGGACTAACCGTACCATTGGACCCACAAGGAACTACCCTAACCATGGGAGTATATAGTACTATAATACGAAATTACCTTTTATCATCTTTATCATCTTTTTCACCACAATTCCGGGATCTTACTAGATAACCTTGCAGGTCCCATCACAACCTCAATTGATTCATTTATTCTTTAACTTAGTACTGTCTATGTTTTCTAAGCTCGTAACCCAACCCAAGAACCTATGCCTTCTGACAGCAATCTCAAAATAAATGTAAACTACAGTATAACTCATGAGTGATCGGAAAGAACACATAACACGTACAGGTTTGAGATTTGTCCATATGTCTTGCATGTTCATTAAGAGTTGGCACATAAGTATGATTCAATGCCTCAATGCCTTATACTAATTTGTAGTTAAGGGTAGGTGGTAATTTTAATAAGTCGGAGGGTAAATCTTTAATATATGTTGTTTAGGGGTGAAATCATAAAATTATAAAGTTATGAGGGAGTGAAGTGATAATTCATAAAATCTCAAGGTTTAATAATGGAACTAGCATTCTAGAAATCTTGAGGGTAAAATGATAGTAATTTAATCATCCAAGGCATATTTAAATAATACACTAAACAAAGATTTTTATGGATTATTTAAGTAGTATTTTCTAATGTAATAGATTATAGTGTTATCATTTTATTTTTTTTACTGCAAAAGAAGTAGGATCATTGTTCTTAAAATTTTATCAAACTTTGTTTATTCGAAAAATTTTATTTTCAAATAAAAATCCTACAAACATTTTCTTAAAAAGTTATAAATGTTGAATAATTCCATAAGTTGCTTTCATTATTAATAGACACAAAATTTTAAGCATGGTTATTAACACAAAAAACATAAACATAATCATAAAACTAAAGTATTTTCTAACATGCAAACAATTATTTAACATAATAAACATGTGGGAGTAAAATGAAGATTAAACAATAAATGTCCAACATTACAAACCATAGAGTCAAAAACATGCTCAAAAGGTTGGCCGACTACTCTCCTAATGGTTAGGGTGGTTGTTCCACCGGTAGATAGGGAATCAGAACCCAGAAAATGGGCTCCCCACCGACAGGGAAAATGTTCTACCGGTACGACTAGTGTTTTAACATCTTTTATTTTCTTCTAGTCTTTGTCTGGACTTGATTCAAGCCTCCATTTCACTTCTAAACTACCATAATATATTATTATTACATTTATCTATACTTGGAATTAGTAGGTAGAGGAATGGAATTTGATTTGAACCGTTTGAGCTAAAATGGAGAAAAATGAGGGGTTTTGGAGGATGGGAAAGATGACAATGGTGATGGTGAAATTGTTGTCTTTGAGGTGGAGTTGGATGATTCTTATGGGCTATGGGGACTGGCTCCTGTCTCTTCTGACTCTGGAGTTCGGTATTTTATCAATTTCAGAGATAATAACGCTAGAGTAATAATGGCTATAATTGTAGCGATGGATAAGAAATGTGGTGATGGTTAGTACAGTTATACATATTATATTTGTATGTATATGAGTCTAGGTTGGTGTATTAACTATGGGTTAATTCTAGTCTGCTATAATTAGTAAATTAAGGCCAAGTCATAAATTGTAGAAGTCAAAATTAGTGAAAATTAGGAAGTCAACCAAAGTCAAGGCTATGACTATTTATTTCACTGAAGCAAAATAATTAAATGATTAGGATAATAACATTTCAATTTTAATGAAATTAAAATTCGGTTTTTTTTGGGTCCACAAATTCGGAATTCAATAAACCTGCGGGTTGCATTTTCAGCAAAGGACGTTAGTATTTACCTAAATTGGTCCTAAGCTTAGTTAACCTACCATGGAGCCAACCAGAAATTGAAATCCACCGCGAGTGTCTTCACTTTCCAATTGCACTCGACACTTACAAAGATGTTTACATAATAATAATAATTAATTTTCACTCTCCCCTTTTTCTATAATCGCACTCCTTGATTTGTCATCTTATAGTGTGTATTTACAGTGTTGCCCTTCCAAGTGTAAGAAAATACACTCATGAATGTCTAATCATGTAACTTCAAATATTGGAACACAAAATAATAAAATAAAATAAAATAACACGAGTGCATTTACCAAGAAATGGGGATTCTGAAAATCACTCAACAAAAGCATGTATGTCTGAACAATCAAGATCTCCATTCTCCTTTGCCAAAACCCAACTGATACAACAAATGCAGAAGCACATCAACCTCCTCCATACCAGATATAAGCCAAAAAGGGGTAGCCATAGAAAAACCTTTCCCATGAGAAATAATAACAGACTTTGTATGGTAATTAAACCCTAGTTCTACTCGGTGGATAAATCTCAATACAATTGGGACGATAGAGCAACTCCAGTACATTTAGCGATCTCAGCTGGACAACAAAATTCAACTGGTAGAAGTAACATACATACTGCACTCGCCTGGAGATGCAATTGCCATGCAACAGAATTTGGGATCCAAGGACAATAAGCTTAAGGTTTCAAGATTCATCGTTTTCATTCCAATTCCTTAGCGCTCAACCTGCCTTGCAGATTGTGGAATAGCAAAACTGAACTTGGTTTTTCACCAAAGTGATGAAAAAGAACCATAACTATCAATTATTCGAAGATTGAAGAGTATTCTGTACATACATACAGCAGAAATGAAAACAACTCGCTCGATACCCATTACCCAACCGATCTCTCAACAATAAAATGTCATCGGATTTTACACATCCACCCGTTGATCAACTTTGTAATCACATGCAGAACACTGGAAAAAGCCTTACATCACTTGTAACCTTCAAACAAATCTCGCATGGCATCAGATCTCCCTTGCAACCAAGTTAAAGAACCCCCTCATGAAAAACAAGTCTACAGAACACAGAAAAACTGCAAAACCAAAGAATGTAGTAAGCACAACACCGCATTCATCTTAAATGAGTGTGGCCCCCATTCAGTGGTTTATTATGGGCCAGTAGACTAATTGTGTCAGTATTAGACTCCATCATCTGCTCAAAACTCTTCGAATCGTGTCCACACGATCGATGACATCCAAGGCTTTGAGGCGGTCAATATCAAAATCAATGATAGGTACTGATGATGGCCTTCTAATGGGAAAAGGATCCTTTTTTCTTTCACTAATCGGAGAATGGCTACTACTCTTACTCAAACGGTGATGCTTGCTTAACCTGATTTTGCAAGTATCGAATTCTTGACTCTTACTTATTCCAGGTGTCAGTTTCCTCTTACTTACATCCTTAAGCATCTCTTGATCTTCCACAGACAGTGTGGGCGATGGAGAGCTTGCTTTATGAGTGGATAATTGTATTGTCTTCTGATTAGGGGATCGAATTGGGGATTTAACAGGTGACCTGATCCCTCCACAGGTAGCAGCTCTTGATTGGCTAACAAGATGGTGAAGCCAAACCACCAATTCAAGGATATAATCTTCGGTTTTGTCCTTATCAGCATGATGTAGGGTTTCGATTCGGATCAAATCAGACTGCCCAGCTGGCTTCTTGCCAACATCAGACCTGAAGAAATTTACGTAATCATCACTAAAAGGGACAACAGACCACAATCCAAGCTCCGTTTTTTCAAAGTAAAAATGCTATATATTGGAAAATATTTTTTTGGTAAAACTTCCACAAGTAAAGTAATTGTGTTTCAATACATATCTCCAGGTGTTTGGTTACCCAATCCATCGTAAGTTAAAATAAAACCACACAGTAGCTATTAATGGCTAGCCAATAACTTCTAATTATCATTGCAATAGGGAATAAAGGGCTTGTATCAAGAAGTCAGGGTGAGAATGAGGTCTCATTAATGTTTTGGAAAATTATTCGAATTTGGGTATGTAATATATAAACTTTTCGACAAAAATATAAGGGCCAAAAAAATGAACCCAAGGGAAACATCCAGCAAATCGTGCACTTACCCAGTATTTGCCCATTCTCCAACCCAGCCAAAGCCATGATGAGCTCTGGTACCGATCAATTTGCAAGAAAAAACACAAGAATAAGTTTTCAGTAAACAAAGATACCAGAATGCGAATATTAAGTGTGAATAATAAATTTCCATGATGAGCAACAAACAAAGACACTCTGGTTACCAATTTTACTGTTCCTACCATTCCCAAACCAACTAGAAAGCACGTAGTACTTTAGTAATTTCACATAAAATGCAAATTGAGATATAAAGAGTATCCATTCTCTTGGAGAATGAATGACACACAATGCAACTTTTCCAGGAAGGGAACTGAGTAAACTATAAAATTGGAACCAGAGTTTATTTGTCCTAAGAAGTAACTGTGCAAGAAAGCTGATAGTAGTTTTACTTGGTTGTGTTAGTGGCGATGGGAACAAGCCAGTGCAACGTCTTCTCCATTTCAGCTTTGATTTGGGGAACAGTGAGCTGAAATAAACCAATAAGGATAAGGTAATAATGGAACCAAAAAAAAAAGGAATATTAAGGAATAAGGGCACAAAGATAAGGAAATACAACTAATTCATCTCGTAGTATAAGGTAATGGGTTGGACCACAAAAAGAATAAGTACCTCTTCCTTCAGCTGAAACAGCATCAACTTGGAGCGTAAAGCTGACTTTATACTAGGAGGGAGTCCTTGATATAACGTATCCCTTGTATTTTGCGGCACAGAACTTGATCGGGTTACCTGCAAACATCAACCGTTATGCCTTGGAAAAAACCTAAAGATAGTGATTTAATAGGAAGCATAGTCCTGTGTTTCCCTACTCAAGAGAGGAAACATCAGTACCTGTTTCCTATTACCGACACGTTTAAATCCATGAGGCGCAATCCTACAGCGCACCGTTGTACTTTACCACCTCTGGATTTTACACTTAGTGTCACTTTGTCCCCAAAACTCCAATTTCAATTGTCAAGCATTTGAACTTTTGGTCAAGTATCAATGTCCCCTTTACCGCTAGATTCCGTTAGGAGAAAATATCAATTCAGTAGTACTACTTTCATATTATTTCACTGTCATGGAAGAATTTAACATAGCCACGAAAGTATAGACATTTTTTCCCCCCATCGGCAAGAGTATGGACGTTTCAATGACCACACTTTTTTGCAAAATAAAAACTGGTATCAAATGAAGCAATCAGCCATGGAAGTCCTCCATTTTATTCATCACAATTGTATGGACATTTTTTTGCACCCAAAAAGTAGGTCCAAACCTGAAACCATAGTTGTCAATTGTCAAATTGTGAATCGAATCGAGAATCGAAATTTTCCGGTTGCAAATCGTGAATCGAATTGAATCGTGAATCGCTCCGATTCGGTCATTTTTTAAAAAATGCATAAAAAAAAGGTAGATTTCAATTTGGAATCAATAAAATAAATGTTTAAGATAACTAGATGATCGAGTGGTCTAAATAAGCAAGACACTTGCTTTTATAGCAAGGGATGTGGTCGTGGTCTTCCGAGTAGATGCAAAACCGCAACTTTTTCTAGTACAATCTTTTGAAAAGTGCTATGGAAGCTTCTAAAAAGAGATTTGACCCTTTATATGCCAGAAAAATAAAGAAAAACCCACAATTTACCAATTATTTCATTTTGGCCCGCATGCAAAACATGCTTTTAAAATTGAATTGAATTGTACGATTCTTACGATTCGATTCACGATTCACCGATTCAGTGTACGATTCTATTATACTTGCGATCCATAGTATCGGTTCGTATCGAAAATACCATGAATCGAACCGAATTGTACAATTCGAATCGTGAAACGCACGATTTCAATAACTATGCCCGCAACCCAAAGGCTTGTATGCTGAATTTTTTACAACTGAACCAGTGCCAAAAAAAAAGCAAATAGTTAATTATTTCAAAAAAGGGTACAACACTGTTGTACTTTAACAAAAACCATACTCACAAACGTAACCGTTTTTACTGAAAAAACAAAGATGTAAACATATTCTTGGGGAAAATGTTTCTAAAGTTGTGGAGAGAGATATTCCACTTAAAAAATGAGTTGTAAAGCTTGAGAGAAGAGAGTATAATTTTTTCTTCAAATTTTACATTCAACAGAAAATTGGTCTACAGGCCAAGTTTGGGGCTTTAAATGGTGTTCAGTCCAGCTTAACTTATTTTAATGCTTCTAATACATTGATAGGAAATATTTAAGGGCTCAAGGACAACACTGGACAAAAAAACCCTGAATGATAAAAAAAAAATTACAAACTCCGTTTCTCGTTAAAAAAACATTGACCCGTCATTGTCCCACGTGACCATGTACAATACCTTTCCCGTCGCTATCAGACCCACCATTGTTGCTGTCAGACCCGTCATTGTCCCACATGTGACCATGTACAATACTCCTCTCGCTCTCTCTCTCTTCAATTTTGGGGGTGGGTTCAATTTTTGCGGTTCAATTTTTGGAGTTCAATTTTAGAGGGTTTATGCTCTTTGGGGTAGGGTATAGTGGGTTTAGGCACTTAGGGTGCACTTTCCAACTATAGGGTTTTAGTGGTTTAGGCACTTTCGTGAGTACCCTAGGATTTTAGGCTCTTTAGGGTGCCCTAGGGTTTATGTTTAGGCACTTTCATAGGGTACCCTAGGGTCTTAGGGACTTTCGTAGGGTACCCTGGGGTTTACGTTTAGGCACTTTCATTAGATTTGGGGGTTTAGGCACTTTCATTAGGTTTCAGGGTTAGGCACTTTCATTGGCTAGTGGGGGCATTTTTGGAATAAGTGATTTGTCCTCTTGGCATTAAGGAAAAAGTTGATGTCCTTATTGCAGTAAAGACCTCTTTTCTATATCCTCCCCAAAAATGGACCCTAGATTCAATGAGTTCGACATCAATTTTCATTTTTTTATGAGAGAGAAAATATTTGAACCTAGTACCATCGAGCATGATTTTTCACCCAACAGAATCTAACAGCAAGAAGGACATTGATACTTAGACCGAAAGTGTGAGGAATTGACAAGTGAAATTGGAAGTGTAGGGGGGTAAGTGATAATAAGGACAAAGTGCAAGGGCACAAAGTATGTTGTACCCTAAAGAAATATTGTAAAAGATCGTCTAAGCTTAGAAATGTACACAAGTAACTAAAAGTCATTCACTGCAAAAAGAAAAAGCTGTGTCTATTACTCCACCCTACTCGATAGACTGAACTGCACATATGATATGCTAACTGTGCTTTTTCAAACCTTTTGGCGGAAGACACAGTCATCTCTCCCCCCATCTCACATAGTTTGTCTATAAGCTATCAAATAGGTACTTACTTTAAATAAAGGTCGACATGTTGAGACAGAGGGCAATAGAGAGGTCTATAGGTTAAAATAAGAGCGAGAATTAAGAAACTTACCTTGGAGGGCAAAAAAGCATATGCATCGCATGAAATGCGAAAAAAAAAATCGATGCTCACATTAAATGCCCAGCACAAGTGCAATATAGACACCTTAGGTGATCACCTTAGACCAAAGGCATACACATATGGAGGGTGATGGAAAACTTCGAAAGCCTTGAGGCACTTTGTATATGCTATATCACTGCAAGACTCAAGGTGAGCCACAACTATGCATTTTAAGACCTAGAAGTTCTCTAACAGCATGGGGGTTTGGAGTTTGGATTGTCAGGTGATTATTGTGCGGGAAGATAACCAAAAAATCTGAAAAGGAATTGCTGCAAGATCCAACCACGCACTCAGTGCCAAATTGTACAGGCATCTGTGAGGATCACTTTCTTAGTATATAACGACATACTAAAAGAGGAAACAGTAAAGTAGGTCAACATCTTTATGTGTATTCTAATAGATTGTCGTGGGACTAAGGAGTGTCCACCCAAGTTTTTTGAGGTACCTACTTTGCACTAAGATAGCTGATGTAAATTGGGCAGTTCATTCCATCTAATAGGTATCTCAGCTTGCATGTGTGATGTCTTTTATAACCTTTAATGTCCAAAGTGATAAGCGACAACCTATGAAACAAAATAATAACAAAAAGGGAAATGGGAAAATGACAGCTAATGGTTTCAGGATCTTCAAATACAATTGGTGAGTCAAAATAATGCCATAAATTAATCCAGTGATCTCTCCATCGATAAGTGATTGATTTTGTCAAAAGAGTGAAAAGACAAGCAATATCCTCTCTTTTTTCCGTTCTTGTTCTATCTTTGAGATACAGAGCATCAAGACAATGCGGTTTCAAAAGACACTCTGATCCTAAGTGGAAATAATAACATCATAGAAAACATATACCAGAACAGTGCAACACATGGTGACAACCTTAGATGCTCACAATTACCCCGCCGAACAAAATTATAATACCTATAACAAATGGTTAGAAGGGAAAAAAAAAAAAACAGCACCCAAACAAATAATAAACTCACAATTGTATCAATTTGGGAAATTATATTTGCATAATGCAATGCAAGACCCGCAGATCCCAATTTCTGGCTATTGTTTTTCACTGGCTTCTCTCCCGCTGAAAAGATATCCAAGCAAGAAAAGAAGAACATGAGATAGCATGAAATGAATTATTTCAAAGATACCAAAATGTAGATATTTTGTAGCAAACATTAATTGACAAGTTCTAATCAGCAATTTCCCACGAGTTTGGTGTATATTCCAAGGTAATTAATGTCTCACACCTTCTAGGTAGAACTATCTAATAAATTATCTGTAGAATGTGTATTCCTAAGAGATGACTTCAACAAAACATAAATTGCCCAAGCTTCAAAACTAACATTGTGTTAAATATCACTAAACTCTTTTGTGTTGGAAATTACCCTGGACAATTTTGTTCTTTTGGGGCCAATACCGATATATTTGTGGTCTAAGGATTATCAAACAATGCAGATCCAAATGTCCAGTTTTTTTTATCCCCATGCCAAACTGGAAGAGCCAAAGGTTGCAAATTTCTTATGTAAGTGTCTTAACAGCAATCAAAATAGATCCCAAGAATCTGTTTCATTTTGATTCTTCTGACCATCTGTCACCATCTGGATTGAGCAAATCAGGCTTTACATAAACGAGGAAGAAGTTTGAGGCTTGAGCTTTGAATTCATACCAGCACTACCAAAAGCATCATGGATTTCCAAGTGAAAAAAATGGACGATGTCTACCAGTTTCTCCATTACCTAAAAAATGATAAATGCAATTAATTAGGGCTCTTTAAAATTAACGTCGGAAATTTTTTCACACTTAAATAAGATCCCATTAGTGCAAAAAAGTCAAAGCATAATGACTATCAACTACGGAGCATGTGCTATATAAGAAAGTTCAGTAAACAAAAGTACAAAATATGAAACCAACAGAACACCTAGAAACTTCAAAATAAATAGAAGCACATTAACTACCCTATACATAAATAGTGCTGAATTGTTACCTCTTCCAAAATCCTGGACCAGAGTGATTTCTTTTTCAAAGTTTTCACATGCTTCCTTTGACTCTTCAACTCGGCCCTTAATATTGCAAGGGTGTCTCCTACGTGTTGTGAATTTTTGAACAATCAAAACAAGTAACAAACATGTACTAATGAACATAATAATGTTAGAAACATCAAAGAAAAGAGATACAAGCACGAAAGTAGAATAGTACCAGTAGAACCAGGTAGGAAGTGAAGAGCTTACATCCAAGGTGACCACATTAATGGGGACTAAGATGGGTGAAGGTCTAATATCAGGTGATGGTATTTCTTAATTTAACTAAAATGAAATTTTAAAATATTTTATACAATTTAAAATAAATAAATAAACCAAGCATAACAAAGTACCACTTATACTAAAGTGTTTTCTATACCTACTCAAACTTTCTCTTGTAAGTTGTAAGAAATACTATATTTAACTATAAAACATTTATTTTGGTTTGTTTATTGTCAACAAACTAAAATTGGAGCCCCCCGCCCATAGTCGGAGCCGTTCAATTGGTTTAAAACAAATTTTTAAGAGTTCCTCACAAGAAATCAACTCATTTGGATATCGGTAACGGCTTGATCAATTTATTTAATTTTTATCCTTACTGATATCTGAATGAGTTAATATTTTTTACGAGAACTCTTAAAAATATGTTTTAAACAAATTGAAGGGCTTCAATCATTGGCGTGGGATTCCAAAATGGTTCCCACACAAGGTGGTGTACATTTTGTGTTAAAATTTGTGTCAAAAAATGTGTCCCCGGAACCGTCCCATATGTGTGTATATATATATATATAAATTTTTTTGACGATCTGATCCGTCCAATGTGTTCAGAAGGTGTTTTCAAGGGTCGTCGCGGAAAATCTTCAAAAAAAACACCAGGAAGGGCTTGATCCAAGCAGTTTTCGCAAAAATATATAAATATATTTTTGCGAAAACTGCTTGGATCAAGCCCTTCCCGGTATTTTTTTTTGAAGATTTTCCGCGTAGACCCTTGAAAACACCTTCTGAACACATTGGACGGATCGGATTTTCCAAAAAAAAATTGCAACACAAAAAAAGTCATGTTTTTCTTATTTCCGGGAGGTGTGGACTAGAAAATCCACCTATATATATATATATATATATATATATATATATATATATGTGCCAAATATCCAATCCGGGATCCCGGATTGGAGGTTTTTTGATGTTTTGAAGGTTTTAAAACATGTTTTTGCATGATCTAAGCCGTCCAATGTGTTTAAAACGTGTTTTCAAGTGTTTCGACGAGAAATCATCCAAAAAAATACCAAGAAGGCCTTGATCTAAGCAGTTTTTCATAAAAACATATATACCCTTGAAAACACGTTTAAAGACATTGGACGGTTTGGATCATGAAAATTTGATCCAGAACTATGAGTCCCGGACCTAGGGATCCCAGACTAGATCTGGACTATATATATATATACACACACACACACACACATACACAAGAAGTTTCATATGAGGGCTCCCTCACAAAAAAAAAGTGAGGGAAAATAGTTGTGAGTTATTGGATCGTGTGAAAGTCTTAGGATCCAACGGCCTACAACTGTTTTCCCACAATTTTTTTGTGAGGGAGCCCTCACATGATATGTTCTGTATATATGTATGTATATATATATACACACACACACACACACCACACTTCCCCTCCAAACTCCCGGATTTTATTAAGTTACGGACCTCATTGATCCCGATCAAATTTCGATGATCCGAACCGTCCAATGTGTTTAAAAGGTATTTTTTAAGGTCCTTGCGAGAAATCATCAAAAAAAAAAAATACCGGATAGGGCTTGATTCCAAGCCGTTTTCGCAAGGACCCTAAACAATACCTTTTAAACACATTGGACGGTTCGGATCATCGAAATTCGATCGGGATCAATGAGGTCCGTAACTTAACAAGTTAAGGGAGTTTGGAGGGGAAGTGGACTGTATATATATATATATATATATATATATATATATATATATATATATATATATATATATATATATATATATACACACACACACACACACAATAAACTTCCAATAAGGGACCCTTATTTAAAAATACCATGCGGACCAGCCCTTTTTCAACTTTCCGGACCAAATTTTGACGATCCGATCCGCTCAATGTTTTTAAAATGTGTTTTCAAGGGCCAACGCGAAGAATCTCCGGAAAAAAAAACCCGGAAGGGCTTGATCCGAGTGGTTTCCGATAAAAACTGTATATGTATAGTTTTTATCGGAAACTGCTCAGATCAAGCCTTTCCGGGTATTTTTTTTCGGAGATTCTTCGTGTAGGCCCTTGAAAACACATTTTAAAAACATTGAGCGGATCGGATCGTCAAAATTTGATCCGAAAAGTCGAAAATGCCCCTAGGTCTGCATGGAAAGTTAAATAAGGGTCCCTTATTAGAAGGGGGTCCATATATATATATGTGTGTGTGTGCTGGATGGTGCCGTGCAGTCCTTGCACAGCAGGCCCCGCTTCCGGCCCTGATATACCGGTACAACCATCTCCAATAATGGAGTAGGCACAAATTAGACAGCCATTAGGACAGTTAACTAACATTTTCTTTTTCTTTGCCCACAATAGTGTAGTTAGAATGGAGTTAAAGTGTGCAAGGGGGGAGAAATAATTAAATCAGAAGTGAAATATAGGAATGGCAGAAGCCACAGCCGTGACAAGAGAGAGAGAGAGAGCAAAAAAGAGGAAAGGTTGAGCATTGCAACACGAGGTGTACTTTTTTTATGTATATATCTGAACAGAACCATCAAACAATATTGAGGGGACACAAAAGACATTAAGACCGTAATTGGAAACAGATTGGATGGGGGATGTGTTTAAGTAGGATTGTTGAGGGATTATGGAGGGAAAGGAAGAGTAAAAAGTAAATGTAATAAAATATGATGAATTGATAATGCGAAATGTATTGTGTGGGTTCCTTATCGACCTTTTCCTCAACAAATTTATGACCCAAACACGACCAAAGCATGGACCAAGTAGGATTCAGGAATCAACCATAAATTTACTCTAATTAACCCAGCACAAAAAGTACTACACAACAAGCAATCTTACATACCCCGAGTTTTACTATAACACCAGAATACCCATTTTGCAAAATTAATTAATTAGGACCAATCATAAAAGCCAAATTTCTACACGAAAAAGTAAAAATTAGGAAAAGAAAGTTGGGGTGTAACAGCTAGTCCTGGGGAACTTACGCAGAGACCTCTAGTGTCAGTGGTTACTGCAATTTCATGGCTCTTTTTGCTGGAAAGACATGCAGTCTTTCTTTGGAATGTCAGTACGAGGCCTAAAAGCTTAACAAGAGATTGTTCTACGTGAATGAAACTCTAAATGTGGTGTCTTGTGTAATCTTACCTGGACTAAGCCCCTGGAATTGTATTTTAGATTACCTTAACCAAAGATAAAATCCTTAATCTTCTTATCTTCCGAAGTACCAAAAAAAAAAATCCTTACTGAAATATCTCAAATACTTATTAACTCCTACTAACTTGGAGGGAGGAAGAATGCTGAAAATGCTGTCGAGGAGCTTTCAGTAGTTGTTTAGGTTTTGATAGCAGAAATGGGTAAAAGGATAGGAAAGGGGATAGTGTAAGGCAAAATGGAAACACATTAAACATGTGTTAAGGATTGAGAACTGGATGACGTAAGTCTTTAATAATATTTCAGCGAGAGGCTTTCCGGAGAGAGGATTGATTAAATCCCACTTTCTTTCCCAAGTATTTGGAGTTACTAGTTGGTCTCAAAATTCTCAACTATCCGGAATTCCCTATCTTTTTTGTCCTCTCAGCATTTCGGTTTATGTTTAGAACTTTAGACTCTACTGTATGATTGTCTGAATGATTTTATTGGCCTTGTAGGAGGAAAGAACAGCTTATAATATCCAGTTTAACACTGTAACATATCCCCCGAGGTGTAGTAGGACTAGTTTAAATCAGTCCCTTTTAAATTGGCTAGATTGAAAGATTGTTGGTTTTCCCAGAACTTGATGATGGCTAAGATTGGGATGAAATGGCTATATGTTGCTCCCAAGTGGATAAGTTATCCTCTTAAAAGGTTGGATAACTTACATCTTTATTGTGCTTATCACCAATAATAAACTGAATGGGAAAGGAAAACAGGCAAGGGTCACAGAAAACTCTATTCATATTATTGGTTTTATTCACGTGGACAAAATGGTATGTATGTCTTAACTACCTTTGTGATACTTGGGTTTAGAAAACTTATCTTTTTACACGAGTGATTGTAGTTTTCTTCCCCTTCTTATAGCTGGTTTGCTGTTTGTCATGCTTTTCACGTAAACTAGTAAAAGTGCACATGCGGTGCACGTGATTCTTTTGTATAGTGCTATTTTATGGTGTGATATCCAAACCATACAACTTAAAAGAGAAGGTCAATAGAGAACGGTCATTAGCTGAACTTCAACCCCCCCATTAGCTCATTTCTATCCATGTACTCTAGGGTAATCGCTTCCATATGAGGATGTTTTGCATGTACAAACACAAAGGCTGGCATTGTAATTGAGAATGCGAGAAGTTTATCTTTCATTTTTTATAACTTAGGGTGTGGGATAGCTTACGCTCATCTTGACTAATTCCTGGAGGACCTATCCCACCGTCCATAAGCGGATCCCATTTAAAGCCCATTTCATTCTCTTCTACCCTATGGACTATGGTTGAAGGACAATGTGGAGGAATACAATCAGTCTTTGTGTACTCTTTTACAATTTAACGACACTCCAACAACACCATTGCAACACCCGTTAACTGAATAACATATTTTGTCATAACTCAAAAATGGGACCCACTTTTTACACTTTTGTGTCAAATAACACCGCATTTTTAACTCAACAACAGGAGATGCCTAAGACAAGCAAACACATGCGTTTCCGTCAGAAACTATGTGATGGAAACAACTCAAACAGGTATTGTAAAGTAGATCATATTTACAGGAAATCACAAAGAATTAATGCATAGCTAGAACAAAAAATAGATGCTCAAACATCATTTGTTTGAAAACGTTCAACCAAGCCTTAGAGTACCAGTCACCACAACCAATCAGTACTATCTATCACCCTATAAATTCACAATCTGCCGTTCCAAAATATTTGCACGTGCGCACACACACACAGAAGAATCAAATTCCAAAGCTGCTGCCTATGCTCTTCACCCGTGCTCCGACCACTTTCAAATGTTCTTCAATGAATGGCAGAATGGAAAACTAGGAAAAAGTGACAGGGCTAAAGGGTTCAGAAAAGCACTGATGAAGACAATCAAGAGCCTGGAAAGAAGGCTTCTGGAGGTGGAGAAGGAGCTCTATTTGGCTCAACAGAAGCCTAGAGACTCAGCCATGGTTGAAAGGCTTGAAAAGCGAAAAAAAAAGAACTGGAGATGATTCAACATGGCGGAGCACACGTTGAGGATTAGTGAGAGGCCACCACTTGGATGGAATCGCCCACAGCGCCGAAGGTTCCTCTCTCTGAGCATGATGGTGATAAGTTAGGGTTCATTTCCGTTTTAGTAGTATGTTTTGTTTTGGACGCTGTTTGTTTCTAATTAGACGATGATATGTTGTTTTTTTTTTAATTTTGTTCATACTATAAACGGTTAATTAATAGCTGCAGTTTAATTATTGTTTTTCATACTTATTTGTTTTTTCCTCCTCATCTGCTAAACAAAAATGCTAAGTAATGTAAAAAAGGTGTCCCAAAAATTACACCGAGAGTGAAATCAACGGTTTAGATAATTATCCAAGTGAATCTGAAATACTGATTTCACTTTCGGTGTAATTTTCGGGGCATGTAGCATTGCTGTCTGCTAAAACCTGCCCCATTAGTTATCCAATCATTTCATTGTTCCAATTCCTAGCTTAAACTCAAAACTAACTTATTTCGATTTAAGGTCATTCTCTCACAATACATCAACTTAAAAACCAACTTAAACAACCCCTAAGAAGGTTTATTTGGTCATTTTCTAGGGTGAAAAACTGCTCGGATCAAGCCCTTTTTGGTGATTCCTCGAGTGGACCTTAAAAATACATTTTAAACACATTGAACGGTTCGGATCATGAAAATTTGATCGGGAAAATAGGGTGTGGGTGGAAGGTCCACAACTCCGTATTTTACGTGGATAGGAAGTGACAATCAGGTGGTGACCAATATTGCATGTAATCTAGTTTAACTAACTGTTAGAGTTGCTATGTAACAAGTTGTGACTTTGCAATATTTATGCTTCAGTTTAAGGGAAGTGTCAGGAGTTATATTGGTTATAGTAGTTAGTAGTGAGTAAGGTACAAGAGTTCATTATACTACTGTTGTATTTTTTCCTAGTGTTAGGGTTTAGATTACCCTAAAAACTTTTTGTTATCCTAAACACTTGTTGTTATCTATGTAATAACATAACAAAAAAGTCACTTGCCATCAAATCCTTATCTTTTTCCATTTGTGAACATTGGAGTAACTAGAATATTGGCTTGGATAAACAGAAGATGGGTCCTATCCTCCTTCATTCATAATGGTGTGATCATTCATTCACCCTCCTTTCGGTTAAATTAGAGACAAAGGCTTGTGTGCGTAGACTCCATACCACTCTTGATTTGAATTCTCAATTAAGATAAACAACAGGCAGTTATGTTAAATAGAATCAGTAAAAACACGATAGTTGACGCGTAAGGAAAATTATTTGAAATATCAGGTTACTAGCAGCAGCTCAATATTCCTTCTGTCAGCACACAATTAAGGGACCTTTGAAACGATACAAACAGGTATTGTGATCTTGGCACAGCTCTTATATGTGCATTTTTTATACAGAAACCATCTAGGTGGTCTTTTTTTGCCATTGTTTAAATTGATTCACCGGCGTTAAAACAATAGACATAAACTTGATTGACTAGAAGCAAGTTTCCAAAATCACAATTCACAAGCACAATTACCTCTTTGAGCAGCATTTGAGTTATCCTCTTCCTGAAGCTTGCGCCGATAATCTTGTTCAAATCTGTCCAAGGCATGTAGCTCATGATACAGTTCCTGCAACCAATGGACATCCAATCTCAATAAATAATTTATCATCTTCTTCTCGTCACTTCCGTAGTTACAGTTATCTGTTAAGCAGATGTTGCTAACAAGTAGTTAGTTGGAGAGATTAAAATGAGTAAGTCGGACTCAACATGTTCGGAATGCTATTTCATCATTTTCATTAAATCAAGAAGAAATGTCAAAACACATATCCTAGGGATGCTTAAAACTAAAATAACTGGTAACAGTAAATCATCATTGGCTATTGGGATATAAGGAAAAGGCACAATATTATATAGGTCAGATAAGTTGGACTCGATGTTTCTACACCAATTCACATAGTTACTTTCACCGAACAACAAACAGGTCACACCTTGTTTACACTACAGGATATACTGGCATTTCAAAGAATCTTATATTTAGCAGGACCGGACCCACATTCCTGAGATGAAAGCAAATGTTTTCCCAAGTAGAGGACTTTAATCATGTCCTTACATGAAAAACTGAAAAATCGTACAATCTCTCAAAATCAATTACCAAACATTATTTTGAGCATGAATTGTCTAAGTCAGTTTTTATACTTAATGTTGCCTAGAACTCTCATTTTCTGGACTCATGGTGCGCAAATTAGGATTTGATATGTGGTACAATTCTGAAGTTGACAACTTTGGGCACACGGAAAATAAGTTCCAAGAAAAAACATGTATAAGAGTAAACATTTTTTAATTATTATCACCCCATCCAACATGGTAACAATTTCTTAACTACAAGGCATAAGTTAGAAGTTTATCTCTTTATGCATATTCCCTCAAGAGGCAATCCTAAGTCATATGCATTCTAGTCTGGTGCTGTAAAAACTGTTCCCAGTTCTCAAGGCCAAGTCAGCAGTCCAATCTTGATTATTTGGCATTCCTTTATAGACTGCAGTTTCTTCCCTAATCGGAAGTGTTGCCCAATTGCTGGCACACAATCTTTGCTTTTTCCTTTTTTGAATACAATAATGTCTTCGCAATTTTAGGGTGATCATTGTACTGCTCAAGCCAAGGAAGAATATCTCAATACGACATATGTTCTTTCACAATAAAGATTAGAATATTCTTCATGAACAAATGGCTACCATTTTTATGCTCTTACTGGAATTGATGATGTCAACATTAAACAAGCCTTTCCAAATAACCTTCTAGGTATAAGGAGGATGGAAAGTCACGCAGACTGAATGTTGGGATGATGGAGGATCTTCCTTATGTTTGATATTAAGAACATATTTGGTATAACTTTCCTGAAATTTCTCCAAGGTTCAGTTTGGTGGATGCTATGGGAGTAGAAAGGACTTGACAGATCACCTTAGATACAGAAGATTGAGGTTAAGTAAAACCTTTCTAGAGATCATGGCTCTATCCATAAAGATAGTCTATTTAATAGGAGTCACTTTAACAGAGAGTAGGAGTAATGGACCTTTATATATATATATATATATATATATATATATATATATATATATATATATATATAGAGAGAGAGAGAGAGAGAGAGAGAGAGAGAGAGTAGGAGTAATGGATGAGAAGTGGAAGATGAAGATGAGAGATCAAACATTCATGGGCTGATGGATAGCAAGGTGACTACTCTGCATCACTCTGAGCTACTTAAAAAGGAAGGTGAGTTAGGTTCTCCAAGACTCCAACCTCGCAGCCCTTAGAAATGAAACCCCATGAGGAAATATTCTATGTACATATCTGATTGATGAAGTTCTCTTTAGTCTTTACATAGGATTGTCAGAGAATCTGTGCCATTGAATGGCTGGAATACCAATTAACTTTCAGAAAGCTAAACTTTCATCAGGGGCTCCAAAATTATTCCCATCCTTCGTCATGTTTAGGATTATTTTTCCATAACACCTGTGGTAGGGAGATCAATGTCCTGAATATTCGTCGCTTCCTTCCGAATCTGTATTCACTTCAGAATCATAGATGCTCTGATCCAATTTAATTCCGCCAGTAGAGACATTGTTCATATTACAAACATACTGGTTCCAGCCATTTATTCTTGGTTACTGGAATACAGTGTTCACATTAAGAATCAATCTATATCTCCTCTTCCCTTCTTTTCTCTTATTCTTCTTAGATATAATCATTATTTTCTCCCCTGAATCTATATCATGTACAACCAGGATATTTTGAACAGCAAAGTACAACAAAGAGAGCCAAAATCCCTTTCAGATTATGTAAAATCTGGCCAAGGTTTGGGTGACATAGTCAAGACAAACTCAAGCCTGGCAAGACCGGGTGAACTTGAGGGGTGCATTGCATATAGAATTTGCCAGTCTTCTTCTCAATAACTTTGGATTCATGGTAGCTTTTGCAATTAAAGGCACAAGGCAACCTTTACAAAAGAGAGCGAAACTAAACTTCCATGCCTGTCAGAAAAGAATTTAAAGTCATGCCTATAAGGCTATAACATTAAGTTTTGGCCATTCATTTGTTTGAAGTGATTGGACTGAAGTTTTCTTCACTTGCTTATAACTCAAGGAAGCCCTTTGTGACCAAAACCCCAATTCATAGGAAAGGAAAAGGCTTCACACGGGCTGCTCGCGTTAAAATTAAATTAGGAATGGGGGATACTTTGGAGATTAAACCATGGACAAGCAGTGGTTTTCTGCGAAAACCAAAATGGGGGAAAAAATAGAAGTTAAAAGAACAATAAAAAGGTAACAACCTATGGCAAAGAAGCTAACAGTGTGTCCTGATGAGCATCTGGAATAGCCAGACTGAAGCAAAGTTCATATAAAGTGCACTCCATAGCATGCCAAATACTTAACCCAAAAGGTTGACAACTTGTAGCAATAATTCCAGTTGGGGACAAAGAAATGGGTTTGAATATCTCCAATGGATTGTTATTTCCAGTTTAGCATAAGCGGGTTTCCGCCAAGAACATTAAAGCCTTTAAGGGAGTGACTACAGAAATATGAAGGAAAGCTGTTTCAGAGGATGGTGGAAAGCATAAGAGTGATAAGAGATTGGATTTTTGATGAAATGGGATGTTCTCTAGCAATTAGGTTAAGAAAGGGATTAGACACAGGCATAAGTAGCTGGACATATCTGGATATTGGTCTGGGAAATTATTGCTGGTGTCTGATAGTCTGATACCCTTCTCAAATGCAGCTTCTGGCGACAATTCAGCAATCTGGAATATAAAAATGCTTTTTGTTTACAAGAACAAAAAGCAACCTGGTGTCTGATAGTAGCTGTCTGCAACCTTGCTTTTATAAGTGATGAGTAACATATTTGCGCTCTTCTAGTCTTCATTTGCATGCACTTACATCCATTCTTGTTTTAGAAAAGCGATATCATTAAAAAGTCGAACAATCCCCTTATTTTCTGGGGCTCTACTGCCCAATATCACTATAGCAGTGCTTTGGCAAGTCGGTCAACTGTTCTAAGGCTACTAAGTAAAGCCCCAGTTTGGGCACAAAGGTTTGAGACAGTCGTAGTATTTTGGCAATAACTTTCTATGCCAACAAGGGATTGACACGCGATTCGAGGCATTAAAATAACTGAAGAAGTATACAACAATGTATTTTCTGATTATTAGTGAATCAAACAATTTCTACACCAAAAAAGAGTTGGAATTGGTCTGCAGTTGCAAAAGCAGGAATTAGCAGATCAAATTGGGCTTTTTTGTCCCCATTTTGCCCTCCATTGGGATGACTCGGAGTTTGTAAAAGGATGAGAGCTTCAACTAGAAAGGAGGAGAAAAACAAAAAGGTAAAGGCCACAAAGAGACAACAGAGGGTATTGGCAGTTCACTGCCTTGTTTTTCTTCTTAAATTTTCTTTCCAAGGATGGTTAGCAGTCTTCCCCCATTTCATATCTATAAGTTCCTAATCCTCTGGCTAGGGCTAGAGATGAGACATAGCAATTTTATTATGTATCACTGAGATGAAATTATCAGCGAGTTTTGCCAGGTTTTGATGATTGAATATTTTGTAGTGACTTCGTTTTCAGAAGAAAAAAAATTGCATGTTGATAAGTTTTCGTGCAACGTTATGACTTATGATTTTCTTATACATTAAACCCATAATCTCCCTTGTAACATGTCCACGGTGCAAACTTATCATCAGCTGATACATTCAATCTCCATCACACTGATTTATTCTTCAACCTTGCTATGGTACTGTTAACATAATTCCGTGTATTACATCACCATGCGTATTCTAGCCTCAGCACTTTTCTACTATTAATTTCCAATTTTTTCCAATTTTTCTATGCATCCCACATACAGTTTAGTTTACAACCACTCTCTTGCTCATTTTCCAAGTGCAAAATAATCAAACATTTCAGTTTGCCCTCTTGCACTGGAATAAAGAATTTAACATCCATTTTCTTTCGTGAATCAATCGCAGTGGATCGAACTCAAGCACACGAGAATTATTAACGTGATAGACTCCACTTCGGTTTAGACCTTCAAAGTCGTAGCAAGTTTGAAAAGAAAATGAATACAAGAGTGAAGAACTACTCACAGCAGTATACTGAACCATGGTCATCAATTGTTGCATCACAGTTTCTGCCTCTTCTTGCAATTGTTTTTGGGGTACAAGTTCTGAACCCAGCCTAAAGATCACAAAAGAAAAAACCAGAGACAATGTGAGAACTCTTTTGAGATGTCAAAGAAAGTTCCAACTAAAGAAAATTAGCTAGAATTACTTCTCAAAGTAACGGTCCAAGTTGTGCCACTGAGGATCTTTACAACGATTTCCAAAACGGACCACTTCCCCAGAGAAAACTTTCAATTCATCCCTGTAAAATACATAAAAACAACTAATTTTTATGCTTCTGAAATAACAACAAAAGCTTGGGCATGTATATACAGGATTAAAGCTGATTGAGAAGTTTCGACCTCTTGTCTGCCGCAGCAATTCTAAGGAGTTCATCCATGTCTTTTGATATTAAACGTTGCACACCTTCTGAAGGAAGCACCACCTCCTTCAGATGTCTGATGCTTTCCTTTGAAAGAGATTGCATAAGGTTTGCACCCTTAACGATTGTGTTCGCCACTTCAAAAGCCAATATTGAAATTTTATTTCCCTTTGTGGTTACTCCCGAAACAAAACCGCCACTGAGGCCTAAATTCGTCATGCTACTACCAAGTGTATCCAGAACTTCTACTGCCTTTCCAAGCCCAGCAGTACCTGCTCTGCCCAAAAGTGAACTCACTTCCGAAACCTGTGATGCAAAAACGTAGTGAAAAGTACATCCTGAACAGAAGGCGATGAGCTTTTTTTCCCATCAAAGATAACATGTGCATAATAAAATACAGGAAGCAGGAACCATGGTAACCAATGCAAGAAAGTAGAGTCATTCACACGATGTTGATAGTAACTAACAATACATTCCAAAGACCAGAAAAAGGAACCAGAGAGCAATGAAAGAAACACCCCACAATTTATGATTATGTACTATGATGTACATGTTTGAGTGACTTTATTTATCATCAACTATTGAGGCCTTCAAACATACAAACTTATGAAGATGTAACATTATGTTACAGTTCCCAATGGAATATCCAAAATCGGCCCCTGCAGTACAAAGCAACTTCCACTAGCTTGCAGGATAAGTACAACTAACCACATCAAACTGTTAACTAGGTCTGCCCAAAGCCTTCCAAAGCCTGGCTCGGATATAACATCAATTTTGCATAATATTGATAGTTTAACAGATTTACATTGTTGGCTAATTTCGAAACCTTTATTTGGGAAATTTAGTAATCCAATATGGTACAAGAGAAAATTAGTGATCCAATATGGTACAAGAGCAGGAAATAGACAATGAGCATGAACCTCACTACAAACCCCAGAATAACAATATTTGCATGTGTTGGACCACTTATATAGAGGAATCTAGCAACAGTTGAGGGGCTTTGGTTATATAAAAATAAAAATAAAAGTAATTAGGAAGTAGCCCACCTTACCCCTTCCAAATGCAGGAAAATAGTCAAATTGATCTCAGAACTTATGCCTCCATACATAATGGGACCCATTTTGGACCTTCTGAAAGACTATACCATAATAAGGAGTCATAACTCATCCTTCAAAACTAGTTGTTAGATGATTCCGTCTCAAATGTAAGAACATATTGTAATCCTTGGGCAGCTAATAGTATGCACAAGATATGCTATTGCCTCTTCAGTATGGCTGGAAATTCCACTTCCCAGAGATCAAATTCTATATTAAAGGACTCCTTATTTTAGAGAGCATGTTCAAGCACATGACAGACCTCACAATGGCTCAAAGTATCGGGACTTCCTGGCCTTAAGGCCTTGATTGATAACTATCTTAGACTGGGAATAGATTGCTAATCCCATTGGGCCCCCAATCTCTTTTTTGTTTTCCAAAATTGGGTTGGGACTATGAAGCCGATGGGAATCACAATGCAGCCAAATGGGGGGATTGGGATAACCACACCCTACCAGGTACTACCAATCTCATCTCCCATGTCCAATGACCAATCATCCTTTCATCGGCAAAAGTAACAATTTATTAGGGATAAGGGAAAGGGTTTGAACCAAAAGTGGGAAATTACATCCAAGGGACAAAACCCAAATACACCTAATGGCCTAAAAAAACCAGATAAAACAAAATACAGCTCAAACACCCCAAAAGGCCTAAAAAGTCCAAATAGTACAATGAAGCCCATCCCAAAGAAAATCCCAAACCAAACCCTAAAAGAAAACACTACAGTCGCCGCCTACCACCTGATCAAACAGGAACAACCACCACCACCGGTCAGCCACCAACAAAAACCACCACGCCACCACTAACGACCCGAACAGAGGTACAACACAGAGCCTGAACAGAAACACCTAACACGGATGCTCACCTTGCCATTAGGCAAATACTGGGCCATCCAACAATGGCCACGGAGGGAGCCAAACGCTGACCACACCACCCGAACCCATCAGATCCCCATGCTGTTAGGCCAAGATTAGAAAACCCAACAGAAATCCAGCCAGAGAAAACAAAAAAGACGGGCACAGCCGAGACCAGGGGTAGTCGAGGTTAGGAGGTCAGAAAAAAAGAGGTGAGAGAGAGAAGATAGAGGGGGGAAGAAGCATACCAGAAATGCCGTCCTCGTTGGACGACCGAAACCCCAATCCGTGGTCGACGTGAAGCACAGTGTGTCTACCCATACTAACATATCCTGTAGTCCAAATACCGCCAAACTAAAGAAACTATACTCATCCAAAAATTCCCAGCTCCATCGCTTTGCTCATCCAGTGACAGAAAATGCAACATAACGGTTACTGTTTCTTATTATGGTTCGACCTTTTTTTTTCTAAGTTTTTTAACAGATTTTGAGAGAGAAAAATCATACGGTGGGTGGTGATTTCATACTGCTAAGAGGTGATTACACACCTTTATTGTTGATTTCAACTGCTTTTGAACTATTAGCGGTGATTTGCAACATTTTATGGGGTGTAAATGCGTGATGCCCAATTTTAAGGTTTTCATTTTGTGGTGTTAATGAGTTGAGGAATGGTTTGGTGTTCTATACCCATCCCAAAATACTGACCTTGGGAAAACCCAGAACAAATGAAGACGAAAAAAAAGGAAAGAAACAAAGGTTGTTGAGTTCAATTATTGTCCTCTAGCTGGAATCCAAGAAACCACAGTATACGCCAGCATCTGTTTGGTTTGGCCCTTAGTGAAATATGAGGTAATTTGATTGTAAAGAACATGATTTCAAAACGGAAGTCCTGGCCCATAAAACAAGGGCAAAGGGGGGAAAAGTATTTTTTAATCCAATCCTCAAATTGCAATAAACCATGAGAATTCGTAATGCTATCGCCTAACTTGCAAAATAGACATGGATGGTGCGTTAACAACCTCACTAAAAATCCTATTCACTTCACTAGAAATCCCATTCCCATCTCCCCACAAATCACACCAAATCAATCACTGTTATCAAACGGGGTCTAGAATAACTTGTTTTATAAAGTGAGATAACAATTCATCAAAAGTTGTGAACCAAACGGGGCACAGCCAAGTAAAGTTTTCAATTATCCCACATTGCTCATCTAAGCCACCCAAGCCTGGTTAATAAATTCTTGAGGTTACTCCACCCATTGCCAATTGGTTTTAGGTTGGAACCCTCCAAGAAATTTAACATGGTATCAGAGCTAGGCCTTGGGTGGCCTCAACTTGCGTGGGAGAGTCTCATCAATCTCATCTTTCTGCCCGAGTTGCTTCTTCGTCTCCTGGTCTGTCACCTCCACATGCATCCGGGTAGCACGTGAGGGGGAGAGTTGAAAGACTTGTCCCACATTGCCTATCTAGGCCACCCAAGCTTAGTTAATAAATTCTAGAGGCTATTCCACCTATTGCCAATTGATTTTAGGTTGGACCCCTCCAAGAAATCTAACATGGTATCAGAGCTCGGTCTTGGGTGGCCTCATCTCACGTGGTCAATTCTCCTTTGCCCGAGTCAAATCTCCTAGTCTTCTCAATTCGTACCTCCACGTGCATCCAGGCTACACGTGAGGGGGAGTGTTAAATTATCCCACATTGCTCATCTAAGCCACCCAAGCCTAGTAAATAAATTATTGAGGTTACTCCACCTATTGCCAATTGGTTTTAGGTTGAAACCCTCCAAGAAATTTGACGTAAAGTATCAAAAACGGAATATAAATCCCATTTTATCTACCGGTATAAATAATTCCACCAATAATCAAAACAGAAGATAAAGAAAAATTATCACCAAGCCAAAAAATGTGTAGACAATGTTGCTCCTTTCGAGGAAAAATTTGAACTCTCTACACCTATGGAGCTATTGACCAGAAAAAGAAACTAAAAGCACATAAGGAGCTCTCTTGATCCTCTTATCTCATATGCAAACGTATTGAACTGCCACCACCCAAGTATTTGTAGTTGTCTCGTAGACAACCCCAAGCCAAGTGGACTCTTTAACTGAACTTGCATCACCCACTACCACAAAATCAGAAAACAAAGCTCGTAATGATGGTTCGCACTTTCCCTCTCCCTCTTTTCCCCTCTCTCAACACATATAACACCAATCAAGTGGATTGACATCCTCACTCAAATCTATTTCTTCAAGAGTTATTTGTCAGGCTACCATTTTCCCTCATAACTATAACTGATAACTAAGCAACATATCCTCTATCAAGTAATTCGAGCCAAATTGGTTTCAGCGGGAAACTTCGCTGGATGTTTCTTTAATGCGCGGATTAATAAAGTTTATCGATTGACAAATAATAATAATAATAATAATAATAATAATAATAATAATAATAATAATTCTAGCCAAGCACCATGCCAAAAATGAAGCCTATTGGTTCTCCATAACCAACTCAAGACGTAGGGAGTAACCCTAGCTAATGCATTTCCACCTACAATTGCTCCAATCTCCAACTAAATTCATCCCAATGCAGCCCAAATCCTGCAAAGATTGATGTAAAGATTGAAAATTATCCACATTATACCATGAGTCTTGTAGATGTTTAAGGCTCCGGGGATAAAGTTTAGCTTTAAGTGGCTACATATTGATATTGCTATGTTCAATAGAGTTAGTTTATATGGTAATTATACTCTTGTAGATGTTGAAGGCTCCAAGGATAAAGCATAGCCTTAAATGGCTACATATCCTCTTTTGAGGTATCTATCTATCTATCTAAGTTTGAGTGCCTCTTTTGGGGCATTAATTCCTGGAAAGGAAGGATATATGATATCAAGGATTTAAGACCCATTGCCTCATTGGGGTGGCCTTGTAAGCCTCTAGCTATTGTCTTGGCTACCAGGCTTAAGGGACTGTAGTGGGAAATAGTATTTACGTTTCACAATACAAATTTTCGCAGATAGATAGATTATGTCCGCAATTTTGGTTGGTGACGAGAGTGACAAGAATGAGAAACTGGACCTGGGAGTTATATATTCAAATTGGAGACTGAGAACATCAGTAACCATGTTAATTAGAATATTCTGCACCATTTGATGGCTAGAAGGGCTTGGGGTTGGAATGCAGGATATGGATTAGAATCACAAGATTTTGTATCTCCTCGTCTATCTATATTGGTGAACAGGGGAAGGCGGCAGATTTCTTTCAAAAGGTGATCCTTTGTCTTATTTTTGGTGACGGGAGTCTGAGTCAAATCAATCAGTCAGAAGTTATCTGAGAGGCTATACAGAAGGCTATAACATGGGGAGAGCAAATGATTCGTTTTGAGTTGTGACACATAGTTCATGCTGATGATTTGTGTTTATGTGGTTTGAGGTAGCCTCATGTCACGGAATTAGTTTTGGCAAATTGGCCAACATAAGGCCCCCTAGCTTCAATGTTGAGTTGCAAGGTTGGAACCTCTCCTACCACTAAATATGTGGTTGTTGCTTGGTTCTTTACCATTCCGGTCTCAGTGACATGGCTTTGGAATAGTTGTGGGCAGCAAAAAGAAAGAATTTATTATCATTTGGTGGAGCAGAATCCAAACCCACTGTCGAAAGATGGGGTTTTGAGTATGAAGATCTCTAATCAAGCATTATATGGAATGTTTTAATGGAGGTACACGTGTGAGAGGGGCAATATGGATCTAATTAGAGTGATAGTCATCGTTGTCTTCTAGAAACTTCCTCTTCTTCCCTTTCAACCTTTCTTCTTCCTTCACATAACAACTGAAAGCATTATTAGTTTAAAATACTATTGCATATGGTTGGCTCCTCTTTGTCTTCTCTTGTTTGCCTTTTCATGTCTCCATTTTCCCATTTTTGGGAAGACATTAGAGTTGAAATATCATTTTTTTGCAAAAAAGAGATGCGCTTACCGCTTCTTTTCAATATATTTCTCACCGCTTATATTTGCTTCCAAGACCAATAACAGATTAGTTTTTGTTCCACCTGTAACTAGCTTGGTTTTACCTATTCTTTTCAGTTCTGTTACTTTGTCATGGTGTGTAAAGTATTCTCAATGAATGTGCTTAAGATGTTAGTGGTATAAAGCTAGAGATTAATCGACTTAGTGCTTTGGATATGTAAAGTAATACACTGTGGCAACTGCAAGGCGCCCCTACATTATAATGAGGATTGCGGATCTCAACATATACAATTACAGAACTTAACTATGGTATTTAAGCAAGCATAAATAGCTTATCACGATTCGTCATCATGTCTGCGCACTTGGCTTACATCCATTGTCTCCCCTTGCAACTCTGATTTACAATGTTTGATGCCTAATTGCAAAGGTAAAAAGGAAAACAAGTAACCTTTCAACCAACATATTTCAAACAGAACCTGTGAATAACTCGGGTAGAAAGCTACTTCTCAAGATTCGAAAGTTGATATTATTAGAGCTTTTCACCAATTCATCGAAAAGCTCTCAAATTTTCGTAATGTCTTTCAAAGATGAAAAGCCTCACAACCTTCAAATAATAAGACAAGTATAATCACCAAACAAAAGTGATCAAGTAATAAGTATGCCTTTATCCATGCATCATGGTTCGTTTACAACATCAATCCAGACAATGTACAAAAATATAAGGAAAGAAATACGGAAGCACAAAAGGAACAGACAGAACAATCCATTCAGAAGATATCAGGGCATTGCATACCTTTGCAACAGCCGCCTGCTTAGAACTTGTGGATCTTGATTTGTTCGATAAAGCCCTAGATAAACGCGGAATCCCATCATTGATGTCATCTGTATTAACTCCATGTGAAATTGCATTCAACTCTGGAAATGAAAAGGGTTCTCCTAATTGCTTTCCCAGGGTTTCCCCCGCTGGAGATGGGGTCTGATTAACATTAACGGTGGCTGCCGCCACACTATGGGACTGATGAACCATTCTAGAACCATAGCTAAAATGACCATTAACATGTGGAAAGTTTCGAGTGGTGAAGCCATCTTCAGTGGCTCTTCTGGAGCAAAGCCCACCCATTGGCAATGCCAACTATTACTTCATTTAGGCTTTAAGCTTCCTGTACCAAACCCAAAAGTTTGATGCACTTACGGATGCTTCAAAAATTAATAATCAGAAAGTTCAGAAATCACTCTGAAGTTACTGGTAGCAACTCATAGCCTTCCTCAATCAGTTAATCACAAGATTTGGCCGCAACTCATAACCTTCCTCAATAGATAAATCACAAGATTTAGCCACACGCAATAGGTACTTCAGTTCTACCAATTTGACTTCCAAATGTAATCTCCTATATCCCGTCAATTCACAATAAACTGCAAATCCAAGCAGCATAAATAACCAATCAGGAATAGTAACTCCAACCCATAACCTTAAGGAGAGATGGCAACCATTACTCCTAAGAGCAAAAGCAAAAAAATATGGAAATTGCTAAGATACAATTCAAGCATGACTAATAAAGCTAACAAAGAACAAGAAAACAGTTAAATTAGCCACAAAGAAGCTACAGAAATACAGACAGATATACAAATGCACTGATGAACCATAACCTAAACCAAAAACTTGGGCCTGATCGCAAATTTGCAGTCGGATGTATTCGAACACACAAACATACAGTGGAACATAAGCACACACACACACAGATGGTGACTTACCCAACAAATTAGAAAGATAGGGATGATGGGTCGGATCCGTGGCGAGTTAGTAGAGATTCTAGTGAGTGTTTCTTTACAAAAAGAACAGAAACAACAAGGATAGAGAGGGAGAGAGAGAGTGATGGGGACGACGACGATAACGATGGTGGACTAGTAAGTCTAATGCTATGAGATCGTAGAGAGGGAGGGAAAGCGAGGTACTGCTCCGGATTTCAGTAGGTGTGGGTTTGGGCTCGTGGGCTGTTCACTTTCCCTGCTCTCTCTCTCTCTCTCTCTCTCTCTCTCCTCTCTTTCTTCTCTGGCCTCTGCCTTCAGCGACCGACTGCCACACCAAACCAAACCAAAACAGGTCAGCCAGGCGCCCACTACTCTTTCTGGTCAAACCCTCAAGGGTCACTAACATGGACCACGCCCCCATCCAGTTTCCTTACGGCTTGTTTGGATGGGGTCGTAGTGGAGGCATAAATATGGGGTCTTATTTATGTTCGGACCCACGGCTATGGAATGATTTATCAAAAAATAAGTGCATGGGTGTTATTTATCACCCAGACTAAATATCACCCCTTAAGGGGTGTTATTTATGGACACCCCAGGAGTGTCCATATTTATGAACCTCTAATACCCTAGAAAATGACCATTGTACCCCTTTTGGCCTTGTTCACTTCCTTTTTTTCCCATTTTCAAAAATTCTTTTAAAAAAAGATTCCATCTTTTAAAAAAAAACTTTATTTACTCATTACCTCATTATTTTATTTCTCTCTCTATCTCTCTCTAATCATTATCTCATTATTCTCATTTCTAAAAAACTCAACCAAACACTATCTCAAAAATTCTTCTCAAAAAATTCTTTTCAAAATTCATCCAAACACAGCCTTTAATACCCCCATCCTAATACCCCTCTCAAGACATTAGCATGTGCTGTGTTTTCTTTTTTTATTATTTGAAAATGTACTAAAAAATTAAGAGTATTATTTACCCACAAATAATAAAACATTAATTAGTTTTTATAATAAAATAATTATAAAACCCAAAAATCTTGTTAGGATACATTTTTTACCCAAAAATCTCTTTAGTTTTTTGACATACTTTTTAAAAACTCCTAAAAGATGATCCGATTCAATAATTTTTATAATAAAAAGTAAACATATAAATTAATTTTTATAATAAAATAATTAATATAAAAATTAATTACAATTAAATCTTATAGCTTAATTAGTTATTGAGTTTCAATAATAAATAAATTAATTATTAGATTTGTCTAATTAAAAAACACATAACTAATACGAATATTCACACAAGGGAAAAAAAGTCTTTTGACAGTTTTTTACATCAATCCACCCAAATTTAATCCCCTTCTCACAAAATCATCCAAACCTAGTACTACTTAATCTCCCTCCATAAATGTCACATCACTGTGGGACCACCATCCATATATATTACCCCCTACTATCTTATACCCCCTCCATATTTAATACCACCCCTTTTCGTTTGGATGGGGTGCTTAATAAAGAGGCGTAAATATAAGAGGGTCTATTATCTTGGGCCTACGGTTATGGAATGGTTTACTTGTAAGTCTTGAGGGTGTTATTTATCACCCCGGACTAAATATCACCCCTTCCAAGGGTGTTATTTATGGACACCCCTGGGGGTATCCATATTTATGACCTCTAATACCCCGAAAATGACCATTGTACCCCTTTTAATACCCTATCCCAATACCCCTCCCAAGACATTGGCATGTGCTGTGTTTTCTTTTTTTATTATTTGAAAATGTACTAAAAAATTAGGAGTATTATTTACCCAAAATTAATAAAACATTAAATAGTTTTTATAATAAAATAATTATAAAACCCAAAAATCTCATTAGTATACATTCTTTACCCAAAAATCTCGTTAGTTTTTTGACATACTTTTTGAAAACTCCTAAAAGATGATCCGATTCAATAATTTTTATAATAAAAAGTAAACATATAAATTAATTTTTATAATAAAACAATTAATATAAAAATTAATTACAATTAAATCTTATAGCTTAATTAGTTATTGAGTTTCAATAACAAATAAATTAATTATTAGATTTGTCTAATTAAAAAAATACATAACTAATACGAATATTCACACAAGGGCAAAAAAGTCTTTTGACAGTTTTTTACATCATCCACCCAAATTTAATTTCCTTCTCACAAAATCATCCAAACCAAGTACTACTTAATCCCCCATCCATAAATGTCACATCATCATTTGTGGGACCACCCATATATATATTACACTCTTATCTTTATCTACCCTCCATATTTAATACCCCTACAAACCCGGGTGGATGCCGATTAGTTTTAGGGGTATTAAATATGGATTTAAAGATAAGAGGGTAATATATATGGAGCGCTGGCCCCACAGCCGATGCTGACATTTATGTAGGGGATTAAGAAGACTTTGTTTGGATGATTTTGTGAGAAGGGGATTAAATTTGGGTGGATGATGTAAAAACCTGCAAAAAAGACTTTTTTGCCCTTGTGTGAATATTCGATAGTTCTGCTTTTTAATTAGACAAATCTAATCATTTATTTATTTATTATTGAAACTCAATAACTAATTAAGCTATAAGATTTAATTGTAATTAATTTTTATATTAATTGTTTTATTATAAAAATTAATTTATATGTTTACTTTTTATTATAAAAATTATTGAATCGGATCATCTTTTAGGAGTTTTCAAAAAGTATGTCAAAAAACTAACGAGATTTTTGGGTAAAGAATGTATACTAACGAGATTTTTGGGTTTTATAATTATTTTATTATAAAAACTAATTAATGTTTTATTAATTTTGGGTAAATAATACTCCTAATTTTTTAGTACATTTTCAAATAATAAAAAAAGAAAACACAGCACATGCCAATGTCTTGGGAGGGTTATTGGGATGGGGTATTAAAAGGGGTACAATGGTCATTTTTCAGGGGGTATTAGGGGGTCATAAATATGGACACCCCCTAGGGTGTCCATAAATAACACCCCTGAAGGGGTGATATTTAGTCCGGGTGATAAATAACACCCCTGCACTTATTTTTGGCAAACCATTCCATAGCCGTGGGCCTAGGCATAAATAAGACCCCCATATTTATGCCCCCCACTAAGACCCCATCCAAACGAGCCGCTAAAACTAATCCGGCATCCAATCGGGCCGCTAAAACTAATTCGGCATCCAATCGGGCCGTTAGAGTAAGTTTGGTCCAGTTTGTATTTTGAGGGGTAATCATGAGTCCAAAATAATACTGTAATAATAATAACAATGATAATAATGATTGGAATTGTTTATTTTTGCCGTAAAACTTATTAATATAGGAGTATTGTTCATGTAAAAAATCTGCTTCATGGAAGAACATGATAGCTGAATGAAAAAATCCTATTATCCATCTATATATTCTTGTGTAAATATGTCTTGTTTTTATATATTAAGGATCAATGTTCGATCATGTAGTAAATTTCTTACTGGATTGTTATGCTTGAAAAGTATCAATGGATAGAATTAAAGCCGGGGGCCTACTACTGCCAGGGATGGAGCCAGAGGGGGGCCCAGTAAGGGCAGTCGCCCCTGCGAGGAAAAAAAAAACCTATAGTATTATATAGAAAAAAAACAAAATTTCTTATGAATTATATAGACTCGCCCCTGCAAAATATTAAAAAATATACATCTATTTGCCCCTGCGTAGTGAAATTCCTAGTTTCGTCCCTGACTATTGCCTACAGAGGTTCTCTCTCTAGAAGTTAGAAGACCTTAGGGATTATCCTTTTTTTGCTGGCCCTCTTCCCGTCCGGCCTTCTTCCTCCACACTTCCCTTCTTTTTTCCTCCTTTCTCCCCTTTCCATACTCTGATTCTTGATCCCTCTAGTTTTCTCCCCGTTTTTTTGAGATTTTGAGGGGTGGGGCTGCCGCCTCTCCGCCTCACCCCTCATTCCCACCACTTGCCGGACACCCACCATCTACCTTTGGCAGGATCCGAACACCCACCATCCGCCTCAGACTAGATCATCTCCGCCTCTCCTCCGTTCCTTTTCCTTTTGGGTTGTTTCAGACTCGACTAGGGGTAGATCTTGGGTCCACCTGCCCCCTCCGGTTAATAAAGCTATCTAATGCCATGGGCAGCAGTTATGGAAGCTTATTTTCGTCCGGGGAAGTGATTGATCAAGATCTCGGTGGAACTCGACGCATCTTAGTGGAACTCAGTGGGGCGACCCAGTCACCCAGTGTGGATCGGTTGCGCAAGTGCTGGGTTTTTTTGCACTCTATGGATATGGTCATCAACTTACGTATATTGCTATGTAAGCCTGCAAAAGAGAATCAGAGATGGCATGCCTATTGCAATCTTGCCACCAGTAGATAAGCCATTTCTTCGCAAAGATGGTGGAACTGAGTGACTCGGTGGATCTCAGTGGGCGACTCGGTGGATCTTGACTGGACTATACCAGTTCCTTTGGGGTCTGATTAATTAGCTTTTTTTAGTTTTGTTTTGTTTCTGTTTTTTTGTTTTTTTTTGTTCCCGATTACCTTGTGATGTGTTGTGTTATGGATTGTGCAGGGAATCAATTGTGATTCTCCATTGCTACCTTTTGAATCGGATTCATCATTCTGTCCCCTAGCTGTCGGGCCTACTTCAGCAAGTGTGTCCTCGAGTCGGTGGCTTTGTCAGCATAATGTCGTTCTCATTTCACTTGTTAGTGGTTTGAGTTTCAATCATGTCTTTTGTAACCGGTGCCGGATAGCATTTGGATATGATATCTTGACTATTTTCAAAGAAAAAAAAAGTATCAATGGGAGCTTCCAAGGGCACCGGGAATATATTAGAGGGATCGGCTGAAAACCCTTGAGGTTTCAAAAATTTGAACTGTACCCATAAATGTTTAGTACAATTAATTATATGAAAAGTTAAATGACTTATTGAACCCATTGGATTTTAATAAACACGCTGGATTTCGTCTTTTATACATTGAATCAACCATCTGATTGATACGGGAGAATTGTCAACACTGCAGACGTGGATTAAGACTATCATCTTTCTTTTTTAATATGATTACTTTATCCGTTTCCAATTTTTTTGTCCCAAATGTCACTTTTTGTTTTTCCAAAAAAATTGTCCCAATTGAAAATCAATGAGTTTACTCTTTTGTCCTTACTTTTGAGAAATAACTACATACAATGATGATTTTTTAAACGGGTAATGTGTGTGTGTGAGACAAGAGTAACGATGATGCTCTCCCAGAAGTAGCAATTTGGACCCCAACTTGTGAACTCGCCCATATTCGTTCACTTATAACCCAATCTACATGGGTTTAGATGGATTTAAAATGTGTCCAAATCAGTTGGACATAGATGAGCAATTACATAGAAGAATTATAAAAAACGAAGATGGACTCCGACGACTTCCTCTCCAATTGGAATCCCACCTCAATCATTGGTGGTCTTCTTTCTCTATTTACAAAATTACTCAATAGCACTCTCTTTCAATTCTTGAGAACTTTTGCAGATGAGAAGCAAAATTACTTTCACACACAAAAGTCACTTGACCATCCCATTGAAGAATAAACCCCATAACTCCTAGCCCAGTAATATGGAGTAATAGTTTTCCCATCATCCAATTTCAACTCCCTCTCACAAAATTCCCAAGCCCTCTTTTTTATTCTTTCCCTTTCGAGACTCCTTCTTATACTCGATACAACGACGGTGTAAACCCAATAAATTCCAGATGTCCATCTCTCTCTCTCTCTCTCTCTCTCTCTCTCTCTCTCTCTCTGCTCTGTGTGTGTGTGTGTGTGTGTGTGTTGATTATGGCAATAAAAAAAATGGGTAAAGGCCAAGTATTCACTCGGAGTGAAATAGGATACCCATTTAACTACCAATACCCAAACATAGATATGGAGAAAAGGCAATTGTAGTGCTAGGAGAAAGAGGTTTCTTCACCTCCATAGCCAGAACAACATAAGAAAAGGCAAAAGCTCAAACAACTAGGGGTGTAACCGATTTGGTTCAGTCCAGTTCGGGGGGGTTGGGTGAACCGAGCAAAACCAGTTCGAAGGAACCATAGAACCGTAACCGATTTTTAGAGATTGGCTCTAGTTTGGCCTGATTTATAGGTCGGTTTGGTTCTGGAGCGAGAGAGAGAAATCGATCTACTTAAGAACATATCTGCATCTAAATATATTGCTATGGAACAACATGTTTATGTACAAACAAATATTGGTGTACTGAAATGGAAACAAATTTACATACAATCATACATATATTGGACGAAAAAGGAACAAATATTGATGGTTTTAGCTGAGAATAATACACACACATGTATATACACTGTGTGAGAGTACTAATCAACAAAGATCGTTGGCGTTGATGGAGTTAGCCGACGATGGAGAACGTGGAAGACAATTAAGGCTCGGGTTAATCTAGGGCTGAGAAAGAAAATCACCTTTGATCTTTGATCTAGGGCTGAGAGAGAGAGAGAGATAGAGAGAAAGAGTGTGTGTGTGTGTGTGTGACGTCGCCACAAAAGAAGCGAAGGAGAGTAGGGTTTCTTAGTTTGAGCTGCATTTATAAGCTATTATATATACACATACCAATTACGGCTAAAAGAATTAGTATAAATATATTTATTTCCAACTATGATTATAAAGACTTGCCCAGCTAAGTGGAAAGGTGCTAGTACCCCTAACGCACAAGCGAGGGTTTGATTCCCACCCTAACCCCTGTAATTTTTTAGTAATAATTATGCATACCGGTTCGGTTCTGCTCAGTTCGTAACACCTCTGAACAAGAAACTGAACCAGTTTCCCCATTCTTCTAACTCACTGAACGAGAACCTTGCCGGATGAATTAAAATGGAACCGAAATTGACTAGTTCAATCCGGTTCTTCGGTTCGGTTCCTCCGTTTCAACTTTCACCCCTACAAACAACTACTGTATGCCTTGAACACAAGTTGCATCCCTCTCTCTCTCTCTCAGAGTCAACCATTTTGTCTGTTTACATGCTTTCTAAATCCTGTCAGTTTTTGAACTCCAAACACATGTATATAGTAGTGCAAGTTGATTTTATTCCTTACCTTCACCAGTTTTTGGTAATTCTAGGATTTTCGGGGAAAAATAGCAAAAAAACAGAAGGGGAAAGAGAGAGAGACATGTTAGGTCGAGTAGAGTCGAGTTGGATTAGGTATGGCTAGACCCATCTACTATCAACCCATATCAATCAACTCAAACCTAACCGACCCAACCATTTGCCACCTCCATGTTCCCCTAATTAGATGGAATTTCCAAAAGGAACTAATAAATTGGAAAGGAGGGAGTATGTTATAACTACCATACAAATATTGCTACAACTACCATGCAATAAATTACGATTATAACACCCCAATCACCATTTGAATAGATATTTTGAAAAATGGAAAATAAATGCCTTGGGTTGAAAGACCTGGTTTGTTTGATATAAATGACTCAGTTTTTTGTTTGGTATGCGATTTTAGATAAGAAAATGTTCGGTTATTCACTGTTACGTGTAGGGAAGCTAGAGCATCATACCCCGCTTTTTGGCACTCGGAACAAACTTTTCCAAAATAAATGAGGATTTGAAGACTTGTGATGAGTAAATAATGATATACATGTAATGAGAAGAAGAAAACTTATATTCTATTTGAAAATAGGGTTGTAACCGGTTCGGTCTGGTTTAGGGGAGATTTTGAGTGAACCAAGAAAAACCGGTTCGGAGAGAAGAGGGAACCGAAACCAATTTTCTACAGCTTGGTTCGATTCAGTTTCAGTTCGGCCAGTTCAGAGGTCAGTTCAGTTCAAGGAGACAGAGAGATGGACGAACAGAAATCAAATCTTAGATCTATAGATCAGTTCAAAAAGAAATAAAAAAAAAACTACCACTGATACATACGATGATGGTGGACTAACAAAATTAGATGATGATGGACAAAAAAAAAAAAAAAAACCCACTAAAACGAACAGATATATACAAAATAGATCTATAGTCTCAGATCTCCAAATATATGCGATGATTGCCGAAAAGAAAGTAGTTACATACATGAAATAGATCTACAGAAACATGTTAACATGCCGACAAACGATGGACATCAACGGCAGTGGACATCAACGACGTCGATCCCTGATTCTCCAAGCTTGGGATCTCTGATTTTGACATCAACGGCGGTAGGCCAACTACAACGAGAGAGAGAGAGAGAGAGACGTCGGCGCCGCCGAGTGAGGTGTGAGAGTGAGAGTGTGTGTGTGTGTGTGTGTGTGTGTGTGTGAGAGAGAGAGAGAGAGAGAGAGAGAGGAGGCGGGATTTGGGATGTTTCTAGAGAGAGGGGGGGGGCGGTGAGACTTTCGAAAATGTTAGATGATTTCGGTGGAAAACAGACTTAAGGAATATATATAGTAAAGAGAATCCTAGTAACAAATAAATGTTTTTATTACGTGAATGCAAACTAAAGGACTGGCTAGCCAGGTGGTAAAGTGCCTTGCCTCAGTTGTGTTAGGTTGCGAGTTCAATCCCCACCTCCTGCAGTTTTAGTTTATATTTATATTTCCGGTTCGGTTCGGAGGTGAACCGAACCGGTTTCAAAAAAATTAACTTCTTAGAACCGAACCGAGCCGGCCAAGAAAAAAAATCAAAAAAAGAACCAGTTCGATCCGATTCTCTGGTTTGGGTTTTTTTTTTGTTCAGCCCTATTTGAAAATGTATTTTATTGTATGATACATTTACAATACCAAAAGGGGAAATATGTATAAAACTAGGATTTGGACAAAGCCCGGCCCAGGGCTACCTACATATCTCCGGTCTTAGGAGAATCAGGTCATTACATTGTTCGGAAGAAAGCTGAAGTTTTAGAGAAGTTCATCTCACTAGGAAATTTAGGCCAGCGAGGTACAAAGACATTTCTACCGCACAAAAAGGACAATGTTTAGACTTCGGCGGTTATAATGTTGGAGATACAAAAATAATATAAAGGAAATTCTGGGACATCTCCTAAAGGTTCTAAGACTGGTGACGAGTCTGAAAAGGCTACATGATACGCTGGGGAGGAAATTGTAAAATAGGTGTTTCAGGTGCCGACAGTTAACGGGGATCCCCGGATGTTGTTTAGGTGGCTACATGGCTGAAAATGGGTTTAAAATGAGTTTGCAAGTCCATATAAAAAGTTGTAAAAATCTTGTCCGGAGCCAAAAATAGCTGTTGGTGGGCCTTGAGATATATCTTGTATAGTTTTTAAAGTAAAAGTGAATACATAAAATATACTCCCTCCGTTTCAAATTGTTTGCCCCTTTGGAGAATACGTGCATTTTGCACGCAAAAAATAATGTACAAACATTAATTATTTTTCAACAAACTTTACACTAATTTAAAGATCTCATTGAGAAGAAAAAATTGGTGTAATTCTTTTTCAAAAAAAGTTCTCATAAACACGTTAATTTTTGCGTCCACACTCCCAAAAAGGGCAAACAATTTGGAACAAAAGGAGTAATTGTTTTTATGGTAAAAAGTTAGAAAATTATGTCTGGAGCCCAAAAAAGGTGTCCAGTAGTCCCCAGTAAATATCTGATACGGTAATAGATAGTAAAAGTGAGTACAATTAACTCAGTTGACTTATAAGTAAGAAGTTGAATTTTGCCGCCTAGAGCCCAAAAATAGTCTCCAACGGGTCCCGGGTCATCCCCAGTAGGGTCTACAGGCAGGAAATAGGTATTCGAGGTTCGAGGGGTATTTTGGTAAAAAAAATTAAATTTGGTTTCGGGGTTCCAGATTATTGTCAGCGGGCCCGAGGTAGCTTCTGGATCAATTTCATAGGTTGAACTAACTCTCGGCATGAAGCATGGGTATTTTGGTAAATTTGACATGGAGCTGAAACTGGGACCAGAGGTAGGAATGGCAATGGGGCGGGGCAGGACGAGTTTTTGGGATACCCGACCCCGACCCGAAAATTACTACATAAACCCAAACCCGACCACGTATTTTTTGGGTACCCCCGTTCCCGCCCTGCCCCGCTTCATAAGAAATTTTAAAAAATTGTTAATTTAAAAGCAAAATAAAAGTAAATATATGTAAATAAAGTTATATTTTAGTGTAATTGTTAAAATATTAAGGTAAGAATGAAAGTTTTTTAGTAGAATGAATAACAAAATTATTTAAAAAATATAATATCTTTAGTATAATGATAATTAGATTAAAATAAAAGTATAATTTTATATATAAATATATTTCGGGGCGGGTAACGAGCGGGATAATATATTCCGACCCCAATCCGAACCCAGCCAAGTTTTTCTAATTTCCCCCCGTACCCACCCCGGTACCCTAAAATTCGATTAAAAAACCCACCCTAATTGGGGTAGGGCGGGGCATTTTTCCATCCCTAAGGTTCGGAGGATACCCAAAATGGACCCTGAAGCACTTTTTAAGTGTCTATCTTGGGGAATTTTGGCTAGAGAGACAGACATGGGTATTTGGGTAATTTGGGGAAGAAACTGATTGCGGGTGCGGAACAAAGTCAATATGGGCTATACGACTCCTTGGCATGCACGACATTATCTGAAAATGCACACATAACATAAACATAATAGCATAAATATAATAGAAAAGGATGTCCGGCTCCTGCGTGCAAACTCAGATAGCATAGCTGGATGCCCTCGGGCAGATGTAAAATGGCATATCGGTAGGGGTGAGCAAAATAACAGTAGAATCGCAAGTCCAGTCCAAATCAATCCAAACCAAATTGTTTGGTTCGGTTTTTAGTAATGTGGTTTGGCCCCCATTTAAAAAAATTAGAAACCATGTTAAATGGTTTGGTCTATACACACACACACACACACATGCCAACTATCCAATCCGGGATTCCGGATTGGAGGTTTTTTAATGTTTTGAAGGTTTTAAAACATGTTTTTGCATGATCCTAACAGCCCAATGTGTTTAAAAAGTGTTTTCAAGGTTCCTTGTGAGAAATCGTCCAAAAACAATACCGTGAAGGGCTTGATCCGAGCCGTTTTTCACAAAAACTGCATATTCAAGGGTCCCTGTGAGAAATTGTCCAAAAAAAATACCGGGAAAGGCTTGATCCAAGCAGTTTTTCACAAAAAATGCACATATATAGTTTTATGAAAAACTGCTTAGACCAAGCCCTTTCCGGTATTTTTTTGGATGATTTTTCCCAAGAACCCTTGAAAACACGTTTTAAATACATTGGACGGTTCAGATTGTGAAAATTTGATTCGGAACTATGAGTCCCGGACCTAGGGATCCCAGATTAGATCAGGACTCCCTCATTAATATTCCGTGAGGACCTCATGGATTGGGGTTGAATCTCAACAATCCGAACCGCTCAATGTGTTTAAAACATGTTTTCAAGGGCCACCGCGAGGAATCACAAAAAAAAAAAACTTGGAAGGGGTTCATTCGAGCATTTTTTTGATAAATTATATATGTACAGTTATTATAAAAAAAAACTGGTCAGATGAAGCACTTTCGGGTATTTTTTTTTGTGATTCCTCGCATTGGCCTTGGATACACATGTTTTAAACACACTGAGCGGTGTAAATTGTCAAAATTTGGTTCAAAAAATCAAAAAAGGGGTGATCCTCACGGAGGATATCCTTGAGGGAGTCCTTAGTAGATCATGATGTGTGTGTGTGTGTATATATATATATAGATATATCTAACAAATATCCAATAAGTGCTTCCTTACTTTCTACGGTGCAAGATTTTTTGTTCAGTATTTAATTTCGATGATCCGAACCATAAGTGTGTTTAAAACATTTTTTTAAGGTCTAACACGAGGATTAGTAATAAAAAATAAAAAAACACACAGAAGGGCTTGGTCCGTGCTGTTTTCGATAAAAATGTGTATATATACATTTTTTTTAATCAAAAACTGCTCGTCGAAATGACTTGATTTTTTACAAGTAATCTTAAAAACATATTTTAAATAAATTGAACGACTTTGATCATTCATGTGGGGTTCACAACAAAAAAAATTGTGTCAAATGTTGTGCTATTCGTTGTGTTAATAGAACCGCTCCCATATGTGTGTGTGTAAAATCCAATTTGAGTGCACTAAATAAACTTAAACCTTTTTTTTATGATTAGTTAATTTCATAATCTAATGCTCCATCCTTCGCTCTATTCTTTCACTTCCCAAGTTAATTCCCTAAACTTCTATATATGATCATAACATATTCATATGATTTGAATGCACTAAACATAAAACGCTTGTTGAGTTTAGTCTGTTGTTTTCTTAATATTCTACTTAGCAATTAATGTTTTCAATTTAATGCTCTATCCCATTGTCTCGTCCATTCATTAATTATTTGTAATCTACTATTCTTTAGTTGGTTGATACTGGAGTTTTGGTGATTTTAATATAATCAATTTTAATATAAGTTTTGATTTAATTTATCTTTGCAGCTTTAATACTTTAAATAGTTTATGAAGATGACATCTTAATCTCAGGTAAACCGTGGTTTAGAACTGAAACAGAACCGTCCATGAATTTTATGGTTTGGTTTGGTTCTCCAAATTCATAACCTGTAAGTAGTGGTTTGGTTTTTGGTTTACTACAAAACCAGGCAAATCTGGTCCATGCTCACCCCTAGGCGTATGAATAGCACTGTGATAATATAATATTATTGTGTGGGGAGAAAAATATTTGCTTTGTTGTGACCGAACACTCATTGGGTTACCTAATTAGGTCACTCCGCTTAGTTTGGACCTCGGTCCAATTTATGAAATTATAACTAAATTCATTGAATTAGTCCTGATATTTTTTTTTTTTTGGGGCTTTGTACGAATTGTTCGGATGGCTAGTCAAGTCAAAGTAAGCGATCTCAGAAGATACCAAAAAAGACCCGGAGGTGTGGTTGACCCTCACAATGAACTCGTTTGAAATACCAGCTCCCTTTAGCGCATATGTTGTTTTGTTAGTTTTTTGGTATTCGTCGCCTCAAACCTCGACGAGACTGTCGCGATGCACTGTGACGGTGTACGTCTATATTATTGTAAATTTTATTGACACACAGATTATTTTAATATAAACATGCAGTATTATGGCATCCAAATTTGGACACGGGCTCAGCCTTNCATGGGTAGTAGCCAGGTTGACATAGTTCTAAATATTTCTACTAAATGCTTAATGTAAGCTGATAGTTATCAGTATTTGAAATTTATTTACTTACAGACTCCCGGCTTGAATCCCAGGTAGAGAATCAGATAGAGCTTCTGCTGGATATTGGATAATAACGTTCGAAAAAATAGGCTATAGGACTGGAGATGATTTTGAGTTGGCACTTGGATAGATTAACAACAGGACTGGAGATCTGAGCTAACACTTAGACAAAGTAACGGTATGACTAGAGGATTTAAGCCTTTACTCAGACAGAGTAACGACAGACCTTGGTGTTACAGTCTATTAAGACTAAGAGACTAGGGTGTTTGGGTCTATTATGACGAAAAGATTTAGAGTAAATTCGGCAGTGCTTCCACGTAGCCTTGAGCACCGTTAATTCTTCTCGGAGAAAAACCGACAAAGCTTTCGCGTAGTATATATATCCTGAGATTCTTTATGGGAGTCCGTCAGAGCTTCGGTGCAACTTTGGCTACTGGAGTTTCTTTTCTTTTCAAAGAAACTTGACAGAGCTACCTCTTAAGCTAGTGACTTTTTAGTCTGGACTCACATTGGATTAAGCTAAGCCCTTTGCGAATCAAACCCAGAAGCGTGTGTTCAGAGCACTGCAATAAGATTTTATGAGCTCTAAAGTAGTGGAGGGGGGTTTGGCCTTGTATTTATAGGAAAAATGGGTTGATCTAGGTGTCCATTCTTTAGGCACTTGCCATGTGGACTGCCTAGGGAATCCCACTTTATGCACTAGTTTGTGCAATGCAGTTCGGGTTCATCCGTGCTCGCGTAGGGTTCTTTGATACCATAATGTCCAAGGAGGTATCCCAACGGTTTTGAGGTGCTCCGGACATTGTGGCGGTGTCCGTTTTTTTCAAATTATGCTCTGAAGATAGAGAAATGCGATCGTTTAGTTCTTGATTAATTTGGAGCGATGCAAGCGATTGGATGACCAAATGAAATTCGATTGACCTGAAATTGTACAGGGAACTTTAGTATGGTTGGAAATGAATTATCAATGGTTTAGATTTTAAAAATTGGGTCCCGATGTCCATGATCATGTAATTGGCCATCTCTGGAAGCGTATTGTCCCGAAAAATATTAAACAGGCTTGAAATCGCCCAAAACTTGGTGAGACTTAATTTCATTACGTGAAGCTTAAATATGAAATTTGGTGAGATTTGGAGTTGTATATAAAAAACCGGGTCTTTTTGGCCCTCTTCACCTATTTTTTTCCCGGGTAAAGGTAATAGTGGGGTGATAGTTCAACCATTGAACGCCCTCCGATTTGATGTGGCATGAACCGATCACTCAAAAATGTTAAAATGAGTACATCCAACGGTCTTGATGCTCTTTTTTGTTGTCCCGAATATATAGCTGGCTGATTGGCCCATAAACGAGCTTTTGGGGAGCTGATTTCTGTAAAAGAAAGAAAAAGAAAAAGGGAAGGGCATGGCCTTCCACGGCATCAGTACTGTGTGTCATACCAATTTAACTTTATCAGGAATCGCATGTTCCACTTGATAAGGCTATTTCTGATTTCTGATGATCCGATGTCTCTTTCCTACAAGTGTTGACGTCATTGATTTGTTTTGATAAATAGGGGTGGGGTAATATCCAATGTCAACAATGCATTGCATAGATCAAAAAGCATACAAGGAGTTATTCGATCATGTTTTGTAGATTCTTTTGGAAGATGCACTCGTAACTCTATTTTCTTCATCTCTTGACTTTGGAATTGTAACGACTTAACACCTTATTTCATTTTTAACTATGGGATATGAGTGCAGAACAATTGTGGCTACTTGTGAAACCTCGTGGAGAGGATTTGGAAACTCATGTATGAATTGTGGCATATTGTTGTTATTGTTCTTAATTAGATGCCCAAAAGAAGCCATTGACGGTGTTGTCTTGCAATATCTAAGGACCAAACTCTCCTGAGATCAATGATTTGTTATTCAAAAGGTTTGAACTTTGATGAATGAGAGTGTGCATAGTATTTGTTGAATTCCTAAAAATGGAGGAAGAAAGTCAAACACAGTTGAATAATATTTAAAAAATAACAAACAAGCTGAAAAGTCAAATGAAAAAACGATGGAGTTCAATAAAAAGTGATACTGCAATTTTTGTTCTCCGTTCAACTGACAACGTAGAGCTCGACTACAATCAGATCGATCTTTTTTTTTTCATTGCAAGTCTATCAATACTCTATGAGCTCGACTACAATCAGATCGATCTTTTTTTTTTCATTGCAAGTCTATCAATACTCTATGCAAATGTATTGAGCATCCAAAAACATTCAAACCTTTATCCTTGAATTTCTACATTTCTTGGTTTAAGAAAGTAAATAGTACTACATGGACCTCACTTTCCTCTTAACACTAAACTGCCCACTCCGAGAAAACTATTCAGGTGCCCACACTCTTTCCCTTCTCTCTCTCACCCAACCCCAAAGCGTGCTCTCTCGATTTTTTTAAATAATAACAGAATTCTAGAAAATAAGGGATGAATTTGAAAAAAGAAACAATTTCACATATCACTCATCACTCGTCCACTCCCCCACAACCAACATCAAGGTTACTACTAATAAGAATTTATCGAGTTAACCATATCGAAATGAAGTGAAAGCTCCAGTTCAAAAGAAAATGGGTGAAAGTTTAAGGTTACTACTCACAAAATTATAAGCTTATGGACCAATATCAAATATAAATAAAACTAGAGGGCCCGCCAGTGTATTTTTTCCAGTTCAATACTACTACACCGAAAGCAAACTGCAGGCTTTTCTCCTGTGCCACATAAGCGAGAGGCGGGTCTGAGACGTAGAGGAGAAACGTTTTTACTTCGAGATTTTGGATCGACCCTGATCGACTGTCGAGCTCGCCTGATCTCTTCTTACAAGCTGCAACCATGGTAAACCCAGTCGAGTTTTAATTTGACCTTTCTGTCCGTTGCTTCTGCTTCTTTTTTTTTTTCCCGATGGACGGATGAGGAGTAAATCTAATACAAATATGAATTCTTCGTTGTGCATGTATTCAATCTTTCTCAATTCAGCTTTCTTCTTCTTATTCATTGAATCTAATAATCTTGTCGTTGGTTTAATTTTTGCATTGAATCGAAGGATATTAAACTGCGTGCCCACATTCCAGATGTGTTTGTTCTCACATTCTTAATTTTTTTTCCCTCTTCAACCTCATAACCTTTGAAAGGAGCCGGTCATTTCATGTCGTTGGCCAGTCCGAAGGATGGGTTAGGCTGTCGGGCCTGCGTCATGGGGCTGGCTTCCAACATCGGGAAGTTTGGGCGCATACCTAGTTGAGTACCCTCTTGCCCCTCCTCAAAAACACATTTCTTAGTTTGATCAGTCCAGGTTCTAAAATTTGGGGACTTTTTCTTCATTTCCATTGATTTTTTAGATCTATATTTGCTCTGGTGAAGGGTCGAAATGGAAACCCACCTATGCCTTTCTCTTCATTCGATCTCCATATGTGGACAGAATGGAGATGAAGAACTGGGCGGTTGAGGAGGTTAGATATGACTTAAGTAGAAGAAGACGAAGGGACCAACGAGGTCTATATAGATGCGGGTCATGAATTATTATGTTATTTACTGCGGACGCATGGTCCTGGTCATGTCCGGTATGGTCTGATCCGATCAAAAGCTCCAGAGCCTTGAAAGACGGGGGTTAGAAGGCTTTGGAGACACTTGGGTGTAAGGATTGCTAAAAAATGTTTGAAGAAAAATTGAAATTGAGGAAGAAATTGATCATCGAGGTGATCAAACCTCCAACTAGACTGTGAAACACAATAAGTCCTACAGTGTTTTGGGTATCTAAACCTCCGAATCCGTTGGGCAATTCTAATATGCTCAATAAGTCATGAGACATCTACAACTTTACATAGACCCCAATTGAAAAGGAAACACAATTAAGGGATATATTCCAAGAACATATCTTGGACTCCAATATGTAAGGCCACAATCAGGCACTGATATTAGTTAAATAACAAAAATGCAGAAGCAAATGACCATCTTATCATTCCAAACCCTTAAAATCAAACCTTATCATCAAGGACATGTTTCTAGTTTCTTCTTCACCATCATCACTACAAGCCTACTCCTTGTCCAGGCTCGTGACAGGTTTAATCATTAGTAATTGTTCTTGTTTGAAGTGATGCTCTTTTTGCTACTTCTCAGCGCAAGGCCAAAACAGCCTTGCCTTATAACACCCCTCCAATTTGTTTTTTGTTATCCATTTTGGAACCTCCTCATGATTCAAAACACTAGAATGTGCGGATTTTTTGTGGGCTATATCTGAACATTCATTTTTTAGTAAACTATCCCCTTCCACACATGCAAAAGGAATTGCAACCACTATTGTGTGTGGCCGATATGATTTAACACCATGGATGATTTCCGGATTTAATCCTTCTACAAAAGTTCCAACAAGTTGATATTCAGACTACCATAGGGCTCAATTGGAAAGGCGTTCAAACCTACCTGTGTATTCTGAGATAGTAGAAGTTTGTAGAATCTTTGCAAGCTCCATGAACTTACCAAAATAGATGGGGCAAATTCATTCCATGTGGGGACACCTCAATTAGATTCAAACTAGTCATAGAAATGTGTTGCTTCCCCTTCAAGATTGGTTGGAGCATCTACCTTCTTATTCTCAATTGCTGGTGGATGCGGAAGAAATGCTCTGCACTTGATATCCAACCTGTCGGGTCACTTCATAGAAACATAGAAACTCAATTTCCGTAAGGCAGAATCGTCGGTCTCAATTACTAATGTTAAAACATCTAACTCAAAACCACTTGACAATGAGTGGAGAGGCTGCCTAGGCTCATATACTACCTTCGGAGGTTATAATTAACCAATGTGGGACAATGTCTAACACTCTGGAGTCTTAACACTCCCCCGTACGTGCGACCCTTGACCCGCACGTGGAGAGATAAAGAACGATTCAACAAATACGACAACTATCAACGACAAACTAAGGGGAACTAACCATCAACAACATAGAGTATTGTCCAAAAGCCTCTGAAAGCCTAGCTCTAATACCACGCTAAAACATCCAACTCAAAATCATTTGGCAATGAGTGGAGAGGCCGCTCTAGCTCATATACTCGCTTTGGATGTTATAATTAGTTAATGTAGGACAAACTCTAACACTCCCCTTGCACGTGTGATCCCTGGCCCGCACGTGGAGAGTTTAACAACATATCCACAACATTGGTATCATAACGAAACATGGTGCACTTATGACACAAACAACGGGGCAATAACCAAGAGTCTTGTCTAAAATCCTCCAAAGATGTTAAAGCATTTAATTCAAAACCAATTGACAATGAGTGGAGAGGCTGCCCAAGCTCATACACTAGTTTTCAAGGTGATAAGTAATCGATGTGGGACAAATTCCAACAACTACTATAACTGTCAAAGTTGCAGAAATCTGGTTCAATCAGATTGTTAGCTTCCCCAATGACCTTTCCATGATATGTGTAGTTTTACAATGATGTTGGATCTTTCACCTCTGAACCTGATGGGTTAGATGTGAAGCATGTTCGATCCTTGGTTGAATGCGACGTCTCTATGATCACGTCAAACTTCTTGCTGACATTAGTCACATCAGTCTGGAGTTCTGATATACTCTCATCTCAATGCTTCTCTAACGTAGCAGTATGTTGATTAAGTAGTTTCTCGCTCGCCATTGCTTCTCATCATGCTTGATAGAATAGAACGTCTCTTATACCGAATGATAGGATCAGTCAAAATATTTTCCCAATTTGGTTGTCTATTTTCGATGTTCGTGCCAATTGGGGCATGAACATCGAAAATGGACAACCAAATTGAGCAATTGACACAAACATAAAAAATGGACAAACAAATTGGGTTGGAGGGAGTAAAAGTAAATAGAGAATGAGGATGAAATTGACCACTTAGATGGGATCGAAACTCCAACTAAACGACTTTGAGAGAATATGATCTTCAAAGCTGTTTGGCAATTGTAATATTTTTATGCTTCATACGGAATCTACAACCTTAAGTGGACCTCAAATAAAAACAAAAGACAATGAAGGGACATTCTGAGATTATAATAACTTGCACTCCTAGACCTAAAGCCACAATCAAGCATCAATATTTTTTAACAAACAAAAACATAGGAACTAGGAGTTATAAAAATCTTATCAATGGTTGATGTCTCCAAGGACCATCTGAAGGTTAAGTTGCTATTGCAAAGAGAGCAAACAAGTATTTTTGGTGGAGAACAAAATTTTACTTGGCGTTGTCATCTACCTTATCCTTGTATACTCATAGGTCTCGTGGAGTATAGTCCCTTTCTGACACGTTTCTTTCAGCACACAAGAATCTGGGAAACCCATTATAGAGAACATGTGCAGCGTACATAAGTTGCTCAGCTGTTCTGGGCACGGTTCGCTGGGTTCAAGTTGACAACCCGAACCGATGTCTGGTCCAGGCTCTTTACTCACTAGGGAGCCTTGGCGTGGCTTGAATAGGACCATGTGGCATGGTATATTTCCTAATCATCAATCTATGAGCCCTCCGTCCTCTTTGACTAGGGCTGACGTGATGGCTGCAGGGGACACTGCTAGGTACAAGAATATTTCTTCATGTGGGAGGGCTCGGAAGAGTAGGGGTAGTGTCATCAGATATCATTAGAACTTATGGAATGCTTCTTCTCCCCTCACTAGACTTCATAATTCATATTGATGATTGAACGTATCTTTTCAAGGTTCGAACTTGGCATCCATGTCTCTCTTGCTCACCATATACCCCAGGAATTTGCATAAGGGGAATCCCCAAAAACATATTTTTTGTGGGTTCATCTCTTTACTTAAATGAAGCAGGAGTAGGTGTAGGAGCAAGAGTGGGAGCGGTTCAGGGGAGTGAGAGGATGTAGAAGAATTTCAAGTTGGCGGTGTCTTTTCATTATTTCCTTTTCTCTTGCTTGGTATTCTTTATTTAATCATCTTTGTATTCATATGCTTGAAAGGTTCTGTCATACCTTGGAGCATGTTGCTTTCCTAATGGGAGCAAGGTAATTAATAATAGATTCTGGCCAGGGAGTGCATGAGCAAGGATGATGGGTGGATTCGGTTCCCTGTTACTTAGATTTGGATTCTTGTTGTAGCTTTTCTTCTAGCCCTCTAAAACAGACAGTCTGGTTTTTGCAATTGTTGAGGGGAAGTAGATGGGTAAGTTAAATGAGACATTTATTTAGTTGTTTGTAGAGAAAACGGTTAGGAAGTTCTTAGGATAGGCATCGGTAATTTTGATCTGTTATTGTTGTGTTTGCCGCTGTATCTGAATATGGCCAAAGGGGGAAAAGTTTTGGACAGTGGGCCCCAATTTATTACCCGCAACTAGAGCCCAACGTTTGTTTCTTCATGCTCTATTCATGTTTTTGTCTTGCAATCCTGACTTATCCACCTATTGCAAAGTAGTGTCCTTCAGTTTTGTTAAATTATACCATCCTTTTGCTTCGTTGGTGTAACCCATTCCCCCTCGGTTGGTGGAATTTGGTAGCTTTAGTTTAACCTTGTTAATGATGCATGGTGGTGGAGGTATGGAAGTGGGTGGTTGTGGACTAGGCCAGTGGGTGCATTGTCATGCAGTACTGGCTTTGTGGTGGTTACCGTGGTAGTTCTAGGCGGCGGTTAGTGGAAATAGGTGTATGTCAGTTACATGTTTGGTTAAGAGGGCTGGAAATGCGGAGTTGAGTGGTGGAGCTGGGTGCTGTTTTGGTCTATTCTGTGGGTGCTGAAGAGGTGGGTGACGTGATGGCTTTAGTGGCAGTTCATCTGTATGGTGGTGGTGGCAAAATGGTGAACATAGGCTGTGGCTTTGATTTGTAATTGCAATTTCTTCTCCCCTTCCCCCCAGCCGTGGAGGGTGGGATTGGTGTAATGGACAACTTGTAATTTCTAGGGTCTTATGCACCCATCCATTTACTCAAGGTAGCCCCACGAACTTTCAAATTAAGCTGTACATACAGACATGGGATAATTGGCTACTAAAAGCTTTATTGCCCTTCTGCGTCTTTGTTAAATAGCAAGGAGATGGCTTGCATTTGAACTTCATAGCCTGATTGTTGATTTTCTAATAAAAAGTCTAAACAAGTATGCATACAGTGGTGAAGGTACTGTTGCTAGAGATCGACTCACCATGTCTTTGTCGTGTAATCTGTATATATTGAACTATGAATGACCGTTGGTGGAAGCAAGTCAGCTTTTATTTTAGTCATTCTGAACCTCTTTAGCCATATATGTACATCGATATTTTGTGTTTCCCAAAAGACCGAGGTAATCTTGGTGAATATGCAACATTTAGTTGGCTTAGTAGCGGGAGCCCCATATAACGGGGCCTTGGTATTTTCAATGTGTTCAATTGATTCCAAGTATCATTTTGTCTTTGCTACTAGTTGTCTTTATTTGCCCATACAAATGATACAATGGCTACTGGCTTATGTTTCTTCTTTTGCACGTATTCCAGATTCACTTTGTTCTTCTCATCAGTCGGCAAGGAAAGGTGAGATTGACCAAGTGGTATTCACCTTATTCACAGAAGGAAAGAACTAAGGTACCTTTAACTTTGTAACCTTGTCCTTATTTCAAAGCTGCTCTATTTTTTATTCTTGGAGGTACAAATACATGCCAAGCTTGTTTTGAAGAAGTTAATGAACCTAGTGTCTCCTTGTTCACTGTTCAGTTACTGTGAAGTATAATAACTTCTGGATAAGGCATTCTTTATATCTCCGTACATTGCTGCTGTTTTTGTTTCAAGCTCATTTTGTTTGAAAAATTGTGGGAAGGATTGCGTAGATTTCGATAAACTAACCCTCATAAATGACAAAGTAGTTTTGAAAGTTTAGAATAAAAGACAATACTGTAAATCTAATCAAATATTCTAAGCAGGTATGCATTAACTGCTTGTTCCCTTGAATAGTTGAGTTCTCTGTACAGAGCTAACAAAATGAGATGGAGGGGGTAGAACTTAGAAGTTATTGTAAAGAAATATGGAAATATATAGAGTCAAATGTTTTTCTCTCTATTATTTCAACAAGCATATCTTTATTTTTTGGACACATGTGAAGGACAATTTATATCATCCTAAATGGCCATTGTGATTGAATCAAATCAGATGGTTCTATTTCTCAATCTTTCTTTTTTCTTTTGGTAATTCGTAATATCATAAATTAAACGAAGACAAGAGTATCAGTGTACATAATTAAAGACAGAAAAACACAACAACAGACCCAGTCTGGACGTAAGAGAAGCTAGAGTCTTAGGTGACCAGCACCCCTTTTATCTGCGATCACATAAGGTCTCGTCGATGGGGGAATATCAACGGTGACAAGTTCTTCTGCTTGTTCTGCCCCCAGTCTTGCTAGATTGTCTTCACTTTGATTTGCTGCATTGCGGGCAAGCAACATTCTTGAATCCTCAATGAGAGCCCGATTATGATGATTCTCCGGAGTTCGCTCATTTATCAATTTAACAGCAGTGCTTGAGTCAGCTGCAATCTTCACGTTTGCCATGCCTTCCTCCGACATGATAGTGAAGCCCTCTCTACATAGCCCAAAGTTCGGCTTCGAGAGTAGAGCTGCTTGATGCTTTCCCATAGTAGCCAAGAATCCAAAGGCCTTCACTATCTCTAAAGACTCCTCCCAAGCCAGATGCGCCAGTGAAGTCATACCAACATCCAGCAGTGTTCAGTTTCACTTCACCTGCATTAGGAAAATACAAATGAATTAGTTTAGGTTGTCTGAGAATCAATTAAAAGCCTCATTTATCTCGCGGGAGTAGGAAATAATAGCCTTGAAACTTACTGTGGGCACCATGTCAATGTTATAAAAAATCTTTCTGTTTTGGTCCTTCCAAATTTGCCAAAGAATTATGGCAAAACATGTGCTCCAAGGCGTATCATTTCCTATTCCAGAGATCTTCAGATCTTGGACTTGGGATTACAGGTAATCCAGTCTAGAATGTTGCTTTGGAAACTACTCCTTGGCCACTGAATACTCTGAAAGTAAGACCAAATATCCTTGGCTTTGTTACAACCCCTGAATGGGTGGTTCATGTCTTTAGTGATCTCATGACATCTAGGGCAGATGTCAAGGGGGGTCGCTCTGAGTTGGTTAGTGGGAAATCTATTAGGCATGATAAGCCAAATAAAAGTCTTAAGTTTTGCTGGCACCTTCAGTTTCCAGAACCATAGCCATCTCTTAGCATCAGTTTCTTCCTTATTGATCAGGTCATAAGCCGCTAGAGTAAGTGCAATTAGTGGATCCAACCCAAGTAGTTTGGTTGAAGGTGGTAGTGTAAGTGCAATTAGACAGGGTTTGACTATCAATGATGTTTTGGACTCTTATGTTGGTAGTGGTATGAGGGCCAGGGTGCTTAGAAGCAAGAGGGTTATCAACACACCTCCAACCTTTCCATAGATCAACCTCTTTACCATTACCTATACTTCATTTTATACCCTGATTTAGGATGTCTCTGGTGCTAACAATGCTTCTCCATATATGAGAGACGGTTCTTTGTTTCTGTCATGACCCAAATCCAACGGATTCATGTATCGTGACTGGCCACTAAGTTCAACTCATCGAAGGCCTTTATCACTCTCTATTTTTTGTTCTTTTTTGGAAATAACTTAAAGTATATAACATAAGCGGAAGCAATTTCTAATAAGCCACTAGAGTTCTTTATTCATCTTACTAATAGTAACATAGGTTACATCCTTGTTTATTCATTACATAACCATGACGTGAGCAAAATAGTTGTGAGACTCGGCTGTCCTTCTAATTCTAATTGCTGGGAAAGGGAGAAATTTCAACAACATAAGCCATCGCTCGTGTGAGATTATGAACTACCAAAGTTACATGATCTACCATGGAATTTAAAATTCTTGTTACCATAGAAAAAGTTGCAAACGTAATTTTCCAGTTTTTCTTTTCATGGCTTCAACCGGAACCATAAGAAACATGATTTTCTGTCATATTAACCTTTTTGGTCCCCGAAGTATTGATTGCGTCTCAATTTAGTCCCTAATGTATCAATTGGAGAAATTTAGTCCCCAACGTTCAAAATTTGTACCAATCAAGTCCCTGACCCAAACTCCGTTACCCCAGTCTGTTAAAATGAGGGGCAATGTCGTCTTTTTGCACCCCCACCCATTTTTTTTCTTTTTTGCAAGCACCACCCACCCACTTGGAGGGTGGAAAATTCTGTTCACCAAAACCAAAGAATCTCTCCTTCCCCATCGACTCTCTCTCTTCCTCCACAATCGGCGGCCATGGAAGGTGACAGACGAGTGGGTAAACGGCCACCTGTTTGGTTCTTTTTACTTCTTTGCAATGGAAAATGATTATGTGCGAGCGTGCCAGAGAGAGTTTCAATCTCCTCCCTCAGATTAACTTTGGAAAAACCAAACCTAATCAGGCGATTGTGTTTTGTTGGTTCAATTACCTCAATTAAGAGGATTTTTCTTAATAAGTGAAGAAATGCAAACCAATAAACTTAGGAAATCAAAGAACAATAAAGAAACAAGACACTTCGATTGATGAATCAAAGATAAACTTACTTCGAAATTGTCTCAAACTTCAAATACAGAACTTCGAACAGGTGATTGTTGCAAAAACAACCGAGATTGGGGTGATTGTTACAAGAACAATCGAGATAAATCCTAATCTACTTCGAACTGAGTTCGAGATCCTAAACTACTTCGAACTGAGTTCGAAATCCTAAAACTACTTTGCTAATGAACAAACCAAACATCAGTTTTTTGATAGCTGTTTGTTGAAGATTTGTCTGGGGTTTTCACTCTTCAATTTCTTCTATTTATAGACGTTGCTTGTGGTTTGAACTTCCCGCTCCATGAATTTGAATTTAGCTTGCTTCGAACTCTAACTTCCATTCTGAGAGTTGGCAGTTATTCTTCCTCCACGTCTGAATTTGAATTCTTTCTTCTTCCAGAAGTTTTAAATTTGCACGTTTGTTCAACAAACTAAAATGATAACACGTTAAGGAAATAACTGCCTTCCAGAAGTATTCCACGTGTTCTAACTGCCAATCGCCTTGTTTCACGAATTTACACGTGGAGCTTGTGTGTTTGGCAGTTGATATTATGGTTTCGAAGCCAATCTTTATTTTAGCAATGGCTCGTAACTGCCAATAACTGCCTTTCTAAATTGAGAAGTGATACGGCATCGTATTTAATCAACTTTATCTTATTAATCCAGTGTATCTTTATTGACGAGTAATTGCCAACGTTTGGCACTTTCGATTACGTGTCAATTAATTATTGGATTGGTTAAATTTATATGTAAACACCACCTTAACAATAGTGATTGGGCTCTAGACAGTTAAGCTACTTTCCAAAATTTTCTTCAAACAGTATACCTATCACCTTAAGTAACTATCCAGTGCCATTGTCCGACCATTTAAGATTTTTATCCATAAATTGCGAGGTTGATATTTAAGGGTTGTATGGTGCCATGGGCTAGCATTGGTAGTGATGTGTATTTGCGGTTGAATGATTGGAAGGCAACAATCTTGGAGCTATGGCGGCGGGGATGAATCTCCGGCGACGGATCTAATGAGTCCAGTCGTCGCTCCGATCGTTCCTCCACCAGCAGATTTGAAAAGATTTGTATCAATTTCTCCTACCTCCTCATCTTCTCCTCTATTTTTACCTCTGTTATTAGATAGAAGGAAAGTGTATAGGGTGTTAACGAACCCCAACACAGGTTCTGTAATTTATATTACTGAGTACCAGAATACATAACTAAAATAGACGATGTGGGACAAACATAAAACTAGCAGTATAAACTATTCTTACACTCCCCCTCAAGCTGGAGAATAAATATAAAAAAGTCCCAGCTTGTTACACAGCAACTCTAACCGCGGCTTGAACAATGATTTGGTAAACATGTCGGCCAACTGAGCACCCGTTGATGCATATGGAGTAGATATCACACCACCAATCAGTTTCTCACGTACTAGATGACAATCAACTTCAATATGCTTAGTCCCCTCATGAAATACTGGATTTGAGGCAATATGAATAGCTGCTTGATTATCATAGTACAGAAGCATGGGCAATTGCACACTAAATCCAATCTCTTCAAGAAATGATCGCAGCCACACAACCTCACACGTTGTGTGTGCCATTGCTCTATACTCTGCTTTTGCACTGGACCGAGCTACTACTGTCTGCTTCTTGCTTTTCCAATTAACAAGATTTCCACCAAGAAAGACACAATAGCCAGTAGTAGATCTCCTATCAGACAGTCCCCCTGCCCAATCAGAATCAGTGAATGCCTCAACGCGCAAGTGTCCGCTAGCTCGATACAACAAACCCTGTCCTGGATGTAGTTTAAGATACTTCACAATTCTAAGGACAGCCTCCCAATGTGGATAACGAGGAGCTGACATAAACTGACTCACCGAACTAACTGCAAATGAGATATCCGGATGTGTAATTGTGAGATAATTTAACTTACCAACCAACTGGCGATACTGATCAGGATTATGAAGCAACTCCCCCTGGTCCACACACAGTTTGACATTGGGATCCATAGGAGTCTCAACAGGTCTAGCTCCCAACAAACTTGTATCCTTAAGAATATCCAGCACATACTTTCTCTGTGATAAACTAATACTTTCTTTGGACCGGGCCACTTCAATATCTAAAAAGTACCGAAGTTTTCCCAAATCCTTAGTATGAAATTGCTGATGTAAGAAGGTTTTTAACTCATCAATACCTCACTGGTCATCGCCGGTAATGATAATATCATCCACATATACAATTAACAATACTTTCCCTCGACCAGATGTGAGGGAAAACACAGAATGGTCAGTCTGACTACGATGCATGCCAAATCTCAAAACCGCATCAGTAAACTTGCAAACCAGGCCCTGGAGACTGCTTGAGGCCATAAAGAGCTTTACGAAGCCGACATACCTGATTACGCTCCCCCTGAGCAACAAACCCAGGTGGTTGCTCCATGTAAACTTCCTCTTGAAGATCCCCATGGAGAAAAGGCATTTTTGACATCTAGTTGAAATAATGGCCAACCAAAAATCGTTGCAAGAGAAATAAGAACTCGAACAGAACCAAGTTTAGCAACTAGAGAGAATGTCTCCGAATAATCAACAACATAAGTCTGGGTGTAGTCTTTGGCAACAAGGCGAGCCTTCTATTGCTCAACAGTGCCATCAGGAAGATACGTGACAGTGAATACCCAACGACAGCCAACAGTTGTCTTACCAACAAGAAGAAGAACTAGGTCCCAAGTACCACTATGATGAAGGGCAGACATATCATCCTCCATAGCTGTCCGCCACTAAGACACAGCTAAGACCTCGTGAACAAACTTAAGAACAAAAACAGAAGAAACCGAGGTAGTAAAAGCTCGAAGGGACGGAGACAAATGATTATAGGAAACAAAATGAGAAATAGGATAGAGAGTGCATGATCAAATACCTTTATGGTGGGCAATAGGAAGATCAAGGTTGTCTGGATCCCGCAACGGATAAGAAGATGGCGCAGGAGGTGAAGGTGGTGCTGCTGGTTGAGATGGCTCTGGCTGAGACGGCTCTGCGGGCTGAGATATTATTGGTGGATTTTTGGGGCAACGATGATATACCTACAAAGGTTTTGGTGGAGGAACGAGACTGGATGGAACAGTACTAGATGGGACAGCTAGAGGACACACAGACTCATATGCAGGCAAATCATTGTTGGCAATAGACTCCGAATAAAAAGGAAGAGACTCATTAAATGTGACATCAGCAAGCACAAAATGACGACGTAAAGATGGGGAGTAACATTTATACCCTTTCTGAGTGTGAGAGTAACCAAGAAAAATGCACTTAATAGACCGTGGGTCCAATTTACTCTGGTCGGGATCAAGAGCATGAACATAACATGTACACCCAAAAACCCGAGGGGGTAATGAATGGAGAGGCCGACCGGAAAACAAAACTGTATGGGGTATCTGACCCCCAAGAACAGTAGAGGGCATACGATTGATCAAATGGCACGCAGTAAGAACTGCATCACTCCAGTAAGACTTCTCATTTGAAATAACATGGCACGCATAACTTCTGATAAGTGTCGAATCTTGCGTTCGGCAACCCCATTTTGTTGTGGAGTCCGAGCGCAGGATGACTGATGAATAATCCCATGATCATCAAAAAAACTAAGATAAAGTACTATGAAAAAATTCGCGTGCATTGTCAGACCAAAACATACGAATGCAAGTATTAAACTGAGTCTTTATTTCCATGTAAAATTATTTAAAAATAGTCTTCAACTCAGATCTTTCTTTCATAAGATAAAGATATGTAATACGAGAGAAATCATCAACAAAGATAACATAATACTGAAAACCAAAAACATTGGGCACATGAATAGGCCCCCAAATGTCTGAATGAACTAACTGAAAAGGATGTGATACACGACGTTCAACTCTGGGATAAAATGGTACTCTATGATGTTTACTAAACTCACAGACTTCACAAAATAACTCCTTAAGAGAACTACACGAAGGCACTAGACGCTTCAAATTTTGAAGAGATAGATGACAAAGCCGACAATGTTGTTGATATAAAGACTCTGATGATTGAAGGGCAATGGGTTGAACACCATCATTGGTTAGGTAATACAAACCACCACGCTCAACACCGGCACCAATCTTTTTCCCCGTTTTGAGATCCTGAAATACACAACCATGAGGAAGAAATGTGACTGAACAATTTAAGGATTTTGTAAGTTGACTAATAGACACAAGATTAAAGGGTAAACGAGGAACATGCAACACAAAGTTTAAAGTAAATGACGGGGAGACAGAAACTGAACCCAAACTAGTAAGTAGAACCATCTGCTAAGGTAACATGAAAGGTTTTATCCGTTGACAAGTAGAAAAGAATTTAGAAGTACCAGTCATATGATTAGTAGCACCAGAATCGATAACCCAAGGAGAAGAAAAAGATGATGCAACACAAGTAACGGAGGGACCTGTCTGAGCGAACGTAGCTGTGGAAGATGAAGCTACAGCAGCAGAAGGCTGAATGGACGTAAGACGCTAATACTCCTCTGCTGAGATAGTCACACTACTATCAGTAGAATGAGTAAATTGCCTAGTATCCTCATAATGAGCAACCTGATGAGCCTGAGGAAAACCATGAAGATCATATCAATAGTCCACTGTATGATTTGTATCCCGACAATGAGTATAGAACCTGGTACCACGGCCACGACTAGAACCACCGCGGCCAGAACTACCTCCCCCTGATGTGCGATCATAATTTCCTCCATCACGACTAGAACTACGACCATTGAATCCAGAAGTACCACGACCACTGGAACTATAATTAGAATCATGTCCACCAGAACCACGACCACGACTGTTACGGCCATTACTAGACCCAAAACCACCAGAGACAGTGGAAGCCAGAGCTGAACGCTCAAAAGAATACACAAGAGGTGGCGTAGAATGGGATGCAAAAGATTGACGAAGTCGACTGAAGACCTCGCTGAGAGAAGGTAGGTCGCTAGATCCCAAAATCTGATTACTAACTGGATCAAACTCTGAGGAGGCACCAGATAGGAATTGAACAACCTCCATACGCTCATGCTAGCGTTGCACAACCTGAATATTAGAAGACAGTGGCTCACAAACACGAAGTTCATCCCGAATACGACGAAACCTAGCATAATACTCCTCGAAAGATAAGTTGCCCTGCGAGATAGAAAAGAATTGCTGATGAAGATCATAAGTGCGACAGAGATTGTTCACACCAGAATACATTTCTTGAGCTTGTGTCCAAACCTGTTTGGCTATGTCCAAGAACGTCAGTGAGTCAGCAATATCTTCATTCATACTATTCCACCACTGACTACGAATCCGAGCATCCTTAGGTTTCCACAAAGTAGTATCTGTAAGAGGATCATCAATCAAGAACTGAGACTCAGACTCCCCCTCATAATACACCTCAACTGCCTTGGCCCAAATAGCATAATTATTACCATTCAACCGTGTGGATGTAATTGGCAGCCTCTCCCGAGAAGAACTACCTACAATAGTAGAACTAGAACTAGAACCAGAACCAATTGCAGTAGCAGATTTCTCTTCAGACATTATGCCCAGCAAATCACAAAGAACCAACCACTAGCAACCAAATCAATCAACAAACTACTAATCGCCTGAATTACGGTAATCAACTAATCAAACTGAACGAAACAACGAAATATCTGCCTCTGCCACGGTTGACATCAAACAACCAATCAAACACCAACAAAAAATCATACCAGAAACAGCAAATCGACAGCACATGAGACGAAAAATCTGCAATCAACGCAATGGAGCACTGAGTCTGATTTTTGAACTCCATAAGATGATTCCGAGCACCGTAGACGTTGCAGACAAGTGTTTCGAACACTGTACACTGGATTTCGAGTTAGAGGATGAGCTCTTGATCCCTGGGTAAGTACTTTTAAGAGTCGGAGTAAAAGAGGGATTTTCGAGTTCAAATCGAGGGTTTTAGGGTCGATTTAGGGGTTGGATCGAACTGGGTTTGGTTGTATGGGGATCGTATGGGCCGTACAGTGGTCGTATAGGTCTTAAGGTGACAGTATGGTGGTCGTATGGTGGTTGTAAGGTTGTACGGTAGGATTCGAGAGAGTTCTTTGGCGGCTGTAAGAGTACTGTGTATCTCGCGTGGCAGGGTTATAAGAGTACTGTGTATCTCATTTTAGGGTTTGGTGGCTTGGATGGAGGTAGACGACAGTGGGTAAGATTATAGGTTGATGATTTGGGTGTATAACGGCGGTTTATGGTGTTGATGGATCAGAAGCTCTGATACCATGTATTAGATAGAAGGAAAGTGTATAGGGTGTTAACGAACCCCAACACAGGTTCTGTAATTTATATTATTGAGTACCACAATACATAATTAAAATAGACGTTGTGGGAAAAACGTAAAACTAGCAGTATAAACTATTCTAACCACCTCTTCATCTTCTCCTCCACTGTCCATGGTGGTCGTCTCAGATTCTGTTTGTTTTTGAATGATAGAAATACCATTGGCTGTAATGGTGAAGATGGGTGCTGTAAAGGTGAACAATTTGAGACCTCATAGCAATGAAGACGTGTGATATTCGGTTCTTTAATTTCAAACACAGAAACCATTTGTTCTACAGATGAAAACCAATTTGTTCGGCATCAAAAAATTGAACAAAACCAATTTGTTCAGAAATCTTCCATTCGCAGTCCAAGTTTTCAGTTTCAATGGTGATTTTGATGGGTTTGAGAAATGGGGTATCAGAAATGGTGAATGGTGAACAAGGTTGTTAATACCGTACCGTACCGGCTGGTACATATTGTTTTAGCCATATTCTTACCCTGATCTTCTGATTCTGTCCCGGCTAGTTTTGTGGCCATTCTCGGGCTATTCCGGGGTACCGGGATGTTTTCCGGTCATACCGGGTCGTCTCGGTTGGTACCAACTGTTAAATAGAAAGAAGAAACAGCAGACTGGTTGCTCACTGTTGCCGGGAAAGAAAAGTGTATTACAGGGATGAGAGAGGAGAGAGAGAAGAGATTGAAATTTAAAGTGGGTCTGTTTATTTCGAGGTGAGTGTACCAATTTCCACTTTTTATATTTCATAGTACATTGTAGCATAGCCTTGTAGCAGTCTGAACTCTGAAGATAGCAGAGCCATAAATGGGTATTTTTTTATAAATTTTTTCGTTTCTACAGTGGCTTTATGTATTGCAAGTCAGTACAAGTTATCTATATTGATTACTTATCATAATACTTTAATTAAAATCATAGTATGTTTCAAAATTTGAAAAATAGCGATAAACCCGAAATGGTACCTAATATCAGCCGGTATCCGTACCATACCGTACCAATAAGAAAACCGGTACCTTGACCTGTATGGGATTCAGAACCTTGATGGTGAATGAATCATCCTTCCCTGTTCCAAACAGGGGTGGGTGGTGCAAAAAGACGACAATGCCCCTCATTTTAACAGACTGGGTTAACGGAGTTTGGGTTGGGGACTTAATTGGCATAAATTTTGAACGTTGGGCAAATTTCTCCAATTGATTCATTGGGGACTAAATTGAGACACAATCAATACTTGGGGGACCAAAAAGGTTAATAAGCCTAATTTTCCAGTTTTTCTTTTCATGACTTCAACTGTAATCATAATCTAAAAAAACATGCCATAAAAAGAATACAATAACATCCAACGATTACTGTAAACCTTAAGGACGAAATCTAAAACTTTTAAATTATAAGGACCAAATTGAGACATATACAAAACTATAAGGATGAAATCGAGCCATTTAAAAATACAAGGACTCAATTGAAACCTACGCATAACTATAGGGATTTAAACACTAGATAAGCCATGACCTAAAGCAAGCCTAGTCGATCTTGTAAAAGATCCGCTACATTATTAATAAGCTTATTTTTCAAATGATTCATATCGTCAAGTGTACCCATTGCAAAGTAATTCCAATCAATTGATCTGTGATTCCCAATATATCTCTCAGTAACAACATGGGATTGGTTTGAGTTATATATTAAGGTTCGGAGAACCAAGGTTCCAGATTTGATATAGGAGTATCTTCATTCATTTACAGCCAATCCCACCAAAAGTTGTGTTTTGCTTTGTTTGAGCTTATACCCCCAGTTTAGATTTAGATTTAGAAAAATCAATATGATTGTGGTTTTGATCTTGAAAAATATTAGGATAAAAGAAATATTTTTTTCTATCAATTATTGGATAATTATTAATTCTGGTCTTTGCATTTTAATATTGCTGAAATTGTTGACATTGTCCTTGATCCAGGCCTCAAGATCGATTTCTTTTAGAATAGATGAATCCAAAATGCCCAAATCGCGATATTTACCATCCGTGCTTGGTTTTATATGGTCCGTCGCTCTGTGAAACTCGAATATGGAAGAGTATTACACCCTTTACTACAAAGAGTATTCTACCGAAATATCGATTGCTTCTTGAACTCTGTGAATTGCATAAAAGTAGGATACTCCAAATCAGGGGTCAAAGAGTTTTATAAAATGTTCTCTGTGGAAAACTATATATAAGTTTCCTGGAATGACGGGTACTTTATTCATAATTGGTATCTTATGTGATGGATATTCAATTTGCTCAGGTCATCCGAGAGCTCAGCGGTTTAATTCTCACACGAGGCCCAAAGCTTTGCAATTTCGTGGAGTGGAGGGGGTTTAAAGTTGTTTATAAAAGGTAGGATTAGATTTCTGTTCCCAATGCGGAATTCGAAATTGTAACCACTGATTCTATGAGTAAAGGAAGTTATGTTATACTCCCTTCCTTTTCATCTTCTGGTTAGCAGTTAACAGGCAATCATTTCACCAACTTCCGCAAGTATATATAATGCAGGCTAGTTGGGTTTTTTTCTTTTTCTTTTTCTTGCAGATATGCCAGTCTGTATTTTTGCATGTGCATCAATCAGGATGACAATGAATTGGAGGTCCTGGAAATTATACACCATTTTGTGGAAATACTTGACCGCTACTTTGGAAGTGTGAGCGTGCTAAACCTTTGAAAATTAAGAACAATATTTTGTGCATACTCAATATGAAATTGACTTCGATAGTACCTCCTATTTGCTTCATCAGGTCTGCGAGCTGGATTTGATCTTTAATTTCCACAAGGTATTTTCCATTTCACCTGCTTGATGTTTGAATTCGTTATTAAATTATGTGTTTATTTTGGAGTCCATTGTTGGGATGAAGTTATTTTTTCCTTGTTGCTTGAAGTTCCAAAATGGATCAATAATAGTTTGTGGAACTCAATGATGGCAAAGGATCAAGTTTGTTGTGGGTTTGTGCATGTTTGTTGGTTGCATGTGATATTCAACACAGAAGCGTGCAGTGGTTAAGACTGGCAAATCTTTATGATCTCCTTTGTAGACTCTACAGATCAACTGCTGAGTGATTTTTTAAGATTAGGTAATTCTCTGGACTACCCCTAGCCATTTGTTCGGGAACCTTCCTCAGGACTCAAGGTGTTTTTTTGGTCCCCTACAAGGCAAGCTTCAACTGAATAAAAAGGGTAGGGTTTCAGATCGACGTAACCAATTCTATTGTTTAACATCCTTCTCCTAAACCCATATTCAGAATAGTGCATGGTTCTTTTCTCTTTTTTTCCCCTTGGGGTGGAGGGTATACATAGATCATAGATGAAAGCTTAGGTCATGTTGTTTGCAGCTTTCCGGAATGTATGCTGGTATGGCATTTTAATTCAAGCAGCATCTTTGTTAGAAAATCAGACTAAATAGTTGGTGGAAGGTTATGAATGTTTTGGATGGTAAAATTATGAGTGTGCATGCTAGCAAATGTTTAGTATAGTTGCCAGTCACCGCTCCTTTTTAGCAACACGACTTGAGTCATCTCTCATGGAAATGCCACAGTTCTGAGTTGATGTTTATATATTGTTACCCCAAAATTTTCTCCTGTCTTTCTTTTGAGAATTTATCTGACGGGAAAGTTGGCAGGCTTATTATATACTGGATGAACTTTTGATTGCTGGTGAGCTTCAGGAGTCTAGCAAGAAATCGGTTGCACGCCTAATTGCTGCACAGGTAACTACATATTTGAGATGATCTGGCCATATACTTCTTCATATCTTACACGCATTTACCTTGCACTATATTGATATTATTATCTTTTTTTTGATCTGGATATTGATATTATTATCACTCCTGGCATTTCTTCAGTCATGAATCATTATTCAATTTTCCGTATAAATTACTTTGGACACTATGTGGCCTTGTTTTGGGTTTGCAGGATTCCTTAGTGGAGGCTGCTAAAGAGCAGTCAAATTCAATAAGCAATATTATTGCCCAGGCAACTAAATGAGACTACAGTGAAAGTTCAACTTGATAAGGTCATTCGCATTTGTAGTTAATTGATTCTGATTATGTCTGTCAGTTGACTAATTCTTATTATGTCTGTTGTTTTAGCTATATTATGTCTGTTTGTACTATATGTTTCTGTATTGATAATTGACTCAATTGGTCGCAAAAGAAGTTCTCTGCATCCTTTTATTTCTTTTGGCGACACAACACATCTGCAGAACTGCGTAAAATAGCAGCGCTTAAGCGAAGTTTTGGAGCTCATTTATAAAAAGTGAACTGCAAAAATCATCTCTCTATAGTGAATTATTGATGCTGTGTCTTCATAGCTGACAAGTTGTACTGCAAAGAGGTTACTGTTTTTCTTTGTATTGCTCCTGTGTTTATCTTCCCCGAAACAAGAATGATAAATCAAGAATAAAGAGTAGTTATTGCCCTCGGACAACCAAAAAGAAAAGGATACAGGATGCATCGAAGGAAGCCCAAGAATAAAACCACTGCTTACAGATTATGAGTTTAGAGAACCAAATTAACCCATAAAATTTATAGAACCAAATTAATCCAAACCATTAAAATATGGTTCGGTTTAGAACAGTTCGCTTGAAATTAAGATATCTTCATGAATTATTTTTAAGTACTAGGCTTGTGCACGGTCCATATCGGTTCACATTCTTAGGAATCGGAGGGCCAAACCGAGAGTTTCCATTCTTGAAAAATGCCATCCGTGTCTGAACTATAAGCCTTACGGTTCGGTTTTGATTTTTATCCGCGAGTTGCACATATTTTTTTTTTTTGTCCGAATAGTGCAGCAAACTGGGAAAAAAAAAAAAAAACTCATTGCAAACTCCTAATAATGCAGCAAACTGAAAAAAAAAAGAAGCAAACATTTCTTGCATAATGCAGCAACTAAATTCCTTATTCCAGATTCCCAACATCAACAAAGGGTAGAACTATACTTTTACCTCCGAAGGCTTTTATTTTTACAAAACTAACAAGTCATTTTTATAACTTATAACTTAATATAGGTAAAATTATTTACTAGTATATATATATATATATATATATATATATATATATATATATATATATATATATATATATATATATATATATATATATATATATATATATATAGTCCCGGATCCAGGACTCCACCTTTCCGTTATTATTTTGATGATCCGAACTGTTCAATGTGTTCAAATGGTGTTTTCCAAGGTCCACACGGGAAATCTTCAAAAAAAAAAATACCGGGAAGAGCTTGATCCAAGCAGTTTTTTGCAAAATTGTAAATATACAGTTTTTGGGAAAAACTACTTGGATAAAGGCCTTTTCCATATTTTTTTTTGAAGATTTCTTGCTTGGACCTTGAAAAACACCTTTTGAACACATTGGACGGTTTGGATTTTCCAAAAACAATTTTTAAAAGCATCAAAGCACCAAAAAACCTCCAATCCGGGATCCCGGATTGGATAATTGCTATATATATATATATATATAACTATTTCAGATGTTTGACTAGGATTATATTTACTACGATATTCTTTTCTTTTTACTGCATTATTTCTTGATTTAAATTCTCGAAACAATTTTTCTATATCTATAGTAAAATCTTGGAAACAATTCATGAAAGATATGAGAACAGAAGTTCCATTTTTTGATTATCTAGAAAATTATTATCAAAAAGTTAACACTAGTATACAGATTGTTGGGAAAAAACCAGATAGCATAGTAAAAAATCACGGTCAAAATATTGATAAAATTGATGCATTAATTTCTAAAATAAATACTAAAAATAAAAATATAAATGTTCTTAATAAAGATACACAGGAAGAAGACTTTTTTATTGATTTAATTAATAAAATAGAAGATCCCGAGTTAAAACAGCAATATGTTAACAAATTTAAACAACTTCAGATACAGAAAAGTAAAAAATCCCAATATACTAAACCAGTAGCAAATCTCACTACCATAGCTAAGTTCAATAAAAAACAAAAGGAAGTTACCCTACAAGACTTGCAACAAGAAGTGAACATTATCAAACAGGATATTATTGGATTAAAAAATAATGATATAAAATTAAGTACCCAGACAATAGAGAAAAATAATCAATCTTCTGATGAATCCTTAGAAACAAATAGTCAGAACTACTCAGAAAGTAATCATAAAAGAAACAATCACCAAGATAATGGTTTAGGAAATGATAGGATAAATATAATAAGTAATATGGATCTCATCCAAAAATGGCATGCTAAAGTAAAACTAGTAATAAATGATTATGAAATTAAAGTCACTGCTCTCATTGACACTGGAGCAGATTTAAATTGTATCTAAGAAGGTCTAATACCTACAAAGTATTATCACAAGACAACTGAACAGTTAAGTTCTGCAAATGGTAGTAAAATGCGTATCAAATACAAATTACCAAAAGTTCATGTTTGCCAAGATAAAGTTTGTTTCAAAACTTCATTTGTCTTAGTCCAAAATCTAACTGATACAGTAATTTTAGGTGTACCTTTTATTGGCTTACTTTACCCATTCACAACCAATAGTAACGGAATCACTACTAAACCTTTCGGTCAACAAGTAACCTTTAGATTTTTAACAAAACCTGAACGTAGAGAATTAAAACAATTAAAAGGTTGTCCTGAGTCCCAATTTATTTGTAGGATAAATCAAAAAAGTAAACATCTAAAATTCCTAAAAGATGAAATTAGATATAAAAGAATTGAAGAACAACTCACTGATAAATTTCTAAATCAAAAGATAGAAAATTTCAAAAATAGGTTAGAGAAGGAAGTTTGTTCTAATCTTCCCCGTGCATTTTGGCATAGGAAAAAACACATTGTAACTTTACCTTATATAAAAGGATTTAGTGAACAACAAATACCTACAAAATCTAGACCTATTCAAATGAACCCTGAAGTTATGGAAACTTGTAAAAAGGAAGTCAATAATTTACTTGATAATAACATTATTCGGAAAAGTAAATCACCTTGGTCATGTCCTGCCTTTTATGTTAATAAAAGTGCAGAAATTGAAAGAGGAGTTCCTCGATTAGTAATTAATTACAAACCATTAAATATAGTATTAGAATGGATAAGATACCCAATTCCTAATAAAAAAGATTTAATTAATAGACTAAGTGAAGCAGTAATATTTTCAAAATTTGATTTAAAAAGCGGATTTTGGCAAATCCAACTACATCCCAATGATAGATATAAAACTGCTTTTACCACACCATTTGGACATTATGAATGGAATGTGATGCCCTTTGGATTAAAAAATGCTCCTAGTGAATTTCAAAATATAATGAATGAAATATTCAACCCATTTAGTCATTTTATTATAGTTTATATAGATGATGTTCTCATCTTCTCAAAATCAATTGATGAACATTGGAAACATTTATATTCATTTTTTGATATTATTAAACATAATGGCTTAGTTATCTCTGCTCCAAAAATTAAATTTTTTCAGACTAAAATTAGATTCTTAGGATATGATATTTACCAAGCAACTATAGTACCAATTAGTAGAGCAATCCAATTTGCAGATAAATTCCCTGATGAAATTACTGGATAAAAATCAAAGCACAAAGATTTTTTAGGATCTTTAAATTATATAGCGAGAATTTTATAAAGACCTTAGAAAGACATGTCAACCCCCTTTGAAAGGTTAAGAGACAATCCTCCCCCTTGGTCACCTATACATACTTACATTTGTTAGGGAAGTCAAAAATATGTCAAGACATTGCCTTGTCTTGGTATTCCTACATCAACTCCTTCAAAATTATTCAAACAGATGCATCTGATGTTGGATACTGTGGCATTCTCCTCCAAAGAGTCGGCCCACATCTCCGTGAGCAAATTGTTCGTTTCCATTCTGGTCTCTGGAATAAAGCACAAAGTAATTATATTACTATTAAAAAAGAAATTTTAGCAATTGTTTTATGCATTTCAAAATTTCAAGATGATATACTTAATCAGAAATTTTTAGTCAGAGTCGATTGTAAGAGTGCTAAATATGTTTTAGAAAAAGATGTTAAAAATATTGCTAGTAAACAAATATTTGCTAGATGGCAATCAATTTTAAGTATTTTTGATTTTGATATTGAATATATTAAAGGAGATCAAAACTCTATTCCTGATTTTCTTACTAGAGAATTTTTATTTGGTAAACAATAATAATTAAATTATCTGCATTTCAGTCATGGCAGAAAAAAGTAAGAAACAAGGAAAACAGGTTAGCACTACAAGTAATCAATCAAACCCCAACGAAAATCCGAGAGTAACCAACTTGTCCCTACAAGTAATCGACTTGCTATCTCTCCAAATAATTTAGTAAATGTGATACCAAGTTCTTGGACAACACCCAAAAACTGTGTACAACTCAGCTTTAGCATATCCTCAAATCAGTCAAAACTATACCCCAGTAAATCAAAATGTGGTATCTAACCCATTTTGTCCAGCCTAGCCAATTCAAGCTAGTAAACCCAGAAGTTCTTCCATTTATATCCCTAAATCTCAGTCAACCAATCTGTTCTATATTGAACCACCTTTTAAACATATCCAAAACCCCATAGAATTAGCAACATCCTTTTTCCCTCCTGGATGGCATTTCACCCCTCATCATCCGAAAAAGTCAATTTCTTTTTACAAAGATATCCTTCTACAAAGACCAAATAGTCATCAAATCAATTCGGGATCTAATAATCCCAAAGTTACTATTTACCATTCTCTACATCCATGATATTGTGGCAATGGAAGAATGGGGACACCCTTCAAACCTCAGGAATCTCCCTGGTTATTCTATCCCATACAATTGTTATGATTACATTGAAGCATGGTCCAAAGTTATCCTTCATGAAATGAAAACAATAATCATTCTTGGTTCTTTCAATTTGACCAAAAATTCAAGTCAGTTTTGCCAACTTGGTTCCTCCGATGGTGGTCCCATTATGGTGCCATCCCAGAAATAATACCCAATGATCTTATGGACCAAGTCATGTATTTTTCCTCTCAAAACAAAAAAGACAGTCATCTTAGCCAGTTTCCCCCTCTTCTTTTATTCATGGCTAAATATAAAGTACCTTGGATTTTCAAGTGGAGATACAATATCTCCGAAAACATAGTCACCCGCCAGTTCTTAGTTAAATGGTGGGATAAGTTCAACCAACAACGGATTATTGATCAAGTCAAAATAAAATTTCCAATCAAAGTTCCAACTCCAAATAATATTCCAGTTAAACCCAAGTTCAACAAAGTCAAGCCTCTGTTCCCACAGCCTCTACAATCAGGCTTGGAAGCCCAGCTGCCAGTTTCTTTGGCCCTTCAAAAGTAAAAGGTAAATCAAAACCAAGCTGCTCTAAGTTATTGAAATTGGCTCAAAGAACTTTTAGCTCGGGCAAGTCAAATAAGATGATGATGGGTCTTCGAAGAATCACCACGGCAACTTCCCCCTCAGAGACCCATACAGCTCATTGTTCCAAGATGCTCAAGACCCATTTGCTTAGAAATTTGCATAATGAGTTTTGAAGTATTTCTGGTAACAACAAAGTCATCAAGTCAGCAAAAGTAAGCAAAGTCATCATCAAGGTTAGGAAAATTATTCGAAAGGGTAATTTCTAGTCACCATGTTATCATCAGCAAGTCAGAGAAGACCAAGTCAAAAAATTATGAGGAATCGCCAAAGCGTAAAAGCGCTTTTGGCCTTCAGTAAAAGAGCATCTGCTTTAGTCACTACCCTCCAAAGAAAGCAAGTCACATGCAAGATTCTCCTCCACCGAAAGCGTAGACAAAGATCATGCACGCACCTAAAGTCGGGGGAAAAGTTACCCCTTTAGTCAAAAGTAAAATAATTATAGCCCACATGGCTGAGTCACCCCGCACTTGTAAAATAATTGTAGTCTCAGGACCTTTGGTTATAAAAGGATCCTTTTAGTTTTGTAATAGGCAGAGTCAATTGGAGAGTCAGTTTGAGAGTTAGTTTTAGAGTTTTCGTTCTCTCTTTTCTCTCAACCAGTAAAAGCTCTTTTGAGCGTAGTCATTCCCACTGATAGCTCCTTTGAGCAGAGTCATTTCATTCCACCACTTGTAAACATGTATTCAAATTGAAGTTCTGAATCAAGTCATCGAATTTCCAGTAAGCATTTGCTTTCAATTACTTGTCAATTTTCAATACTATTCAAATACTATTTGAGTACTATTTAGCACTATTCACGTTACTATTCACGTCACTATTCATGTCACTATTCATTACTATTCACATCGTTTTCGTTTTTTTCCTTTAGGACTTTCGTTACGTAAATTTCAATTCCTTTGATTCAATCTGTATGTTCTGTCTGCTCTGTCATGCTCTTCTACTGTGTCTGTGCTTCCGCCCCCCTATGTATATATATATATACACATACATTTCACTTCTAATCCGGACTCCCTATTATGCACAGTATCGGGACCATTTGATCGTAGCCGTTGGATTCGATCCAACGGCCCAGACTCTGCCTTTCATTGAAGTTGAACCCCCTTCATTAAACCGAATCCTTTAAGGGTCAAGGGTCACAGCCAAAACCCTAACTTCTTCTTCCCCCCTCTCATTTTCACGCAACTTCTGGAGAGAAAAGAGAGGTGACTCCTGAGAGAACAATAACGAATGACGATGACGACGAGCTCCACTACTCTTCCAGACTCCGATCGATGTTCCCCAAAGTTTAGACATGAGATCCCCCATCGCGACTGACACAACGACCTACCCACCCCCACAACCGAGCCACCCATAGCGACACACGAACTCGGTTCACTCTCTCTCCTCACTCATGAGCGTACCCAAGGTATAAGCTTGTGATACCGTTGATTTTTGCACTGAATATGAAAAAAGAATGTCTTGATTTTTGCACTGAATATGATATCGTTGATACCGCTTTGTCTGTATATATATATATTTCGTGCAAGTGTTGATTGCAAGAATATGATCTCGATCTTACTCATGGCATGAGATACTGTTGCCTATAAATCATATCCAACAGTACGTTTGGGACAATAAAAGACCAATTGATTGTGTCGTGTCTCAAACGCATGTCTTGTTTCATGACTTTATTGAATGTGAAAAGGGACACTAATTTGGAATTGAAGGCGAAGCACGATGGAATCTAGTACTCTAGTTATAGCATGATTGAGGTTGATTTCTGTCGTTGAGATCCTTTGTTATATCAGCAGCCTCAAATTTTTGTACTTTGTAGTGGCAGTTGCTAGCTAGCACTTAAGCCTATGATTTTGCCAGTCCATTTTTTCACAGTACTGAATCATGACAAAAAATAGAAACCGATATGTGCCCCTTTAAGCCGATAAACTGCCTTGATCACTTGTTTTCCATAATGCATGCCAAATGTCTGCAATTCGGCAAGTACAATATTACAGTTTAAACATTCTAGTAGTTTGTGTTGGCATTATTTTTTAGAGTCAATCATTCCACAATCATTAGGCCATCCTCCTCCCCAATTTCCAACCAGTATGACACCTTAATAGCAAGGAAACCCTCACCCTAGAATACTACAGCTATTCACCACTAATCTACCTAATTCCTGGACTCCAAAACTTGGCGAGAACGCATTATCATATATCCACTGCATATGGAGATATAAGGCATTCGATATTGTTTCCCTGCATAATGATAGGTAACTGCTGTTTTCCATGTGCATTGTATTTCCCACCTACAAATTGTATCTCCCATCGTTATTGTCTTGTCGATTCTAATATTTCGTTATTGTTTTGTTTGTTGTTTTGTTAGGATGGATTCATTGGAAAATATACAAGTATCATCTGCTGCTTCTACCCTAATGTTACAAATTGTGTTGTACTTTGAGATTATTTGAGACCGTATTTAGGCTGTATTTTTAGCTATTACTCGGAAATTGATTGAAACTGTGATTGACAAAATTGTGTGGCATGGCTTATTTTGGACAGTATTGGTATCATTCGTGGACAGTATTTACTATCCTTTGTGGACATTTGGTTTGGAGTCGGGATATTTGAGCTACAGGATAAAATTATAGAACAGTGGGAGGAACTCCAACCAACTCATTTTGTTTTCCTTTGATAATAAAGGAGTATGTGTTAACAAGGTGATTAGTTCTTGTTTTTGTTTCTTTTTAGTGGTATTTTTAAAAGAGAGTATAAAAATTTCCAATTTTTGTCAAGCAGCACTTTACTTTGGATAATGACTAACCGAGAAAGGACAATGCCTTTGTTTGATGTTGTCGTAGGAGTACAGCTAATAATTTGTGGTTGCATGGTGGTAGGTTGGTAGCACTGGTGAAGTATCCAAATGGCAAAAAATACCACTTGAGATGGCAACCAACGAGCAATGCTACTTAACCAGAAGACTTGCTTTCAAAAGTAAAATTAGTGCTTCAGATTCACTCGAATGTTTATCTGAATCACTGATTTAACTTTTGGGATTATTTGTTGGGGTACTTAGCACATTTTCCGACAACCAAAATCAAGAGCAACTGGTCCAAAGCCCAAGTACATAAATAATCCAGAAATTTTAAAGAGCTAATAGGACATCTGATCTAGTTTTACAGCCCAAGTGCAAAAGCTGAAATATGATATTAGTACAATAGGAAAGGGAATCAATTCAGCAGTATCTTGATCAATAAAATGGGATAGGGGCTGATCAAGAAGAACATCTTGTGGTTTTGGATGTGATGCCGCCTTCGCTGAGAGAATTCTGGAATAGAAATCGATTGGGTCTTAGGAATGTGTTAGACTAATTTCTGTCTTGCTGGAGTTGTACCCGAACTTTCCTCCCTGATGAAGTGATCTTTGTTTCCTTTCTATTTATATTCCGTTTTACCCAAAAAAAAAACAATAGGAAAGGGAATTTCAATACAACCCAACACGGGTTTCGAAGATTTGATTGTCCAATAATCATAGACAAAATACAGTAAGAGTATAACGCATGTAAAAAAAAAAAAAAATTCAATTTCCGCTTCCACTGCATCAATCTTCATCTGCATTCTACTTCTTTCGATGTGAATTTCATCAAAATAAAAAAAAAGTAAGAGCATAACGCATGCAAAAAAAAATAAAAAAATAATAGGAGACACATTAGGTTCATTTAAAATATTAACATGTAGTTAGAACACCCAAAGAATCTTTGGCCTGGGTTGGCATTGGATTTAGACTTACACAATGGTGCTCTTTTTCTGCAAAAGCACATGATCCCGAAATCAATGTCATCTCCGCAATAACTTTCTTCGAATTCCATGTAATGTATAACACACACACAGCTACACACACAAACACACAAATAATTCAACTCCAACTTTATTTATATGAGTTTCCAGATTTGACTCCAAGATGAAACCATTCCATGGGTACTAATACTCTAAGAAGAACATTTTCAAAAGGAAAACAAAGCATGTCACCAAAGAATAATGTTATAACGGAAGAGAAAATTCATAGTCAAAGCAAAGTTATTAATTTGACTAAACTTATAATTTAGACAAGTACTCAATGTTCTTCATTTGATAGATTAGTTACTCACAAACAACCCAACCAGCTTTCTTGTATAATAGAGGCAGCCAACATCCTGGTTTACAAAGCTAATTTTACCAATTGTCACTCATTACAGCATAGAATTCACTGATTCAAACTACTTATAATTATCTTTACCTCTTCCAAAACCCCTGAAGAAGTTTTCCCCCCCTCAACTGTTGTAACACAAACATAACGAAGTGGACTTAGCACACCACGATACTGATTCTAATGTCCAAAGGAGTTAAATAGCAATCAAAAATAGTGTATTTTTGTGTCTTCTAATAAATAAACACAACAGAACCAAAACTGAAAATGTAAGAACTACAAAACCAGTAATTGAATGCCCACAGATCAGTATGAAATCGGGAAATTGTATATAGATACTTAAACTGGATGAACAGATCAAGTACAAGTGTTTAACACTATGTCCTTAAGACAAGAATCCACCCCCGCTTATGAGATTTATGATGTCTGCTTCCCATTATATAATGTTCTCTCATAAACGGAAGAAGCAATTCAATATGTGTAAGGACCCGTAATTTTACATAACTTTTCCGGAATAATGTTGGGTAAATGTGAGGAATTAAATTTTGACTTGAGGGGCCGAAGAGAGAGCATTTTGAATGCATTTGGGTGTGTTTAATACACATTAGAAAGTCTAGGGGTGAAAGTGTAAGAGGATGAGAGTATAAATACATTTTTTGTGCTAGCATTTTGAACAAAAAACAGCCCTCTCTCTCTCTGCCTCTGCTCTCTCTCTCTCTCTCTCTCTCTCTCTCTCTCCTCCATTTTCTTGCTTCAAAGCTCCAAGAATTCACAAAACCTCTAGTCTCCTTCATAAACCCCACCTAAAATCACATTCTCTACGCGTTTTGAAGCTTGTATTGCACTCATTTCACACCAAGAAACCCCATTTCGGGTTGGAGCAAATTGGAAGTTAGGGTTTTCATTTACCCACTCATTTCAAGCTCAAACCTTGAGTTAGGAAGACAAATTCTACTCCCTCTAGTTATATTTAGGTGATATATAGCATATAACTTGCTCTTGTTTCTCAAATCCTTTAAATTCATGTTTTGCTCCCATGGTTGGTTTGTTTGAGTTAAATTTTGTAATCTATGATTTGAGTACTTGTTTGTTGAAATTGATGGTTGTTTGACACTCCCTTGAGGTCCATTAGTCACTCTCCATATCCAATTTTTGGCCCTAAGCTTCACATTTATGTTTGGGTTGAAATTCCACACCTACAATGGTGAAAATCTGTCTGTTTTCTGGGCAGTGAGCTGCTGCCCCTGTTTTCCAGAAGCTGTCCCCTGTTTTGGGGTGGTTTTAGGCCACCCTTTGATGACCGTTTGGTCCCCGATCGTCCATATCTTCGTGTTGTTGACTCATACCACCATTTTGAACACCGAATCCACTTCGAATTCATAAAATTGACCCCTGGACACTTGAATTAACAAATTTGATGTTTAACGTATTGGACACGCGTCGGTTGATACATTTTGGCGAAAATGGTGAACTTTTGAAAAGAAATGGAATTTTTGGGAACTTTTGAAAGACAATGGTTTTAATTTAACCTTATTGGATAAAATGAACTCTAAGGATCATCTGTTTGATGTCCCTAGCCATGGGTGCACGGAGCCCGCAAAATCCGGCAGGGGTGTACGGAGCCCATGAAATCCGGCAGGGGTGCACGGAGCTCATGAAATCCTGCAGGGGTGACGGAACCCACGAAATCCGGCAGAAGGATATTTTCCTATTTAATGGATGAATGTTTTCTTATGAAATGTCGGTTTTGATGTAATTGGGTTAACTTGACGTATTTGGTAAAATTTGACTTCCGTTATGCGAAAAATGAGGACTTTGGCAATAACTTAGACTTGGTGGGATACTTAAAAAATGGTTTTGGTTTATACAAGGGTCTTATCCATCATCATACTTATCCATTATGCATGTATCATGTTTATACACTTAGTGCTAGTAGAAAAGTTTTCCTACTGGGCTAGTGAGCTCAACCTATCAATTTTCAGGTACTCGGCATGGAGCATGAGATGTGGTGCTTGTGAAGTGATGCATGCATGGAGCTTACTCATGAATGAAGTTATTTTTCCATCTTTGTGTATATTTTTGGAAAGATGATTTTGTAACTTCTATAGCTTATTTTTTTGACAATTTGACAATGTAATAACTTTTAACTTTGTATTCATGAATCCGGGTTATGGACGCTAGTGGACAAAACTTGTTTATTTGGAATGGTAGAATCTTATTATGTATGACTTTGGTCTTGTCCCATGTGTATTTTATTTTATTTTTGTGTTATAAAATTGAGGGCGTGACAATATGTATGCCCGGCAAACCAAACAAATGTTATGTAATTTTTCATTTGAATAGACTCGGACTAGATGGATGCTAGAACAATTTCAATGAGTACGACAAAGGCTAGTTGAGCTGAAATTGCTCTAATAAAATTGAAGGTTGTTATGAAATAGCTCTAAATAAGAACAACCCTCACTAGCTGGTCGAACATAAGCACGACAAAGGCTACTTGAGCTCAGTAGTTGATAGCATGTAGACTGAACCCAAATGAGTTGAAACCCTAACTTCACAATTTCTTGTTTCACAAATTTGAAACCCTAAGTTCACAAATTTAAAAAATATGAAACTCTAACTTCACAATTTCACAAATCTGAAACCTTGACTTCACAAATTCGAAACCCTAACTTCAAATGACAACAAGAGAAGAGGAGGACGAGAGATACCTTTTCATGCAGGGTTCCTTCACGATCGGAGTTTGGAAAGATAGAGTGGAGTGGCGACCTCACCTCGTTGTCCTCGATCGCGAGACCTCGGTTCACTCTCAAGTATTCTCTCTCTGTTTTGAATCACATTATGTGAGAAAGTGGGGAAAACGAGTGAGTTTGAGTTTGGGGAACATTGATCGGAGTCTGGAAGAGTCGTGGAGCTCGTCGTCGTCGTTCGTTATTGTTCTCTCAGGAGTCGCCTCTCTCTCTTTTCTCTCGAAGTTAGTTGCGTGAAAATGAGGGGGGGAAGAAGTTAGGGTTTTGGTTGTGACCCTTGACCCTTAAAGGGTCAAGTTTAATGAAGGGTGTTCAACTTCAATGAAAGGTTGAGTCTGGGCCGTTGGATTGAATCCAACGGTTGCAATCAAATGGTCCGGATACTGTGCATAATAGGGAGTCCGGATTAGAAGTGAAATGTATGTATATATATATATATATATATATATATATATATATATATATATATATATATATATATATATATATATATATAGAGGTAAACTTCTTATCTAGACTTTTCATTTCCAAACCTCACGATCCAAACATTTTTTGACGATCCTATCCGTCCAATGTGTTTAGAAGGTGTTTTCAAGGGTTTACGTGGGAAATCTTCAAAAAAAATACCGGGAAGGGCTTGATCCAAGCAATTTTCGCAAAAGATTTCAAAAAATAATTTGCAACACAAAAAAAACATTTTTTCTTATTTCCGGGAGGTGTGGATTAGAAGTTTTTTGTATATATATATAAATACGCCAATTACCCAATCCGGGATCCCAGATTGGAGTTTTTTTGGTGCTTTGATGCTTTTAAAAATTATTTTTGGAAAATCCGAGTTGTCCAATGTGTTCAAAAGGTGTTTCCAAGGGTTCACGCGGAAAATCTTCAACAAAATAAATACAGGGAAGGGCTTGATCCAAGCAATTTTTCGCAAAACTGTGTATTTACAATTTTACGAAAACTGCTTGGATCAAACCCTTCTCGGTATTTTTTTTTGAAGATTTCCCGCGTGGACCCTTGAAAACAACTTTTGAACACATTGGACGGCTCGGATTTTCAAAAAAATATCGGGAAGGTGGAGTCCCGGATTAGATCTAAACTATATATATATATATAGTCCTTATCTAGTCCGGGCTCCCGGATCCGGGACTTATAGTTCTAGATCAAAATTTCACGATCTGAACCGTTCAATGAATTTAAAAGGTGCTTTTAAGAGTCCACGCGAGAAATAATCAAAAATAAAAAATAAAAATACCAGGAAGGACTTGATCCAAATAGTTTTTCACAAAACTGTACGGTTCGGATTATGCAAAAACAATTTTTAAAACCTCAAAAACACCATTTTTTTTCAATCCGGGATCCTTGACAGGATCACTGGTAGTATATATATTAGTGGATTTTCTAGTCCACACCTCCCGGAAATAAGAAAAACATGATTTTTTTTGTATTGCAAATTATTTTTGGAAAATCTGATCCGTCCAATGTGTTTAGAAGGTGTTTTCCAGGGTTTCGCCGAGAAATCTTCAAAAAAAAAAAAAAACCGGGAAGGGCTTGATTCAAACAGTTTTCGCAAAAAATGTAAATATATATTTTTTGCGAAAACTGTTTAGATCATGCCCTTTCCGGTATTTTTTTTAAAGATTTCTCGCGTGGACCTTTGAAAACACCTTCTGAACACATTGGACGGATCGGATCGTCAAAAGAATGTTTGGATCATGCGGTCCGAAAATTAAAAGTCTGGATTAGAAGCAAACCCTATATATATATATATATATAAGGTAACACTTCTTATCCGAACTTTTGATCCAAAAATTTTTTTGACGATCCAAGTCGTCCAATGTGTTCAGAAGGTGTTTTCAAGGGTTCTCGGAAAAAATCTTCAAAAAAAAAAAAAAACCGGGAAGGGCTTGATCGAAGTAGTTTTCGCAAAAATATATAAATACAGTTTTTACGAAAACTGCTTGGATCAAGCCCTTCCCGGTATTTTTTTTTGAAGATTTTTCACGCGGACCATTGAAAACACCTTTTGAACACATTGGACGGACTGGATTTTCCAAAAATAATTTTCAGCACAAAAAAGCCAATTTTTCTTATTTCCGGGAGGTGTGGATGTGAAATTTTCCATATATATATACACACAAACTTACATGAATAAATATAAATATTTCATTGTCCGGTTAAGTTAATCCACAATTCCTAAGCAAAAATCCATGGATGGAACCATATCTCACGGTTATCTAACTTTTAAATCCATGTCTGGACCATTAATTCATTGATTGGACCAAAATGTAAGGTTCGATCCAGTTTTGCAGTTCACCAATTTTTTTTGTGCAATCCTAATTAAAACAACTAATGAAGGAATAGGTCCACTAAATAAATTATTAGATTGGGAAATTAGTTAGCGAGCAAAAAAATTAAGAAATCAGTTGATTAAGCTCAAGCTGTGTATGTTTAGTTTATTGAATCATAGAATAGGTATCATTTGTTTTAGTTTGGGGAATTAGTCTTTGAAGTGAAAGAATATGTTGGTAAAATGGAGCATTAGATTAGAAAATTAACGATGGAAAAAAAGGTTCATTCAGTGTATCTAAATCAAATTATGTATGGCCCCATCCAAAGTAATCATTATCTGCATTAAACTAAAGCCCAATCCCACCAAAGTCGTCGCTAGGCCGCCACCATTGCTGCTAAAAAGCTGGAGAATGTCTCCAGGACTCACCCGATCGAAGAGCTAAAACACGCATCTGTTTTTTCATATCTAAGCCACCAAAACCCAAAAATAACAGGGAGATAGATCTTTCTGTAGGGGAAATTTCAACTTTCAACCATGCCATAATCATGAAGGAGAGGGGGCAGTGGCTTGGGGCTGTTTCTGCGCTCAAGTCTTTTATTAGTCCTCTCCAACCAAAGAAGTAAAATCTGTTTTTAGATAAAATAACCTTTTTAACCTGTGTACACACTTATCTCTCTTCCCCTCTCTTCTCCCTCAATAAGACTCTACTTCCTTCTTCAGTTTTGGACCCAACGGTTCATGTTATCGTTGATGATTGGATTTCAAGTGAATCACCCGGTAAACCTGCGTTTGCTACCATAGGGAAGATGATTCGGAGGGATATAGGGTAAAAAAGACATTTCATTACTAAAACGGTGATCATCATTTTCCACCAGGATTATGCCAAACTTGGGAATCCCTGATGAGTTCCTTCCATTTGGAAAGTTTCCTCCACACGTCTATTTTTTCAAAAGATTTGCAAGTCTGGAAAACTACAAAGTTGGATGCAGATACATCATCTAGCAAGAGAAAAATACGCACATTCTAATATCAGGATGATTTAGTAGTTCATAAAACGGATAGAGAATTAGCTAAGCTTCCTTGAACTGCTAATACCTGAAATTTCAGATAAAAATTGCCCCCAAAATGAAATGCATATCTTGAATGGCAATTAAATGATTGTTTGGAAATCTTCCAAATCAGCCATATCCCAGCTCCATAGTTAAGAGTTTGGTGCAATGAAGATTGTTTACCTTGGTTTCGGGGAAAAACAAAAATTAGCAAGCTTTCAATTAATAGTTCTCAGAACCCCCAAAAAAAACCCTACTTCAACGAAAAGATCATTGGAGATAAGAAGAAATGGTTGGCATTAAGAAGTTAAAAAAACTCCTCTTAAATGTCCTACACTTGATGAACATGAATTGCCATCTACATCTATGATAGTAATATTCAGCATTTCATGCAGTTTGGGGAAAAATATAAGTAGGACGCAAATCAAATCCTACTCTACTTGCCCACGCAAATGTTAGTTCAGAGAGAGAGAGAGAGAGAGAGAGAGAGAGAGAGAGAGAGAGAGAGAGAGAGAGAGAGAGAGATCTGCGAAACAATGGCACATCAATTTTTCCCCTTGCAAACACAAACCTGATTTAGGACCAGAGAGATTGCTTAGTTTTTTAAGAAACAAGTGGGTCCTTGCATCGCAAATGAGTCACCATTCGAGCTGCAAAATAGGTAGTTGGGTTAACACCTGTCACAGAAAAAGCCGTCGAAGGCAAAACCTATACTTCTGGAGTGAATATAAATCAGGAGTCTGAGATGTGCAGGAGAAACCTGTAAAGCCTCCATAAGCTTGAAGCGAAGACTATGAGCCTGTGTGTTTGTTGAACTGAGAAATGAGGTCTTCAAGTTCATCAACAATAGCCTTATAGCAGAAAATGTATTGATCCTGCAGAACAGTGAGTATTATCCAAAGTCAGGGTAGGAAGCAAGGGGAAAAAACAATGCAGTACACAAAATAGAATCACAATCTCATTGCAGCTCTTTTTACTTTATAACAGGTGCAAGTGAATCCCTAAGAAGCAAGAATAAGGATAATTCATACAAAATGGCGCGATATGAACATGCTGACAAGGTAATTTTAACAAATGAGGCATTTACACAAGGGCATACTTCATGTACAATACCAAACTAAGCCTTGGATCCCAACAGATTGGCACCAGCTACTTGAATCATTTTTATGCTCCAACATAAGTACTTATTTCTCATCATAAATACTAGGGAGGGTTTAACAAGTATAAAAATCCAATTCATAAAAATAATCATCAGCTTTCAAGTTGTTTTCTTCAACCATACACCAGAATCTTTCTTTTTGATAAGTGAACTAAAGCAAAAACATGAGGGTTGATCCCAAACAGGTTCAACTCCTAAAAAGCAAGCAAAGCAGAAAGAAACAGATGCCGCTATTACATGGCAATGGAATAGCAGCCAAAATTTCTCTCCTGGACTCATCCAGTGAGAAATAAGACCAATCCATACAAGGTAATGGTTATGAAGCATAAGACTCTCCCCCTGAATTTATTATATTCCACTTTAGAGTACGGAAACTTTGGTGTACACCAGATAACATCACCAACATTAGATTTACAATTTTTAGTGGAGAAAAAAAGTGTGGTAGCTTGTATGTCAAGGAAAGTTGTGGTACCATTTAGAGCTAAGTAAGTGACCTATTGCTAAAACAATTGCTTTCAACATTTACTTCCAAGGATTTGCCCGAAATTGTTGTCAAAGCTAGTTGATCAAATAACCTCTGTTATTTGAACTCTGCTGATGTTGGCTTCAGGGTATAAAATTATCAGTTCACCGACTAGTAAAAGTGACATGTCCTCAATAGATCAAGAATTGGAATGTGAAGCACCAAATCAAGAAGGAACTCTACCAATGTTTGAATCATTCCAATTCGCTGTGACCTAAACATTGTTATGGTATTCATGAGATCCAATGCAGACATATCCCCAACAAGGATTCTCTGGATTGTATTATGGATGGCACAATAAGTTCCAGTTCGTCCTATACCAGCACTGCATAAGAAAATAAAATGTCTCTGAGTCAGGAATGTACGTATAATATACTTATGAAAATCATGGAAGGAGCATATGTGATAAACACAAGGTAACCTGCAATGGACGACTATTGATCCAAGAGTGGTTGGTACACCGCAAGTTCTTTTGAATATATCACGGACAGCAAGGGTATTTTTGGGAACTCCATGATCAGGCCATTCAGGATATTGAATGTGCAAAACTGATAGTGGTGGCTCTTCTGACTGCAAGAAAATAAATAGCGAGGAAAAGAGACTTAGTTATCCAATCTTTCCCTATTATCCCCTTTCTATGCGCAAAATTAACTCTCTAAAGTCTCTTAGCTGCTTTAGTAGAAAGCACCAGCATAGAGCACCAGAATACACCAGCATAGAGCACCAGAATACACATTTAGTAGCTTCAGCCCCTTCCCTAGCGAAGAAATCCACTAAGTTGTCGATTTTAGATCAATTTAACATTTCACTGGTTGACAACTAAGAACAGTGTCACCTGCTGCAATCAAGGTCATTTTCCCTACGCATAACAGGAAAATAAACTTGTACAACTATATGTATTGCACCTTACATTTAGTATTAAATGTCTCTCTTTTAAGAGGACCAAGTTGCATATACTACTGTTGACAATGTGGTACAGAATGATTACGAAATTTAATTGTTAGTCTCTCTTTCATAATGTTTTATTGTAGTCTCCAAAGTCTCTTTCATTCCTCATCTTGAAAATCCTCTATTGCATTCTTTAGGTTAAGAGAGAAGAATATTCGCAAACCAATATTATGGGTGATTTACGATGAGATACGTGATACAGACTGCTAAGTAATGGGCCTTTTTCAACTCACTGTAACTGAGTCCACAAACTTTTGGGATTGAGCAAATTCGAAATGCATCTGTAAAAGCAAAGTTATTCTATTTGTGCTCACACAATAAACTGCTAGTCCATCAAAAGGTCCAACACTGAGCATGGAAGCATGTTGTGTTGAACAAAAAAACACACAAAATAAATTGCTGAAAGAAGCCAGCCAAAAGGGATGAGCAGATGAACAAAGCCAGGATTTAGTAGTGATGAGGGTGGCCAAGAACGTTCACGACAAAGTACCAATACTGGAAGATTTTACAAAGAAATAATGCACACACAAGCACATATTTATGCATAACAAATCAGCCACCACCACTGACAAACCCCATGGATGTGGGTACTGTGGTAGAGCTGGCCATTAATAAACCTAGGGTGGTCAAGTCTTTCATTACTTTTTCTAAGTTTTTGGTGAATCCTTGTTACTAATATCTTTGCCAAATAGTAGCAACATGAGGCAGAAAAATTTGAACAACAATTAGAAGTGTAACAAGCCATCAACCTCACGGTTAAACAACTCAAGTCTCTCGACTTCACTCAAGTTCCTCAACCCGTTGAAGCTTTTCAACCTTGTTGTAGCCACCAACTCAGTTGAGTTAATTCCTAATCATCATTCTACAAGTCCAGCACAGCTTAGGATCTTGTTTTATGATTTCTTGTACTCCACTTTTGTTAATTTTCATAAATAAAAGCTGGCTTTTTCTTTATGGTTATTTTCTTCTTCTCACAAAGTTGGGAAATTTTAAGTCCTCGCTCGTAGGCAAACAACGAACCATACTGTGGCCTCACCCTTTCGGGTCGTATGATGTTATTCACAACATTTAGGCCAACTAAAAATATTTCCCAAACATTTTTGCCAACTTATAATAATATATTTCTAAAGGTTTACTAAAAGTACAAGAATTACATCTTTAAGTATTGGACCAAAGGAAAAGAAATTAAAATAATAACCAGGAAAAAGAAAAAGTGAAGGAACAAACAAACAAATTGTTTTTTTTGCCAACATTGTATACATCAGTGGGGTTAGAGGGGAATTAGTGGGTTAACCAAAGGGAGATATCTCTCCATAGACTCGAAGAGGAGAAAAGGTTTTTAAGTGGGGATGCTTCTTAAAACATGGAGGAATACAACATTTCGGAACAATAATTTTAGTATTTATAGAGGGGTTATCTAGTATCTATAGAGGGGTTATCAGACGGCTAGGGGATGAGAAGGTCACTACCTTCACACAACTGAAACAAAAAGGATGTTGCAAGTGTTGACCCCTCTTAATCAAGGTGATAATGAGTCAGACTTCAGATACACAGATATTGCTTGTCAAAAATCCATTCCTATTCAATCAAATAACAGTTCTTCAGTCCACACACATGCTGTCACCAGACCCTCTAATCATCAAAACAAAAACAATGTCTAGAAACTCTTCATATGATGCTTCTAAAATTTTAAATATGCATAATGTCCACCGTAAAAAGTTGAACCCTTCTGGTACTTCGACCAAGAGTTGGTCAACTGACCTTTGAGTCTACATTATTTATCCTAACCTTATCAGCAGCAATATTCATCAGATGCTAATTCCATCAGCTTTTGGTGTGGCCTTCTTTTGGGTGACATTTCGTTTCATTTTAGCACCAACAGACGCCAAGGGCATAACTATGAAATGACTTCAACCACACACATTGCGCAAGATTAGCTGAACTCATTACAGCAATCAGCTTTTTGCTGCATCTGTAAGGAGAATGCCAACAAAACTATGTTTACAAAAGAACCACAAATCCCCAAAAAAAAAAAAAAAATAAATAAAAAATAAAAATCCAGATAACTTTTTGTAGTAAATGGCTGTCAATTTATTCTCTTAAAAGATGTAATATTTAGGGCCAGAACGATAATGCACAAAAGAAGGCGTTTACTTTTGACATATTTATGCACCAATTGCATTAACACTTTAATGAGTTTTGTGACCAATACAACACTCGTGCTATGTGAAAAACTGAATCCAGAGAAGCTTTTAAAAAAAAGGCGACTAGGGGATAGCAAATGGCCAACACCTAAATCTAAGGTGCTATCAGATCTAATATTTGGCACGTGTCAAGATGGGGATCTTCTCCTCAGGCAAGAAACTAAGCAAGTGATCAGCCAACATTGAAAGAAATGAATATTCTTTCTTCAGCAATCCTTTAATCTCAAGATCAAACATTCTACACTCATATGGAATCCGTCTCCACAACAATAACAGTAGTTACAGTACCCAAGTAATCCCCAACCGAGTCCATATCCAGTTCAGTCAAAATAGGTAATCTTTTTAGTAGAGCTCCCAGAGTTACGAACATAAAAAAAGGTATTTCCACATGAAGTTTTTGAACAAATAACATATATGCACATGTTTTCATATTGAAGTAATAGCAACATTTGGTTTACCAAGACTCAGACTTGGTTAATTACATTTATCCATTTCACATTTAGCCTCATTGCCTTCGGTAATGTAAAATGTTAGACCTTTTCATCACTTCAAAAATGTTAACCTTACCTCCATATAGTTCACCTCCAAGTGGCGCAACACTACTGCAGTGTCAGTAGTCCTTATCCACTTGGTGACAATACAGATGTTACCAAATTCTCTTGGGCCATCCTCTGCCTGGAAATAATCTCCACATTTCACCACCTGCATGAAGTTTCAGCAAGGACAAATACGAAATAATTCCCAAGGAAAACAGTACAAATGAATTAGAAGTACAAGAATTTCATACACTCAAAGATTAATCCAAATGAATCCGAGAAGGATATATAAAGACATGACAAAAATCTCTTCATTGTTTATATGCACAGAGGACATACCAAAATCTCAAGTTATCAGTCTAATAGAAGAATTATAAACAAAAACATAACAATCGCACTTCGCATGCACTAATCGAGGTGGCCAAGAGCACTTTTGAGTATATTGACAAAGCAATCATAGAAAACATACACACACAACTTATGGGTTTCAAGTCTATGTGGAGGCAACAGTTTCAATTTTGCATCCCTTCAGCAAATTTGCATGTATTGGTTAACAAATGCTCGACTGGTTTCCTTCAGGGGGCTTCAGCAGGGGATCCCTGTCTCTTCTGCTTTTAATTTTGGTGGAGGAAGTTTAAGCCCTTCCTTGGGGGAAGAGTTGTGCAGGGTGATTTCATGGAAGAGATTAGGGTTGACTCAGCAGCTGATGGTCATTTGTTGGTTTTCCATGTGTTTTTTTGCCAATGATAAACATTTATTTGTGGGATGAATCCCGTTCAGCTAGGCTACCTCAGTAACATTCAATTGAGGTTTGAGACTGTCTCTAGATTATGCCTAAAAGTCCAACCAGAGTTGATTCCGGCTGGGAGGTGCCTAAGGCATTTGCTTGGTAGCAGGGTTAGTCCCTTCCAGTAACTTATCTTCACCTCCCTCAAGTGCTTCTGTTAAAGCCAAGGTTGTTTGGGGCGGGGTAGTAGAGAGGTTTTAGAGGGGATTAGTGGGGGCTCTGACAAAGTACAATAGGACACATGTGAAAGAGCATCCGACATGTGCTGGTGACTAAGTGTTGGTATCAGACACGGATTGCCCACCTTCTTAGAATCATACATGCTTTTTACCACTAGAATGTGTCTGTTACAAAGGCGCTGACAACAGGATCAGCCAAGCCAAGTTACAGCAAATGCTAGCATTAGGTATCACTGGACATATTAACATATCATCTCAAATATAAAATACTTCATGAATTAACTAGGAAACTGCAATGAAAGAACAAAAACTAGCTAGAACTCCATAGGCCAGGATTACCCTGTAATTGTCAACCAATCGAGTGAGCATCACAATAACAGGGCAACGATACTGCATTATCATCTCCCAGAAGTCTTCAAATGTGTAAGGCATTGGACCTTGTGTGGCTATGAACCGAGAAATGCCCTCAGCTGAAGAAGTCTGTAATTGAAAGAGGTATTCTCAGAGGTTTATCAAAGCACAATCCATTTACCAAAAAGTAATACTAGTAAATGTTAGTGGACTGCTACATACGAGTGGTTCCAGATGGCAAGGAAACGTTCAAACCTCTATGAAACTTGCATTGATATAACCCCTTGCTGCTGGTCTGTAATCCTTGCACGGGTTAAGAACAACCCTGTTTTTGTCAACTGATAAAAATGCATTTGGAGACTATCATCATCTCCCATCACATGACATAGATAATTCTAGTTTCTCACATAAAAGAAGTTAACCAGATTACATACATGGTATGACATCAGTATAGCGGTTTTTGTCAGAATTGACACTGTCAAGAGCCACAGAGCATCTACTCTTTGCATGTGATGGGCTCATCCTATTGCTCTGTAAAACATAACAGAAGTTCGTTCAGAGAAGGAAAAAAAAAGGCACTAATGCGCAAGTGTCACAAGGAGAATCACTTCGCAAAAGTTTAAAGTTTAAACAAAAAAGAAATCCAAATGCACGCTGAGACACATATGTTTTTAGGTTTTATGGAACTAAAGAATAGAAAATGCCTGCATCGAGTTCTAGAACAATTAACTCTAATGGAAGCTGTACCAACATTGGCTAACAGAGATGTTGAAGAAAGATTTTTCACATTCAAGCAACTCTGAGTAAAATTGAAAGGGGAAAATTTAGTACCACCATGTAATATGTGATAGTATGCTTTAAATGACCTTAAAGATTTGTTTTGGTGTAGTCATGTAGAATGAATAAAATAACCACATGTATTTGCGCAAACAAGATGGATAAAGCTTTTGACAAAAAAAAGCAATGGATAAAGCTTTTGACAAAAAAAGCAGGAGTTTAACTGCACACAAGGAATTTACACGGACCTGCCAAGTTAAAACAGAAGTTCAATTCATGCTATCCCCAAAAGGAATGGTGAAAAAGAACTAAAAAAACAAAAAAAAAAGACCAAACTTTATAAAGTTCTCCTCCCTCCCACTCTCCAAAATGTCAAAGTGTATTTGTTTGAAATACTATTCCGCACCTTGCACATAAGAAACAAGCACTTAACCAAAAACAAACATGGAGAAATAAAAAAACATTTCATTTCACTTACCCATCAACTTGGAATATCAATTTTCCCAATCAAAAATAAACTAGGAATATCAATTTTGTAGAGTCGGTATTAAACCACCCCTTCTCCATGGAACAAACTGTATTTTAGTTAAGAAGTGTCATGTGGCTTTAGTCAAGATCTGTTCAAGGTTAAGCCAAATTTAATAACCATCAACTTGTATTGTTCCCTGCAGTTTTCTCTTCACATGTTAGATCATAAGATGACCTATTGTCACTATCGCTTAAAAGCTTTGAGGAACTAGAAGATCACAATTCTTGTCTTGATATAGCGTCCCAAGACAACTAGACATGATGATTTACGCAATTCGATAGCTATTTTTCTTTCGATCTGATTACTCGAAAGAAAACTTGCCATAGCTCTTACTCCAGAAGCTATATACTTCCACATATAGTGGAAGAACATATGCATTTGTACTTCCACAGGAAAATCAATACCAAGCAAAAAGAGTTATCTATCTCTCATACATTGTACGGCTACATTAGCACTACTGGAATTACTTTGTGCTTTTTATTTTTGTAATAACCAGTGTTTGAGTCCACTTACGCACAAGTCGACTAATCCTGGGGCATGAGGCCTGAGCTTAACGACCAAGCAAATGTCCAGCAGCGCCTAGCCGACCAGTAGCAAACTAATCCCGCCTAGCAGCCAACTAATCGTCCCAAGGCCTAACGTAACTCCTAGGTAATACAATTAGAAATGCTAAACTTGAAAATTAAAACTCAATGAGAGGGTGCCACTGTATGACAGTAATCCTTTACGACATTTCTGATGTTTCATTCACCTTCTCAGCATGAATACTTGCACACACATTAACACATAGGCGGAAAACAAACACCCGATCACAAGCCTATATTAGATCGACGTACACAAATCTGAGTGCAAAATTGCAATGGATTTGGCGAAAACCTGTAAGAAGGAGAATTCCTTCTGGATGGCCCCAGGCGTCAGGAGCTTGTCCTTGAAAGCTCCGACAGCGTCGTTGCAGCGACGGAGCTGGTCAGGAGAGAGGGATAGCGGCGGAAGAGGAGAATTGGCGTCGGAGAAAGTGAAGGGTTCGGCAGAAGAAGTAGAGGAGGCCGCGAGTGGTTCTCCGTCGTTGGTCGCCATCGCCGATCTCCGACGGCTGCTAGGGCGACTGGAAATGGCGTTCCCCGTGGCTCCTGATTCGTGTTCGTTCGAACAAACACGCACAGTCACTCTCCGTATCTCGCTTCCTCTTGTCGCTTTAAATCATTTTCACAGGTCCCCGCGAGTGAATCTTTGCCGCCTCGCAACAATAACAAAACCCATTAAGGCTGAGTTTTTGAATAGATTTTATGAAATAAAATAAAAAATCTCATTTTAGTTGGTGTTTTATGAGAGGGTGATAAAAAATCACCTTGGTTTTCCAATGGATAAAATCTACTAGTGATAAAATCTCCACTAATGCCATTATTACCATTTTACCCTCCTTTTTGTTTCATTACATGAACACACAAAACATCTCTTTGTTCCTGGCGGTGGCTTGAGATTAGTTCCTAGTTGTCCCATACCATTTTACCAGGTTCTTTGCCAACACTTAAAACTCAACTTATCATCTAATAATGCAATTTTAGCATCTAGTGATGCAATTTCAGCACTTATAATCAGTTTTACAGCAAATAAAAATAGTTTTCTGCACCAAAATGCACAGTTTCAGCAACTATTTCACATTTGCAGCACCTAGATTCCCTCTCTCCAGCACCTAATTTCCAATTTTCGATCCAAGAATAAAATTACACCAATTACGTGCAGCAACGCAGGAAAATTTTGGACAACTCCTTGAGCGGAAGTAGTATAGTCTTGGCATCATCATCCCCACGATCCCGATCATCGCCAAATAGGACTAAATCGCGATTGAAAACAGGGAAAATCTGGCGGAATTCATAGCCGTCATGCGAGATCTCATCTGGTTTAGTCTCAAGATTTCCGCGTGTCTGGCGAATTGAAATCGTCGGGCCGAGGAGGAGGTATGAGATTTGTTGTCGGTGGCGCCGGGCGGCCGATTTGAGCAAGCCGACGGAGGAGGAAGTAGTTGTTGAAGCCGGGACGTAAGGATAGAGCTTACTGCGTGGTTCGCTTGGAGTCAGCTTGGTGGTTTCCATCAGAGTCGTGAGGGGTGAGGGGTGGAGGATGGGTTATTTTTCTGTACTGATGGATCTGAAGGAAGAAGAAGGTAAATGTGAAGGCAAATGTCAAGGTTATAATCGTAATTTTACTTTCCATTTGGAGTAGATGAACATGTGGCAATAGTGGGTTGGGATAAAATCAGATCTCCATTTTATCTGTTCGGAAATGATGTAGATAAAATCAGCTGTCCATTTTATCAAAAATCCATTCAGAAACTTGGCCTAAGTACCCAATAACTGGGAGTCTAGGCGGGAATAGATAGGACACAGACTTAACCTCTAGCAATAAATGCACAAAGTGACTGTTCTCAAAAAATCACTGAAACAGATGGATTGGAGACAGACCTAACCTTTGGCAATGAATGCACAAAGTGGTCGCTCACGTATCACCACTAAAAAACAAAGGTCCTGTAATCATCCGCGTTTGTTTGAAGAAAACATGCCCTCAAATCAAAGCCAAAAGGCATCAGAGAGGGCAAACCCAAAAATCATTTTGATTTATGTGCACATTACCGTGATTCTTTTATTCAGCATCCAGAGTATTGGCGTTGCACAACTTGAAGTGAATCTTTGCCGCATGCGGAGGAAAAATTTGGGGTCAATTGAAGTGAAGTAAACTTCCCAATTTGTGGCTCTTTTTGTTCATTTTGGTTTTCAACAACCGATTTTGTCAATTATTATTTAATTATTAATCTTATTTTTAAATATTATTTTTATTTTTCTCTTTATCTCTCTCCAATCATTAATACCTATTTTTTAAAATTATTATCCATATTTCTCTCTCTAATTGTTACAAAAACTAAAACTCAAACCAAACACAACATTCAATTCCTCTTTCAAGGCTTTGCAACAATGCAGACAAGCCGCGTTGGCACAGGTCGAACCCCTAAAATTGGGATTTGAGTCTAGCTCAGTTTGTATGAGCTTCTACTTAAACGAGTTGAGGTATCAAGCTCTCTTCTAAGATGACTCCTAAAATAGCCACTAAGTAAAGGGTGTTCAATGTATGTTAAAGATTAAGGAGTGTGAGAGCACTTTAATAGACTCTTTAAAATTGGCTCCTAAACTATTTCCTAAGATTATTTATGGACACCCAAATTGAGTGGGGCCCCATTTCTCTCTCTCTCTCTCTCTCTAAACTTAGCTAAGATGAAAGGAGCAAGTATGGATTATGATTTTAAGGAATGAATTTGAGGAACTTATAGAAGAAATGAGAGAGTTATATCTAATATACAAGGAACGAAAAGCGTAATTAATACGTGACATGACCAAATACATATTGACTAAAGGATGTGACAACACAAGTAATACATAGTAGGATAGTATGTGAAAACTCAGCGAAAACCCCCATGAGGGAACAAAAATAATGTCCAACCACACACGCCAACAGGAATCCCATCTCTACAAAGAGTTTCACGGCCATAGCATAATTCGAAGAGAATCATTAGTTGACGAGATAGTAACTTGCCCAAAAAGTGACGCGAGAACATATAAATAAGAAAGGGAATTTAGAGAAAATTGAGGTAAGCATTGTTGGCAAATAAATTTCAACTAAAGTTTGATGTATACTGTCAAATTAATCATGTTAAACCTATAGGCTAAGTGACTCATCAAAGGGGCCATGGTAAAAGTTATGTTGAGTCAATAAATATATGTTAGTCTACGGAATATTTAAGTTATGTTGATCAAATGAGCCCGCGAACTAATAAATATGTTGAGCTCGCGATCCACTAATATGATGAGCCCGCGTTGGGCCCAACAAAATCACACAAGACGTAGATCCAAGAAAATACTTAAGTATTTCTAAGGAAGCGGAAGAATATTCCAAGGTGGATGTCATTAGATGAAACCACCGTTTGAAATTGAATAGAGGAGGGAGATAGGATGAGATACCATCCTAATCTCTAACGATAATTCAAATTCAAATTAAGATTGACATATAAGTATCTGGTGGTTGAAGCACTCTATAAATAAGAGGTCTATCATCAAAGGAAGGGACCTCTCTCCCCTCAACGTAGAAACTATACAGGGAAAGAGAAATTAAGAAGAAAGCACAACAGAAAAAAGTAGAGGATATACACTGCTCAAGCAACTTGCATTCTTCAACCTGCAATCTTCAATAAACTTCGAAGACCAATCAGTGTAACCATCAACGAGAGATAGGTAAAGGGTTCTAATCTCCTAAATATAATGTATTCTTTAAATTACTGTTGATGTAAACAATGGGCTTCAAACCCAAATTTCAATACAAACAAATTTGTTCCCTCATCTTCTCTTGTATTTAATTTATTATTTTATTCTTCATTAATCGAAGCTTTTACTTTCATTGTATGTAATTAACTATTTGGATTCCCAAATCGAAAATAGGATCCTTCAAGCAAACAATCAACATTGTTCACTTGAACAATGGATATATGTTATATGAATTTCAAATTGTAGTTGAAAATCTTTTAAGGTTCAAAATTTGTGTCTACAGATTTCTAGCAAGCCTAGTGTGACCAATTTCTCTTCTCATTTTTTGAAGAATAAAACAAATACTGAAACTTGCTTTCTAATAGTGTCCTTCCCTTGATTCAATAGTTTATTTGAATATGGAAGTTGCAATCATGAAGACTAACAACAGACTCACTATGAAGATCAATCCTCTGGTAGGGGTTCAAAGATTCTGGAGATATGTGTTGGTCTCTTGAGCACCCGAGCTTTCCACATTCGCCCCAGGAAATCGTGGAATGAACACTTTGGTCATGAAACATGAAGTGCCTATCTATTGGAAAGCTTCAGAGCAAAGGCTCTTGGCTGTCTTACCACAAGCTTCTACAAAAGAGAGTATTTTGCCACTCCAAAAGGTTGAGGACCTCAAATTAGTGGCAGAAGATCTATTCAAAACTGCCAAACAATATATGGAAATAAGATCCACAAGGTGCACATGGGATTTCCTTAGAAAGACGAAGGGTGCCAGAGAAGCAACTGTGGTCGCTGTTACCCTAGCCAAGGCCTGTACAACTCAAAGTACACTACGTCTTCTAGCTACACAAGCAGAGCATTCTATCGAAGTGGCAGAAGTTGCTCAAAAGAAAGCATCTGTGGAAAATTGTTCCATAGTTAAGAGGATTGGCAAGGAAGTGATGGATCAAACCCAAAATCATGTTAACCCAATGGTTCAACGGAACTCAAAAAATTCGTTGGCTTAATGAAAACCGAAAGATTTGATAGCTCTACATAATTCATCCATGAGGAGTCATTAGCTCATGAACCTAATTGCAAGAAGTGCTAAATCAATGATAAAAATTCATGAGACTCAAATCTTCTCTTCCATGCCTATGGGGATTCGGTCAAAGACTCCCAATAAATCCTCAAATTTGAAAAGACAGAGACAGAGAAGAAATAAGTCTCCTAAAAAGGTGGAACAAGAGTCTGTAGGAGCCAATGTTATGGTAGCCATTGAAAAGGCTCTTGGAGAGTATAATGATGACTCTGAGTCTTCTACATAATCAACTACAAGGTCTTTTGTAGAGTCAAAATTAAACTCTTCTGAAGTCGAAAGTGAATCTCAGAAAAATGTTTCCACCACAACAAAGGAACAATTTGCGAAGTTGATAAAACAGACAGAGAAAGACGTTACCTCAATATCTAAGCCAGGTCTAGTAACAAGGTCCATGGCTAAAGCAAGGGAATTAGCTATGAACGGAGGAGTGAAAAGTGATAGTTCTGTCTTACTGTACTCATCATCCTTTTCAAGTGGAGAATCATCATTTTCCACGAAGAGTGAGCCCAGAAGCGTTATTAAAGTTGTCTCAGTGATGATAGCATATGTAAATGATGAGGAGTAAAGTTCGGTCTCTCAACAAAATCAACAACTTTTTGAGGAGAAGGTAGCTTCATTATAAGAGCAATTAAAGAAACAAGACCGAAGAAATGTCTCAGTTGATGGAACAAATCAAGGGCTTGCAAGCCCAGGGTAAGCAAAAAGCATATGCTTCCCTGGGAGGATCATTCGAATGTCAAAAAACAACGTTTACTGGGGGCAATGGCCACTTCTTCTTAGACCTGACAAGTGGTAACATGAACCCAATGCTCATGGCCATGATTGATGATATGGTGAAGAAGCAAGTAAAGAAAGCTAAGGAGAAGGACGATGAAAGCTTTCGAATGATTATAAAGCCCTACCCAGCATGGGTGGATACTGTCTCGTTCCCACTTGACTTTTCCCAGCCTGACTTTAAAATGTTTGGTGGGATGGGAGATCCTAGACAACACAATGCTCACTTCCTTTCATGGTGCGGGTCTGTAGCACAAAATGAGGCCTCGTGCTTACAACTCTTTGTGCAGTCCCTTAAGGTTCTGCATTTACTTGGTATTCAAACCTCCCTGAAGGTTCAATTGCAAGTTGGGACCTCATGGTTAAAGAATTCCTCAGACAATTTTGCAACAACCAAAGATGAGTTGGAGTGACAGAACTCATTGAAACCAAGCAACATGACAATGAACCAATCATGGATTTCGTTGCAAGGTGGTGAGCTTTAACATTTGCATGCCCACAAAAGTTTACCCAATTGGAGCTCATCTATACGTGCCTTAACAACTTTTGACATGAGCTTTCCACGACGCTTATGGCTCAAACCTTTGAAGGGTTCAATGACTTGTGTACTAAGGCACACGACATGGAATTACATTTGAGCAAGCAAAGAAGGACAAGAGTTGTTGATAGACTTGAAACTTCAACAACTGTAGCAGTTGAAACCAAGAAAGGAGGTCCAATTATGGTTGGGGTGCAGAAGCCCAAGGAAACTAAAAAAGCCACCATGAAGGAAAGATTAGAAAAGAACTATTCCTTCATGGATGATTTGGTGGAGGATATGTTTGAAGATTTTTTGGAGCAAAAGTTGATTATGCTCCCTCAGGCGAAAAGGCTGCATGAAGAAGGAAAGACAACTCATCCAAAGTATTGCCCATACCACCATTTAATCAGTCACACGTTAAAAAATTGCTTTGTCTTGAAAGATAAAATTCAGGAACTCTTTGATTCTAAAACTATTGAGCTTCCCTCTCTAGAGAAAATGACAAGTAATCCATTAATAGTAGATGACGATGAAAAAGGCGAATGGGTCGTTTATCAATCAAAATGAATGAAGAAAAGGAAAAATTCCTCATCTAAAACCAAGGCTCACTTTGTCCCTAAAAGACTGCGAAAACCAAAGACTTCTAAGAAGATAAAGAGGACTAAGGTGAGTAAAAGTGCGGTGAAGAAGAAGAAGGGCCTAAAGAAACAGAAATGGGAGAAGATTGTCTCCGATGAGCCTTTGAAACAATCTCCTCGTATCCTATCATGCTTGAAGAGTTCTTGCCCGAAAGACTTCAATCTTTCGAGTTGTGAGCTTATTTTAAGAAGAAGAGGGAAGAGGTCATTGTTCCATGTCTTAACATTGTTGTGATAAGCAATGATAAAGCAGAAGAGGAAGAAGGAAGAAGTGTTTCATATCCAATTCACATACCTGATTCGCCTACTTCACCACAACGTAGTTTTGCTGTAGGAGAATACATAGCAACTCCTATGGGTTGCGTGACTCCGAAAGGAACAATAGCATTATTAGAATCCTCTCTAGCACCACCCATGCTCTACATAAACACTCCAGAGTATATAAGGAATTCACCCCAAAGGCATACGGGGTATGGATCAGATTCATCCCACAATGTAGTTTTGCTGTAGGAGTATGCATAACGACTTTGTTTTGAAGATGAGGAGTTGAGCTCAAAGTACCAATCATACGACGAGATATGGAAACATTCTTATCAGTTTTTAACGTCCTCAAAGAGTCAGATTGTGATTACTCGCCTAAAAGTCGACAATACCCTTCACCAGTAAGGACATATGATGGAGAAAGTGTATCCAGTGACCGTTTTGGTTACTCATGCAATGTAATCACAATGGATATAAATTTTCAAGATAGGGCTGTGCAAGTCAGAAGTAGTCTAGAGGATGATAGAAGAACAAGGATTGAAGGTCTAAAAGAGAGAAACCAAGCGAAGATAGTGAAAGAGGAAATGTTCAAGACCACCCAAGGTTATATGATTCATGGGGAGCAATTCTCAAGACACCCTTTTCCTTAATGGGTTGAAAATGGTCCTATTCCCAAGAGGATACGCCATACCGCATTTTCCTTTATATAATAGGGTTGGATATCCAAGGCGCCATTTAATGCATTTTCTAGCACTATGTGGAATACAATACGAAGTCAAGCATTGCTTTTGTGGTAGTTTGTGCTTTCGTTGGAAGGATGGGTAGCTGATTGGTATTTTAGCCTTCTTCCTAACTCAATCCCAGATTAGGATACAATGGCAGAATGATTTTACAGGAGGTTCTATATGCCATGACCCATGGAGTTTAAAATGTCAGAACCTTATGAAAACATATCGTTTCAAACATATGAATTGTTAGAAGGAACTGCAGAAGAGAAGCTCGAGGCCGCTTTGAATCAACGTGACATGAGAGGTTTTTTTACCTGAAGGTTTTTTCCCTCTGTGGGTGGAGCAAACACCTTTCCCTCTAGGATACGATCTCCCAAACTTCTCTATTTATAAAGGGCATGTTGATCCTGAAAAGCATATAAAGCTCTTTTTGAGGCAATGTGGAAGAACTACTCAAAACCAGGTGTTGTGCTTACGACAATTCCCTCTTTTCCTAGATGGGATTGCATTTGATTGGTACTATTCTCTTGATGGATTTGTTGTGCCTAGTTGGGAGGCCATGAAAAGTGCCTTCATACAATCACATTACTTTTATAGGTGGGACTCACGATTCTTGAGGAGTGCAAGGGAAAGGTATCCCCTAGAAGGAGAAGTAATCACATACGATGAACATTCATTTATTGGGTCAACAAACATGGTGCAAATAAGTGATGAGCCCAAAGGGAAAAAAATGGAAGAGAGATTGTTGAAGTATGCAAGACATTTCTAACCTACAAAAGACAACCCTGCCATCCACCAAGTCAAGGCTCACAAGTATTAGTTAAAGAAAGAGAAGCCCCAAAAGAAGTAGAGTAGGTGAAATATGATGTTCTTGCTCATCTAAAAAAGATTCCAGCTCTATTAAGCATACATGACACTTAGAGAATGTCCCTAGAACTTCAAAAGTCATTGATATGCATTGTCTAACCTAGATAATTTTCATAAGGAGGTCTAAGAAAAGGGCCAAAAGATCATAGCTATATGCATGTCCACAGTGATATTTGGCGATGAGGTATGTATGCGAAAACACCAGATCATAATCAATCTTTGTTTATCACTGGTTTTGTTTTCAACACTGAAATCTCTCGGGCCATGGTTGATGGTGGGTCTGCGATAATTTGTTACAAAAAAGGACTTTGGGCATGATAGGGGGTCGACTATCTCAACTACGACAATGTCATTTGGTAATTCAAGGATTCAATCAGATTGAACAACATCCCATGTGGAAAATCAAGTTGCAAACAAAGTATGGGAGCATCAAAGAAGATACCAAGTGATCAATCATTTTCCAATTAAAAGTAATTTATAAAATTGAACAATTACTACTACTCTTTCAAATAGTGGCAAATATTCTGAGTATCGCTCCTCAAGGATTTAAGGCTAAGTTGCAGTTATTTCAATCGATTACTAAATCAATTCGAGAAAAGATAATTTGATTGGGTTTCCTAAAGTTACGAAAATCAAACAAAATTAGAACAACTAAAAAGTGAAGAGATTTGATGAGAGAAAAGTCTAGGGTTTCGAATCCACTTGACCCCTTGTAACCTAAATTTAATCCAATTGAGGGATTGCTTATTTGCATTCACCGGATGCCGCAAGGGTTCGCAAGCCCTTGCGATTGCACCTAAAACTATTCATCGATCATCAAGCGACATAGATTATCTCTGCCTAGCACCAATCGTACGATCCGTCTCTATGGCACAGACCATCTAATAGCACGACACGTCTTACAATAGTATAATCTATCACACTTAATTACCACGAATTCAATTATGAAAAGTATTTGAAACCGTGCATGGCAAATACACAATTTTATGGGAAAAATAAAGTCAATTTCATAAACATGAAACAATCTAAATCATACAACCGAATCCGAATAATTAATCCAACAAAAAAAATATAATCTACGTTACTCGGACTACAAGCTTCATCTACGCTCTAGAAAAAGAGTTTAGCCGGCCATTGGAGATGGCAAGAACCTAGCCGTTGTTTATTTCCAAGTCCTCCTCTGTTTCTTTTCTCTGATGCTATGATCCCCCTATCCCAAGGCTACTACCTTGTTTATATCGATTAAAATCCGACGCACTTCATTTCTTATTTCCCAAGTAATTCCGTAGTCCGCCTTTCCAGTAGAGCCCTAGCCTAATTAGGCTTGCCGTCAATTGCATTAGGATTTAAGGAGCCCATTTTTTTCTTCTCTTGGTCCGACAATGATTCGACCATGTGCACAGTAAGGTATTTTAGTGATATGGTCCACGCCCATGCCATGCTATGATCCATCACTTGATTTTATTTGATCACAGGTTTTGCTTCGATGCCGAGTTAAATTGGACTACGCATTTTATTTTATCAAGGCCTCCGAATATCTACAAAAACACTAAAACAAAGCATTGTACTCTAAGTAATAATAAAAAAGACGTAACAAGGGTAAATTAAGGGTGCTTATGTGAACATTTTGCACGCCTATCACACCCCTAACTTACACTTTGCTAGTCCCTAGCAAAACAAAATCAATGCAACTAACGAAAAGAAACTAAAAATGATAACTCTTTTAAACCCCCGGACGTCCCCAGTGGGACGAGTGAAGTCTCATGAGGGTTTTCAGCAGTGTTCACCCACAAAACATTGTGAGCTTTTTTCCCACATGAAACCCAAAAAACTTGTAAGACAACTCATTGGTTTCTCAAGCCAAGAATATGAAGCCATCACAAAGACATGATAGACACAAGTAGTTCTAGATGCTATCAAATGTAGAAATAAGTCATGGCACCTAAACTAAGCATGTGTGAACAAGGGCCTCGGTCACAATTGAAAAATAACATAAAGTTCTCTCCGGATAGAGTCTCGACTTCAAATCTTACCATGTCATGCACTCACAAATAAATTCACTCGAAACAAGGTGCATATAATGTACTCTCAACGTGTGCGGGTGGAAGTTATAAAATATGAAAGCGTGGGAGTTATAAAATATGAAAGCAAAATAATTCGTAGACAACGATGCGAAAAGAAAGCTTTATATATGGTGGACACAAGATCTCATGAATGGAATGCCAAGTATTGGGACTCTCTTTATCCTTCAATCCACACACTGTCACCCCTAAGATCAAATAGGACTTCAATTCAGATTATAATGTTAGGTAAGGGAATGTGTATCAAGGTTAGGGTAAAATATCAAGTGTTCAAGAATAAGCTAACAACATTATCAATGTGTGCCGTCTTTTTTATTATTATTATTATTATTATTATTATTATTATTATTATTATTATTATTATTATTATTATTATTTATTTTTCAATTTCACCATATCTCTTTGTACCCTTTAACAAACTCCCACACTTTATTTTTTTGAACGGCAAAGAAAAGATTTTATTAATCTTTGGAAACACATTAAAAAGATTAAAAGGGGCAGAGGCAACAGGCATAAACTGCCACGAACCCAAAGGGAAATAACAATTGGTTAACTAGAATCCAACCAAACATGGAACATAAAAAATACAAGCGAAAAAAGAAACAACCCCATGTCTAATACAACCCACAACACCTAAAAATCTCACTCCGTAACAAGCCACCGCCGCAAACCTCAAACTTCACCTTGATGGATCCAATATTATCGCCAACCACCAACTAAAATCCCCATAAGAAAACACCCCTTAATACAACCATTGCTGTCTTCAAAATCCTCCATAAAATCACATCTCAAACTCACCATTCTCCTCAACAGAGCCCTAAAAAATAGCCTCACTAGTTGCCAAGACCTCACCTCCTCCGTGAGACACCGCCACTGACATATGAATCCTCTACCTCTTCTCCTGAAGGCCGTAACCACTGTTGTTTGAAATCTGGACCCCGTGTAGTTGAATAATTGGATCAAAGTTAACATGGTGTTCTTTCCTTGTCAAGAGCTACCATGTCTGCAATTTTGCTACCTACCTCTTCTTCATCACCTTGATAGCCAAGTACCATAATTTTGTTAACTTCCCAGATAGTTTGAGCTTCACTCAAAAAAATCCTATTCCTGTTAACAATCCCTTCTAAAGAGATGGATGCAGAGCGGGCTGCTACTATCACAACAAATCTCAAGATGAAACACTTCTGTTTGATCCTTCTACCTTTTTTGTTTTGTGGATTCACCTTAGAAAAACCAAGGATGTCATTTAAGGATTTCCTCTTCCTCTTACCTTTTACCCCTTTGATGGCATTTCTAATAGGTTGGTTATCTTCCAAATTGTCTGCAAGATTTTCCTCCATTTCCACTAATTCCTAATTAAGCTCCTCACCAATAACTTTATTGGTTGCAGCAGAATGACCAGAGGCCATTGAGGCATCAAGAATATTGCCATTTGTTGTGTCCAATGAGAGATTGTTGTTTTTGTCAAGTTTGGCCCCAATACCATGAGTAGGATCTACCAAAACATTAGGGAGTATAGAAGGATACGATTCCCCATTAGAATTACCAAGAGCTTTCTCATAACTTACTACAGATATCTCTACTTTCGAAGAGAAGCAGCCAACATCCATTGAATCACCAACCTCCAAATCATTAATATGCTGCATGCTTGAGTTAATGAGTTGCCCATCTCTGTCATCAGACCTACTACCACGCTACCACGCTTATCAATATTTTCTGCCACTTTTTCAATCACATTTTCAAATAGGATATTTCTTTCTAATTGGCCCACCTCCAAACTTCCACACTTTAAACCACAGTTTTCTTTTCTTTTCATTTTCTTTTGCTTTCTTTCAACAAGTATCTTGGTGTCTCCCCTCTTTGCATTCAATTTCAAATCAGCATTTTTTTATGCGAAAGATCACCACCAATCAAGAATAATTCCAAACTTCATTCACCCATTTCTTTTCTCCAATACACCTTCACATGAATAGTCAACAAGAAAATGGTATCATGCAAGAGGCTCAAATGAGCTTATAAGGGATAAGTGTGTGAAAGAAAGAAGCGAACTAGCTCAAAGTATAAAAAATTGCCTATGATCATCTCCAAGGGGCGACATAACCATGCAAGTCCACAATCAAAAGTAATATACATTGCATTAAATCCCAATACTTGACAACAAAGATAATGAGATCGACAACGAATTTGTTCTTTTCATGACCAATAAGAGTTTAGTGACACCACTCCAACAAAATGATAAGGCTCGAAACTCACAGGGGCATAAGTCTCCACTAAACTAGCCATTTAAGAACAATCAATTGCAAGTCACAAGCGATCACAACCCGATGAAAATTGCAGTGAAAGATGCTAAACGTTAGTGCCATGAAAAATTTCTCACCATAAGCTAGCAAAAAGAGCTACAACGCCATAAATATATCAACACAATAACTATCATATCTCAAACTCAATTAATCAAGAGCCCATCTCAATAAGTCTCAAGTCTCATGTAAAAAGAATCCAACTATTTTTTTTCTCATTTTTTTCATCAATTTTTTCTTCTTTTATGACTCTAATTATGCCCGACTAATGAAGTGTTCCCTCCCTCAACTTGAACTTGACAATGTCCTCATTGGTAGCACAAAAGGAATATAAAGACATGTAAGGTAAATAGGAAATGGAGAGATATCACCTGAGAATCTAACTAACAATACAGATAAAAAGAATGAGGAGAGCATGCCCCCCGACTTGAATGAGAGCGACTTGCAATGTTAGGTTAACAAAAAGAAAACAAAAATGAGCAAAGAGAAAAAAAACTACGAAAAGATAAAAATAGTAAAATAAAACAAAGTACACTATGCTCACGTGAATTTTGAGCTTCTATCAGACCATGAAGAGCTATCACTATGAACATGTCGCCCCAATCCTAGCTCTTAGTCAAGAATTGAACTCGACCATGCCGCAAAATTAGATATTTAGAGTACCGCAATTGCCTTAATCTCTTGTGAAATTTTAACTCCACCAAATATGCTAGTCGAACGAAATTGATTTTCATATTGTTGACAATGTCCACTGAGCATGGATGGTAAATCAAGTCAAAACCATCAACACCAAGAAAACCAATTACTTCGATTATGTCAAAATCCTGTATTGGTGGGGACTTAATATGAGGATTGGTATCATCTAAAGCTGGGAGTATTTGATTAACGAATTCAAGTGGACTTTGGATACTCATCGTCAAGGACCCCTCAAGAGTTTTTGCATCAAGAGTCACATCATCACATATATAACTCTCTTGAGGAGAACATTGGACATTAAGCTTATCATTCCATCCTAACTCCAAGACTTTTTCCAATTCAAAACCAACACCTTTACTATGGCAAATGGCTCTATTTGCTTTTCTTCCTTAGCATGAGAATTGACTTTTTCACAGTTCATATTGCAAACCCAAATTTGTGATTTTTCAGCAAATTGATCATAATAATCCCAGCCCTTTAAGACGGTTCTATCCAAAAATTCTCCATGGCACATCACGTCTACTAATTGACGTGTTTCACTATTTAAGCCCTCAAAAAAAAATCTATAATGCGCCAAAGTTCAAAACCATGATTTGGGAAAGCGAGTAACAAACCTTTATAATGTTTCCAACAATGAGAATAAGACTCTCCTTCTGTTTGAGCAATATATATGATTTCTTGTTCCCGAAGGACAATCTCATACGCGGGGGAATACTTTTGCAAAAACAATTCTTGCACCTCTTGCCATGTTCTTTTAGATTCTGATGATAAAGAGAAAAACCAACCCATAGCCTTGTATTGCAATGACTTCTCAAAATACTTAATCTTAACTGCTTCAATATTTAGGTTAGATAATGTGGCCCAAACTTCCTCAAATTTTTGAATATGTGAGTGGGGGCTAACACATGAAAAACCATGAAAATTGGGAAGCAATTGCATCTCTTCAGGTCTCAGCTCAATGTTCCAAGAATAAGCTCCAAAGTAAACCATAATATGTTTTTTTTGTTTTTTTGTTTTTTCCCTGTGAAAATGTTAATTAAAAAAAAACTCACAGTGCTTTAAGAAAGATAAAGATTAGATTGTTTGCACCTTTGGATTGTAACCCCATAGCTTTTTTCTCACCTCTTGCAACCTCTCACTCCTTGTGTCTAGAGAAAACAATGCTAAAAAAGAAAGAATAATTATACAAGTATGTAGACACCCCGATTTTGACCCAGGATACTTATCAAGCATTCCTGATGATGATATAGACCAATCGTGCATACCTCGAGGCTAGGAACAAGGCTTGAACTCACCAAACCACCCTAAACCATTCTAAACCCTCCTAGAACAATCCTAAACCAACTAAAATGACCAAAATACCCTTTAAACCACCCATAATACTCTTCAAAATAAACCCAAGCCTACACCATCTTCTATTACATTCAAAACCCTCTTTATTGATATATAATACGTCTCAATCCATTTTGAAATAAGGGAGATGTGCCCGTTTTACCAAAACGACTTGTTTTCCCGACCTTCTAAGGGTAAAATGGTCACACACTTGGATGTACAAATTATCTTGGGTTCAAACTACTTGAGTTAGAAAGTAAACACGATAAGCTTTCCAACGCTTTAAACCACGCATGAAACGGAGTTCAGTAGCACCCGGAGCAGCCCTTTGAAGTTTGGTTTGTTGTGCAAGCCTTTGAGCGCTCAAAGCCCTCTTTGAGCGCTCAAACCCTTCATGCAGCAGAAATTTTCAAGACATTTTTCAGCTGGTTTTTCAACTAAACTATGGGCTCCCCTAGTTTCTACCGGCTTCATTTCCACGCCAAAATCCCTCTAATAACATTCCCTCTCCAACTTGAATTGAAAATTCCCCCCATTTCCCTCTATATAAACCACCCTCCACCCATTGTTTAAGGACCCATGGCTGATCTCTTACACTCTCACACCCTTCATTAGACCAAACTCACTTTTTCTCATCCTTCAACCACATTTTACACCCTCTATCATCTATTTCCATCATCTTCAACCTCCAACACACCCAAAAACCTTCTTTGGAAGGCCTAAACTCCATGGGTCTTTGAAGAAATCATCTCCCACCAAGCCTATTGTCCTCAAGCCTTCCTCAAATCCATAAGCCCACTTCAATCAGTCCTTGTTCTTCATTGATCATCTCACTCTAAGCACTCAAACACTCAAAAATCACTATTTTAAGCCCAAATACAACCCATCCACTCAATCAATAATCTGATCAGCCTTACACTCACACTCCTCTGTCCAAAATACTTCATTTATCGCCCATAAAACACAGCCACTACCCATCCATTCATCAAACCACAAGTTCAAGCCTTGATCATAGCCAAAAGGTAGAAAATCATGTGAAAAATCGCGTTTTGGTCATCCTAAGGAAGACCAGTGGGTTCATGGAGGTCCTCTATACCTCTAATGGACTCATAAGGTCTTAAATATTCAAGAAAATGATTTTTGAAATCTCCAGCTTCAAACAGCTTGAGCGCTTAATGCTAGGGCTATGAGTGCTCAAGCTTTGCTCAGTTTTGGCACTTCAAACGTGTTTATTCTAGTTCTGTATTCTGTTTTTTAATTTATGAACTGTGTGTGTGTGTTGAGGTGTGTGTTGATTTTTGGCTAAGCCAACCTAATCTCGAAGTGTGTGTGTGTTGATGTTTGGCTAAGTCAACCTAATCACGAAGTGTGTGTGTGTGTGTGTGTGTGTTGATGTTTGACCAAGCCAACCTAATCACGAAGTGTATGTGTGTGTGTGCGCGCGTGTGTGTGTTGATGTTTGGCTAGGCTAACCTAATTTCTTCTCCCTCTCATTCTGATCATGCTTATGCATTGCCCAATACCCATCTCTCACTCATCGATGCATTTTATGTTTATTTTGTCAATGTTTTTGGTTCATCAAGTATATTTACATTATTGTGTACTATCTTGAGCTTCTCGATGATCCAAGTAAAGGCAGTAAGGCATGTAAACACTCAAACCATGAAGATGGTTTGAACGCTCAAAGCCTCCCTTTGAGCGCTTAAACTGTTTTCTAGTGCATCAAGAGTTTTCATCATATCAGTCTACTAACTGCGTTTTGAGTGTTTTGGATGCCTCACAATGATATATTTTTCACCCATTCTGCCTTTACTGCCTTGTTTGGTTCATCATCAAGCTTCAAGTTTATGTTAACATGGTCATACCTTTCTGCTTAGTCATCAAAGTATCATTTTCAAGCAGCTTAAAGTGCATCAAACATGTTTTCATCAAAACCAGAATCATTAGAAAGCATCATAAGCATATATGAGTAACTAAGAGTTTGAGCGTTTAAACCCTTGGCAGTGGATCAGATTGGTTTGCTTCATGTGTGTTACATGTATCATTTTCAGTTCTCATTTTTCTGTTAATCACATGCTAACATTGTTGTTTGCTATTTTGTGCCTTTAATAGCTCATATTTGCATACCATCATCATCTCTCATGTAGTTCAATTTGCACATGTATACACCGTAAAATATTGTTGTGTTAGCATCATTACTTGGCTCCCATTCTCCATTCCTCGTACTCGTTCAAAGTTGAATTATAAACATTTTCCATGATCCCACAAAAGTCAAGTAGAGACAGGTCTTCTAACCGGGCGAAGAGGGTGCCGTAAAACCCTTCCCCTCTTGTTACTGAGCTTCCTAACCTAAGATAGTATGGTGATGACGACCAGTAATCCTTATCCATTGAATGAGGCATGAGTCAATCGAGTTCGGTTCCTCGGGGACAATCCGCTAAAACTTGGGCGGCGACTCCGAATTGATTCACAAGATCCCTCTGGAGGTGCGTCCACAAAGTATGACAAAGAAACAAAAATACCTAAACTAGGAATCAAAATAAAAATCAACTGGAACAATGCAACCGTGCTTGTAATCCCTGGCAACGGCGCCGAAATTTGATCTGTTGTTTTCGTATAAAAAATAATTTATAAAACTGAACAATTATTACTACTCTTTCGAATAACGGCAAATATTCCGAGTATCGCTCCTCAGGGATTAAAGGCTAAGTTGCAGTTATTTCAATCGATTACTAAATCAATTCGAGAAAAGTGAATTTGATTGGGTTTCCTAAAGCCATGAAAATCAAACTAAAATAGAACAACTAAAAAGTGAAGAGATTTGATGAGAGAAAAGTCTAGGGTTTCGAATCCACTTGACCTCTTTATATCCTAAATTTATTCCAATTGAGGGATTGCTTATTCAGATTCACTAGATGTTGTTAGGGTTTGCGGGCCCTTGTGATATCTCCCAAAAATATACATAGATCATCAAGCAGCATAGATTATCTCTGCCTGGCACAAAGCATCTTACAAGTATGATCCATCTTGTATGGTTGTGACTGTCTAATAGCACGATGTATCTTACGATAGTATAATCTATCACAGTTAATTACCATAAATTCAATTAAAATCGTTCTGTGAAAAGTGTTTGAAACCGCGCATGACAAATACACAATTATATGGGAAAAATAAAATTAATTTCATAAACATGAAACAATCTAAATCATACGACCGAATCCGAATAATTAATCCAACAAAAATAATATAATCTATGGTACTCGGTGAACAAGCTTTATCTACGCCCTAGAAAGAGAGTTTAGCTGGCCATTGAAGAGGCGAGAACCCAACCGTTGTTTATTTCCAAGTCCTCCTTTGTTTATTTTCTCTGATGCTGTGATCCCCCAATCCCAAGGCTAATGCCTTGTTTATATTGATTAAAATCCGCCGCACCTCATTTCTTATTTCCCAAGCAATTCCATAGTCCGTCTTTCCAGTAGAGCCCTAGCCTAATTAGGCTTGCCGACAATTGCATTAGGATTTAAGAAGCCCATTGTTTTCTTTTCTTGGTCCAACAATGCTTCGACCATGTGCACAGTTAGAGGTGTCAAACGGGCCGTGCCGTGCCGGCATGGCCCATTTAGTTTCGTGCCAACCGTGCTTCGTGCCGTGCCGTGCCGGCCCGTTTACTAAACCGTGCCATGCCGTGCCGTGCCTTTTCTTAAACGTGTCGTGCCGTGCCGGCCCATTTACATAATCGTGCCGCATCGTGCCGTGCCATTTTGTAATCGTGCCGTGCCGTGCCATGCTCGTGCCGGCACATCTCCGATTTTCGTCGAATTTTTTTTCCCGAATTCCGTTTAATCTAGCCAAGTTGTCGAGAATTTATATATATATCTAATAACAATAGCTTACGAGTTACAAATGTAACATACTAACATTCAAAACAAACTCAATCAACTCCAAAATGACACAGCAGCTGTTGTAGCAACATGAGTTATTACTTATTCCACTACAAGAACTGACACCAATGCTGACTAAAAATGCCGAGTAAATTCAATTTACTCGGCAATTGGTGTACCATTGCCGACTAAATTATCTTACTTGTTGAAAGTGCACTTTTCCCGAGTAAAACTTATACTTTAGTCGGGGAAAATGTGGCGCCAAGGCTATTTTTTGGTGGAAATTCAATGCCGACAAAAATTTGCTCGCCAATTGGTGTACCATTTCCGAGTAAATTATCTTACTCTCTGAAAGTACACCTATCCCAAGTAAAACTTATACTTTAGTCGGGAACAATGTGGCGCCAAGTCTATTTTTTTGGTGGGAATTCAATGCCGAGTAAAATTTGCTCGGCATTTATCAAATTTTTTTAATACTATTTTTTTTTGCCCCAATTTAAAATTCACGAAATTATTGGCGGGGCATTTTGGTATTTCCCGAGCAAAATTTAGTCAGCAATTGTGTGCGATATTTCCTGACTAACTTACTTACTCGGCGTTTATCAAATTTTTTAATACTATCTTTTTTTGCTCCAGTTTAAAAATTCAAAGAATTGTTGGCGAGGGATTTTGGTATTTTTCCGGCCAAAATTTAGCCAGCAATTGTATAAGGATCACTTGTCGAGTAACTTGTTTAGTCGGCATTTACCAAATTTCCATTCTTTTTTTTTTTAAGATTTTGCTTCAATACCCGCTTATAATTTTTTTTAGAGAGAGAGAGAGAGAGAGAGAGAGAGAGAGAGAGAGAGAGAGAAAGTTGGACAAAAAAAAGAAATTATCAAATTATCATTGGGGTATGAATGTTTTATCTAAATTATCAAATTAAATTATAGATATTATAGAAATTATAGAAATTAAATTATAGAAATTCATAAATAATGGAAATTCATCAAATTATAGAAATTATATTATAAAAATTAATATACAAAAATACTAAGCTTAATTAACTAATTCATATGAAGGACCCCGCAAGGTGTAAAAATTCAGACCTCGAACTCCAATTTTTGGAGAAAATTTTGACGATCTGAACCGTTAGAAGTGTTTTAAAAGTTCCTTTAAGATCCTATGAAAGGATTTGGCAAAAAATACTTCGGAAGGGCTTGATCGGAGCATTTTTTCATAAAATCGTTATATGAAAAATTGCTCCGATCAAGCCCTTCTGGGGTTTTTTTTTTTGCCAAATCCTTTCATAGGACCTTAAAACACGGTTTTAAACACATCAACCAGTTCAGATTTTCAATAAAATAGATTGGATGCCCTTTAGTTGGTGCATTATTGTGTTCAAATGCCACTGACAGAGTTGAATGTGTTCCGATCGCATGGTTACCAACATCGGATGATCATCAATTTCAGGGAGAATGATATAATTGATAAAATGTTAAATCGTATCAGTTTAGATCAAACATTCAAGAAAACGAACTAGTATCCACCATTCAATGTTATACATTGAACATACATAGTTATGAACTAATATATACTGCTATAATCTAATGTATGTTAGCTATACGATCTCAACACAATTTCGACGATCAACACTGACTATTTTGTTTTTCTTGGCGTTCTAATGAACCTCACCAAATTTTGGACCAATTGGATTTTTAAAAACCCTTCATCGGGAGATTCCGAACACGAGAGTCATTAGTAGGAAAATATTTGTTAACTCTGATCGAGCATACAGAGATCACAAATATACTTAATTTTTGACATGAATAATATATTCTATCCTACAAAAAATATAGACGGTTCCGATTTTAAATATTAGTCTCGAAAGGCCTTCGAACGATGTATCGTAACTTTACGAGGATTTTCCATACATATTAATGCAATGCACTTCTCACACACAATCACACACACAAAATTTCGGTCCAAAATGGGCTGAATTTTTTTCCCCCTAGAAATTCCCCCCAAAACCAGACCATCTTTCTCTCTCTCTCTCTCTCTCTCTCTCTCTCTCTAGTCCAGCAATAGCACCTCAAAGGGGATCTGGGTTTCTAGTCCTCTTCTCCAGCAACTCCATCGGAGTCTGCAGATTCCGCCACCACAACATCAGGTAATCGAGGTAATCGTCTAAATCCGCAGATTCTTCTCCTCCAATGCCGTCCAGTTCGCACAGAGGCAGTGACATCTACAACGCCTCTCCTTATTATCAAGACTTATTCTCTCACCCCCTCCATTATTACCTTCTGACATCATTCCCTATTCAGGCATAAAGAGTCATCGTCATTGGAAGTTGGCTGCTTGGTTTCCGTGGCTGCGTCCAACTTCAATTGATGAGGTAAGTTTTCCTCTTTTTTTGGTTCATCTCGAAACCCCCAATTGCTAAAAACCTAATCGTCCTTTTGGTTGCTTAGGCGCACAAAATAGGGTCTGCCTACTTGCCCATTTTGATTCTCAGCCTTTAGTTTCCAAACTGTTGTGCTGATTTATCTTTTGATTAATGTACTCTATGAAGGTGCAAGGCAATGAAATACTGATTTGAGTCCTCCAAACAACTGCGTTTATTTATCTTTGTTTGTTATTTATTAGCTTTGGAGGTTAGGAAGACCCTATGATTTGTGGTCAAGTTTACCAGTTCAATGATTATGCTTGGCCTATTATTTTTTGCATAGTGAGAATTGTTACAGAGAGTTGAGATACTGCACATGCGCTCCTATATTTATGTATTCATAATTAAGATGCCAAGACATATTTCAATATTTATACAAACTATGTATAGGGTCCTACCCTTTTGAATCAAAGTGAACATATAGCACTCAGCAATTCGGGCTTGCACTTGCTTGTGGTAACACTATTGTCCTCAAGACTGTTGAGTAAACCCCATTAACTGCTCTTTATATGGCAAAGCTATTTGATTTAGTTTTCGTATAATTTGTGATATTTACGTTTAATTGGTCTCTCTAATGGAGAATTCGCTTTTGTGGCTTGTTATTTTACAAACGAGGACAAGTGGAATTACTTCAAGGTCTAATATGAAATTGATGTACGTATCCCAAACCACTCGAAGGTACATGCTAAGCCAAGCCTCCTCATTTGGAGTCTGCTTGATTTACAATTACTTGCATTAAAAATGAATTCAAGCCATGAATGAATTCAGATCGATTGTATTCTCATTGGTCTATTTGGACTTGACCGGCCTTCAATTTGCTGCATTGCTCTTTGGGGATCGAGCCAGAGAATACTCAAAAGCTTTGATTAGCTGCACCATAGCATGTAGTCCTTGATACATAAAACATTGCACTGCTGCTATGTGGGAATCTTCTTGATGAAAACAAACTTAACTAATTTGAGTCAATTATAGTGGTTAACTCTTGACTCCCACATCAGTATAGTTGTTAACTCTTAACTCCCACATCGGATTCTCAATTTGTGAGTTCGTGAGTTCATCCCTGTGATTCTAAGTTCCGCTAAATTCGACTTATTTCATTAGAGTACTGATTGCCTCTTATTGAAGGAGGCCAATTGTACGGGACTTTGGTTGATGACGTCATTATTGTGGTTCTGTCTTGTTCCCCAGAAAAGGAATAGAAGAATGACTTTGGTTATATGGATACATTGGGTTCTAATTCATTCTTCCCATTATGCTTAGTTAAAAGCTTCTTTCTGTGACCTCTTGATCCTAATGAAATGCAGATGTATCTGAGTACCATATGGAAGATGGATGTGGTGCCTTATATAGGATTGCAAGTGGTGTCATGATATGGGTCGGGAGCAAGCAGCCAATAAACCTCTTTTGAAAACAATATTTCAGGTACTGCCCTTGCAAAGTTTTTCCTGTTGGTAACAATGTTATAGCTGGTTTTAGTCGTGTCATTGTATTTTTTCTCATGCAGTTTATGACGTGATTATTTAGTCCTTACAAAGCTACACTTCTCTTCAAAATTTTACTAGAATAATTTACTAAATAAGTGCAACAAAATGAACGGTCTTGATTGTTAAAATAGTTTGTTTTATTGAGATTCGCTTCATATCTGTACCAAAGATTATTGACAAATACATTACATATGATTAAAAAATACAATTTTTGTCACAATAAATCTTAACCAATGCTAACTTGGGTTAGAAAAAAAAAAGTCGCTACTGCCTGCGTGCGTGTGGGTGCCTTGCCATGCCGACCCACTTTAGATGCGTGCCCGTCCAAGATCGTCTGCGTCGCGCGTGCCCGGCCCGCCGCGCGCCCGGCCCGTGCGCGTGCCCACTTCCGTGCGTGCGAGTCAAAAACGTGCTGCGTCGCGTGCCGTGCCGCGTTTAAACGCGTCTTGTGCGTAATCGTGCCAGCCCGGCCCGTTTGACACCTCTATGCACAGTAAAGGATTTTAGTGATAAGGTCCAGTCCCACGCCATGCTATGATCCATCAGTTGATTTCATTTGACCACGGGCTTTGCTTCGAGGCCGAGTTAAATTGGACTACGCCTTTTATTTTATCAAGGCCTCTGAATATCTACAAAAACACGCAAACAAAACATTATACTCTAAGTAATAATAAAAATGACTTAAGAAGGGTAAATTAGGGGTGATTATGTGAACATTGTGCACACCTATCACTGAGTTTCTGGTCATTGATGTGAATACTTCCTATAATGCTTTCCTTGGGAGACCTTGGTCCAATAGTCACATGGCTGTGCCTTCTACCTACCATCAGTGCAACAAATATTTGTTGCCTTCACCAATGAATGAAAGGATAATTATTGTAGATAATGATCCTTTTAATGGGGTTGAAGCCTACTACGCGGATGCTCGCTTTTACAAAAAGGCTTCGCAAAATAAAGCAAAGTGAGAGACTGAAGGTGTTGAAGCTCAAATAAAGAAAACATTTTGCAACATCCCGAAGTCTCAAATGAAGCCATGAGGAAGCGCCTTAGCTCCAATAAACCCAACTTTGGAGTTAAAGATGCATTTGTCTTGCTATTACGAAAGACGGAATGTACATATGTGGAGAGCTACCGTAAATTAGTAGTCCCGACCAAGGAAAAAGGTAGAAAGCCCATAGTCTTCCATACACTTGGCGACGTGGAAACAAAAGTCCATGATGATAACCCTAAAGTGGTAGACTTTAAGTTTTAAAAGGCCAAGTCATGTTGCAAACATCAGAGAAATGCTAATGAAAGTTGGTCTTGATCCTGAGAAGGTGTTCACAGAAATAGTAGCACCTTTTGACTCTGTGTTGACTTATGCACAAGCCAAAGCCCTTGAGCAAGGAAAACCCATTGTGGCCACAAGGGAAGGGTTAGGCTATTAAGTCACAGAAGAAAAGCTCTATGTAAATATGACTGTAATGGAGAGGGCCTTGGATGATAGGGATGGAGATGGAACATGTCCTATACTAGCACAATTCGAAGAAGGGGGTCAAGCTATAGTTGATGAGCTTCGCGAGGTCAACCTTGGCAATGAGGGAGAGGATAAGCCAACCTTCATAAGTGCAAATTTGACAGAGGAAGAAGCTCAAAACTATACCTCTTTCTTGAAAGAACATCGCGATGTCTTTGCATGGATCTATAGCTAGATGCCTGGTCTTGATCCTGAAGTTATAGTTCGTAGGCTTGCAATCCACCTTCATAAATGGCCTATTAAACAAGCACCAAGGAGAGCACGACCAGAGTTGACAACCCAAATCGAGGCTGAAGTTGATAAACTTCTCATAGTTGGATTCATTAGGGAGGTTAAATACCCGACTTGGTTGACAAACATAGTCCCCGTCTCGAAGAAGAATTGAAAAACTAAGATTTGTATTGACTTCTATGATCTCAATGACGCCTACACCAAAGATGATTTTCCTTTTCCCATCACCGAACTACTTGTGGATGCAACCACAGGTTATGAAACTATGTCATTCATGGATGGGTACTCCGGTTATAATCAAATCTGAATCGCCCCCGAGAATGAAGAGTTGATAGCTTTCAGATCTCCAAAAAGGATCTTTTGCTACACGGTGATGCCCTTTGGTCTAAAAAATGTTGGGGCAACATACCAAAGAGCAATGACATTAATTTTTGGTGATATGTTGCATAACATTATCAAGTGCTATGTTTATGATCTGGCCGCCAAAACAAGAAACAAGGAAGACCATTTGGATGACTTGAGGCAAATCCTTGCATGTTTAAGGAGGTACAAGCTCAAGATGATCTTATTAAAGTGCACTTTCGAGGTGTCTTCAGGGAAATTCCTTGGGTTTGTGGTTCGAAGCAGGGGAATTGAAATTGATCCCACGAAAATCAAAGCTATCCTTGTTGTCTCCTCCCAAAAAATTGAGGGAACTAAAAGGGTTACAAGGAAGATTAACCTATATAAAACAATTCATCTATAACTTATCAGGCGCTGTTTGCCGTTCTCAAGGTTTAATGAAAAAGGATGTACCCTTCGAATGGGATGAATCTTGCCAAAAACCATTTGATTGCATTGAGGCATATCTTATGAAACCTTTGGTTCTAATGAGTCCAATCAAGGGAGAACCATTGTTGTTCTACATTGTTGCTATTTACTATTCACTTGTAGCCTTGTTGGCCCAACATAATGACTATGGGAAAGAACATGCTTTGTATTATCTAAGTCGTACCTTGGTTGGTGCAGAACTCAGCTACTCTCCAATCAAGAAAACATGTCTAGTCTTGGTTTTTGTCTTACAAAAGTTGAGAAATTACATCTTGGAACATGAAGTCAAGTTGATATCAAAGGCCGACCCCTTGAAGTATAATATACTCTCACGGCCAATACTTTCTGGGAGAATTGCGAAGTGGGCTGTAATTCTCCAACAATTTGCAATTGAATATGTTTCTCAAAAAGCAGTGAAGAGACAAGCCTTAGCAGACTTTCTCATAGCACATCCTATCCCTGATGATTCATGTTTAGCTACTGAGCTGCTTGATGAAGAAGTCATGCAGGTCGAAGTACAAAAAGTGTGAAAAATGTATTTCGATGGAGCGACAAGGAGCCCAGATGGCCAAAAGCAAGAAGACTAAAAAAATAACAAATCTGGAATCGGTTTTGTGTTAGTTACTCCCGATAATGCCATACTCCCACATTCTTTTGCCTTAACAGAAGGGTACTCAAACAATGAGGCGGAATATGAAGCTATAATTGCTGGGTTGGAATTGGCATTGCAAATACCAATCGAGGATCTCTTAGTCTATGGACTGAGCTGGTTATAAAATAGTTGCATGAAGAGTATATTGTTAAAAAGCAAGTCTAGCCCCTTATTATGAAAGGGCTAGCTAACTGCTTTCATAGTTCAAGAAAGTGAACATCTTCCACGTAAAGAGAAGGATAAATGCTCGAGTAGATGCTTTGGCGAGTTTGGTTGCCTCACTCACCCTACTTGATAACAAGACAATTAGTATCTTAGAGGGAGAAAGGAGAGTTTTGCATCCCTTGAAAGAAGTTTTAGAAGTATTGCCAACTTTGACAGCCACAGTGAAAGAAGAAGTGGAAGATTGGCAAGAACCCTTCATAAACTACCTCCAACATGGAAGGCTACTAGAAGACAAAGCCAAAAGGGCAGAGGCAAGGCATCGAGCCACGAAGTTCATCATATGGAAAGATGCCTTAAACAATAGATCCTTGGATGGAATGTATTTGTGTTGCATAGCTGGAAAGGAGATTCGCAAGTCTATGGCAGAAGTTCATACCAGTGTATGTGGCACCCACCAAAGTGGCCTAAAGCTAAATAAGTAGTTGAATCGACTTGGATATTATTGGCCAACCATGATTTTTGATTGCACTGATTATTCAAAAAGATGCCAACTCTGCCAATACCATGGAAATTTCATCCACCAGTCTCCAGGGCCTTTACATGTGACAACTTGCTTTTAGCCATTTGCATCATGGGGCATAGATGTTGTCGAGCCCATTAAACCCTCATCTTTTGTGGGTTTTTGATACTTTCTAGTTGCTATAGATTACTTTCAAAATGGGTCGAAGCAATACCTTTGAAAGATTTGAAAAGTGGAAATGTTTCGGACTTCATCCGAAAACATATCATTTATAGGTTTGGTATCCCGGACAACATTATCACTGATAATGGACAACCCTTCAGAAGCAGTCCATTATACAAGTTGTATTTCAAGTATAGCACAAAGACTAACCATTCCACGCGGTACCATGCACCTGCCAATAGATTAATAGAGGCTTTCAATGAGACTTTGTGCAAAATTATCAAGAAGACAGTTGATCGAAATAAAAGAACTTGGGATGAAAAGCTACTAGAAGCATTATGGGGTTCTTGAACTCCATATGAAACTCCCACTCAAGCTACACCATATTCCTTGGCATTTGAGGGAGAAGTAGTTCTACCACTTAAAGTACAAATACCTTCTCTAAGGGTAACAATACAAGAAGCCCTAACAGAAGACGAAAGAGCAAAGATAAAGTTGTTTGAGCTTGAAGCCATGGATGAAAGGAAGTTTTATGCCCAGCAAAATTTGGAGATATACTAACAGAGAATGGCTAATGCCTCCAATTTTCAAGAAAGGAGATTTGGTTTTGGCAGTTCGTATGCCAATGATTATCACTCGAACGACGAAAAGGAAGCTTGAGCCCAAGTGGGAAGGGCCTTACATCATCAAGAAGGTCTACTCAAATTGGCCTTATCTATTAATCACAATGGATGGTGACCAGATCATTCCCCCTACTAATGCAAGGTTCTTGAAATGGTATTATCCAAAAAAATAAAAAATAAAAACCTTGCTATGTTGAAAACCCGAAAGGGCGGCCTAGGAAAAAATTAGGGTAGTAATAAAAAATAATATTAATAAAAAGAGGAGCCTGCTAAGTTGAAAACCTGAGCGGGCACCCTGGAAAAAGTTAGGGCATAATAAAAAGTCCCACTAGGTAAAAAACCCAACCTAGGCAAAGGAAAACAAAATAAAGTGGGTGGTTCTAAGAATGCACATGATTGGCTAGAGTGTATGTGCTAACCTAGTTGGGATATAAATTTTTAGTAATGATGAATGAATCCTAGATCCTTCATCAAATAAAATAAAACAAAAAACCACCAATGGCACAATGTGTGGTTAAACTGCTAAAACATCTCACCAATGTCCAAGGTGATTAATCTCAAGATACTCCTGACCCGAGTCTAAACTGTGAACAACAAAACAATCTCAAAATAACCCAAACCACACCACCAAAATAAATCATACTCCTGGCCCGCAAGAGTCTAGACTATGAACGACAAAACAATCTCAAAATAATCCAAAACATCACAATAAATCATGCTCTAGGCCCGCAAGAGTTTAAACTATGTATGGCTAAAAAAAAAAATCAAAACAATATCCAAATAAGATATAATAAAATGACATTATTCGAGGTTGCAAAACTAAGCTACTAGAAGAAAGTTCAATTTATCATGAAAACTCTAGTAGCATCAAGTGCTTCTTTAACAACATCATAATGCGTGCCCTTTTTTTTAAGTTGTTCAACAACATCCATGGTAGCTTGGAGGTCCTTTTCAAAATTAGAAACGCACTCAGAACACTTGACTAAGTCATTTTGAGAAGAAGATTCCTTAGCCTTGGGTGAGGACAACTCAAATTCAAGCCTTTTGAGTTGCTCTTTTGTACGAATAATTTCCTCTTCAAGACTACTGACACGTTTTGTGAGCTTGGAGACAGAAGAGAACATCTTGCTATAGGAAGTGCTCATCTCTACAAATTTGGCTTGCTTCTCCTCGTATTGTGCTTCAAGCTCTCCAAGAGAAACATCTCCATTGGAAGTATTGCCACCTTGACCCATAAAGAGGAGCATTTGACTAAAGTCCACAATAAAGAGGACTAAGGTCCACATTAAAGCTCTTCATGATGGAAATAATGTTGTTGGTTTGAGAAATAATGTCATTAATGCTTGTGGTAGGTGACTGGAGGGAGAGGAGGCCTCTTTGAATATGTTTGGTAGCCTCACTGGATGAGATAGGGTTGGACTGAGTAGATGGTTTCTCAATTCTGGCAATCAACCCCTCAAATTCAGCAGGATCTACCAAGTCGTCAATGGAGTGGGTAAATTCCAATTACCTGTGGAAATAATAAAACACGTGCTTGGAATAATCACTGTGAGAGGGTAATTAGCTCGACACTATTATATAAGGGATCCTTAACCCTATGCCGAGTTGTATTGACCATGAGTAGGGTCAAGATAATAAACCAGGCTCCAAGTGAAGGTGTACTAGCTTCGCAGTTGCCACGAAGGAATGTCTCAAGACATTGCCGAGCTAGTTGAGCTACGGATATAGCTCGGGCCGCATTAAGGACTGTATGGTTCAACTAAGTACAACTCAGCATGTGGAGACTGATTCTTGTACGGATAATGCCGAGCAATGTGGAAGCACGGCTGGAACTGCCTTAAGAATATAGGGCGGTGGAGCATTCCATATGGTTCTAAGTCAGTCTCTTATGTGATAAGGGGCAATTCGGTGATTAAGGAAATTGGCATGTGTATTCCTAATGCAGTTAGGAATACACTGCATATAGGAAAGAAACCTTTATGTAAAGGATCTACACTACAAGACGAGATCTTGTAGTACGTAGAAACATAATACCTAATAGGAAGAGTCCTATTAGGAAATGTTTCCTAATGCAAATAGGAAACTAGGGCTAAGTGATGCCTTCATCAATAAGCCATCCACACCTATAAATAAAGCATTGTCCCCATGAAGAAAGGTACACTATAGCATTCTATTATATGCATTCTATTCTTTGCTTAATTAGTAATCCGTGTACCAACTTAAGCATCGGAGGGCCTTTGCCGATGAGAGACAAAGGTGCTCCAACCTTGGTTTGTCTTGCAGAATCAGGGTTCCAACAAGGAAACACGTGATCAAGACCATAGGTGGATTTTATCCCCATACAGTCAAACGAAACTTCTCCTACAAAAAAAAAGATAAAATCTTGTCAATAAAGAGATGGATTAGACATTTGTAATATAAATGAATTCATTAAAGACTATACCAGGACTCTGGACTTGTGGAGCTATGAAGGCAGTAAGCTAGAAGAAGCACCACGAGTTCGTGGAAGAAACATGGTCTAAAAAAAGAGAGAAGGAATTATGCAAGGCCAAGTTTTAAATTTCTTTTGCTTTAAAAGAAACTTTTGCACACCTTTGAAAGTAACCATGGCAGAAGAAGATGTGATAGTCTTTGAATGTGACAATCCTAAAAATAAGAAAGGAGAATAAGACATGGCAAAATATGATGATAGCAAGAAATAAAATGGGAAAATAAAGATTATAACGTCAAGTTTGGGAGATCCATAGGAGTTGTTGACATTATGGAATGATTGGAGGATTGACCTAAAAGAAGAGCAAGTCGAAAATGAGTGAATAGTGTTATGGTAAAAATAGATGTGATGTTGTATGCAGGTAAGATGAGATGTTGTCCATTTAAAAGTACTCTTAGGAGAACAAGTTGATAAGGGTGTATAGTCATATAAGTCATCATCTTCATCCTCAACTTCGATCACATCATTTTTTGATTCCTCTTGGGAATAATTTGATACAGAAGTAGAGTATTCAGAAGATAGAGGGTGACTAGGAGTCCCTATGCTCTTTGCCTTAACTCACCCCAAGACAAGCAACTCACGTCCATTCTCAAACTTGTCTATAACAACTTGTGCATCTTTGCCTTCAAAAATAGAATCTTCCCCTTCAAAAAGAGAATCGATGTAACCTTTAAATTGCATCAAAGAGGAGGGTATAAGCTCCATAAGCTGAGCTCCCTTTTGGTTTGCACTTTCATGACAATAACACACATTTACTTGTATCCCTTTTTATCAAAGTGTACTTTCTTTTCTATTTATTTTAGAGTGTCTGTATAGGTTGTGGGAGGAATTAAACATATTGTGTAACAGGTGACCTTAGGTAGTTAGTCCAAATTCACAAGAATAAGAAAATGATTTTTAAAGGTATGAGAAAATCATAGGATTTTATGGCATGATTTGCTAAAGCTCTCACTTGATTGTCTATTTAAAGTATCACCCAAGGTTTGGAAAGTTTTGATTACCATAACAAATCCTTAAACAAGGAAGGACTTCTTGGATGTCATGCATTAGAGGATATCATGCAAAGGCAGTAGTAAAGATTTTGGAAGATATCACGCATTAGAGGATATATATAAGGGTTGTGGTTTTTGACGTGCAATTGTGAGACTGACGTAAATATTATAGAGCAGCACTCCCTCTTTTATTCTTTTGTATGGGTCTTGGAGTTTTTCACATATTGAGCCGCACAATTAACAATTCCAAGAACTATTCTTCAACATCTGATTCAATTTGCTGAGTCGTTATTCTAGTGGATTTCTGGGAGTATTCGAAAGGCTTGAGTGATTCAAGGCACGCGGCAATCAAACACTTGGTGTGGTGAACGAGGAGTCATCAATCGTCCTTTGGTCAATTGTGAGGAGTCTTAATTGTAAGTTAAGGTCATTTTGTAACCGCAAAATGTTATTTTTTAGTGATTCCTTCCCATGATTTTTTACCCTTTCGGGATTTTTCACGTATATCGTGTGTTTGTAATTATTTGTTTATTTCCTTTTGTTTGCATTAATAATCATGATTAGCTAAACAAGAATTTTCAAAGGGCCTTTTTGTGGGGTGATTAAAACTCTCAGGAAACGTCATCTCCAATGGAGAAGGAACGGCATTAGGATCTTCAAATTGAAAACGAATGAGTCTCCCACAGAAATGGTGACACCTACTCTCCAAGATATTAAACAGATATTGTCGAGGATATCTCCCTTGAGAAGACCTTATAGTTGTGTCAGGACAAGGTCTCATTAGAAGAGACATAAGAGAAGAACACCTCGAGGATTTACTAGAAGCATATCTCAAAGGTAAAGTAGGTAAAGTGCTTTGCCTAGGTGGGGAATAAGGGTTGTCAAGAATAATTGGCTTCTTGATCTTTTTCTTTGGAGTCTTAGATTGAGGATTGGGTCGCTCTCTTTTCAAATCCTGAGAAAATTGAAGGGTGACAAAAGAGGAGGCTATCCACCAACGAGCATATGGCTCTATTATGCGTGCAAAAAGTTGGGGAGATGGAAGCTCAATAACAACATTCGTGCTTTGTTGCATCATTGCGAACCAATGATAGTTAAATAACAAAGGATTGGATGGCAAAGCTGCATATCATGATACATTGACAGCTTTTGGGCATTCTCGACCAAATCTGAATTGTTGGGCATATCGATTTGGAGCATAGAGCTCGCTGAGAAATAAAGAGCCAAACTTAAAAGTCAAGATCCTGAGCCAAAGGCACACTAAATAGCTGAGTAGGAAAGGAGAAAGTCTGTCATCATCCTTGATCATTCCTTTTGGCTCATCTTCGGAAGTAAGAGCTCTTGGATAATAGTTATTCTGAGAAGACAAAATGTGTTCGTGCATAGGGTGACTTATTCAAATAAAAATTACTTGTTGCTTGATTACCAATATGCCCAAGATATGGAATAAATCTTTCTCCACAATCTGAAGGATTCCCACTCCCACGGGAATAAGTCTTTTGAAAATAAAGGGAAATCCATCCAAAGAAATTTGGAAGGGACCATAAATAGCATACTTACCAGGGTGAGAAGAAACCGCCACTTTGTTAAAGAATTTATAGAGGTAGGCAAGAACAGGCATTGCCAAACTAAATATTGAGCCCATAGCCACTTTGCTCGCCATCGCAAAGGTTGAAGGACGCACTTCATTGGAGTTGGAAGAGTGAGGGAGCACAAAACCACTAAGCCAGCTAGCAAGAAAGCCAGGAAGATACGCATCATTAGAAGTGTCTTGCCTCCGTCGAAAGGTATTCTCATTAAGCTTCACAAAATAAGAAGTCCAATGGCTTAGCTTCTTGGAGTTGTTATTGGCATAAGTGTCAAAGAGGGCGCGACATATGGAGGAAGTCTTGTTGGAATAAAGAATGTCGTTAGTTGGTGCATACTCTTCATAAAATTCACCCATAATAAGGAGGCCACTAATGCAATGGAGATCCAAAGAGAAAAACCCCATCTGATGTATGAAACGTATTTGTATCCGGCAACCAACATTCAAGGAAAGCTTTGAACACATTTATATTGCTGGTATATGAGAACGGAGACATAAATAGCAGAATAAATGCCAACCTTTTCCAAGATAGAAGGGAAGCTAGAAAGCACACCGCATAACCAGGGAAGCTTGTCCCACATTGACTAGTCGTAATAATGTGTCTAGTCGTATCATAATATAAATAAAGGTTCTATTGGGTCTTGAAGATGCGTGGAAGTGGCTCGGATATTAAAAGAAGCATCCCAATCAATGCTCTCATGTTTTATTCTCTTGAGAAGGAGATTAAAGTTGCCCGGGATCACATTATCAAATACATTCTCAGAAAAGGGATGAAGCAAGGAAATATGGGATGAGTTTCGACTTGTGGGATATCCCTTGCTATTTATCTCACAACATTTTCGAATTCCATTATAGACCATGTCGTCCATATGAAGGGGAATGTGTGGAGATTTCTATGCTAAAGTCAAATTATCATAAATGGACTTGTGTTTAGCATTCATGGGGCCAAATTTATCCAGAACATCCCGGTGATCATAGAGAAGGTGCTCAAGTGTTTTCGAAGAAAGGTCCATGTCACTGAAAAGGGAAAGAAAAGGGGTTCAATCCAATTTGTACAACCCATAAATTAAAGTAAAGATGCTCAGGAAAAAGACAAATAAAAGAGAGAACCCTTAAGAGCCATTTAACGAGCTCAAGGACAAGCGGAGATTAAAACCCTTGAGAGCCCCATGAAGATACTCACGAAAAAGACAAATACGGGAGAGAACCCTCAAAAGCCTTTCAACGAACTCCCCAAAAGGACAAACAAAGGTTAAAACCCTCGAGAGCTCCGACATATAAAGCATTTTTCATTTGGGTTTGACAGAAGTCTATGTGAGAAAACAAATGCCAGACACCACTTCAAACCAAAGGAAAAAGGTCAACACAATCTTTTGTAGAAGCCAAAGCCAAAGGGAACCCAATCTTTTAAAAGCCTCTGAAGACAAATGAAGAAATTTCCCTTGACAAAATCTTTGCCACAAGAAGATAAAGAGCCAAAAAAGAAACCTCAGAAGCTGAGAGACAAATATTGGAAAAGAATCATTCTCAACAGAGTCTTCTTTAAAAACAAACTTGAACCTTTTCAAAGACTCTTCTATACAATCCTTTGAAGGGAAACAAGCCAATGGAATATTCAAACTCAATAACATGACTGAACCTCTCAAAGGCCTAAACAAAGATGAAAGAGAGGAGAGCCTGTTAAAAATTTGAGGTTCAATTGACAAAATCCTCTACGACAAAGAAAATGGGGAAGAGTCCAAAGTAGGTTTGAAGTTGAACCTGACAGAAGCCTCTCGCAAGAGACTAAAGTAAAAAATGACAAAGATTCCTCGAAAAGAGTCAGGGCCAAAAAATAAAATAAAATAAAAAATGATTCCTTAAAAAAAAGAGTCTAAGCCAACATGTTATAAAGTACAAATGCCAAGAAGAAATAAAAGCTCATGAAGTTATGGTGAAAAAAATACGGGCAAATTAAATTGAGTAGCAACAAAGTTGTTACCTAAAAGGGGGTAAAGTGGTAGCAATTTGATCACACAAATAAGCCCTGGAAAAAAAAATCAAGACAAAGATCAACCAAAAAAAAAAAGGGCATCATAAGGGGTCCTACAGCAGTAAAAAGAACAGAAAAAAAGAAAAGAAAAAAGAAACCAGTGCTTTCTTCAATTGTGAAGCCTCTTCTTAATATAAAAAAAGATTGCAAAAAATATTCTCTAGAGTTCATTGTTACATGAAGTTGGAGCTTTGAAAAGTGATGAAAGTACCGAACATAGCATTAAATTGCATGAAAGGGTGGATATCTAATGTAATGTTTTATCACAAGACCGAGCTGGCAACAAAAAAAAAAGTTCAAATTTTTGGCATTAAAAGAGATTAACCTGCTAGATCTTTGGAAGAAAAGATGTGTTATCCCTGTTTTTTTTTTTACACCGTTCCTAAAAAGAGAAATCTGCAGAAAAATAAAAATGCTCGAGCGAAAAGAAAATAAAAAGCAGCCAGGAAAGTCTTTACCGAAAGAAGGAAGAAGAAATTTGTAGGTATGTTTTGCGGCTGGAAGTTTCTGCAGACAAGGGAAAAATATGCGGAGATTAAATACAAGGTAAAAAAAGTATGGCGCTATGTTTGGAAAAAAAGGGTTGAGTACATATTGTGCTCGGTACAATTTAAAAAAAAAAACAAAAGGAAGAAAAAAAAAGAAAGAAAAAGGGAGAAAAAAAAGCTCACCAGATTAATTACTCTTCAGTTGGGCTTCGAAATAATGGTTCAAATGTGAGGGCTTATTTCTTCTGCTCTTAATTTATAGGCCAAGAATAAGACAATTCTTGATTGGAAGAGAGTTCTTGATTGAAGCACAAATTATTAACTCCTCGTGGTTAGGATTTGGACTGTTTGTAATCCTATCCAAATATAAATCTTTGCAAGGGGTGGTTTATGCATATGCAAAGGCTCAAATCGACTTCCAAAGGAGCGGACTCTTAAGAAGCATAATGTTTGAAGACTTCCCACGAGGGAAAATTTACAGCAATATAAAAATAAATAAATAAATAAATAAAAATAAAACTGATGATAACTCCAAAAAGTTACAGTTGTTGGAGCTTTAGGATTAAAAAAAAAAAGTCCTAGTACTGGTCTACTAATCTGAAATCCAAGAAAGACAAGTTTTCTACAAGCTAAGCATCAAAGAGTCCACACGAGGAAAAAGACAGAATGTGCCGGAACTGAACAATGGGAAACGTGCCTGAATTTCGCTTGGGATCCGAGACTTGTGTATATTGAGTTTGAGAAATCCTGGACTATCTTAAACGTCATCAATTCCACTCCTACTGTGAACTTTTGTTAATAATCAAACGAAATTCATCCGTCAATCACACTTTTTCCCCTTAGAATTGACCCAATTCTCAATCTTACCCCTTGAAATGTTTTTTTTTTTTCCTCCAAATTTTGCCCCTCTCTCGATCTCCTCTCTCTCCCCTCTCCTCTCTCCTCTAAATGGGGATTCTTGAGACATTCTTTGAGAGCTATGAATGGTAGAGATTATGTTAGGAATTTTATTATTTTTGTATTTTTTAAATATTTTTTTAACTTATTTTTTTTTCAGTTTTCAATTCATTTTTTTATAGTATTTTTAAAAAAATCGAAAAAATTACTCCCTCCTTCCAAAAAATTTCTAGTCCAATAAACAAGGACTTTAAAATAAAAAAAAAAATTCAAGAAAATTTCCATATTTTTTATTATTATTTTCTTCAATTTTCAATTCATTTTTTAAAGTATTTAAAAACACCAAAAAAATTACTCCCTCATTCCAAAAATTTTTCTGGACCAATAAACAAGGAATTTAATATAATACAAAAATTTCAAGAAAATTTCAATATTTTTTTTATTGTTTTTTGCACTTTTTTTTCAATTTTTAATTCATTTTTTGACAATATTTAGAAAAAATCCGAAAAAATTACTCCTTCCTTCCAAAAATTTTTACGGTCCAATAAACGAGGAATTTAAAGTAATACAAAAATTTCAAGAAAATTTAATTTTTTTAAAATTTTTTTCTTTCGATTTCTAATTCGTTTTTTTATTTTGAAAAAAAATTACTGAAAAAAACGAATTGGAAATTTAAAAAATAATTAAAAATTATTGAAAATTTTGTATTATTTTCATGTTCTTTTTTATCGAACCAGACAAATTTTGGAAATTAAAAAAAAATACTCTAAAAAAAATGAATTGGACATTGGAAAAAAAAATCTTGTAAAAAAAATTGAATTGAAAGTGAAAAAAATAAGTACAAAAAATAAAAAAGTATTAAATTTTTCTTGAAATTTAGTATTTGTGAACACCCCGCAGAGTATCCACGAAAACAGTTGTTTGGAAATCGGTTTTGGTTGATTGATAAGATACACCACTTGGGTTTGAGGACTGTATCCGAGAAACTATTTAAAAAATGACTCTTTTACCCTTGGAGTAGAAAATATTTCACTGGTTTGTGTTTATTGAGATTTCTCCTGTTCGGGGGCCAGGTCATGAGAGGGGAAGGAATTTAAAGCACCACTCATGCCGGTGTGATCACCGGTCTTTACTCAATGTTTAAGGGATTTTAGAAAACATTGTTTGAATAGACTTTGACTACGAATTCATACAGGAACACATAAATGCATCAAGAAGATTAATGAAATGAATGTGGATGCTTGTGCATGTGTCATGTATAGATGATTCATGTGCATAAGATGTTGAAACCTCACTAAATCACCTTCAAATTGCCCATAAATGTCCCAAAAATTGATCACAAACATCACACTTATCACACCTGGATAGTAGTTTGGGCACTTCGATTAGGCAGATCCAGGCGCCTGAATTGCCTACCAGACAGTAACCTCAAAACTTCATTTTCCACGATAAGCACCAAGTGTAATAATCTTTACTCAATCACACACATTCTAAATGATATCAAATGATGTTATGGATGAAATGGACCTCAATATCAACTTTGTGACATGATGTGAACTTCGGAATTCATGATTTTAGCGTGCTTTGATGGATAGAATGGAAATGCTAAACTGATCTAATGCATGCATTAAACACTTTTATGCGTAAAGATGAATCTTGAAATATATTAATGACCATGAAGGAAGAATAAGAGAGAATGAAATAAACTTAGAGCATGTGATGCCTTGAGAAGTCATATAATGAATACATATGCACACAATACATTTTATTCATTTGATTGTGATACCTCTGATGCTATTTGAAGCTAACAAGGAATACCATATAGTCAATAATCTCAAAATAACCCCATTTTAATCATGATTTTGCTACCAAAATGTCATTTTTCATGCCTTAAAATGATTCTCATGATCACATTGTGATGAATGCATGCACAAATGACTTGTTAATGCTTCAAAAGACCAAAAAAGAGTGAATAAAGCAGCAAAACACAGCAAGGGGAGGGGAATCCAGGTGCCTACATTGAGAGAATCTAGGCACCTGGATTGAATGCAGGCGCCTGGAAAGAGCTAATCCAGGCGCTGGACTGGATACTGATGCACAAAACAATTTCCTCTTCTTGTGTGTTTTGAACCTCTCCCAAGTTCTCTACGGCCTCGTTTGATTCGGGTATTAAGAGGGTGGGATTGGACTATTTTTGTCCAATCCCGCGTTATCCCTTGTTTGGTTCCCAAAAATGGCATGGGATTAACAATCCCGGGACAATTTTTGTCCAATACGTATGGTATTACACAATACCGGGGTGTGGGACTATTTAGTCCGGGACAAATGAACACGCGTATGGGAGGCTAAGTTATTACAAAACTGCCATCGTCTCTTTCACACTCTCTCTCTCTCTCTCTCTCTCTCTCTCTCTCTCTACCTGACCCAGATCTCACTTTACCACCGACGACGTCGATGAGCCCGGCGCAGAATCTTCTTACGCTTTGTGCATTTGGGTGACCTCCATGACTGGTTCGTCAAAATGATCGGCGAAGAACTCGACAAGTTCAACGATTTCTTCGTTGATAAAGAGCAAGAGTTCGCCATCCGCCTTCAGGTCTCTCTAACTTCTTTTTATATTACTTTCATGGATGATTTTCGTTGATAACTTCTGTGGATAACTTATATGGATGATACTTTCATGGATGATTTTCGTCTCTCTAATCATTGGCGAAGAACTCGACAATTGTGTTTTCTGGATTATGATTTTCGACTAAGATTTTCTGGATTATGATTTTCGATCTTGATTTCTGTGGTACTAATCCCAAAATTTAGTTTGGGGAACCAAACATGGGATTGTCCCAAACACGGGATATCCCGATGTTAATCCTACACGAATCAAACAAAGGATTGAGTGAGATTCAGTACTAAATTAGTCCCAGGACAAATAATCCCGGACTATTAATTCCAGGATTACCAATCCCACCTATTTTAGTCCGCGAATCAAACGAGGCCTACTAGTATAGAGGACTAGCAAGAACCTAGTTAAGTCCCCCCTCAGGGCCTATTTGAGCATTTTGGTAGTAAAATCTACCTTGAGAACTTGATTGATGAGCTTTTGGAACAAGTTTTGGAAGTTGTAGATTGTTTGGTGTACTGAATTTTATTTGCTGGAAGTGTGAGTGACTGTTTGTGGTGTTTTAGTTAGGCTTTTGTAGTGAAGAACAAGGAATTTGTTGAATTTGAGTGGTAGAATAATAGGTTTTGAGGTTAAAATGGAATGGGGCAATGAGAGATGAACTAGGAATGGGATTTCTGATGGAATTTCAACAACATAACAATAGGAGAGAATAGGAGAGCTGGTCACTTGAAATGGTGTGGGAGGAAGGTATATATAGGGAAAGAATGGGGTAATTTTTGGGTGAATTTTGAGAGGGAAAATGAATTTGAACTTTAAAAATGTGGAGTGGAGTCTGTTAGAGGGAGTTTGAAATGAGGAAAACGTGGGACCATGTAGGGGGAGCCTATAGTTTCATCAAAAACCAGTTGCAAATTGCACACTAGAAGTGATTTCGGGCGCCTGGAATTGGGGAATCCAGGCGCTTGGATTGAGTCTAGGCGCTTGGAATTGGAGAATCCAAGCGCCTAGAGTAGGAGACTACACAAAATTCCAAACTTTGCAGGGCCATTCCGGGTGCTACCAAACTCCGTTTTTTTCATGGTTTGAAGCATTGGAAAGCTTGTAAAGTCTACTTTCTAATCCAAATAGTTTGAACCCAAGATAAATTTTACATCAAAATATGTGACCATTTTACCCTCAAAAGGTCGGAAAAATAAGTTGTTTTGGTAAAACAAGCACATCTCCCTCATTTCAAAACGGATCAGGACATATTATATATCAAAAAATAGGGTTTTGAATGTACTAGAAGATGGTGTAGGATTGGGTTTATTTTGGAGAGGTTTAGGAGGAGTTTCCAAGTTCACAATCAAGTCTCGTGTGCTCTTGTCGGGCATTTTCATCTTTAGGGATGCTTGATAAGTTTCTTAGGTCAAAATCGGGGTGTCTACAGTATTATTTTCAAGTCCTCGTTTACCGAACCAGAATTTTTTTGGGAAGGAGGTCAGTTTTCTTTTTCTTTTTTTATAAAAAAAAACGAATTGGAAATTGAAAAAGTACAAAAAATAATTAAAAAAATAAATACAAAAAATAATAAAATTTCCTACATAATCTCTACCATACATAGCTCTCAAAGAATGTCTCAAGAATCTTCATGTAGAGGAGCGAGGAGGAGAGAGAGAGAGAGAGAGAGAGAGAGAGAGAGAGAGAGAGAGAGAGAGAGAGAGAGAGAGATACTAAAAATCAATTGGAGATTGAAAAAAAAAGTAAATAAAATAAACAAGTACAAAAAATAATTATTTTTTTTACACAATCTCTACCATATATAGTTCTCAAATAATGTCTCCAGAATCCCCATGTAGAGGAGAGAGGAGAGAAAGAAGATCTAGAGAGAGAGAGGTCGAAATTGGGGGGAAAAAACATTTTAAGGGGTAAAATTGAGAATTGGGTCTATTCTAAGGGGAGAAAGTGTGATTGACGGATGGATTCCGTTTGATTATTAACGGAAGTTGACGGTAGGGGTGGAATTGATGACGTTTAAGATAGTCCAGGTGTTTATTTGACAAAATTAAAAGGTCAGGTGTCTATTTGTGATTGGAGTAAAAGGTCAGGGGCTTTTTGAAAATTTTCCTATTAATTTCTAGGCCGGTTCTGGAAAAAGAGTGGATTTTAGAAGAAACCGAACTGGATTAAGGGCCGGTTGTGGAGCCAACCGGTTGAACTAGCCAGTCCAGTTTTTAAAACATTGGGTGGCCCGTACAATGTCCTAAAGGAAGAAAGCCATCTAAGTTGGCCTATATAAAAATAGGCCAATGGAATATGCTTATATCCATCAAAGTTTGTTCATGTGAAACCGTAAAAGAGAGAGGCCGTATGTAAAGCCTATGGTCACACAAGCTTGCCCACTTAAAAACATGCAAATGAAGTATATTCAGTCAAAAGAAGGAAAGAAAGGTTCTGCACTAAAAAAATTGAAGTATTGCAGCCCATCATAAAAAATAAAAAAAGATAAATTGAAGATATGACGACTAGAAAAAGTGCCAAGATATCGGTATTCGCACAATTAAAATTTTACTTGCTCAACTCACGAGGGGCATTTGTTGGCACATAAATTTCAACTAAAGTTTGACGTATACCGTCAAATTAATCATGTTAAGCCTATAGGCTAAGTGACAGTCACTTAGCCTATAGGCTTAACATGATTAATTTGACAGTATACGTCAAACTTAAACAGGTTGGGCAGAGCTTCATTAAAACTATTATTGGGAACGGCCAAGACACCTTCTTGTGGTTGGACAACTGGCATTCTCTAGGCCCGTTGTATCAGAAATTTGGTAGCAGGGTGGTTTTTAACCTTGGTAGGTCTCTTAATGCTAAGGTTGAGTCAATTATTGTAAGAGGGCATTGGAGATGGCCTAGGGAGCGTAATGCTGCCATCCAGGAGATTGTTAGAGGCACGGCTGGAGACCTCATTCCCCACCCTGATAGGGCGGATAAGGTAGTGTGGACCTTATACCTTTCGGGGACTTATAGTGCTAAATCTGCGTGGATGGCTATTAGATCTTGTAAGCCTGTGGTGGGTTGGTCATCTTTAGTTTGGTATAAAAAGCAAGTGACTAGATGGTCTTTCATTCTTTGGGTAGCCATCTTGGGTAGGTTATCTACTAAAGATAGACTTAGATCTTGGGGGATGCTGATGGATGGTGGGTGTGTTCTGTGTCTTGCGGGTATGGAGGATCATGACCATCTATTTTTTAGTTGCTCTTTTGCTAGATCGGTATGAATGGCTGTTAAGGGTTTTTGTGGTTTTGGGCACTTTTCTAGTACTCTTGGTATTGAGATTAAATGGGGCATTCAGAATAAGCTTACTCACTCCTTGCAGTCTGATATCTATAAGCTCTACCTAGCTGCTTCTGTTTATTACCTTTGGAGGGAACGTAACATGCGAATTTTCTAGCACAAAGGTATGGATTCACATGCAGTCATTAAGACGATTTGGGACGAAGTTCGAGCTTGCATTTCTTCTTGGAGGAACCTACCCAAGTCTGTTGAGAATTTAGATTTGTTCTCGAAGTGGGAAATTCCTTTGCGTGTGTTTCAGAATGTCTAAAATTTTGTAGCTTGTGTAGTTAGGTTGTTTTGTTTGTTGGTGGTTTTGGGGTTCTATGGCCTTTTTATTTTATTTTATTTGGAGCAGCTACTTTTGTTTTCCTTTTGCTTGTAAGTGTTCAAGGCTATCCCCTTGCTCTTTTAGGTTTGGTGCTTTATAAATGAAACAGTTCCAAAAAAAAGGCTAAGTGACTCATCAAAGGTATGTTGAGTCAACAAGCCCGCGAGTCAATAAATATATGTTGAGCCTATCGAATATTAAGTTATGCTGATCAAATGAGCCTGCCAACCAACAAATATGTTGAGCTCGCGAATCAACTAATATGATGAGCCCGCAAACCAACGAATATGAAATATTTTGGGCCCAACAAAATCACACAAGACGTAGACCCCAAGAAAATACTCAAATATTTCTGAGGAAGCGGTAGAATATTTCAAGGTGGATGTCATCAGATGAAACCATCATTTGAAATTAAATAGAGGAGGGAGATAGGATGAGATACCATCCTGATCTCTAGCGATAATTCAAATTCAAATTAAGATTGATGGCCAAGTATCAAGTGATTGAAGCACTCCATAAATAAGAGGTCCATCATCAAAGGAATTATGGACCTCTCTCACCTCAACGTAGAAAGTATATATAAAAAGAGAAACTAAGAAGAAAGCACATCAGGAGAAAGCAAAGGATATACACTGCTAAAGCAACTTGCATTCTTCAACCTGCAATCTTCAATAAACTTCAAGATTGGTCCAGTGTAAGCTTTGACGAGAGATAGGTAAAGGGTTCCAATCCCCTAAATATAATGTATTCTTTAAATTACTATGGATGAAACCAAGGGCTTCAAACCCAAATACCAATAAAAATAAATTTGTTCCCTTGTCTTCTCTGTATTAATCTATTATTTTATTCTTCAATAACCGGAGGTTTTACTCTAGGAAAATTCTACAATACACACCCCTTAAAGGTGTGTACAATATGCACCCATTGTGTGGTCCATATTGTACCACCTCATTGGCAATCGTAACATTTTTTAGTGTTTCGTAACTTTTTCAGAAGTATGATTCGTAACATTTTCTATGATTCATAACATTTGGTGCGTCTCGTAACTTTTGTACAAAGAATTCGTAATTTTTATTAATCGATTCGTAACTTTTATAGGGGTGCATATGATACACACTCAAATAGGGGATGTGTATTGTAGCCATTTCCTTTACTCTATTTGTATGTAATTAATGATTTGGATTCCCAAATCAAAAATAGGAGTCAACAAACAAACAATCAACATTGTTTTCACTTGAGCAATGGATATATGGGATACGAATTTCGAATTGTAGTTCAAAATATTTTACGGTTCAAAATTAGTTTGCACAAGCACACCTTCATACTTGTACGTTCACACTATAGCAACACAATTCTTAAAAAGATTTTGACTTGACCGTCGGAGGGTATCTCTTCCCAGTCAACTATTGTTTCCATCTGCGGCGATGGAAGGACAGAACATATTTGTTGAACTCTCACACTTTCCCAATGTAAGTTCTTTCAGCTTAGATGACTAGAAGTTCATTGCTCACATCCTTGAACCCGACTAGTATCAACTTCTCCAAGCTAGCAAATGTAACTTGCAATAAAAAGCAGAACCAGTGGTAGAACAAGAATTTTAGACCAAGGAGGGCTTACTTAAGAAAAGTATTTTTATTAAAAAATATACTCAGCAAATCATGTAGCTTTTGTATATGAAACGGTTTTTCTTTTTTGGTCGACAATTGCACACTCATGTGCAATTATTTTTGTCAGTGAAAGAATTTCAGAAAAATTTATAGGACAATGTACAATTATTTTGATTTTTGACTAGATCACATCATAATTATTTAGGATTTTATAGTAATTATCTAAATAATAATTATATTATTTGTAGTATTAGTAAAATTTTGAAAATTAGGGGCGGCTCCTCTTGGTAGTGCATCTAAGCCGTTGATCAACAATCAATGCCGCAGATTTCATCTTGTCAATGGATGGCTCGGATCTGCAAAGTGCTGAAATGAAATGAGGACCGTCGAAAACAATCTAACGGATTGGATGCCGCACACCAAGGAGTGCACACCAGAACTAGCAGCACAATCATGTCGACAATCACATGAGCAAAATTAAGGACAAAAAAAAGAAAAATTGCAGGTCTCATGCTACTAGTTTGGAAGGCATCTCTTATGATCTCTATTTGAATTACATCCAAGATGAAATGACTTTGTGTGCACCTTTTCCATCTCCTGGTGTGTTACATAAGGCAAGACACGTTTAATAATTAAATTGCTTGAATCGCGATAATGAATTAGATTTTCTTTCATCATAACTTTTGTTTTTCTTCTAAAAATAAGAAAAAAAGACTTTAAACGCATTTTATGACAAGTTTTGAGCAATATATTTCTAAATTTGGACAAATGGTACCTTAAAATTTCGTCTAAGTTACTACTCCAGCTCACAGCCTACAAGGTAAAAGGATAACGCATGGTGACGATGAAGAATAACAAAGAAATTAAGAAACATAGCTTTCTGACACAGTTGTGCATAGATTTTTAAATGGGAAAGGCATACGCACCTTTTAAAGTATGTACCGTATGCACCTAATGTGTAGTTTAACTTGTGCCACCTCATAAAGATTCATAACATTTTGGTATTTCTTGTAATTTTTATGCTAAAAACTCGTACCTTTTTAGCAACATGCTTCATAACATTTTCACTATGAATCGTAACATTTGCTTTTCTTAACTTGCCAACAATAAAATTTATAGTAGCATTTTCACTAAAAATCATACTCCCTCTGTACTTTTTTAGATGTGTTGCTTCGTAAATTCAACTTATTAAATAAACATCATCATTATACCTTTCGCATAAACTTTTACCTCCACTTTCCAAAATTATTCTCCACTTTTAACCATTAACTCTTTACCCATTAACTTTGTAAAGGGAAAAATAATAATTTTACAAACTTTTGCCCATTATCTTTTCAAAGGACACATATATTTAGGGAGAATACTCTACTTTTATTTGGGGACAAATGGAGTAACATATTGATGCATGTCACTAGTTTTATACTAAAAATTCGTAAGATTTTGAAAGTGCATATGGTACACACCAAAATAGGAGTGTGTATTGTATCCTTCACTTTTTTAATATATGTCCAATTGTTTTCCTACGAAATTCTGCCAGGTTACTTGAGGAAGAATGAAAGTTCGTAGTCATTGGTGAAATACACAGGTAACTTTCATCTTTTTCCAACGATGTCTTGTAAAGCCACCGTGGACCCACCATATATATCAAAGCTAAAAATTGAGCCAAAAACAAATACTAGGAAATTAATTCCCTAACATGACAAAAAGAGTACATACTCAACGTGTTATGGAGGAGGAATCAAGCGCCAAAGCAAGAAAAATTGCATTTGACGGCCCTTTTTGTCTTTCAGTCCTTCATGCATCGAGATGGGAATGAGAATTTACATCAGTCACAACTCTATATTCTTTCCAGAGGCTTTTGCTTCGGGTTTTCAACCAAAAATGCTATCTGCACTAAAGACAATGCCTTTGTATAGCTTTCTTCAAATTTCTTAATCCCCCTCTTTTGGGCGGTTTAAAATCAATTGTGATGCTTCTTCTTTATCCTCTTTAAAGACCGCTTCTGTTGCTACCGTTTTGCGCGATGGTCATGGCTCCTCATGGATGGTATTGCCCATTATTTCTCTTCCTCTTCTAGTGCCGAGGCTGAAGCCATGTCTACCATTTTTAGTTATTGCTGATGTTCGCAACTTATCCCGTTCATTTTTGTGCCATATGCACCTAACGCGTGGTTCGAATTGTGCCACCTCATAAAGACTCATAACATTTTGGTGCGTATGGTAAAAATTTTGGTGTGTATCGTAATTTTTAAACAAAAACTCGTAACTCTCCGACAATATGATTCATAATATTTCTATTATGAATCATAACATTTGCTTCTCGCAACTTTTCAACAATAAAACTCATAGTTTCAATAAAAATCATAACATACTAATGGGCAAAATTCATAACATTTTAGAAGTGCATGTGATATATACCCAAGTGAAAGTGTATATCGTAGTCATTCCCTTTTTAAATATATGTCCAATTCATAGTTTCTAAAATTTTGGATAATTTCTGGGGAACGGAAGAGGTGAATAAAGTAGAAGGTGAAAATTTTCTATTCATGACAAAAGACTCCAAGGTGATTGGTGAAATACAAAGGGAAGCTTTCATCTTTTGTCAATGACGTCCCTTGTAAAGCCATCGTGGACCCACTATACCAAAGCTATAAGTGGAGCCAAAACAAATATGAAATTCCCTAACATGACAAAAATAGTACACCCTCAAAATGCTATGGAAGAGTAATCAAGCACCAAAGCAAGAAAAAGGCATTTGATCGACGGCCCTTTTTGTCCTCCATATATTCCGGCCCCTGGGCGCCGCACACTTGGCGGAGTGGAGGTGGCTGTCACACTTTTTTTTTTAAAAATAATTTTTATTTGGGATGGTTTAAAAAGTTTGCACTGATGCCTCAGAGCATGCATTTAATCATAATTAGAATTCCAATGATTGGAAGGAAGTAAGGATAAATTTCGAATACAAGGTCATTTATAATTTGGATTCGGGAGTGGCGGTGTTTGATTAGAGTCTACTTCTGTTAATGTAATGCACTAATGCGATGATGAAGACTAAGTGAAAATTTATATAATTGGGCTTTGTCTCGTACTTTGTTTCTAGTTAAAAAAAAATAAAAATTAAAGATTTAGTTCAACTCTCTGCCTTCAAATAAAAGCTTTTGTTCAACTCTCTTGTAGCCTTCAAATAAAAGCTTTTGAGATATTTTTTGTCATGATCAAATCATTCATTCTTAAATCGAAATCTTTACATCATTTGTATAAAATATCGTTGATGGGATGCCGGTAAAAAAGTGATAATTAATTAAGTACCTGATCTAACTACATTAAAATAAAAAAAATGTTCTTCGTTCAAAATTGGGCTGCCACGTAACCCACCTCTCCCCATACTTCTGCCACTGGACTTGGAAAATTACAATGTAACCGTTATTTGTAACACCCTCTCACATGATGCGGATTTCATGTATTTATAGGTCCCACCCCAAATGAGAGGTGTTGCAAATAAGCATTCAGCAAGACTTGGGGGTTTCAGGAATGTTTTGGATGTATGCTGCATGCTAGTCATACAACTTTTATGTTATTTGAAGTTTTGAGCTATTATATTCATACGTTGATCCAATCAAGAACACCATGATACACCACCATATGTATCCCAATTATACGTCATCAAATTCAGACCATCCAGAAGCATTTTTCGACACTCCGGATTTGAAATGTTGTATTAAGAGTCAAAGTGCTTTATTACTAGTAATAGAGCATTTCAAATCCGGAACATCGAAAAATACTTTTGAACGGTCAAGATTTGAAGGTGTACATTTGGGGTACACATGAGTGGTGTACCCATAGATGCGTTGTACCAAAAATGTGGATATCTTTAGGAGAGTAAAAAAAATACAAAATAAACAAAACAAAAAAGCAATCAACATATAAGCTGCCTCTACACATTTGCAAATTTTAGAATAAGTTGTGCAGTATACCCTAAACTATGCAGATTATCTTCATTATCCGTTCACTTTGTACCACAAATGATATTCAAGAATCAAAAAATATCTTACCAATCTTTTCTGAAAAGTGGGTTCATTTCACTAAATTCCTACAAGCTTCATTTTCGAAAAATTATCAACCAAACAAAATTTTGCCTTTCGTTTGGAAAACTAATTTTTTGATCTCAATTTTTTTCTAGTTTATAGGGAAAGCGTTAAATAATCGTCTCACACACCTCTTACACGTTGGGGGTACGTAAACGCTATGAACAAAAGCGATGAACCCCACTATCTAAACAAAAAGTTAATAAAGTTGGGCACTAGCTAGCTGCACCAGTAATATAGTATATCGTTAGTAACAAAAACAATAATTTTTGTCACTTTCTCCATTGAATTTTTGGGGTCGGATCACATTCTCCATTGAATTAAGTGTATCCGGTAGCCAGAATTTGACCCATGTATCTATCGAACCATGAATAGTTGCATTTTTTTTGTTGGACCTCAGGTAAAGTTGGATTGAGGATAGAGCAGCTAGAGCACAAATATTTTATGACAGTGAGCCAGAAAACTCTAATCACATTTCATTTCGAAAGCTCCAAAAATCTATTCCCTCCGTCTAGAAACTGGCCTGAACACTGATGGTCAAAAGTGAACTGCTACATACAACTTACAAATGCACATATATTGCTACTCCATTTTACACCGTAATACTATTTTGTGGAGTCCACTACGCAATTAATGGGAACTTTGTTTTGGGTGCAGCTTGGTTATAATTGGGGTTGTTCCAATTCATCACTTCTTGACTTAATAATTGGCTTAAGTCGGTTAAAAGGTAAAATTATGGGAGCCTTGTTCAAAATGACACGGGACGGGGTGCAAGTCCTAATTAGTCCATCCAAACTTTTTGTAATCTCTCCAATCTTATTGTAGACGCGCGTTCCAAAATTAACCCAACATTTTAAACAAAGGGACAAATAAAAAGCGGCTACTGATTCCTCGCATTTTTACCATTATTGAACAGGTCGTAGTCGTTGCAAATCTGGGAGCCACGACGACCGCCTGCCGTTCCTCCCCTCACCAGTTGCCACATATGGAGTCTCCGACGCATTTTCCGTTGTTGCTCGCCGTCCGATCAAGTAGTCACCGCCTCATTTACGTCCTAAAAACTCCTAGGTCAGATGCGACGCCCAAGCTCTGCTCCTTAACCAGCAACACCTGTCACGGTCCGATGATGTATTTCGAGAGCCTCTCGTGTGAAGTGAATTTAGAGATCTCAACTGAAAGAGTCTCTAGTTTTTTTAAAAAAAAACAAGGCATGAGATAAACATATCTTAGGAAAAATAGTCTTTGTCTCAGGATCGAGTCTCATTCCCCCTTCCCTCATATAATAGATTAGGAATGATGAATGACAAGAAAAAAAAACTGAAGTCTCGGTTTTTACAAAAACAAGCATGAGATAAACGTATCTTAGCTAAAATGGTCTTGTGCCTATATAAAAATAAAGCATGAGATAACATTGTCACCTGAAACAGAAGCTGTTTAACAAAGCATGAGATAATGATAGTAAAAATAAAGCGAGATTAGGGTATATGAGCTTATCATAATTTTTTTTTTATTTTTGTCAATTTCTCTCGTCGAGAGAAAACAATAGTCGTTGACAAAAACTTGACACGAAACGAGGAAATGTACATTTAATTAAAAAAATACTAGTACATTTGATCTAAAAAAAAGAAAGAAACGAGATAATGATATCTAAGCTTAAACCTTCTCTCTATGTAGAAAACGAAGTAAGAGATAATAATATCTCACTTTATACATGGTCTTTATATGTTCAAAATAAATCAAGAGAACCAAAGACTTGTAGCCTAGTTGTTATTTCTTGGTTTTTATACAAAGGAGACCAGGATTCGAGCCTCGATAGAGGCGTTTGAGGTTTAGAGCTATGGATAGCTTCTAAACAACTCATTAACTAACTTCCGTGCTAACCCCGACTGATATATATCGAATGGCAAAAAAAAATCAAGAGATAATGCTATCTCAACTAAAATGGTATCTAATTCTACAAAAACAAAGAATGAGATAACGATATCTCAGTAAAAATGGATATCCAAATTGGTACGGAGGGAGTAATATCTTAACAATATCTCAACAGTAAAAATAAAGCAAGATTAGGGTATCTCAGCACACCATATATTTTTTATTTTCTATATTCATCTCGTCAAAAGAAATTAATAATTGACAAAAACTTGACGCTAAACGAGGAAAGGTACTCCTACATTTATTTCTACAAGAGCACCTATCCCAAAAAAAAAAACAAAAAAGCCCCTAAATTACTGTAGGCAGTTCCAATGCTCCTCTTCATCAAGTGATTAAAAGCTCAAACTTGCGCAAACCCAATTCATCAGCAATAACAATACATATACACCAAACTCTTGAGAGCAACCTATGAAGTCTGAACCGCAAAATGTCATCGGCAACAGATGCTTTCGTTAGCGTACAATAACATAAACCCAATCATGACTTCAGTGGGCTTGGTAGCTCAATTGAAACACTCACACTGCACAAATCAAACGACACAAACCCAATTGGGCCAGAGATTGCAACAAACGTTAAGATTGTTAGGAGCGCATCACCACCTCAGTTCGAGTGCCGTTGGCAATTCGAATGACGGTGCCAACGTCGTCGTTCTCTCATCCTTGGATCCCACAACTATGGTGGGGAAATCCAATGCCAAAGCATCCACGATTGCATATGATGTTGCCCAGACAGTGGAAAACAAACGGTGAACATCGGGTGCTGTTTGGAGTTTATTGGATCTCCTGTTTTCCTTTCTTCTTTTTCTTTTTTTGTCTGATGGGGTTGAATCATACGAGGGAGGGGAGAGAGACAAGAGAGAAAACAATTAGAGGATATTTTTGTCCATCTAAGGACCTTATACAGTAACAGTTTCTAATCACCCTAGACCTTATAAAAATCTAACGTGGATTAAAGGCCCAATAAACCCTTACTTATGAAATCTAGACCAATTTGCCGTAAAATTATTTCTCTTAGTTATATACTACACCAAAAAAGTTCTAGAGTGAGGATTTAGTTTCCTCACCAAAACACCAAATTTCCGCGCTAAATAAATTGACGAGGAAAAATTTTCTTGCCAGATTTCCTCACCAAAAGGTCGTTGCAAAAAGTATTCTAGCGAAGAAAAATAGATTTCCTCGCCTATTCTGGCAACTGGCAAGGAAATTTTTCCTCGTATATTGGGAACAATTGGCGAGGGAATTTTGATTTCCTCGCCTATTTGGAACAATTGGTGAGAAAAATTTTCCTCGCCTATTCGCATGGAACAATTTGAGAGCAAATTTTTTCTTGTCTATTCTGACCAGCTGGCGAGGAAATTTTTCCTTGCTAAAACTCCTGAAACTAATAAAAAAAATAATAATTTAATACTCAGCTTCTTCACCTCTGCTAGGAATCAAACCAGCAACCTCCTCTCTAGCAACGTGTGACCCATCTACCACACCAACTTCCTTTTCAATGCAAAATACTACAACTTTTAATATATAAACCTTTTATAGTTCTTTTCACCTCACTAATATTTTTTACATTTTCCCAAAAGTAACTTTTCTTTCAAAAAATTCTTGACAACTAAAGAGAAGTCACTTTACCTCTCTCAAAATATCTTACAAGTTAATACCACACATGCACTGCGTCTCTCACTACAAAACATCATCCATGGTACTATCACTTGCCAAAAACCCTTTTCTCTCTTCACCATTTTCAACATCTTCTCTCCTCGACCCATTGTTACTAATCATCTCCAAGCCACTTCCTGTAAGCTTCTTAGCCCTCAAAGCCTCACCTTCCCAATCAGTACGCACGAACACAACATATAGAACAGACACGGCGCAAGCGGCTTGAGCTGACAATAGCCCAAACCACAATCCACTAAAGCCGACGTTCAGCCAAAACGCTAAGCCGACGGCTACTGGAGTGCCCACAAAGTAAAAGGACATTAGGTTGATACGGGCACCCACAGCTGGTCTGGCAGTCCCACGTAGGATCCCACATCCAGTGGTTTGTGGACAGTTTCCGAGCTCACACAGCCCCATGATTGGCATGACTGAAGCAACTAGGGCTTTGACCAACTCGTCAGTTGTGAATAGAGCACCCCACTTTTCTCTAAAGATCACCGTCCATATGACGTTGATGAAGCCGATCACCAAAGCGCAGCCCAATGCCACCGTTGCAGCTAGCTTGGCTTTGTACGGCTTCCCAGCTCCAAGCTCTTTGCCCACCTATAAAAATGAATAATTTAATCATTTGCTGAAATTAAAAATCCCATTGAGTATAAAAGGAGAGACATGTCAATTATGCATAAAAGTGAAAGATTGACAAAAAATTGGCCAAAATAAAAACATGTTTCATCATAACAGAGGTGTAGGGGCATATGAAGGAAATAAAAGGCGGGAAAAAAAAGAAGAAGAAGAGAAAAGAAAAGAAGCAGTCTGAGGTTCACAAATTTAAGGGTCCCATATATACATAGCCATTAGGAAAGCATTGTTCTAAGTTCACAAATTTAAGGGTCCCATATATACATAGCCATTAGGAAAGCATTTCTAAGTCCAAAAATGTGATCCACACCGTTCATTTTACATAGCTCCACACGTTACACATATAAAAATCAAGTTGATCAGACACCCGTCACCCGGCCATGATAAAATCATATTTTGGGGATTCATTTTAGACATTGATTACAACCTTGAACAAATTTGATATTCCCAATGGATTACCAATATCCGCTCAACTTGTAATTGTAACATGCCGAGTTCAACGAAGTGAACACATTTGAGTGATGGTTTCAGGTTTGGAACATTAGCCCGTTTTGCACCAAGGCAAGGCAAGGCCAGGCCGCCCCAGTTCCTATCCACCATTGTCTGTATATAACTATTGCCGTGGGACGCGCGCACACATAATATTTATCATGAATAGTAAATATTAGAGCATGAACATTACAATAAGAGTGAGATGGGTCCAGACTCCAGATTCAAACCAGTCTATGAAGCACCGACACTCCTAGGAGGCGCCATATTGCCGTATGAGACACGGCGGGGACACCGCAGAATACGTATGGGACACGCCACGTGGCGTGTCCCCCAATTTTTTTGAATTTTTTTAGGGGGACACGGCGGGGACACGTGGGGGATACAGCAGGGGGCAAATTGTAATTTTTTGAAAAAAATTTGGGGTCAATTTGCAATTTTTCAAATTTTCAGGGGTCAAATTGTAATTTTTTTAAAATTTTGGGGGTTAAACTGTAATTATCAATCTTTAAATTTTTAATTTTTTATATAATATTTATATATATATATATATTTATATATATATTGCCGTGTCCCCCGCCGTATCCCTGTCCCTTTTTTCAAAATTGCCGTATCCGTGTCCGTGTCCGTATTTGTATCCGTATCCGTGCTACATAGAAAGCAGTTAGTACTACTATTGTTATTCCAAAGCATTCTGACAAGTGACAACTTTTTAGGCTTTCATGAAGAAAATAAAACAGCAATATGTAAGTGTTAGCCAACTTTTTGGGTCCTAAACATTCATGTCCACTATGGTCTGTCAGCACTATTGTTGTCCCTAATATCATATTAATATTATCCATGATATACGAATATCAAAGCCTCATTATTATAAAAATGCGATATGTCTCTATCCAAAGCAATACTATATATAGTTATTCCTCTGAATTCAGATACGCAGGTTCATTGAAGTAATGGCTGGTCCCAACTTATGCACAATAATTAAAGCTAGCAATAATACGAAGCTCCCAGGTTCATTTAAGTGATGGCTGGTCCCAGATTATGCAGGTTCATGTCTGGTTTGATTGAGGAGTAAGAGGGGATTAACGTGATAGTGTTCCAATTGGAAGCTAATCCGGTGGACTGAAGTACGAAGGATAACCCCCTCCATGGGTATGCCAATTTTTCATTTTTGGGTGATTCAAATGGACTAAAAAGTCCGGCCCACAAAAAGATTTAGTAATTTATTCACAAAATGTAGACATACTCCAAGTCGCATAACACGTGTCCACATACGTGAGTGAGTGGGAAAGTGAGCGCGAGTGTGAAAATTTCTTTCAAAAGATAACAAACTACTAAAACTCGAGAGACAAAGAATTGAGAGCTCAAGCATAGAACTAGGATTGAGAGCGGAAGCAAAGGGTAATATTGACTGAGTATCCGACTAAGTTCATACTATTGCTATGGGCCCACAACCATAACAGTCCCAAACCCCCTCTAGAATGGCCACCAAAAAGGTCCCAATAGTCATATGGATAAGTATGGGCAAGTAGATAACAAGTCCATCACCCTCACTTTGTTCGTTACAAGTAGTTTCATAACATATGAAACGAAATTAAAAATGATAGTAATAACAATAATAGAGCATGGGACCAAAGCAAAAAGAACAAGGGAAAAAGAATGTGGACGAAAGAATAGTTGTCATATGCTAAATTCGTCCAATCACAACCCCTTAATGATTTTCGGCTGGAAGTGTGATGCAATCAAGTAACAGAAATATAAAAAAATGTTCATCTATTTATATACATTCATGCATACTTGATGGGTTCAACCTAAGTGCTTGCTCATACTAACGAAGAATTTGGAATATATCAAGTTGAATTTAACTTTTAGCATGTATAAGGAACATGTCAAGGGGTATTTGGAATAAGAATTTGGAAGGAAATTCAAATGGGAAAAAAGAAAGTGACACTGAAATGAAGAAATAAAATCAACTTCATTGCTGCAGAGTTTTCCTACTGCTTAATCTACTTTATTTTCTTTTATACATATCTATACAAGTTCTGGAACCAAATATGGTCCGAAGAAATGACACATAAGTCAAAAGGCATGGATATGGATATGGATACAGAAACAAAAACTGAAAAGGACACCCATTTAAGACACAAGAATTCAAAATGGAGTAAATGAGTACTCAGACATTGGCGGGAGACTCGAATTAAATTATGTACATATATCAGGATATTTTTCTAGATCTTATTCATATGAAATTACCATCTAGAATAACCAAAACTAGCTGTAGTATCTTAGCAATACGTACTTTTCCTTTTGCAAATATCACAAGTTGACCAGGGATTTTATATACTCAAATTTCATTTACTCGTAATTTTTTCTCGTATTCTTAAAATATCATAACATCAAAGTAAGCTTTCAAAATTATATATCGATTCTATCATGTTTCCATCCATGTCCAAGTTGAGACACAGAGTCCTTGGCGTGCCTTCTACTTAAAGATAATTTAGCTTATTGGATATGACATATGGAGTGCTCCATACTTGTCCTTGTCACCATAAACAAATACGAGTGTCAGTGCTTCATGACAAGTAAGGAAGCAAGAAGTTCCTACAAACAATTCTTAGGAAAGCCTACTCTATTTAAAGGGAAAAAAAATTAATCAAAATGTGTATTCAAAGCAAACAGACTTATAATAAAGCCTATAATCATTGTGAGCATCTGTGGACCCATAGTGAAAAAACTAAAAGCACTATAATCATTGTGATCAGCTTCTGGTACCCTTTTCAAAATTCTCATTTTCTTAATTTAAAAATTCCAAGTTACATAAATGAATGACAATTCTCAAATGTTCATGTTTCAAAAACAATTTTGCAAAATATATATTTGATAGTAAATCAATTTGACAAAACATTTATGGCCCAAAAGCATAAACTCAAGTTGTATGGATGGGGTTAAATTTGGTCCAACCCGGCCCATGAATCATCGGGCTCAGACTAGCGCGACCCATGCCTATCATGTACACAGAAATCATAACTTGTACCATGGCACCAGAAACTATTGCAAAACAGTCCATATAAAAAAACAATAGTATTGCTATTAATTTTGGAAAATAACAATTTATGGATATGTTTTCTGAGATTGGAAGTTTTTTGGGTAAATCTGAGATGGGAAGTTAGGATACGTTTTGAGCAATAGTGCTCTTGAAAAAATGGAGAAGGTGGCAAGTGTCAAACTTGTTGATTCTCTCTTTCTTCCCCATTTTTTTTTTCTCGACGTAATTTTTTTTTGATAATCGTACCCTTGTCAAGTTCTTTTAATATATTCTTCTCTTCACCGATCAAAGGGAAAAAAAGAAAAAGAAAAGGGATAACAACAGAAAAGTTGGTCATTTCAACTTTTACAATTCAGAAGTGGAAATTGAAACCACAAATTTCTCTTGTTATAGGACAACTCTCAATGCCACTTGAACCACAAATCTATCTTCATACTATCCTAAGGAGAATGGTCAAGCTGAAGCAAGCAAGGAAGGAGACAGCCATTCAATTCAAAAAGAAGCAGAGAGAATCCTAGGCTCGAGGGGCCCTGTTTGAGGAAGAGGGCCTTACATCTAGGGGCACTGGCGAATCCCACCGATAGGAGCAAAGGAGTATCTCAACTAATCCTTGGGATAGCCTTGTTTATTTTCTTGAGTATAATATAAAATATCAGTAAAACCCCCCAAAATTTAGTTAGTATTTAATGATGCAGGCCCTATGAAAATCACATAGTTAAACTTGTGGTGTAAAATCAATTTTGCACAAGTACGAATCAAATTTATAAGTTTTAAAAATAAAGTGATAAAAATTAGTACTAACTGGTAGAGGAGGAAATCAATAATAACAATTAAGTTGTTAGGTGACAAAATTTTGACTAGTTATTTAAGAAACGAAGAAGTACGACAAATACGATGGACGTTATCGATATTCGATAATGATGGGTAGATTATTTAGCAAAACATGATGGCCACGGCAAACGTGAGAAAATTGGATGATTTTATATGCAAACGTGAGAAAATTGGAGGATTTTTGATATGCGAACGTGATGTATATTATACACCCATACATATATATGTCAAACAATAGCGCTGGTGCAGAAATAATGTACTGTACCAAAACTAACATTTATGGTGATTTTCACAATGCTAGTAGCAATTAGGGGTTTATGGTGATGTCGAATGATAGCTAAAAGAAATTTATTGATCTTTATTTTTCGTAATGGTGATGTAGATGATGATGGAAGATATCATCGACAATTAAATGTAAATACTCCTACCAATTACATAATTTTATAATGAAACACAATGGTTGGCGTAATATCACCAATAATATTCACACACAGAGAGAGAGAGAGAGAGAGAGAGAGAGAGAGAGTTTCACATTTCTATATATGATTCTTATATCCACGCACATTTTCCCCCCCTGTATTTTACCGTTTCATTTCGTCTATAATCTATTATTCGCACACCAATAGGCAGAACGTAATGAATTCATATGGAAAAGGAAAAAGAGTTTGAATGATAAAAAGAAAAGAGTACTAAAATAAGATGGTGAAAACTAGTAATCAAGAGATTCAGTGCAACTATAATCTCTTTTTCGCACCCTAGTTATTCATTTTGCAAAGAATATTAAAACATGATGGACGCGACAACCAGAAAATTGATGATTTTGGTATGCAAAGATAGAATATAACAATTTAATAACACTAGTACTGATACAAAAACTCATATAATTTTAAGAAAAATAATGTGTATTCACAATATCGGTGACAATTAAAGGTGATATCGGATGATAAATACAAGAAAGTTCTAAATTTTTACTCATCTTTCAATTAATTATATGTATCTTGGTTGTCAACAATGTAGGTGATGAAGATGACGATGATGGATATTGAAACCACCAATTAAAAATTTTATAGGAGAACATAATCTTTTGTAATAACAATTCAAATATAATACAATGACCGTTGCTCAAAACGCACGAATGCAAAGAAGTGACATGTCAGTGGTTTCTACACTCGTGTTTAATTATCCACAACCATCTTGTTGTCGATGTTTATAGTAATTTAACTTGTTAGAGTAGCTGCATCCCTAAATCAAACTCAAAACCAAATTCAAAATTTGGGTAAAAACTCCCCAAACCCACCTCCAGTCTTTGCATCAAAGCCATACCATACCAAATTGAGTTTGAATAAAATCTCTACCCAAATCAAGGGAGAACCAAATCCTTACACAGATACCTAACGGCTTGTTTTGGGTGGTAAGTTGTGGCAGCAGGTGTTGGTGAGAGCAACGGTGGAGATGGTGGAAATAAGCGTTGGTGGTTGTAGGAGCAGAGAGGTCTGTCGGGGAGTGTTGGCGAGGGCTATCGGAGGGTCGTTGAGTATTGTTAGACGATCGACGAGCTGCGGTGAAGGTCGTCGTGGTGTAAAGAGCCGCCTTTGGTGGTTCTACGATTAGGGTTTCCAGATCTGCTATTTAAGTCACTAGATATGTCAATCTAAGATTTCTAAGTGCCAACAGGATCTAAATGTGCTCCAATGGCGATGGCAGACGGCGGGCAACAGGCAATTGAGAAACGATTGGGTTAGGGTTAAGGTTAGGTCAAACAGTTGTGTTTATTGGTGGTCTATGGTGAGAGAGAGAGAGAGAGAGAGAGAGAGAGAGAAGAATGAGATAAATTGTTCTTAATTTTTTAAAAGCCAAAATTTAAGTAAAAAAGATGTTGATGACTGGAAAGGGTATACCCAAATCAAGATTTTACTCAAATTTAAATGAAAATTTGAGTAAAAGTCTGATGTAGGGCTGGAGATGCTCTTACACCAACTAAAATTACAGTAAATCCACAAAACATAAAGCCCTAACTAAAAATACTGGTGAGAGTAAGTCTCAACCGAAATGTTTCCAGATAATTGAACGTTGAATCAACTTCAAGAGAAAGAAGCATGCTCAATATCATTTCAAATGATGTAACTTAAAAAATGCATGTATGTATGTAGAATATGCTCCACCACATTACACTTGACCACATTCTACGAACAGGATTTGGAGTACTCGTAGTCCCGTAGTGACCCAGGTCACTACATTCGCTTAGTGACTTCATTTGTTGACCCTTTATAATCTGTATTTACGATCTGATCCGTATAATTTGTTGGGAACATTGAGTAGATCATTCATATAAAAAATCAAATTATTTGAATATTAGCAGCCATATGGTTGAATACCATTTATATGGGTAGCCAATATCATTTGAACAAATTTGTATCAATTGCATGTCTACCAATCTTCAATAATCATAAAATTTTGTACCCATAACATACTCAACATTTCTAAAAAAATAAACAGTTCTGATCCTAAATGAAGATTTTAGAGGGCCCACAATTGAGGTCACCACAGGGATGTAGTGGCTTCGGTCACTACAGAAACCCTAAGTCTGAACGAATACATTGATAGCACATCACATCATAACATTCAAAATGCAGTCACCGAAAAAGAGTAAGGGAGGAGGCAGAGAAATGGATTAGTAACTTACCCTAGCAGAGACACAACCAGCCAACGCCATGGGCACAGTGTACATAAGACTAGTGGTTTGAATCATAACCCCAGTAGCCGCCACCGCCAACCTCGGCCTCGGCAAGTACCCAGCAAGCACCGTCACGATCTCATACCACCACCACTCCAAACAAATCCCTATACAACTCGGCACTGCCAATCTCAACAGCGGACCCAACCCCCAAAAAACCACCACCACCCCGTTATTAATCCCCACCATCCACCTACCCTCCCACCTCTTGTACACGTACACATACCCTGCCATCAGAGCCACCATGTGCAGATTCGTCAACACCGAGGCCACTGCCACCCCCTTCACCCCCCACCCAATCACCACCACCAGTACATAATTCAGTGGTATGTGGAAAATCACCGCAATAAAGCTACAGTACATCATCGGTTTCGTCACCCCCTGTGACCGTAGATAAACCCGTAACGGCTGCAACAACGTGTTTATCAAGAGGTCAGGGAGGGAATAGATACAGTACTCCGCGGCTGTTGCAGTGATTTCAGGATCTTGGCCCATGAAGATCATGATTGACTCTAGGTTGACCCATAAGAAGGTGATGGGTACGATTGCCATTAGGAGGATGAAGATCATGCGTTGGAGAGAGAGTGAAAGTAGGTCCCAGTTTTTGCTACCGTAGGCTTGGCTGCAAACTGGCTCAAGCCCTGAGGAGAGGCCGTTTAAGACGGAGTAGCCGGTGATGTTCGTGAAGCCGATGGAAAGTGCGCCGCCGGCTAATTCTAGGCTGCCGAGCCGGCCTAGAAAGAGCACGGAAACTACTGCTCTAATGTACACCAAAATGTTCATTGCTGTTATGGGCAGGGCCATACCCCATAGCTCTTTTAACTCTTCTATTACCTACGTACATAGAGACAACAAATAAACAGAGCACCACATAACAAGTAATACAATAATACAGACACAACAAGCAGACCATTGTCTCAATTTATTCGTCAAATTTTCAGAATTCCACATTATTATTAAGGAAAGTAATTATTTCTATTTTTATTTTTAGTGATGCATGGTGTTTCAGGCCTCCTTTACGGACATAGAGTCATCCACAGCCTTTTAGCAAAAAATGAATTAGTCAGAGTTGTTCATACTCACTCCGTCTGGATTTGTTGGTTCGTTTTTGAGATTCTAACTTTTTTCCAACTACTTTTTGATTTTATCATTTAACTTTTGAAAATGGACAAACATTTTATGACTTAAAAAAGTATGTTTGTGGACCAACAAATCCGGACAGAGGGAGTAAATGGAATTGAACCAGAGAATATATAACTTTTTAACATATACTCCCTAATTTTTTTGAAAATTTACTTTACGTAGAAAAAAGTGAGGGTAAAAAAAAATACAGTATTTCACTCAAAAGTTCAATGGACAAACACTTTGGTATGCGCAAAAGTCGAACATATTCTGTTAAAAAGAAAAGAAAAGTCTAAATATGGACAAAAGAAAATTTATGGAGTATATATGTGTGCAACAAAAACCAACGGGTGGTGGATGTACCTGGATGGTTGTGGGATTTTTGTGAGAGAAGAAATCTGGGCCTTTGTCCTCCATTGTTGTATCTTCAGAAAATGGGATTTGAAACCCTTTGTAAAATGGGGAGTAAATGTCTGCAAAATATTAGCTTTCAATTTGATGAAGAACTGATCAAACTAGCGATATTATGGTATCCTCATTTTTCCATGTTAGGCGATACAATTAATACAGACAGAAGGTAAAAGAAATTTCACAAACAAACCCACCTCCTTTGTTTTTCGTCTAAAATAATACTCCTCTAGGGAAATGCGATTTTGGGTTGAGAAAAACAGAGGTTACTAATAATGGTGAAGAAAAGTTGAATACCGGAGATAGGGGAAGATTAGAATGGCAGAAAGTGGGAGGTATTTGGAGAGAGAGAGAGAGATGGCTATTAGTTTGTAGAGAGAGAGAGGGAGAGTCTTTGGCTGTGATCGGTACACAGTTTTGGTCCGATTCTGGTATTGCTTACATCATCATTTTCCTCATTTCTCTCTCTATCTCTATCCACTTATTATACTTGCTTACATCATCAAAACTAAAATAAACTATCTAACCAAATGATTTTAGGTATTCAGAGATTTTGTAACATTTGACAAGGATTTATTGCCGAAGGGTGAGCCAAAAAATAATGGAAAAGGCGGCTTGGGTTATAGGCGGCGAATATGACCTCCTAGGCTTATTTGGAGGGTAGAAGTGGCTAGAGAGAAAAAGGTTAAGTTTTTTGATTTGGAGAGAGAAAGCGCGACTGGAATAGAGGGGAAGAGAATAAGAGTGTGTGTGTACGTGGGTATGGGGTTGATCTATCTCTGTACCTATCTATTTGTGCAATTAATGCTTTTGTAGTGAATATGAAGCATGGGTACTCTAAAAATGTTGCCATACAGCGTCGCAGAGATGCGGCACGGTAGATGCAACAAAATGTGTACCGCATGCGTTTGCACTATTCTGAAATGCAATTTGGGTACACACAGGTACTCCGATTGGGTACTTTGTTGGGTACGTTTGGACCTTTTTGAATTTTTTTTAAAACTTTAAGGGGCCCGAATGAAATTTATAGAAACTTAAGGGGTTTATGTGCACTTTCGACCCCAAATTAAGACAACAGTCGACATATTGCTGGGTTTCATCAGTTAGGGTTCAAAAAAACAGAAGCAGCCTCTCCTCTACTGCTCGAGCAACAGCCATGGAAGCTCTCTGGTTAGTCTCTCTCTCTCTCTCTCTCTCTCTCTCTCTCTCTCTCTCTCTCTCTCTCTCTCTCTCTCATTTGCTCCCTCTTTCTCTCTACTCCCTCTCTCTCTCTCTCTCCTTTGCTCCCTCTCTCTCTTTTTCTGCCCCCTCTCTCTCTCTCTCTCTCTCTCTCTCTCTCTCTCTCTCTCGGGTATAGCCTTATAGGTTACTAAATGAACTCCTCTGCAAAACTAAAATCAACTCCTCTGATTGTTGAGCAATATTGCAACAATCATCTCCTGACTCCTGAGTATTCTACAACAACAATCATCTCCTGACTCCTATGAACTCTTTAACTCTTATTTATGCTTCTTTTTTTGGTAAAATGAGTGTTTTATTTAGTTTGTGCAATGGAACATAGTAAAATAGGGAAAAAAAATTAAATTTACACTTACGTACCCAACCGTACCCGTACCCTACTTTTTTAGATTTTTGCCGTATCACGTACCCGTACCGCGTACCCGTACCCGTGCTTCCTAGTGTAGTGACAATGGGAATGAGAGAGAGATGAAAAGTCAGAGGACGAGAAATTGTGAATTTTTGGACAACTTTACCCATTTACCAGGAAAATTACTTTAACTTGCCCCAAAAGTAAGGAAAATAATCATCCTCTCAGGGCCGGCCCTGAGCTAAGGCTCAGTAGGCCGGCACCTTAGGCCCCCACTAAAAATGAAAAAAAAAAGGCCTCCAAATATTTTTTACAACCAAGTATGTAGGCCCATTTTGGGTTTTTTCCGTGTTAAATACATGCATATAGTTTTGAAACGGTGTTTATCGACTTTATATTTAGTTTCGCTAGCATTTTTAAGGGCCTTCATTTTCAAATTTCGTCTTAGGCCCCTCGAAAGTCAAGGCCGGCCCTGCACCCTGTTTAGGAGGTGTTCTACTAACTAGTTTTTTCAAAAAATTAGCTTTTTCCTATTGGGTGAGTATAACTCAACACTTCAATTTCAAGTACAAATCATGGAGCATGAGTTGGCATGCTTGGAATGTGTGACTTGTTGGTCGAAAGGCATACAAAGTTTCATGAGATGAATAAATAACTCTTCTTTGTATGCCTTTTCCGACCAAGTCATACATTCCAAGCACGCCAACTATATATATATATATATATATATATATATATATATATATATATATATATATATATATAGAGAGAGAGAGAGAGAGAGAGAGAGAGAGAGGAACTCTCTAGTCCGGGACCCTTGGGTCCGGATCTCATAGTTCCGGATCAAATTTTGACGATCCGATCCGTCCAATGTGTTCAAAAGGTGTTTTCCAAGGCCAACGCGAGAAATCTTCAAAAAAAAATACCGGGAAGGGCTTGATCCACGCAATTTTGTAACTATGTAGTTTTTGCGAAAAATTGCGTGGATCAAGCCCTTCCCGGTATTTTTTTTTGAAGATTTCTCGCGTGGGCCTTGGAAAACACCTTTTGAACACATTGGACGGATCGGATCGTCAAAAAAATATCGGGCAGGGCTTCAAAATGCTTCAGTCCGGGATTTCCGGGATCCCGGACTAGAGCGTGAGCGTATACATATATCCTGTGAAAGCTCCCTCACAAAAAAAGTATGGAAAAAAAGTTTTGGACCGTTGGATTGTATGCCCTTCACGTGATCCAACGGCTAACAATTGTTTTCCTAGACTTTTTTTTTGTGAGAGAACCCTCATAAGAAACTTCTTATATATATATAGGAAGCCGGTCTCCTAAGGGATCCCACATACAAAATTTTGTGCGGACTTGGCCCTTTTTCAACTTTCCGAATCAAATTTTGACGATCCGAACTGCTCAATGTTTTTAAAATGCATTTTCCAAGGTCCACGCGAAAAATCTTCAAAAAAAATACCCGGAAGAGCTTGATCCAAACAGTTTTCGATAAAACTATACATAACAAGATATGTACGGAAATGACTTTAATCTAGAAAATACATAATCGTCATAAGATATCGAATCGGCCATGTTTTACTTGAAAATTCATAATTCATTATAAATCTACAAGTATACAAACCAAAGTTCAAAGTTGCATAACATCAATGGATATGTACTGTTATAATAAGTAGGAGATAAAAAATCAACTGCATGTTTCCCATAATTTAAAAGAATAAGGCTGTTCTAAAGCAAAATAGAGCAATCAGACAAATAATCTTTAAAAAATTGTCAAAATAGTGTATTCATCCGATGTGCATGTTTTGGGCAACAAAAAATCCCACACCACAGAGTTTAAGGGAGTCCTTATTAGATATTTGTTGTATATATATATAAAAGTTGTGAAGGATTTTAAGTCAAAATCACAGCTTAATGATCTCAAAAGTATAGATCTTTAAATGACTAGAAAGCTATCCAAAAATGCAATAAAGTTACTCCCAGTGTTTTTAAACCCGGCCCGGACCAGCTGGTTGAACCAGGAAACCGGGTTAGACAACAGTCTGGTCAATCCCCCAAAACCGCCTTAAAAACGAATAACCGAATCAACTCAGTGGTTCAACCGTAAAACCGTTCAAACCGTCCTTGGGTCACTAGAACCGGCCGGGATAATGATGGAGGGGGTTTTTCGGAAAAAATGGTGGGTTCCAAAGGAAAAAATGAGAAGCCAGGAGATGAAAATCTGGAAGGGCAGCATATCCTGTATCCAAATATTCCTGTCCTACTTCTCTTTAGTTCCTTTCCGCTTTTTACATTTTATTTACCTTAAAATAATGTCCAACAGTTATATGGACTCTATTTTTTTTGTTAATTACTAAAATTTGCTAAGCAAAGTTACCAAATCTGATGTTTTGTTATCGACCAAAAAAGCTGATTTTTTTTATTAAAAAAAAAACCCAAGGGGTTGGTCCGGTGCTATAAACTCTTTTGGATCTATAAAAAGAGCTTTGTTCTAAAGCCTCTGTTAGCAAACTGTGGGATTGATTCACAAGATTAATTGTGGTGTGCAAAAGCTCGCTGAGACACCTAATTTATCAGTTTGTCTTGATAATAGTTATTGAAAAAGTAAAAAAAATATGTGTCCTTTTGGATTATTTGTTTGGCTCGACCAAAGTAATTGGAAAGGTAAAAAATTCGGGGTCAATTTTTTTTTGAATCATTGATCATTGACTACGTGAGAAATTGAAACGGTTAAAAAATCAAGATCATAATTTTTTATTTATTTAATTTCCTTGTCGAAGTTGAACCAATAATCTAAAAAATTTTGACTTGAAACTAATAAATACGAATTTTTGTTTGAACAAATACAAAAATGAAAGAAAAAAATGTCAAAGTGGGTCTGTAGTCTATGTGAAAGCACCACTCGGTGGATATTCCAGTACAGTGGAAGGCCATCATTTTTGGCTTTCCTGAGCAAGACCCATTTTGGGGTTAGAAACAATCAAAGGGTGATTGGTGCAGAAGCAAAGCTGTAACGGGGAGTCAAGGGAGGAACTAAATAGAATTGGAAAGGGAGGAAAGAGTGGAGCGTTGCAATTGGCTGGGGGTGGGATAGAGAAGTAGTAGGACAAAAATACTAGGATAGAGGATCGCCGCCTTTGAAACAACCCACCAACCCAGATCAATTAAATGTTGGTGAGCTATTGGATGGTGGTGTCGCCTGGTGGAGGTGGGTATCTCGAGAAAATTAAAGAGGAATTTTTATCCCACGCAAACACACGCACACACAGGATAGATACTCAAGTTGTTTTGGTTGTCTGTGGATTGATTTTTTTTTAGATAGTGTTATATTGAGTTTTAAAAAATGAGAATAATGAGATATTTATGGAAGAGAGATAGAGAGAATAAAAATAATAGGGTAATGAATAGACAGGGAATCTTTATAAAAAGAAAGAATCTTTGTGAATTTTTTTTTTTTTGAAAATGGGAAGAAATTTCTTTGTTTTAAACTTCTATTTTGAAAAGTTTTACTAGGAAGTAATGTACGATTACTTTGGAATTGTACATAGCAGAAACTTGTCTGATATCTTTTAGGAATTTTTTTTAAAAAAAATTTACTTGTATTTCCTTTTTTACTAATTGATGTATGTAAAATATGACGTCACAATTTAACAGTGGTTCAAATAGTAATCCATCTACCCAGTTCATCTCTCGGTCCGGATTTTAAAACATTGGAACTCAGTACTGTCTTTTTATTTATGCATGGCTTGAAAATGTGCTCAAATCTTCATGAATCATAGTAGACTCAAACACAATATAATGAACCAGTGTTTCACAAATTCTAGCAGTCTAGAAAATATATTTACACATAATCATCACATAGTGCTCCAGTGTGAAAAAGAGAAAAAGGTTAATCTCACTAATTTTTTACGTACCTTAGCTCCGGCGACGAGTGACTGTTGGCCTTCTAGGAGGACTACGGGGGATGAGATTGAGGTTGAGAATGAAGATGAACGGCCGAATCTCCAAACTTTGCAAGAGACGTTGGAGAGTGAGAGCTTAAAGATATGTCATTGGAGGTACTTTAATGGAGGTTATTGCTTGAAGAAGATAAAGAATGGAGGATGGAGGAAGAAGGTTGGAGTTGGCCGGGAGTGATTTTTGGAGAGGAAGTGAGTGATCGAGAAAGAGCTATTTTTTTCGTGGTCAAGGGAGAGGGCATAAGAAAAAGAGGGTTCAACAAATCTATTGAAAATGAATATTAGTGTATAAAGGGTTGACTTTGGGTTTTTTTGATGGCCGTAAAGAGAATCAAGACGTCGATCGAAGCAAGATTCTTCCACGGATCTGGTCTCCTAGGAATTTTAGAGACGATTTTCGAGTTTCTCCATTGCCGGAGTCATGAAAGACCACCATTGCTGATGATTGGGAAGGTTGATGGGAAGGAGCACAAGTTGTGGTAGTGTAACGGGGAGAGAGAGAGAGAGAGAGAGAGAGAAGGTGTGGTGGTGTTGTATTCTTGAAAATTGAAATATGGAGAGAGAAGTTATGGTGGTGAAAGAAAAGAGAAAAAGTTACAGTACTGTAGGAGTTACAGTACTGAAGGGAATCTGAAGAGTAGGCTTTACTAGTAGGCTTTACTAGTAGTGAAGGGAACCGTGATAGCCTAAGGATTGGTTCGGGTGAATTGAAAAAATTACTCCCTCCGTCCCAATTTTATAGTTCTTTATGGGAATTTGTGTCACTTTTTAAAGTGTTTTATTTTATAATCTATAATGTTTTAGGTGATTTTGAACACTTTGTTTATTAGATTAAATCAAGATCTATCAAACAAGATCCATATTACATATAAAATGTATTACCGATTGAAAGATATAATCGTTTTTTTATCCGGTTAGGATAGAACGATGGACTATAAAATTGGGATGGAGGTAGTAGTTTTTTAGTTTAGTTTTTATTCAATTTTTTATATTTTTTGGATTCCTCTCGTCGAGACAAGTCAAGAAATCACAAAAAAATCGACCCAAAACTAACAAAGCAAATTTTTTTGAATAAAGACAAAACTAAAAAACCAAAAAACTCAATTCCCCCAAACCAGCCCTAAACGTTAGCCGCTTGTTTGGACGACAAATTTGACAGGAATATATGGTAGAGAGATAAGGCTTTGTTTGGTTGAAAGTTTTGGAAAAAATATTTTGAAAAATATTTTTGAGATACTGTTTGGATGAATTTTTAGAAAAAGTCATAGTTAGAGAAATGTGTAATAATTGGAGAGAGATAGAAAGAAATAAGAATAATGATTAGATAGAGATATATGAGTAGAAAAATAAATATGATTAATAATTAAAGATATGAGAGATGGGAAAAGAATTTTTTTGGAAAATTTTTGAAAATGTGAAATGAACAAAGTGAAAATAGTTGGGTGAATTAAATAAGAAGGGTAGACTTACATTGATGTGACAGTTAAAAATGAGAGATTAAATAGTCCATAAGTTGGATAATGGGGGATTAAATAGTCCATGGTTTAAATGAATGATAAAAAAAAGAATAAGAAGGGTGGATGATGTAAAAATCTATCAAAAGACTATTTCGCCCTTACTAATGCATGTATTAAATTATGTGTTTAAATAATTAATTAAATTTGATATACTTTTCAATAATTGTTAATTTATTATACTTAATAAATAAAAATTAAGCTATAGTGTATATATATATATATATATATATATATATACACTAAGGTATAATAATAATTCTTTTTCGAGTATGTATTTTAATTTATGTGTCACCATTTAATTTTTCCTCCTCTTATTCTTGTAAACATCGAAATCTTTTTTAATCATGACATACATCTCTCTCTCTCTCTCTCTCTCTCTCTCTCTCTCTCTTAAGTCTCAACAGTATTTTTCCTTTCTCTGTCTCTCTCACCAAATATTTCATCTCTTTTACCACACTGAATAGTCTATCATCGTCGGTACCACCAACGATCCAACAACGATTCGATATCCTCTCTCACTTGTTGACAACGGTGATCACCTCCAGTGATCAAAGCTCTGACTAACAGACGAAGGTTTTGGGTCTAAGAAGGTAAAAAAAATTACAATTTTTCAGGTTTCTTAATTGAAAATTTTGTTTGCAAAATACTATTTTTTTTTTGTGTAGAATTTGGGTTGAATCTCGTTAACAGTGGTGTTTTGTGCTTTATGTGGGGGTGTTTTGAGAGAGGTAGCCCGGTAATTTGGTCCTGGATGAGAACCTAGATTAAACATAAGCATCCCCCTCGCTTATGTTTAGTCCGGGGGAAAGAGGATGAAGGGAGGCCGGATGATTTAGTCGGGGAGGGGTGTAATATCCCAGGTTTGGGAGTAGATGATGTTTAGTTCCATATTGATTGTTTAGATGAGTTATCTTAGATATATAACAAACCATGTGGACTACTATTAGTATCTTAGGCTTAAGTATTTTGGACCATGTGATGTGGCTTGTGGATAAAATCAGGGTACTAGGCTAGTGGTCTACATGAGGCGTTACAAGGGGTTTTGGTGTTCCCAAGCAAGGGATATGGGGTGGGACTGGGATGTGGAGGGTGAGGATGATTTAGTCGGGGGTGAAAAACCTCATCCAAACCGGCTATAGGCAACAAGTTTAGAGCATCTCCAATAGACTCAACATAATTCTCATCAAATTAGCTAGAAAATGTGTCATACACTCATATAGCTAGCCAAAAAATACCTCCTCTACCCAACAAACAAGCCATTTGGCTAAAAAAAAGGACTAATCTTCTACCCAGTACCGCACGTGCACTTCAACTGCGAGAGTAGATCACACTCTCTTGCATGTGCGGACCTTCACCGGCGCATGCGAGCTCTGGTTGGCTTCTCTGACAACGAGTCTTAGACCACTGACATCGCCTTGACGAGACCTTTAGCCTTCTTCTGTCAAATCGATTTTACGATCACTCCTCTGACGATTCATTTTTTTAGGCCAAGAGGGGAGAGAGAGTTCCTAGTGAGCTCGCGTTCTCTCATCGAACCTCGCCGCCTGTGGCGAGGTCCTATAGCTTCGAAGAAAATGGTGAGGGCTTTGGCGAGGCTGCTGGGTCTAGTTTTGATGGGTTTGGTCGCCAAAATGATGTCGCCGGCGGGATAACGAGATTGTTGGAGATGGTCTTAGTTTTGAAAATTTCAGATTTTCATCCGCGAGTTTCTAGGGGTGATTTGGAAAAAAAAAAAGTAAAAAATGATTTTTTTTTAGTTTTTTTGTTTTATCTTTATTCAATTTTTTTTACATTTGTTAGTTTTGCGTCAAGTTTTCGTGATTTATTGATTCATCTCGACGAGACGAATCCAAAAAGTATAATATTATGGTCGAAACTAATTTATTGGTTTAATTTTGGCTTTATTCAAAAAATATTAGTGTTGACTATAATTTTGTACTTTTTGGATTCGTTTCATCGAGACGAATAAATAAATCACGAAAACTTGTCGCAAAGCTAACAAATGCAAAAAAGAAAAAATTAAATAAAGATAAAATGAAAAAAACAAAAAACCAGTTGTGCAATTTTTTGTCAAAACACCCCTAGTAGTTGTAGTGAAGGGAACCGTGAGTTTTTAGTAGTAGCACCGATTTTCATTTTGAAAATTTCAGAATTTTTTGGTATTTTTTTAAATTCATATTTCTAATTATTTATTGAAATATACATTTATGATGTAATTATGAGATCACGATTTGATAACGGTCCAACCGCAGTTGAACTAGTGACCTGTTCGACTAGTCCCTTTTCTGGTTTGTTCATTGGTTTGGGTTTTAAAACATTGAGCAAGGTATTATTTTATTGTTCTTTCCTAGTAATGTATTACTCCATCCGTTTCTATTTGTCTATCTCACCCTCTCTCTTGTCTTTTTTCAAATAAAAAAATTAAGTACTTCCGTGTATCATTTTTCAAATTTTTTCGCACCGAATTAAAGTACACGATGAGTACTTTAATTTGGAGTAAAAAAATTTTAAAAAATGATACATGAAAACAATTTTTTTCATTTGAAAAGTGACACGACTTTTCGTAGAGGACAAACAAATAAGAACGGAGGGAGTATTATTATTTTATATCAGCCTAGCTAGCAAGGTATTATTTTATTCTATTCTAAATAAATTTTTGAGGTCACATATTCTGAAAAAGTATTCGAATTCTAAGAGGGTAGAACCAGAATCGAATCAAAATTGGTCCAGTGTTGCGGTTTGTTTCCGAACAAGTTCCGCGTGTATATTAGTTAGATTTTGTTTTGTATTTTTCTAGAAGCGTTCGGAATGGTTCGGTTAGTGGATTCGTAGAAAACCAGTCAAATCTGGACTGTGTGCACCCCTACTTGCAAATATTCAATATTTTACAAATTATTTGATTGCTTTAAGTTTGTTGTAACGCTCATATCTGATAAAATAAAAAGGCATAAAATTTCTATTTTTGTGTTATGCGACAAACCAAATGCTTTAATCTCTTTAGGCTGTGTTTGGATGGCAAGAATCAAAGATTAGGAATGGGTATCCGATTCTTGGGAATCTCATTCCCAAGAATGGGATGCCTTGGTAATCCAATTAATGTGTTTGGTTCATGTGGGACTGTTACATAGAAAAAAAAGGATGAATTCTCATTCTAGCGTTTGGTTTGACCATTCAAAGTTAAGAAATGGAATGTATTTTTACTTCATTTTCCAAAAAATACCCTTCAACAACTAATACAAAAATATTGCAATTCCTTAATGCATATAGTTGAGCATAGTAGATTGGTAAAAATGTCAAACTATTAAAATAGGAACAAACAATTAAACGACTTTAAAATGTTGAACAAATATTGTAAAGTTTGCAACAGGTTGCAATTTTATAGAAGAGATTATGACAAAACAAAAAGGCAGCAATTGAAAGAGGTATTGGAGGGGGGAAAAAAATTGGGTTTGGAGGGAAAATTGGGATGCTAACAAAAAAAAGCAACATGGAAATTGGAAAAATTGGAATGCTGGGGGAGAGAAAAAAAGCAAAAATATGCATACCTTTGATATTTAGAAAATGAAAAATCCTCTGCCACTGATCTGGAAAGTGGATGACTAGGTATCCTAAAGATTGCAAAAAAAATATGTAGATAATACGGAAAAATAAAAAAAAGTGGGAATAGAAAAATGTATTGGAGGAAAAAATATCAACATGATCTTGGGTTTGGAGGGAAAATTGAGATGTATGGGGAAAAAAAAAGTGAAAAAATCTTGAGGGTATAAGAGGTATAGATTTAACTTTTCCTTTTCTCCTAGTAATTTGATTACCCCGTAATCTCACATTCTCAGGGATAGTGAAGGTATGAGATTCCTCCTCTATTTAAGAATCTGATTGCTCCTGGATTGGAAGATAGTAGATCCTATTACCATTCCATCAATACCCAAACATTAAAATCTTAGAATTAGGTAATCACATTCTCATTCCCCCTAAAGATGCCCGCCATCCAATCATAGCCTTAGTGTATAAATCTCCCCAGAGTTATATATTCATCATTAATAAATGTATTACTGAGCAATAGCATACTTTCAAAAGTGGACTACCGTTCATTACCATTCTTGTAATCTTTACCATTATTCCAATTGCTCCTATTTCTTAGATTTCATCATCACCTTTTACAAAAAAGTTGGACATTATAGTGCCTAAAGTTGTTTAGTTACCAAACCGAATCTTAATTTAACAATTCAAAAGATCAAAGCATCTTAAAATAGCTAAGTGGGTTACAAAATTAGTGCCTCAAAAGAACCAAAGGACAAACTTTATCCTCGTTGTCCAGGCCTTATCTCTCTTAAGCATTAAAAAAAAAAAACACACAAATCTTATACATATATACTATTCGCAATTTCGCATGGGGAAACTACCCCGTATATCCTTTATTCGCATATGATTTCGGTCTCATATTTTTGTTGAGAATTTTACTAGATAATCACACCTAGCTTCCCAGTTGCTCAAAATCAAAACAAAAAATCTAATTAAGATACATAACACACATATTTATAACGTCACTATAAAAATCTCGTATATCAGTATGGAGGGGTTTGACTCAGAGGACATTTGTCCGGCAGTTAGTTAACTTCAAGATCGCGGTGCACTCTTGAAAGTATGCAATAGATTCATCTTTTGTGTATATTGTTGATTACTTTTCTTTGGCCAATTTGAAAAGATTTTAACCAAAAAAAAAAAAAGGCTTTTGATAACATCTCTTCCATAAGCTCCAAGGCAATAAGTGCTTACGCCCTAGAGATAGTGGAGGCTTTTAATTCTCCTATTGTTTAAGGCCGTGCTAGACCCAGGTGCTAGCCTAACTTATTGGGTGCCATCTTTTGCAAGAGATGCAAAGCTAAATAATGATATATGTGTTGTGATATTTTAATGTACTCGCAAGCGCATGAATCAAAAGTCTAGCAATGCAAGTGTGAGGTCAAACTCATAGGGATTTGTGTTTTTTTAATAGGAAAAACTAAATTAACTTAAATTGATTTAACCCCAATCTAGTTGACAAAAAGTTGTGATTGATTTTTAAATTATAAACCAAATAAAATAATGACAAAATAAATAATTAAACTCGCACGCAAAAATAGTGGAGAATAACGGTTGGGAAAATAACTAAGGTTTCGGAATTAACACCCATAAATATACTGATTATTCTTATGCAATGATTTTTCCTATGATTTTAGAAGCGAATCTTAACCACCATGGATAATATTTATGATAAACAATTTTTTCTTTTTAACAAAAATATGTTCTCCCTCTACTTCAAAAGTTTAAGCCAAAATCATCCATTATCCGTGAAAACAAATCACAATGGATACCTCTTACTTAAATATCAACTTTAATAAGCCAAGCAATTCGATTAACATGCAGATATCAAATCATGAAAAAAAACCTGTATATACCGATTGAATCCATACTCGAGTTTCATCCATGACGCAAGTAGGAACAATAAATATCAACTTTATTTGGAAAGCTCTCGTGCGATTCAAGTCTAGTGGCAGAAATATGGGATACATACAGAGGTTTAACTATCATATTAGAAGGAGGAATGAAGAATCACTCCCTAAGTGTCATCACCAGAGATGCGGCAGTCCACTTACTTCGCACAAAATCAACGAACCTGGTTCATACCTACTGTGATGCAAATCAATGTGCTGACTACCTTGCCCATCTTAGAGAAGAACAAAGAGAAGAGATAGTCATATTAAGGCCGGGGCCCCTATGAGAGTTCCTGATTTGTGATAGCCTAAACATTAGGCAGTAAGTTTAGTTTTATTAGTGTGGTTTGTACTTTGTAATATGACTAATAATACGCTAGCAGTTCTGCTGCATGTCTCAAGTTTTCGTTTTGTTAATACTAGTACCAACCTAGGCTCATTACCCAAAAAAACGTGCATTATTCGGATCAAAAAATTAAATACTTTCGTACATAATTTGGTGCAAATACTTAAAACAACTAATTACAAAGGCAATTCGTAACGAATTTGGTAAAGGGCAATGTAGTAATACTGCCCAAGCAATGTAAAATACTTTGTAAATAATTTTTCACATTTTTTCGCATCGAATTAAATATCTCTATTAGTAGTTTAATTTGCTTGAAAAAAAAATAAAATTGCACACAAGTACTTTATTGTTTTATCCAAAGAACATAGAAGCACAGTAAATGAAGGTGGGGCACTATGGGAGTGCTATGATTGCGCATGAGGTGCGCAACCTAGGCCCATTATCAAAAAATTAAGTAGAAGAATACATAAAGGAAGATGCTACGGATACAAAGGCATTTGTCCAAAAAAATACCGATTGGAAACCCACTTTTGGGTCTCACACGAGTGATCCGAACCGTTCATTATTCTTAAAATAGTTTTCTGAGGGGTCCCACAAAATTTCAACTCAATTGGACGTTTAGAAGTCCTTTAACCAAACTCCCACCGTTTCAATAAAAAAAATTCATTGAAACTATGGGAGTTTGGTTTGAGCACTTCTAACTGTCCGATTGAGCTGAAATTTTTTTGGAGGTCCCTCGGAAAAATGTTTTAAGAATAATGAACGGTTCGGATCACTCGTGTGTGACTCAAAAGTGGGTCCCCAAACCCGATCGGTACATTTTCTGGACAAATGCCTTTGTACCCGTATGTTTACTGATACATAAATGTGCATTATTTGGACCAAGAAATTAAATAATTTTGTACATAATTTGTTGCAAAAAATCAAAAAATTATGAGCGACAATTTTATTTTTTCCTAGAAAATTATAAAACCAACAAGCCAACAATGTAAAATACTTTCGTACACAATTTTTCAAATTTTTTGGATCGAATTAAAGATCTCAATTATTAGTTTATTTTGGTGCAAGGAAAAAACAAAAAATTATGTGGGAAAATACTTTATTTTTTTCATCCAAAGGAAAATGCAAAAGGCATAAAACCTTAATATCAGAATGAAGGGAGGACATTTCCAGTAGTACTTTATTTTTTTTCCAAAGGAAATTGCAAAGGGCATAAAACCTTAATATCAAAATGAAGGGAGGGCTGTTTCATACAATACTTTCATACACAATTTTTCAAAAAAATTTCGCATCGAATTAAAGACCTCTATTAGTAGTTTATTTTGGGCAAAAACGAACAAAAACGAAATATTGTTTCATTAAACGATCCCAGCACAGAAGCAAGCACTTTTGGTATTGTGAGCGTAGATAAAATAAACATGCATTATTTGGTCTTAAGAATAAATTAAGTTTGGGGACCATTTAAGAACAAATAATCTCTGGTCACATTCCCAGGAGTAACGTCGGCACCTTCTTTACTTATACAAAAAAAAAAGTGTTCAGGACCTTCTCGCTTAATGTTATTTCTCAAATATTATTAAAATGTTGTGTCTATCCTTTCAAACTGCGAATTCGACCTGCAATGTTTAATTCTTTTGTCTTTTTTCTTTTCTTTTAGCTTTTTATGAATGGCGTATTATTTGTTAGTGAGCGATTTGCCAATTCAGAAAAGATAGGTACCCCACTTTTTTCCCCCTTCCTATTGATGCAATCAATCACAAAAAATGACCACACTTTATATATTGATCCTTTTAATTTAGTTGTCACTTAAGCACGGGTGCACTACTTTTTAATGTACTTTTTTTGGTAGGCGTTGTTTTTAAAATTGATGAAGTTCCACTATTGGGTTAGAACATTTATGTAATTTGTCGGAGAGCTCATATTCATATTGGAAAGGAAGGAGCCAGCTTAGACCAATTGACCGTTATTCCATAACATTGAACATTATTTTATGGCAGACTCCAAGACTTCAACAACTTTGAATGATTGCTTTAGAAGTGGAAGTGGAAGTGGAAGACGATTGTACCTCTTCACTCATTCACAGTGGGCTCTTAAGATAACTCTTAGGTGAGACTTCTAAAATTTAAAAAGCTTTTTGATCAATTATGATCTTCAATGAGCTCCCAATACAAGCTCCTAAAGGCGGCTACTAATCATGACTCTTAACTCATTAGCTAAATTTAGGTAGTCTTGTAGCAAGTTCCAAGTGGTGTAATACCATTTTGGTTATTGGGACTTTGTTTTGTTTTTACAAAAAATAGATATTTTGGATCATAAAATTTCCGGGATGAAATTATTTTAAGGTGTATAGATTGTAAAATCCCGTATTTTTTTTAAAAAAAGAAATTTTAATTTATGAGTTTGATTATATAGAGTATACATATATGTATGTCAGTATACTTGATGGAACAATTTGGGCAGGTAGTGTAGGAAGCTGAGAGTTAATAGAGCAAGACAACTAGACAAGGCATTCATTATTGGGCATATAGGTGCATGGGCTTTGGCCTGCAATTTGACATGTTGGTGTAGAAATAAAGTGGCAGTTTCGCACTTGTAGTTTTATCACCTTAAACATATAGAGAGAGGCCGACAGAGCTGGAGGTGTAAACAGGACCTGATAAACTAAAACAGAGCCGAAAGTCTATTTGTTAGAGGTGGAGGCTACATGTTTGATGGCCACGATCGTATTTTGAGGTAACCCAGGGGGTATACGATATGCTTTCAATTTTGGGAATTCTTTCATTTCTATCATTTCGTACTCCTTTTAAATATCTCATATCATTTGTTTGATTATGTGAAATTTTGTTGAAAGTGAAATATTTGTAATGGAAAATGATATTTTTGGGTAAACTACCATGGAACTGTTTGATACAATAATTGAGTGACTTTGCCAATATCTTGGTTGTGAACACCCCCGGGAATGCTCACAAAATTCATTGCGATTTTGGAAAAATGGATTCGATTGATTGGATGGAGTCGCCACCCGGGTTTGAGGACCGTACCCAAGAAACCATTTGAAAAATGACTCTTTTGCCCTTTTGGTAGAAAATGTTTTATTGGTTTGCTTTTATTGAGAATTTCTGGATTCGGGAGCTAGGTTACGTGAGGGGAAGGAATTTAAAGAACCTCTCACGCCCGGTGTGACCACCGATCTTTACTAAATGTTTAAGGAATTTTGAAAACACCGTTTGAATAGACTTTGAACACATATTCATGTGAGAGCACACAAATGCATTAAAAAGATTTTTGAAATGAATGTGGATACTTGTGTAAAATGTCGTGATTGATTGATTTACATGCGCAAAACATTTAATTTCACTAAATCATGCCCAAACTACTCATAGATACTTCGGAAATTGATCACAAACATCGCACCTATTGCACCTGGATGACAATATGGACACCCCCAGGCACCTGGATGGAATGCAGACGCCTGGAATAGGACAATTTAGGCGCCTGAAAAGCCTACTAGACAGTAATTTCAAGATCTCATTTTCCATAGTAAGTAGCAAGTGTAATGCTATTAGTTTATTCTCACATACTCTGAAGGATGTTTAATGACATTATGGGTTGAATAGATCTCAAAATCAACTTTGGGAATGGTTTATGCATATGAAAATCATGATTTGAGATGCTTAGGACCAAAATTAATTTAAGGAGTATGGTGATTTTTGTGATGTGAATGTATTTTTATGCTCTTATGTTTATGGATGACGCAATCTCACACTCATGAAATCCCTATATGCAACCAACTCATGATTCGTACACCTAAAACACAAAATGCATGCATAAATGATTCAATATCTCATTTAGACTAAACATCTACACCATACAACATTGATGCCATACATGAGTGATGAACCAGTGCTCCAAATGATTAAAAGAGTGCAAAGAGATCAGAAAACACAACCAGAGGAATGGAATCCAGGCGCTTACATTGAGGGAATCTAGCGCTTGGACTGAGAAAATCCAGGCGCCCGGACTGAGAAAATCCCGTCGCATGGATTGGATACTGATACACAAAACAAATTTCTTTCTGTGATGATTCAAACCTCTTCCAAGTCCTCCACTAGTATAGAATACTAGTAAGAACTTGGTTGAGTCCCCCTCAGGGTCTATTTGAGCACTTTGGTAGAAAATCTACCTTGCAAAGCTTTGATTGATGAACTTGGGTTTGATTTTTAGAAGACTATTGGTGGTTGAATGGACTGTTTCCTCCTCTCACATTTTCTTCCTATGTGAAAAGTCGATTTTGTCCCCATTATTTTCTTTTGTTCCAGTTTTGTACAAGGAGTAATGGTTGAAAATTTGAAATGACAAGTCATAGACCTTTTATGCCACGAGTGATAGAACTTCAACACCTGTACATGAACAAAACAACAGGTTGGCTTTATGAACGCCCAGAACCCACAAGTACACAACTGACACTATGAAAGAAAGTAGTATTTTTTTTTGTTGAACTGCCACTATCATTGTACAAAACATCGTTGGACTATTATCATTGTACAAGTTTTGATAAAAAAAATTTTTACTTAAAGGGATTGTCAAATAAATAAATAAAAAAAAATAGTAATAATAAGTATTTCATCAATAGACATAAAAGTATATACACATCATGAACAAGTTAGGTTTTTCACAAGAAAAGAGTTACTAACCTTACCTCTAAGTCTGATTAGTTAAGATCTAATCTAGATTTTTTTTTGGTAAGTTAAAAATAAATATTTAACAAGTAAATAGATTAAACATATTAAACACTATAGTATATATCTTATCACTTAAGTATTTTTCTTAACATCTAACTTAGAAATATTTCGTACTAGCTAATAACTATTTTCTTTCATCTACAGTTTTAAATAACCACATTTTTACTCATGACATATCTATCTATTCATGTTACAAGTAATAAAATCAACACAAGGAAGTGTCAAATGAAATGAAATCTAAATATAAGATTTGATCCATAAGTCTTGGTAAATCAGGGGACCCAAGTGTAATAAATAGGATAGAATATCAAATCCTTTACTGGTGACAACGTGGGAATGCTTCAGTAAAAAAAAATCCTATTTCTTAATAGCCAACCATAATAACTATATAGTTTAGGGTCTTTACTGTAATAAAAAAAACTTTCTATTCTCCCATTTTTTTTAAAAAATGGTACCAGTAGCTTATACTTCCAGTTTCAGGAAAAAAAAAAAACAGGGGTGTTTGGTTCCACCATGGTTCTGTGCATTTTTCTTCACTTCTAAACAACAAAAGTGATATACACACATCATAATATATTAGGGAAAGTGGAGAAAAGTTATACTGGCTGTGTTTGGTTTAGAGTTTTAGTTTAGTTTTGATGATATAAGCAGGTGTAATAAGTGGAGAGAGATAGAGAGAGAAATGAGAGAAATGATGATGTCATCAAAACCAAAACTGGCTCAAAACTTGTAAACGAACATGGAAGCACCTCTCCTCCGAAGTCTTACCATGAAAAAGAGATTTTTTGCGAAAAAATGTGAACGGAGAAGATGACCCGAGAGAAGGCCACGGGGTGGCGTTGAGGTGAACGGTGGGATCTTGGTGGTGTATGAGAAGGTATGAGAAGGTTTAATACTCAGAAATTTAGTGTGGATGTGTGTGTATAATAAACCCACTTAGTTTCTCACTCTAAAACTCCATTGGAGGACCCAAGCTCTCACTCTTTTTCTTTCTCTAGTAAGTTTGCAGCAGAAAATAAGTGAGTTGTGAGTGATTTTCGGAGTGGAGGAGAGGGGATAAAAGAGCAAGTGGTTTAGGTCTATAAACCGAAGGACAATAGGGTGCTTGAGGAGGGGTTTTGTTTGGAGGTTAAGGGAAGGCCTTGAGCACATCTTATTGGCTGATTTTGAATGGTAAACAAAAGTGGTTAAACATGGATGATAGATTTGAAAGGGTGATGGGTGTAGATGGTGGTTTAGTGGGTAAAAGAATGCTTAGGGATAATAGGTTGTTTAGTTGGTGTAGGACTTAATTAGGGTACTTGGTTAGGAACTAAATGAAATAGGGAACTAAATGGTTACACATACATGTATATCTATATACATATACATACCTATAATTGTGAACAAAAATGTAGTAGTAAATAAGGTCTACTTACATTTTACGCTAAGTAAATAAAACTTAGAAAATTTAAATGACTAAAAAAAAAAAAAAACCGGACCATTACATTCCCTCACATGAAATGTTTTAAATGTACTGGTAGAAACTAACGGAGTATATGCAAAACAATGATTATCTATTTGTTTGTTATGTTAGGAGTGTTCTATCTATTTATTTTTTGAAGTGGAATTTTAATTCGCTATTTTGAATGAGGAATTTATTTTCGTTTTTTGAGAATTTTAATTAGACATCCTATATCAATATTATCATTATGATTCCATCCTACCGAATTTGTTGAAACTAGATAATCGGACCATTATGCCCTTATGAATTTAGCCCGCGCATGTGGCTCGCTTAAAATTTTTAACCATGTTTACTATGTGAAATCATGGTAAAATAATAAACCATATTCACTGTATAAATAACTATCTTTTAAAGGATATGTAAACATGGTTGATTAAATTACCATTTTCTCACCAAAGTAGCAAAACAATAAACCATATTCACTACTCCATTATTTAACTTCCCTTTATAAATTTGGCACGCGCATGCGGCTCCCTAAATAATTTTAACCCCCATTTTCTTTATGTTTTCATCCTAAATAGTTTATGTTTTCATCCTAAAATCCATCCTAAATTCTTTATGCTTTCATTCTAAAATCCATCCTTAAATTTGTCCTAAATTCTTTATATTTTCATCCTAAAATTCTTTGCCTATAGGGTAAATATTTTTGGGATGAAAGCATAAAGAATGTTGGCATCCTAAAATCCGTCCTAAATTTTTAACCCTCTTATTTAAGATTTTTAGGATGAAAACATAAAGAATTTATGATAAATTTTTGGTTGAAAACATTAATTCTTTATGTTTTCATCCCAAAAATCTTTCCTAAAAATATTTGCCTATAGGGTAAAAGAATTTTGGGATGAAAACATAAAGAATGTTGGCATCCTAAAATCCATCCTAAATTCTTTCTATTTTCATTATAAAATTCTGTGCCTATATGATAAAGATTTTTTGGATGAAAACATAAAGAATGTTGACATCCTAAAATCCATCCTAAATTCCTTATGTTTTTTAGGATTAAAACATAAGGAATTTAGGATGGAAGGGTAAATATTTTTGGGATGAAAACATAAAGAATGTTAAAATTTTTAAAGGAGCCACTGCGCGGGCCAAATTCATAAAGGCAAGTTAAATAAAAGTGAATATGGTTTATTGTTTGAAAAAATGGTAAATTAATCCACCATTACATAGTGAATATGGTTTATTGATTCCACTTCGGTAATTTTACACAATAAACATAAATATTCTAATTATGGATAAATGGCCTTTTGGTTATTATTTAAAAGACAGGATGTAATCATAAGTACTCAAACTTGGTAGGATAGAATCATAATGATATTTTTGATACAGGATGTATAATTCTTATTTTTTTGAACCAAGAAACATAAGATATCCATTAATACAAATGAACGATTACAAGGGGCGATGACAGACAAAAAATGAGGAGAACTCACATTTTGCCAAGTGGCCCCGATAACAAAGTTAGTACAATTCCTAATTGTTGAGTCTTAATTTTATTTTCAAGTCCTATTATTGCTTTTAATTTTTCACCATGCTTTTTTTTTCTACCTCTTTCTGGCTTATGCTTTGATTTAGGATTATTGTATAAAGCTTGTGCTTTCTTTGAAAGAATGTACTAACTAGGATTATGGAAATTTTGATTTTTCACGTTTGAAATTACTTTTTCTTTAAGAGGAGCTTAATTACTTTAATAGTACTGGTTGCAATTTTCGTAGGCCTTGTCCATGGGCCTCTTGCGGTTCAGTCAGATCAATTAGCCATCTTGGGCTCAGTCGCTGAGGTAGGCTGAACTTCCTCATTCGAGTCCGAATGGATGACCCAGATCCTAACATTCAGATCTGATCAACCTCGGGTGGATCGTCTTAACTATGATACATTTCTACCCAAACTCGGATGGTAATATCCCTGTAATTCATGGAAGGCAGCTAGTGCACGTGTATCTAACAAACTTGCTCCTTACTTAGGCATGTTCAAATTTGATCAACCTTGGGTGCTTGTGTTCGTGCTAGCTTGGAGTATAAGCCATGTGTTAGGATTTTTGCAAACCCAAAGCACCCCTACGGATCTTGGAAACAATGAATCACAAAACAGAAAATCAAGTAATCGTGCGTGATGAAAACGAAAAAGAAATGAGACACAGATATATGTGGAAAACCTCAACGCAAAGAAAAACCATGGGAGCTACACTAGTCCACTATGAAATCGAAATCAAGAGTACAAGTCTTCTTGCAATCTCTCTGAGATCTGTGTTTTCTCTCGCTTCTCTCTTTATTTTTCTCTGAAAACTGATAATCCTAATTACACACTAACGGCGAAATAATTAGGTCGGCCTATGGCCAAAATTACACACCGAGGTCCCTCAAATATCATTTTCACTGTAATCTGGAATACTCCTAAAGTCGCACTCCGGATTGCGGGACACTTGTGTCCATGGGGGCTCCCGCCCCCATTCCCCCAGTATTGCTAAAAGTTGTCTTCACCCCAACACCAAGAGAATTCCATAAAAGGTATAAACGATCAACCCTAAAGGATACACCGCTTTCCACTTCCCTTATACTCTTTTTGTACTTTCCATCCATAGCCTCTCTCTCACTTGCCGTCCGATTGTTTCCAGCATGGTTAGCCGCAAACGGCGAATATTGCTTGTGCAAGACAGTCATAGTGTCTAGACAAGTCTTCATTACATTCAGGAGGTCCACTCAAGCGAGGCGTTAGGACAACGGTCACTACACATACTCTAAATTAAGTATGTGATTGAGAGTACTACTAATAAAAACGTGTTTCTGAATGCCTAAATAATTGCTACAGTCCCATAAAATCTTATCACTTGCCAAGAACCCTTTTCTCTCTTCACCATTTTTCAACATTTTCTCTCCTCGACCCATTGTTACTAATCATCTTCAAGCCACTTCCTGTAAGCTTCTTAGCCCTCAAAGCCTTACCTTCCTAATCAATACGCACCAACACAACACATAGAACGGACCCGCCAAGCCAAAGCGTGAGTGACAAGAGCCCAAACCACATGGTCCACCGGGGTTTTACCTTCCAAAAACGTTAAGTCGACGGCTATTGGAGTGCCCACAATGTAAAAAGACATTAGGTTGATAAGGGCACCCATAGCCGGTCTGGCAGTCCCACGTACGCAGGATCCCACATCCAGTGGTTTGTGGACAGTTTCTGAGCTCACACAGCCCCATGATTGGCATGACTACAGCAACTAGGGCTTTGACCAGCTTGTCGGTTGTGAATAGAGCACCCCATTTTCCTCTAAAGATCACTGTCCATATGACGTTGATGAAGTGGATCACCAAAGTGCAACCCAATCAGTGGCGTACGCAGGATTGCCATTTTTGCCTAATTTGCTGGAGCCACTCTTCAGTAATTTTACAAAAAAATCTAAAAGTGTACTAAAACTATGTCAAAAATTTGAGGGGTCGGCAAGGGGCGGAACACACCCTAGCACCCCCCAAGCCCAATGCCACAGTTGCATAAAGCTTGGCTTTGTATGGCTTCCCAGCTCTAAGCTCTTTTTTTTTTGGTGCTTTGGAAAATAGCTCCAAGCTCTTTGCTCACCTGTAAACATGAATAATTTGATCATTAGCAGAAATAAAAATCCTATTAAGTTTAAAAGGAAAATCATGTCAATTATGCATAAAAGTAAAAGATTGGCGATGCATATAACATCTTTGGCCAAAATAAAAACATGTTTCATCATAACATATGAAGGGAAAAAAAAAAGGGAAAAGAAAAAAAAAAAGGGAAACATAAAGGGAAAAAAAAAAAGAAGCAGCCATGGGTTCACAATCTTAAGGGTCCCATATATACATAGCCAATAGGAATCTGCAGTGCCAGCCATTTGAGCATTGTTCGAAGTCCAAAAATGTGATCCATACCGTTCACTTTACATAGCTCCACACGTTAAACAAATAAAAGTCAAGTAGATCGGACACCTATCACCCAGCCGTGATAAAATCACATTTTGGGGCTTCATTTTAGACATTGATTACAACCTTGAACAAATTTGATATTCTCACCGAGTTAATAAAGTCCGCTCAACTTGTAATTGTAACGTGACGAGTTCAACGAAGCGAACACAGTTTGAGTCATGGTTTTAGGTTTGGAACATTAGCCCGCTTTGCCCCAAGGCCGCCGCCAGGCCCCGTTCCTATACACTATTGTTAGTATCGCACTATTGTTGTGGGAACGAGAGCGCGAGTGTGAAAAATTTCTTTCAAAAGATAACAAACTACTAAAACTCGAGAGACCAAGAATTGAGAGCTCAAGTGTAGAGCAAGGATTGAGAGCGAGGATACTACTGAATGAGTATGTGACTAAAAAGGGCCCAATAGTCATATGGATACGTATGGGCAAGTGGATAACAAGTAGTTTCATAACAATAATAGAGCACGGGCCCAAAGCAAAAAGAACAAGGGAAAAAGAATGCGGACGAACGAACACTTGTCATATGCTAAATTCGTCCAATCACAACCTTAATGATTTTCGGCTGGAAGTGTGATGCAACCAAGTAACAGAAACATACAAAATGTTCATCTATTTATATACATTCATGCATATTTGATGGGTTCAACCTAAGTGCTTGCTCATACTAATTAATGGTCCCATACGAAAATTGAACTACTCATTTTCATTCTTACGTGTCATAAATTGACTCAATTGCATGCTTTTAGGCATAAATATCTTAAATTATTGACAGTGACAAATCCAGGATTTCAATTTAAGAGGGCACTTATTTTTCATAATGTTTTTTAAAAATTACACAAAGAGGGCATAATGTTTTTAAGAGGGCACTTATTTTTCATAACGTTTTTAAGAGGGCATGTGTTCACTTCACATTTTTAAAAATTTTTCCAAAAAGATTATTTCCTCATCTCTCCAATCATTAATCACATTTCTCTCTCTACTCATATCCCTTTCTCCAATCATTAATTCTCATTTCTCTCTCTATCTCTTCTCCAATTATTACACCTCTCTAATTATTATTTTTTCTAAAAATCCATCCAAACATTATCTCAAAAATATTTTTCAAAATATTCTTCTCAAAACTCTCAACCAAACACTATCGACTTTCAGAAATCAACATCCCTAACTATGACACATTGTAACCAAAATCCAATAAAAACTCTTAGTACTAAATTAAAAATCTGAATGGTCAAGAAAATCTAATTGAAGCCTTAATCCTTGAAAACAACCAATTGCTCCAAAGTCCCAATATAGACAAATAATCAACGCACATATCTACAATGACTAATCAAAGCCCAAATAAAAAAGAAATACTATTGTATATACTAAATAGATTCAAATTGTCATTTAAATTAGAACAAATGCGAGCTATTTTTATTGACTTTAAAGTTCATAGAAGGTCTAGTTAGATGAAAATAAATTATATATGTACATATATCAAGATATTTTTCGAAATCTTATTCACATCAAATTACCATCCAGAATAACCAAAACTAGCTGTAGTATCTTAACAATTCTTATTTTTCCTTTTGTAAAATCACAAGTTGACCAGGGCTTTTATATACTCAAATTTCATTGACTCGTAATTTTTTTTTCTCGTATTCTTAAAATATCATATCATCAAAGTAAGATTTTAACATTATATCGATTCTATCATGTTTCCATTTGTGTCCAAGTTGAGACACAGAGTCGGTGGTGTGTCTTCTACTTAAAAATACTTTAGTTTATTGGATATGACATATGGAGTGCTCCATACTTGTCCTTGTCACAATAAACAGATTGGAGTGTCAGTGTTTCATAGCAAGTAGAGTTGACAATTTTTAATCCAACCTATGAACCCACCCAAATCTACTCACTTAAAACCCAACCCAATCTACCCATTTTATAATGTGGGTTGTAAATAGTGAACCCATATTTGCCCATTTTTACATGGGTTTATCTGGGTTCAAAATGGGTTGAAGTAAAACTCATAAATTACAAAAGGCTTTGCTTTTCTCTCTCCTACGGGCAAATACTCCTACAGGTAGAAGGCGATGTGGTGCGTAGAAGACGACCATCACTGTGAACTTCTTCTTTTTTTTTCTTTTTTTGTCATTCGTCATTTCTAATCTACAGAGTATTACATAGCGGGAGGGAAAATTAGACTTGATCCTAGGATGCAGTGTGGGGTATCCAAGACTTTTACCGCATGAGCAAACCACCACTTGCCTGGTACCCTTCTCAAAATTCTCATTTTCTTAATTTAAAAATCCCATTTAAAAATTCCAAGTTACATAAACGAACGGCAAGTCTCAAATGTTTCATATTTCAGAATCAATTTTGCAAAACATATATTTCATAGTAAATTAATTTGACAACAATTGTGGCCCAAAAGCACAAACTCAAGTTGTATGGTTAGGGGTAAATTTGGCCCAACTCAGCCCATGAATCAGGAGGCTCAGACTAGCACGACCCAAGCCTATCACGTACATAGAAGTTCCATGGCACCAAAAACTATTGCAAAACAATCCATATCCAAAAAACAATAATATGGCTATTAATTTTGGAAATTAACAATTTACGGATATGTCTTCTCTGAGATTGGAAGTTTTTTTTTGGGGGTAAATCTGAGATTGGATGTTAGGATAGGTTTTGACCAATAGTGCTCTTGAAAAATGGAAACGTTGAAATGGATATGTTTTCTTTCCCATTTCTTTTTTCTAGATGTACCCTTATCAAGTTCTTTTAATAAGTTCTTTTCTTTGCCGACCCAAAAATAAAGAAGGGATAACAACAGAAAAATTGGTCATTTCAAATTTTAAAATTCAGAAGTGAAAATTGAAACCACAAATTTCTCTAGGGATGGGACAAGTCTCAATGCCACTTGAACTAAAATCTATCTTCATACTATCCTAAGGGGAATGGTCAAGCTGAAGCAAGAAGACACAACCATTCAATTCAAAAAGAAGAAGAGAGAATCTTAGGCCCGAGGGGCCATGTTTGAGGAAGAGGGCATTACACTCGGGTGCACTGGCGAATCCTGCCGATAGGAGCAAAGGAAGGTCTCTTTCGCCTACGACTGACTGCCTTGTTACCGGACTATAAAGGCCTTGTTCGGTTGACCGTTTTGGCCCAATTTTGGGCCACTTTTGGTTTTGCTAACATCATCATTTTTCTTACTTTTCTCTCTATCTCTCTTCACTTATTACACCTGCTTACATCATCAAAACTAAATTAAACTCCCTCAAAACTATGAACCGAACACAGCCAAAGTGATCTTAGTTGTATTTGATGGTTGCTCCAAGCCTTCAGAGCGCACCTGTTCTCTAGCTATTCCGGAATTCCTGGTTCAAACGTAATTGGTTTTTTCCATACGTAAGGGAATGTTTTTTGTTATTTCCAAAAGGATAACAACAGCTTATAATTGCCCTAGCTAATATTTGCAAAATTTTACCTACTAAATCTTAGCCCTCCTTTGGCTAAATACAAAAAACTAGTTTTTTGGTTTTGTCCTTGTTCAAATTTTTTTTGCATTTGTTAGTTTTTGGTCGATTTTTTGTGGTTTCTTGGTTTGTCTCGACAAGAGAAATCTAAAAAGTATAAAATTATTAACCAAACTTAAAGTTTTGTGAACAAAAACGAAAAATTATGGAAAAAATCATTTTTTTGGTTTATTTTTCGCCTTTATTCACAAAACTTTAAGTTTGGCTAATTATTTTATACTTTTTAGATTCCTCTCGTCGAGACAAACCAGGAACCACAAAAAATTAACCGAAAACTAACAAATGGAAAAAAAAATTGAATAAGGACAAAATCCAAAAAACCAAAAAACTAGTTTTTTGTATTTAGCCAAACCACCACTTAATTTTAATTAAGTGTCACTTGTAGCATGTAGAGTCATTCTCATGAAGAAACATTTTGAGTTACTATTTAGTGTAGATCATGAAATACCGATCCCCTGCATGTACCAAAAATGGTCTTCACACTTGTTTATTTCTGTCGATTATTCAGGCAAGCTAATGAGCATCTCAACTACAAGGATAGCCTTGTTTATTTTCTTGACTATAATATGAAATATTGGTAAAAACCCCCAATATTTAGTTACTAGCTAAACTTGTGGTGTAAAATCAATTTTTTGGTCTCTCTCTCTCTCTCTCTCATGAGTGGGTCTTGGGTGGGACAAAATTAATTTGGTCTCTTTAATTTTAGGATTTGGTTCAATTTTAGGGGAGTTAAGCTCTTCGAGGGTAGGTTATAGTGGGTTTTAGACATTTTGAGTTTAGGCACTTAGTGTGCACTTTCCAATTATAAGGTTTTAGCAGTTTAGACACTTTCATAGGGTACCTTAGAGTTTTAGGCTCATTCATTAGGGTACCCTAGGATTTAGGTTTACGGTGCACTTTGAAATTACAGGGTTTTAGTGGTTTAGACACATTCATAAGGTACCCTGGAGTTTTAGGCACTTTCATAAGGTACCCTAGGGTTTAGGTTTAGGCACTTTCATTAGGTTTGGGGGTTTAGGCACTTTCATAGGATTTGAGAGGTTTAGGCACTTTTATGGGGTAGCGGGGACATTTTTGAAAGGTGTAGGTGATTTTTCCTCTTGGCATTAAAGACCTAGTTTGTGTTGTATTTCCATGATTAACTCATGTAACATGTCCTTGTGGAAGAAAGACTTTTTTAAATTGATGTAGTTCTACTATTGTGTTAGAACATTTATGTAGAAACCAATATTTTCCTTGTCTCTATGCATGTGTATATGTATTTGAGAATAAGTGTACAGTCTAAGTAAGCAAACAATGTGAAGAAAGCATATAAAAGTTGAAGGCATTGTTAATTACAATTGTTAATTAGTTTATAAACAGTGTTGAAGGATTGAATGCACAACCGTAAAAAAGTTTTTCTAGACAATGTTAGTGGTTTGGCAACTTCAATTGATATTTGGCTTTTATAAAACCATGTACAACCTGAAAGATGCCATACAACCTGTTGTGCGCTACTGCCCGTTTTGTCTGGAAGGATAATGCTCTGAAATCTGTTAAACAAGTAGGGGCATGCTTGTTTTTTGAATTTAGGGATGAGGCTTCTAATTTGCAGGTCTTGGAAGGGGGTCCCTATTTTTTTTCTCAGCGTTACTTGGTACTTACTGACTGGAAAAGGATGCTGCCCCCTACAACCAAGCATCCTCCATCAATTCCAACTTGGGTCAAATTACATAAACTTCCATTGGAATATTGGACTGTGGCTGACTTTAGTCGCATTGCCAACTCCATTGGAAAACCTATTCACGTTGAAAAAGCTACTGCGGTCAAGAAAAGATTAGATTTCGCAAGAATTTGTGTTGAAATTTTTGCAAATGATGATCCACCAGATGTTATAATTGTGAGGTCTAATGGAGAAGCTATTACTATTAGGGTGGAATATCAGTGGCTTCCACCTATGTGCTTCGAGTGCAAAGTGTTTGGCCATAAGTGTCTTCCTAAACCTACCCCTACTCCTACTAACCTAGTTGAGTATGGGCATGCAGTTGAAAATAAGATTCACATTTCAAACATGGATCCTATTATTTTGCATCAAGTTCAAACGACATTGGAGGTGGGAGGTAGCACCGCGTTGGATGTTGTTGCTAAGGATGTGGATTCTTTTTCACTCCCTCCCAATCCAGTAGAATTAAGTAGTTCCAGTGATTTATTGAAGGCTGATGAGGGAATTAAACAATTGGATCCTCCCAATATTAGTGAAGATGGTAACTCCTCTGAGGATTCTAAAGATATTATGGCAGATGCACCTCCTTCCAATAAGGCTTTTGAAGTCCTCACTCATACACCCACTATAAAGCAAGCACTTCATCTTCCAAATACAGCAAGTTCTCCCACTCCATCCTGCCCTCAATTAGTAGGAAGCAACACCAAGAGGAATAAGAACAAAGCAAAGGGGAGATTTGGGAGATCTGACCCTCATAAGGGGCAGTGAGACTTGCTATATCCTTTTTGGGCAATATCCTTTATTTCCTATACTTTGTGCCATTGTGTTTTTATTATGTTTTCTATTACATATATCTCTATGCTTAGTTCACAACCTAAGATGCATTTTGGATTTTGGAACTTGAGAGGCTTAAATGATCCTCTCAAACAAAAGGTCACAAAACTCTTTTTGGAAAATAATGATCTATCTCTAATTGGTCTAATTGAACATAAGATTAAGGAACCTAACATCCAAAAGATCATGAGAGTCATATGCCCTCACTGGAAGTATGCCCATAACTCTACCCCATGTCCCCATAGGGAGAATTCTTGTCTATTGGGACCCTTATATCCTTGATTTGAAAGTTCTACACATGAGTAATCAACTTATGCATTGTGAGGTGCATTCCATTCATGATGGGTATATTTTTGTGGCTACCTTTGTTTATGGTGCCAATGATCATATTGAGACTTAATCTTGGGAAGGAATTGACCAAACTGAAGACCAATGACTCATGGGTTGTTCTAGGTGACTTTAATGCAATTAGGTAGCCCATGGACAAAGTTGGTGGGTTAACACACTGGCCTCCTCACCACTTGGATGATCTCAACAATTGCCTCTTCTTTTGTGAGGTCGATGATTTGAGATTCTCTGGTTGCCTATTTATTTGGTCTAATAGGCAAGACCCTCTCACCATATCTCTTCTAAACTTGACAGAGTTTTGGTCAATGATGCTTGGATTAGGACCCACACTTCCTCATCAGCTTTTTCTCCTACACCAGGGATCTCTGACCCCTCATCTATTGTCCTACACATTACTCCACCTCCTAAGCCTCCTAAAAGACCTTTCAGGTTCTTTGATTTCTTAGCTGATCATCCCTACTTTCTTTCCACAATTCAAAAGGTCTGGAGGCAAATAATTATTGGGAACCCTATGTTCATTATTACTGAGAAGCTCAAAAGGTTACAAGTTGACCTTAGGGAACTGAACCACAAAGAATTTAGTGCTATCTTTGAGAGAGTATTTGCCTCAAAGTTCCAGCTTGATACTCTTTAAAATAAACTTGGAGCTGACCCTACAAACATTGCTAATCAGATGGAAGAAAAATTGGTCTATAAGCAATTTCTCACTCTTTCTAGAGCCGAGGAAAGCTTAGCTAAGCAAAAGTCTAGGATTCAATGGCTTAAGCTTGGTGATCAATGTACTTCCTTATTCTTTAAATTAGTCAACAATAATAGAAATAGGAGTAAGATTACTAGTCTGGTCTTGAGTGATTCCACTATTACCCATGATTTGAATGTAATCAAAGACACCTTTGTCAGCTTTTACACTGGCTTACTTGGTAAGCCTCACAATACCTCCTATGCTGGCTAGGATAGGATCAACCAACTCATTACTAAGAGACTCACTAATGAGCAAAGTGTGTCTATGGTTCAAGAAGTCTCCAATAATGATATTAAGGATGTGTTCATGAGACTTAATCCACATAAGGCCCTTGGCCCTAATGGCTATAATGCTAAGTTTTTTCAAAAGGCTTGGCATATAGTTGGTCATGAGGTTACTGCAGCAATCAGAAACTACTTCAAATCTGAGAAACTCTTAAATAGAGCTAATGCCACCATTGTGGCTCTTGTGCCCAAAGCTCCTAATCCTTCCAGGGTTGGTGATTATAGACCTATAACTTGTTGCAAGTTGTGTATAAATGCATTGCCAAGATTTTTGCGAAACGACTTCAGAGTGCCCTCCCTGATCGCATTGATCCAGTTCAGTCTGGGTTTGTCAAGGGAAAGGGTAGAAGAATAGCTGATAATATTTTCCTCACTCAGGAGATCATGCAAGGGTATCATAGGTCCACTTTCTTTCCTAGTTTTGCCATGAAAGTGGACATTATGAAAGCATATGATAATGTCAGATGGGATTTCCTTTGGGATACACTGACATGCATGAATTTCCATCCCAAAATAATCACATGGTTACAAACTTGTGTCACCACTTCCAACTATGCATTGAATATTAATGGTGAACCAATTGACAACATTAAAGGTGAAAGAGGGCTTAAGCAGGGTGATCCTCTTTCTTCCTACCTGTTTGTAATTGTAATTGAGGCGCTCACTTGCATATTAAAAGAGAAGTCTAATGAATTAGACTTCAAATTCCATTGAAGATGCAATCAACCCAAAATTATCAATCTATGTTTTGCAGATGACTTATGCTCTTTTGCAAAGGGGATGTAAAATTAGTCAAACATATTCAAGACTCCTTTAATGAATTTGAATCCCAATCTGGACTATCACCTAGTTCAGGGAAGAGTAGTGTTTTCTTTTCTGGTGTTCAATATTCCATAAAAATGAGATCCTACAACCATTGGGTTTCAAGGAAGACACCTTGCCTGTGAGATACTTGGGAGTTCCTTTATTGTCCACCAAACTCAAGTACATTGATTGCAAAACCATGATTGATAAAATCATCGCTAGAACTAAGACTTGGACAAATAGGGGCCTAACTTATTCTGGTAGAATCTAGTTGATTAAGAATGTCCTTTTCTCAATGCAAACATACTGGTCTTCCCTTTTTATACTACCTAAAAAAGTCATCAAGGAAGTTGAAGCCATTCTTAGGTCTTTCCTATGGTCTGGCCCTAACCTTAAAAAGACTGGGGCTATGGTTTCGTGGGAATACCTATGCTGCCCTAAGTAGGAGGGTGGCTTAGGTTTCAAACCATTATTGTCTGGAATAAGGCTGCCATTGCCAAACATATTTGGTTCCTTATCTCTAGTGTGGAACAATCTATGTGGTGCCAGTGGGCCAAATCATATTTACTCAAGGGGAAAAACTTTTGGGATGTCAAGATGCCTAGTTCTACCTCTTAGGTATGGAGAAAACTTCTCAACTTAAGGCATCTTGTTCAATCCCACGTTAAAATTACCATTGGTAATGGCAGATCCACCTCATTGTGGTATGACAATTGGCATCCTATAGGGCCCTTTGTCCTTAAGTTTGGTCCTAGAGTCATTTATAACTCTGGACTCACCAAAGATGCCATAGTGAATGCAGTTATAAGGAATTCTAGATGGCATATTCCCTTTACCCAGATTCTTGAGCTCAAGGAGATCAGGAATGCTTTGAGCTCTCTATCGAGTCCCAATCAAGACCTTGAGGACCACCATAAATGGCTCATTAATTCTAATGGGGAATTCACCATTTCCCCCCTTTGGGATGAGCTAAGAACACACTATCCCAAGGTACCCTGGCATACTAGCATTTGGTTTCCCGGCCATATCCGAAAATGTAGCATGATTACTTGGCTTGCAATTCATAACATACTATATACTGGTGACAGGTTGGTTTTATTTGGCACCATTCCTATTTCTTGTTGTAGTTTCTGTTGTGGTGTAGAGTCACATGACCATCTATTTTTTAACTGCCCCTTCACTTTACAAGTCTGGATTGACATACTTAAACATATCGATGTAAACTGGCCCTCTACGTTTTGGGCCAATTGGATCAATCATGTCTCAAATCTCAAGGGTAAATCACTTAAAAATCTAATCATCAAGCTTATATTCACTATTACAGTTTATCAAATTTGGCTTGAGAGAAATGTTTGCAAATTCCAAAATGCATCTTGCTCTAGACCTAATGTGATCAGCAAAATCCATTCTATGGTGAGATACAAATTGATGTCTTTAGGAAATCTACCTAATGGAACTCAATCCTAGTGGTTGTTAACTAAGTGGGGATTGTTTGAAAATTCTCATCTCCTTAAATGTTTATGCATTGACCTAATTTTTTGCTATATGCTGTCTATTCTGGATTGCCTTGGCCTCTTGATGAATGATCATTCATTGTATGCATGTACACTATGTGATTCTGGGCAGTGGTCTGCTGCTTGATCGTTCATTGTGTGAATGTTCACTTTGTCTCCTTGTCCAGTTATTATTTTCTAGTTCATGATGTGCTGTCCTACATCACTAGTGGGGAGATCAGTCTGAGATACCTTTGATGCTGAAGTCACTTGTAGACCTATCCAATCGATGCTCAGGTGACTGTCCTCTGTTATGGCATGCTTTCCATATGGCCCAAATTCACCCAAATGCAATCTTTGCTGTCTGTTGTGAAGTATTAATCATGAAGAGTTACATCTCATATTGCTGAGTTTTTGTACAACTTTGTTACTTAGCACTACTCTATTGTTTCCTATTTTGTGTTGCTATTATGAACCATTGCTACATTTTTGCTAGTGGTATTTGTACCATTGCTTTTCAGGAGATATGACCTAGCCTTGGGGGTTGTCCCTTGGGAAAGTTTGATCCCCTTTGGGTGGCATCCTCCCATTTCATTTCAGTTATCCTGCCATTCAGAATGTAGATTTATGTGAAGTTTTGTGAAGCTTTGTTATCCACTGAAGTGTTCCACACTCAAAATATAGCTCCAAGATGATGGCTGCACGTACTAGGTCCCACATCTCAAGTTTACTGATCCATGCATCTCGGGAGGGCATATTTTTGAGGCTACATAACCCATTGTAGCAGCCATTCTGCTGGCAGTTTGCTGTCCAATTGTTTTGTGCATTATTCATGTAAATGTTATGAATGCTATGTTGAATTTTGCTGCCAAAGATCTGCCACTTCCTATTTCATATACCAGCAGTGTCATTACTCATTTTGGGATGCCGTATTTCAAGCACTGTGCTACCCAAATTTCCAAAAATTCCCAGAAATTGTTGATCGGATATGCTTTAATATTTTGTCTTGTGTTTGGTTCCCATCTGGAAGAAGGTTAGGAAACACTTGAATTATTGCTCATAGCACATTGTAGCCGTTTGGCTTAGTTTATTTTTTCTTTCTCTTCTTTTGTTTTGTTTCTTTTTTTCCTTTCCTTCTGGGCTGTGCCCCTTGTAGGTCGTAAATTTGCTTAACCTCTTTTTTATTCCAAGCTTATTTTACCAAAAAGAAAAAAAAAAACCATGTACAACAGTTTATTAGTTTAGTAATTAAAATATTGTTTCATTAAACGATCCAAGCACAAAAGCAAGCAATTTTGGTATCGTGAGCGTAGATAAAATAAACATGCATTATTCGTTCTTAAAAATAAATTAAGTTTGTGGACCATTAAGAATAAATAATCTCTTGTCACATTCCTTGGAGTAACGTTGGCACCTTCTTTACTTATCCAAAAAAAAAAGTGTTTGGGACCTTCTCGCTTAATGTTATTTCTCTCCATTACATGACTCAAATATTATTAAAAATTAAAATGTTGTCTATCCTTTCAAATTGCGAATTCGACCTGCAATGTTCAATTCTTTTGTCTTTTTTTTTTTTTTTTCCTTTTCGTTTAGCTTTTTCCGAAAGGCGTTTTGTTTGTCAGTGGGCGATCTGCCCATTCAGAAAAGGTAGGTATCCCTTATTTATTTATTTTTCCTGTTGACGCTAAGAATCACAAAAAATGACCATAATAAATTTGGTTTGGTTTGCGTAAATTGAATAAATTGGTTTTTTGGGTTTTGTCTTTATTCAATTTTGTTTTTGCATTTGTTAATTTTCGGTTGATTTTTGGTGGTTTCTTGGCTTGTCTCGACGAGAGGAATCTAAAAAGTATAAAATTATTAGCCAAACTTAAAGTTTTGTGAATAAAGATGAAGGTGACATCCAAAAAACGGAAAAATTATTAGATTCCTCTAGTCGAGACAAGCCAAGAAACCACAAAAAATAGACCGAAAACTAACAAATGCAAATTTTTTTTGAATAACGACAACCAAAAAAATAAAAAAACTAATTTTTTCAACTTACCCAATTGTTTAATTAGTTGTCACTTAAGCACGGGTTCACTACTTTTTAATGTACCTTTTTTCGGTAGGCGTTATTTTTTTAAAATGATGAAGTACTTCCAGTACTATTGCGTTAGAACATTTATAGAGGTGTCAAATGGGCCTTGCTGGCCCGGCATGAAAAACTCCGGCACGGGCACGGTAAAAGTTGGGCACGGCACGGTCTGAGGAGGCACGGGCACGGGGTACGGAAATGGGTGGGCACGGGTAACGCGCACGAAGCGACACGGTAGTTGGCCCGGACGACACCACACCCATTACCTGGCCTAAGCCGGCACGCGACGCGTAGTTGGCAGGCACGCACGGTAGTTGGCTTGGCACCAAGACGGCACGATTATGGACTTAATCAGCACGCCGCGACGCACGCATGGTCTTAGTCCGGCACGGCACCCGACACGTGCACGATCTTAGTCCGGCACGCAGACAAAAAGTACTGCCGCACGCACGCGACAAGATGGATTGGCCCGGCGTGTAAGACGCAAGACGCAAGGCATCTACATCTAACGCACTTTAATCGTGCACAACATGGGCATGGCACGGTCTTAGTCTGGCACGCACAGCAATGCACTTAGTCCGCATGGCACCCACGTATGTAAAGGCACGTCATGGTATAATAACAAAAAGAATTAGGCAAAATAAAAATAAAATAAGGAAAAAATTTATTTTATTTCAAAAAATGAGGAAAAATAAAAAAAATAATTTTTTGAATAATAAAAGTGAAAATTTTGATTTTTGAATTGATAGGTGAAAAATATTTTTTTGTAATTAGCCAATATGTCACACACACACACACACACACACACACAGAGTTGAATTTTGAATAAGTTTTCATTAAATAAATGGACTTTAGAAAAATAAATAAATACATAATAAATAAAAAATACATTTTTATTAAATATATGAAGTTTCCAAATGCCATAATAATGAAAAAAAAAGATGGAAATAAAAAATGAATTTATGAATAATAATTACAATTTAATAAATGGACTTGCCATAATAAGAAAAAAAAATGAGGGAAAATAAAAATAAATTTTTGAATAATAGTTATAATTTAATAATTGGACTTGCCAAATAAGGGGGAAAAAAGAGGGAAAAAATGATTTTTTTGAATATATTTTAAATAAATAAATGGACTCACAAAAATAAATAAATACATAATCAATAAATAAAAATACATTTTTATTAAAATAAAATTAAGTTGGCAAATGCCATAATAAGGAAAAATGAGGGAATTTAGAATTGAATTTCTGAATAACATAAATGAAAAAACTTAGGGGTGAAATAAAAATTAAATTTTGATAACAAAAAAATAAATTTTGAAAAAATATTTATAACATAAATTAAATTTTATTTAAAAATGAAGTAAAAATGAAAAACATATTTTGAGGCCATTAAAATGAAATATTTGATTTTTGAATTGATAGGTCAAATTTGAATCACCCTCGCCAAATTTGTCTTGCTATTTCACGAATCACACCGTGCAACACAATTATGACGATCCACCCTCGCCACACGAGTGCAACCCAATTATGACGATCCAAATCGTTCACTTTTTTTGTCTTGCTATTTTAATCACCCTCGCCAAATTTGAAGTCCATCTAATATTGAAAGCCCTTTCATCGGGGACGTTGATTTATTATCAACCGACAATTTGTCTGCTTCGATCAAGTACGTAACGATAGTTAAATCAATTCATTTTTTGCATGGAGGATAAAATCATTCCCACTAACAATCTAGACGGTTCCGATTAAAAAATAACTGCTCCAATGGCCGTCGAGCCATGCATTATAGGACATTATTGCTCGTAAATGCACCAAATGTGATCTGATCAAGTAGTTGCCGACATTTGATCGCCACCATTTTCGAGAGAAATGATAGAATCGATAAGATATGAGATCGTAACGGTTTAGATCGAACATTCGAGAAATTAAATCTGCACCTGCCTTTTAATCATATACGTCGTACTAACTTAGTTATGAACGAAGATGTTATGCTATATGGTAATGTACACTAGATACGCAATCTCAATATAATTATGACGATCCAAACCGTTCACATTGTTTGTATTGCTTTTTTAATCACTCTCGCCAATTTTGAAGACAATCGGGTATTCAAATCCTTTTAATCGGGACGTTGATTTATTGTAAACCAAAATTTTGTCTTATTCGATAAGGTACTTAGTGATAATTAATTTACTTGATTTTTTGCACAGAGGATATAATCACTCCCACGCAAAATGTAGACGGTTTCGATTCGAAGAAAAAGACTCTAAAAACCCTCGCGTAGTACAATTTTACGGCAAATTTTACCGTTGGGTGCATTGATGGGATGTGTGACTCAACACACTAAATAATATACTTACTATAAATAAAATCTCACTACTGTTGAACCTAATCTAAACGGCTCTCTCTCTCTCTCTCTCTCTCTCTCTTCATCCACAGTGATCTCTCTCTCTCTCTCTCTTCATCCACAGTGATCTCTCTCTCTCTCCTCACTGATCGTCGATCTCTCTCTCTCTCACTAGTCACCCGACTCACCCCCACCACCACCGGTCACCGACAGTCACCACAACCACCACCAGTCACCACCAGTCACCGACAGTCACCACCACCACCACCACCACCAGCCAGACTCACCACAATCACCACATCCCCAGATCGAAACCCTAAATCACCACCAGTCATCACTAGTCACCGACAGTCACCACCCCCATCAGTCACCACCATCACCACAAATCAAAACCCTAAATCACCACCATCCCGACAATCCCCACCACCCTTACCACCACCACCACCACCATCAAGTACCCACAACCCCAAATCAAACCCTAAATCACCACCAGTCAACACCATCACCACAACCCCAAATCGAAACCCTAAATCACCACGGACAATCGACACACCGATCCACCACCCCTACCACCACCAGTCACCACCATCAGTACCACAACCCCAAATCGAAACCCTAAATCACCACCAGTCACCACCATCACCACAACCCCAAATCGAAACCCTAAATCACCACCCGGTCCACCGACAAATACCACCCCTACCACCACCAGTCACCACCATCACCACAACCCCAAATCGAAACCCTAAATCACCACCACCACAACCCCAAATTGAAACCCTAAATCAGTGCTTCTGTGCTGTTGGTTCAGTGCTTTTGTGCTTGGTAACTGTGGTTACTCTTTGATTATTTTGTTTACTGTTGTTCTGTATCTCTGTGTTTATTGTGTGTACCATTTAACTGTGGTTCTGTGTTTATCACCAATTCACCACCACCACTGTGTTTATTGTTGTTCTACATCTCTGTGTTTACTATGTTTACCATTTAACTGTGGTTCTGTGTTTAGTTCTGTGTTTATCACCACCACCACTGTGTTTACCATTGTTCTCAGATCTCTGTTTACCATTGTTCTCAGATCTACGTGTTTTACTTTGTTGTGTTTGTTATGGCAAACATTCATATAGACTTTACACATGGCCCTAATTCAGATTCTGATGAGTCACAAAATCCACAAGCACAAATTCCTGTATTTTCACAACCACATGGACGTAGTTCCATAGGTGAAGCCGCTTCAAACACTGTTGGACTTGGACCAACAGGTTCAGGTTCGTCATCTACACAACGCACTGGCGTGAAAAGGGGTCGCACTTCATGGGTTTGGAATCATGCTAAAATTGACGAACATTATAAAACCAAAGAAGGGGTTGATATAGGAATGAGAGGTGTGTGTAATTATTGTTCAAACCATTATTCTTGCGGTAGTAGTGGTGGCACGGGGCATACTGAGAGGCATCTTAGGAAGAAACATAAAGATGAAATTGGCTTAGGTGGTGGTGATAGTAGTGGCACTGCTGTTTGTGATTTCGTATACACAAAACCTCAGATGAGACATGGATTGACCCTTTATGTAGCTGCAGCGGAGCAACCATTCACTTTTGGCGATGATATTAGATTTGAACATTTCATGCAAACTAGTGTAAATCCTGCTTTTTGTAAAGTTTCTAGAAATACTACTAGAGCTGATTGTTTGAAAGCTTTTATTGAAGTCCGTAAGAATTTGATCATTGAAATTGGTCAACTTGGTAGTACAATGTCTTTTACTTCTGATTTGTGGAGTGGTAACAATAATCTTGGTTACATTGTTGTGACTGCTTCATATATCGATTCTAGTTGGATTTTGCATAAAAAAATCATTGCTTTCCGTTTGATGGAGTATCCTCACAATGCTAATCAAATTTTTCAGTGTATAAATGGTGTTTTTAGGGAGTTTGACATTGTTGATAAAGTATTTAGTATTACATTTGATAACCATACTGCTAATACTGCTGCTATTGATTTATTCCAATGAAAATTTTCTACTCCTCATGCTGGTACATTTTTTCATATACGGTGTGTATGCCATATCATTAATTTAATTGTGCAAGACGGTTTGAAACATATAGGACCACAATTAGATAAAATTAGAAATGCAATTCTTTTTATATCTTCTTCCCAACCTAGGACCCAAGAATTTGAAGGGTTGTGTGCTAGTTTCAATGTGAAACCTAGGAAAATAAAAACTGATATCAAAACTCATTGGAATTCGACATATCTTATGATAAAATCTTGTGTGAAACACGTTGATGTTATTACTTCTTATGTGAATGCCAAATATGGTGATTGTTGTTTATCTCAAGGTGATTGACACATTGCATTCGAGTATATGAAGTTTTTAAAGGTTTTTTATGCTGATACTTGTGCTTGTTCTGGTTCTTATTATCCTACTTCTTGTCTTGTGCTCAATAACTTGTATAATATAAGTCTCAATTTTTTTCAATATAGATATAGAGCAAATTTTATAGATGTAGTTTTAGATATGGAAACAAAATTCAAAAAATATTTTGAGGACATGCCTAAAATTTTTATTTTAGCTGCAGTAATGGATCCAAGGATTAAGATAGAAGGTGTTGTCTTGCTCTTAGATGGGATTGCTAGTAATTTAGATATTACATTACCTTTGGCTTCTACTCCTGATGTGACATTACTTGTGAAATCTATTTATGCTTCATATGAGTCTAAATTTGCATCTTCTACAAATAATGTTGCTCCTTCACCATCTCCTTAAACTAGCAATGACCCATCTTGGTCTTTGCTTTCAAGTAGAGGAATAAATTTGGTTTCACGTACTGAACTTTCTATGTATTTAGATATGGATTGTCTTACTACTCTAGACACCCCAAATAATTTGGATATCTTAGCTTGGTGGGAAAAAAATGAAAGGACATTTACCATTCTTTCAATCATGGCACGTGATGTACTAACACCTCCCCGTCTCTTGATTTATACGAATCCGCTTAGTGCGAAAAAAGAGTGTTGGATGATAAGAGAAGCCGACTCGGTGCAGACATTTTGGATTGTTTGATATGCTTGAAAGATTTGGAGGATGCTCTTCTTGGAATTAAGAAGTGCGATGCAAAAGATGAGTTCAAAGATTATTTTGAGATCTCTGATATAGATAGTCCTTAGGGACTGTTTATATCTGACTTCTCAAAAAGATTTCGAGGATGCTAATACTGTTGCAACTTTATATTGCATTCCAAGTGCTATCTTACTCTTGCTATGTAACCAAATGCCCAGAAAACTGTAACCAAGTGGTGTGTGTAAAGTTGTTGGTGTGCAAGTTTGCAACTTATGAAGGCCTTAATGGCAACATAACGTTGCACTTGCATACTTGCATTGTGCTATTATTTATGGGCTATGACGATAAAAAGTAAAAACAAACTTAAGTGATTGTGTGGCAACTTATGAAGGTCTTAATGGCAACTTAATGTTGCATTCATGTGCATTTCTATATAGATCTGAGCCCAATTGTGTTGTGATATTGTGAAATGTTCTATAGTTGTTGGTGTTCAGTCTATTGCAAGATATGGTTACAGTTTTCTAGGCATTTGGTTACTGGATTGTGGATGTGTGTGTGTGTGGCCGGTGAATGGTGATTTAGGGTTTTCGATTGGGGTTGTGGTGACTGGTTTCTTAGGGCAATGATGAATTGAGCCCATTACTTTTTTACTTGTGATTTTCTGGGCTGTGATGTTACTTTGTTTATTCGCTTATGATTCTGGCGGCAACAACTACGTTGTAGCCAGTTTATTCGCTTATGATTCCCTTGATAATGACTGAGCCCATGTATTCCCTTGTTCAAAGTACTAAGCCTACCCTTGTGATTTTCTGGGCTATGATATTACTTTGTTTTTCTGGGCTATGATAATACATATTATTGTTGAGCCCATATTATTGTGGACTGCCAAGTTTTGGGCAGAGCTGTTGTTAGAGCTATTCTTCGAAGTACATTGAATGTTAGAGCTGTTCTTCCAAGCTGTTCTTCTTATGTCAGTTGCTGAAATTGCCCAGAATTCACACAAACTGCCCAGATTGCACACACAAACTGCCCAGATTGCACTTTAGTATTGGACAATGATGATTTTGATGAGCCTAGGTTAATGTTTTCATTGCACTTGTGTATTAGTTCTAATTAACCAAATTCAGTTTGGGGCAATGATGAATTGACAAACCCAGGGCCCCGTGGAGATCCGTGTAATCCGGGCATTTTGTGTAATCCGGGCAGGTTCGTGGAATTCTCGCGCTTTGTGTGAATTCCGGGGCGCTTAGTGTGAATTCCGGGCGGTTTGTGTTAATCCGGCGGCTTTGGTGCAATGCTGGTAGGTTTGTGTGCAATCCGCGCTTAGTGTGAATTCAGACGGTTTGTGTTAATTCAAGGGTGTTTATGTGCAATCTAGGTAGGTTGGTTTGTGTGCAATCTGAGCAGTTAGTGTAAATTCTGGACAGTTTGTATTTGTGTTAATTCCGTGTTTGTGTGCAATCACGGGTAGTTTGTGTGAATTCGGGCGGATGTTTGTGTTAATTTTGGGCAGGTTTGTGTGCAATCTAGGTAGGTTTGTGTGCAATCTAGGCAGTTTGTGTGAATTTTGGCCAGTTTTGTGCAATCCGGGGCAGTTTGTGTGCAATCCGGGCAGTTTGTGTGAATTCCGCCGGTTTGTGTTAATTCCAAGCGTGTTTGTGCAACTGGGTAGGTTTGTGTGCAATCCGGGCAGTGTGAATTCAGGTAGGTTTGTGTTCAATCCAGGTGTGTTTGTGTGCAATCCGGGTAGTTTGTGTGAATTCCGCCGATTTTGTACAATCTGAATCGGGTTTGTGTGCAATCTGGGCAATTTTGTGCAATTTGTGTGTGCAATCTGGGTTTAGGGGTTGGGGTTGTTTAAGGTTTAGGGTTTCGGGGTTGGGGGTTTGGGGTTGGGTTTAGGGTTTAAGGGTTAGGGTGGTTTGGGGTTGGGGTTTGGTTTAGGGGTTGGGTTGGTTTAGGGTTTAGGGTGCAATCTGGGCAGTTTTATTGGCTATGATGATACACGTTGATTGTTGTTTTGGAATAAGTTAATAGGCGGGACAACATTAGAAGGTCAATTTGGCAACTAATGTTGAAACCCTATTTTTGCTGTTATGCATGTTTTATTGGCTATGATGATAAACGTTGGAATAAGTTATAGGCGGGACAACATTAGAAGGTCAATTTGGCAACTAATGTTGTAACCGTACAGAGTATCTGAGCCAGGCCCGAAGATTCAAGAAACTAGTGTGCATGACCAATTTCAACATTTTTATACTTAATTGTAATTGTTGTTTTAGGTTTCTAGGTTGTATTTTTTTGCTACTTTTTTTTTTAATTTGGAATAAAGTTGTAAGATATAATGTTTGAGACTTGTATTTTTTGTTTGAATGAAATAATGCAACCTAGTTTTGCATCTCTCTCTCTCTCTCTCTCTCTCTCTCTCTCACGCACGCGCGCGCGCCCAAGAAATTAATTTTCATTACAATTCGGGCAATTAATTCAAATTTATTACAACTCATTTTCATGACAATTCGGGCAATTAATTAAAAAGAGTAAGTTAATTAATTTTTTTTTTGTTTTTTTCCCTTATTTACATAACAAACAAAATAAGGAATTAAGCGGGCCGGTACGGCACGATTAAGTAAACGGGCCGGCACGACACGATTAAGTAAACGAGCACGACACGACACGACACGTCTCAAAAGATTAAGCGGGCTGGCACGACACGACACGATTAAGTAAGAGGGTCGGCACGGCCCGACACGATTTAAAAAAATGGCATGACACGACACGATTAAGTAAATGGGCACGGCACGGCACAACACGAGCCAGACGATTAAGCGGGTCGGCACGGCACGGTTACAAATCGGCACGGCACGACACGGCACGAATGAAGAAAAATGGCACGGCACGACACGACTGAAAATAGGCACGGCACGATTTGGCACGGCACGGCATGGCACGATTAAGGAAACGGGCACGGCACGGCACGGGCACAGTTGGCACGGAAGAAAGTGGCACGGCACGGCACGACGGGCCTATTTGACACCTCTAACATTTATGTAATTCGTCGGAGAGCTCATATTCATATTGGAAAGGAAGGAGCCAGCTTGGACCAATTAACCATTATGCCACAACAGTGAACATTTTTTTATGACAGAAGACTTCAATGGCCAACTTTGAATGATTGCTTTAGCTTGAACCAGTTAACCATTATGCAAAAATGCACGCACTCCCAAAATGGACAAATAATTTGGAATAGAGGGAGTTACAAGTCCATTTAAGCGAAGGAGATCTTCGATCTCTTGTTTGATATGTTGGACTGGACCATCCAGTACAGCCCTTTTGTGGCTTTTTCGGTCGAACATTAACGATATGGACTGTTCATGTTGTAGAACTCATCGACAACATCAATCTTGTGGAAAATCAGATTGATCAGATGCTGTATATTATGATTTCCAAATATATTTATCTCGAAAAAAGAGAGATTGCAAAACCAAATCAATACCCAGTTAACACATTTATCTCAAGATAACTGTATTTCAAAATCATACCAAATGCACTCCGATCAATCTAATTTTCGACATGATTGATATTCTCGATGAGTTCTAAAACATGAATGGTTCAAATCGTTGATGTGGGTTTTTTTTTTTGGCTCGACTGGACAATCCAGTCCAAAATACCAAACTGGTCTCGAATACCGTGACATATAAACTTAAGCAAAAGTGTAAATGTGTTTTTTCTTGGTCATTCTTAATTTTGTTTTATTTCCAGGTTGGGATGGATGACTGTAATAAAAAAATTGAGTAATTAGTTTAATACTTCCTCTGTCCTAATTTTATAGTACCTTATAGGAGTTCGTGCCAGTTTTCAAAGTGTTATATCTTATAATTTACAATGTTTTAGGTGATTTTGAGCACTTTATTTATTAGATTAAATCAAGATCAATAAAAAAAGATCCATATTGCATATAAAATGTATTACCGATTGAAAGATATAATTGTTTTTTTATCCGGTTAGGATAGAACGAGGAATTATAAAATTAGAATGGAGGTAGTATAAAGATAAAAACTCCATTAACAAATTTTTTTGAGTGGTACAGAAAACCTAATCCTAATAATGTTCTTTAGCACAGCAGTGTAGCATTAGCTTTAATCAGATACTTCTTCATCACAAAAGTAACATACTCGAATATTCGAGTGGAGTAGTGACACGCACGGTGCCATGTCAAAATCCCAAGCCTCATATAATAAAACTATAAAAGGAGCTCATTAATACCATGAGTTTATTCTAGGAATTTTTATTCAAAAGGTATCTACTTTTATTCTTTTTAACATACATTATTACACTTCCTATACTTCATAATTGAATGGTTACATAAGGCCTAATAATATGGGTCGTGCGGTCCAATCAGATCAATAGGAGAAAATTTTGGGTGCAAATGGGGTACCACGTGGTACCCTTGCATAGCATCCGAGCCGTCCAAAAATGCAACGGACGGCTCGGATTAAAAGTCCGGAGGGATTTTAAAAAAAACAAAAAGAAAAGAAAAAATTGATTTTAATCCGAGCCGTCCATTGCATTTTTGGACGGCTTGGACGCTGTGCAAGGGTACCACATGTACCCTACCCTATTTGCACCCAAAATTTTCTCGATCAGTAGCCATCTTGGATTCACCCGCTGAGCTAGGCCGAACGTCCTCATTCGAATCCGAATGGATTACCCGGATCCTAATGTCCGGATCTGGTCAACCTCGGGTTGTTCGTCATAACTCGATACATTTCTACCCGAACCCGGATGGTATTATCCCTGTAATTCATGGAAGGGAGCTCGTGCACTGCGGCATGTGTACACCGACTTGATCCTTACGTTGTAATGTCTGGATGTGATCAACCTTGGGTGCTCATGAACGTGCTAGCTTGGTGGATAAGCCATGAGAATACCATAAAAAGGTATAAACGATCAACTCTAAATGGTTTGCAGCTCTTCACTTCCTTGATACTCTCTGTACCTTCCCTACATAGCCCTTCTCTCACTTGCCTTCCTGGTTGTTTTCGGCTGGGTAAGGCGCTAATGGAGGTTGTTGCTTGTGCAGGACGGTCCTAGTGGTTAGGCGAGTCTTCATCACGTTCAGGAGGTAAAATCAAGGCGTAGGACGATGGCCAACACACATACTCTAAATTAAGTATGTGATTGAAAATACTATACTAATAAAAACGTGCTGTTGAATGGCTAAATAATTGCTGCAGTCCCGTAATCAATCTTTATCAAAACGGTAAGTCAGGATATGAATATTTTACGTCAAAAAAGATTGACCCAGAACAAGGAAAATACAAATAGTACTTCTATAGGATTATGGGCACACAGTACACACGCGATGATGCCCAGTTAAATTTGGCGGATTTGCACTCCTTGCTAGCTCCCATCTGGTTAACTAGTTTTCTGAAAGAGTCTTGGCGGAGTATTTTTTATGAGCACACAGGATTTCCTTTTAGGCCCATATATGGATGCACGAATATCCGTCACAAGTGAACCCTCACATACATAAAGAAGAAAATGTTTTGTTTTAAACAATATGAAAAAAAAGGTGAAAAAGAAACTTTCTTTGTTCAGAAAAGTCCCACAATATCCAACATCATGCAGGCCGATCGAGCAGCAAGAAGCCAAATACTACAAGACTATCTATTCTTTGCCTACTTAAGAAATATAAAAGAATGGTTTAAAACACATCACTACCCAAAAAACATAAACATGGCTAGTCTGTAAGGACTCGTATTTTTACATAATTTTTCTGGAATAATGTTGGGTAAATGTGAGAAATTGAATTTTAACTAAGATGAGTCAATGTGATAGTGGTAGAATGCACTTGGGTGTGTTTAATATGCATTTGAAAGTTTAGGAGTGAAAGTGTTAAGGGGTGAGAGTATATAAAACTTTTTGTGCTTTCATTTTACACAAAAATCAGTCCCTCCTCTCTTCTCCAGCCATACTCCTCTCTCTCTCTCTCTCTCTCTCTCTCTCTCTCATTTCCTCCATTTTTGTTTGCTCAAAGCTAAAGAATCCACCAAAACCTCAAGTCCCCTTCATAAACTCCACCTAAAATCACCTCCTCTACGCATTTTGAAGCTTGGATTGCACTCATTTCGCACCAAGAAACCCCATTTCGGGTTGGAGCACATTGGAAGCTAGGATTTTCATTTGCCCACTTGTTTCAAGCTCAAATTTTGAGGTAAGAAGACAAATTCTACTCCCTCTAGTTGTATCTATGTGATGTATGGCATATATCTTGTTCTTGTTGCTCAAATTCATCAAATTCATCATTTGCTCTCAAATGGGTTTGTTTGAACTTGATTTTGTGATCTATGATTTGAGTACTTGCTTGATGCAATTGATTGTTGATTTACCTTCCCTTGATGTCTATTAGTTGCTCCACGTATCCACTTTTGGCCTAAAACTTCATATATGCTATTTGGTTGAAGTTTCATGTTTTGAGAGAAACCCGCAGAAATTCTGGGTTTCCCCAACCGGTTATGCGAAAACTTCCAACCGGTTGGGCAGTTCTAAAATGTTCAAATACTGGGTGTGGTGAACAAGGAGTCGATAACCGATCTTAGGTCAATAGCGATGAGTCTCAATTGTGAGTACGGTGGTTTTGTAACCACACAATGACTTTTATACTGTTTGATTCCTTCCCGTGGCTTTTGCCCATTTAGGATCTTTCCACATGCATCTTTGTGTTCATCGTTGTCCTTGTATTCTTATTTATTTGTTTTAATTTATTGATAGCAAAATAAGAATTTCACAAATGTACATATATATATATATATTACATTGCACAACGGTTTTGAGTAATGTCTCTCACAACTGTCCTCTGTGGCATAATGGAGGGTTGAGATTGAATTTTAAAGTTGAGTTACAATTGATCCAATCGCTTTTATTATTGAAGTTAAAAATTTAAGCCGAGACGCTAAGAAATTCTCTTCTAAGGCTGAGATTGACACAAAGTTAATCTAAGGGGTGAGATGAAACCTGAAAGATTGATAATAGATCATTTCCAATTTCAAACTTGCTACTCTCTCTCTCTCTCTCTCTCTCTCTCTCTCTCTCTCCCTCTGTGACACACACACACACGAACCTCTCCAGTTTCATAATAATTAATGATCATAGTAGGAAAAATTAAACCAAGTATTGTAGGTATAACCTATAATTGTCCATCTTTCATAAATCACATTTATAATTAGGCAATTTTTTTTTTGGGAGTTTCTGAAACCATGATTTATGCATTTTCTAAACATTTTGTGATTACATTTCTTTATAGTATGCTGTAATTATAGTTTTCCATATTGCTCTTCATCCTTCTTTATTCAGTTGCCTCTATTATACCCTAATACATTTGCAAAAGTAGAAGTATTCTATAATTAGAATTCAAAGTTTGGAATTTTTTCATGTTTGTATATAAAAAGAAATCCTTTCTCTAAATTTCATTAATGATTTCTCTTTCTCTTTTCTTTTTTGTTGTTCTAGGATTAACGTCTTGAGAAAAGACTACGTAACAGGATGATCAATTGGCTATGGGTAAGGGTGTACACAGGGAAAAATATTTAGGCCCATAGAGCCGAACTAGGTTGAGATTTTAATCTCGTTTATTAATTAGGTTGTGTTTGAGAAACTACTCTAAGACCCACCTAGTCCGATTTGATTAATACTTTTATTTTAATACTATATAAATATATGTATATGTTATCGCTGGAACCTGGTAGTTTAGGTTTTGTTTATCTTGATGAAGGTGACATTGATAGAGATGAATTCTAGGTACTACCTATATAGAGAATACCTTTGAAGTAACAATAATTTGTTAAGAAAATTTTGAAGTTTTTTTTTCCTTTAAACTATTGTCTTATAGTAATAACTCATATTTTTTCTTTCATTCATATTTTTATTGTGCTCTACAAGATCTGCTGTGAAAAAATGTTCTTTTAAAGGAGAGATACTCGAGAGAAGTTATTATGTGTTAGAGTTCCATCTTTTAGAGCACTTCAATTTATGGGTCTGTTTTTAATATTTTTGGGAAGAACTTGAACTTTAAGTATATTATTACGGTTGTGAATTGTAATTGTGATCACTGTAGTTGATTAATTTATGTTTGTGATACCATGCTTTAGAAAAGTTAATGGGCTTGTTGGACGAGCTTGGAAAATTAATATTTTAATTCGGCCGGGCTTGGGCATATTAAACGAAGTCCGATTATCAATGAGACGGGCTTGGAAATTGGCAAATCTCGTTATTATCTAGTATAAGCTTGGCCCAAACCCATCCTAACCCGATGTTTGTGCACCCCTAGCTATGGATGCTCTAATCCTCTCCAAAGTGTTACATTTAATGAGAAGTTTGCATTCCTTTGTTAATATTGTTAATCCATCAGCCTTTTTAAAAGGTTATTAATACATTTGCCAGTCTTTTTTCTTCTTCTTTTTTGCATAGCTTTTATGACCTAAGTCATTCAAGTTTCTCTAATTTATGAACCATGAGTAGGTTGGGAAATGGTTATGGTATGAGATTGATGATCATAGCGGAAATGGTTTGGGAATCATCTATATACCAAGTTTTGAAGAATATTATTTCCATGGAATGTGTTGACAGGACAACAACTCTTCCATGATTTGCAAATGCATGATACTCCAAGAGAGGAATAAATAGTTTTCAAAGTGGGTACGTCATCCTAGTCCTCCTTTCTTGGTGTTATCTTTTGTAGAGACATTTTGTCTTGTATTTGATTATGCATTTCGTACACATTGCGTGGTTCGGTTCATTTAAAATTAACGGTCTAGAACTATTGGACTTGGAGCGCTTGATCAACGGTCCAAGTTAAATATAGAACGAATGGGTGCTAGTTCAACCAATGAGTAATAGAAATGCTGACTCTTCAAAGGGTGGGTCTTACAAACAAACCACTCTGGATGGAACCGATTGTTTCAGGGGTGTGATGTTTAAATGAAAGGGTGTGAGTATACTTTCAAGTGTGTGTTATTTTGAAGAGGTGCAACCTTTCCCAAAGGGTACATCCTTTCCAAAGGGTACATCTTTTCTTTGGGCACTTATGACTCTTATATAAACTCCTCCACTTCAACGTCTTTCATTACCTTTACAAACCCATCTCTTTCTCATAATAGTCACAGTAAACGAAAGGTTTCGTGGAAGTTTTTTCAATTTTGTTGGTTGCAATACTTCACCCAAAGGCTTTGTTATATCCTGGGGAAGACTTTGCCTGAACCCAACAACAAACTCTACCGAGTGGGGCCAACTTACGTTCTAAAGATAGTGTCTTTAGATACGCAAAGTCTTCTAATTTCATCATCTTAACATTCTATCCTAACGAGTTTAGAACCTAATTTCTAATCATGGCTGCGGCGAAGAACGAGTCTTCTATCAAGATGATGAATCAGGATCTTATCAAATTGGATCAGTTTGATGGCAACAACTTCACTCGTTGGAAGGACAAGATGATTTTTCTACTAACTGCATTGAAGTTGTACTACATCATTGATCTGAACACACAACCAATTCCTAACCAACTAGAGTCCAGAATGGATAAATTCAAGGAACAAAGACTTCAACGTGCCGAAGACACTTTGATGTGCCATGGGTATATTTTGCACACTCTGTCTAATTGTCTCTATGATTTCTACAAAGAAACAAAGACAGCAACAGAAATTTGGAATGCCTTGGAATTCAAGTATATGGTTCAAGAAGAAGGTACAAACAAATTTCTGATTGCTAAATACTTTGATTTTTGTATGATAGATACCAAGCCCATATTAGACCAGATTCATGAGTTGCAAACTATTGTTAATAAAATTAGTAGTATGAACATCATTCTTCCTAAGGCTTTTCAAGTTGGGGCTATTATTGCAAAGTTGTCGTCGTCCTGGAAAAGCTACAGGAAGAAACTTCTGTATAATGTAGAAGACTTCTCCCTAGAGCAAATTCAGAAACATCTCCGAATTGAAGTGGAATCTCGTAATAGAGATAAGAAGGAAGAGAATTATTTTAGGACTGATGTTCATAACATTGAATCTAGATCTGGTTCCGTTTTGAACCATCCCAACAACAACAGGAAGATGAACAATAAGAAGAAGAACGATAAATGCTACAATTGTGGTAAAAAAAAGGGCACTACGTCAAAGATTGTCGCTCCAAGAAGCAGAAAACTTCTGCCAATATGGTGGAAGAGCAGTTGCTCGCAATGGTGACTGAAATCAATATGGCAAACTCCTCTTCTGGGTGGTGGTTTGATTCCGAGGCTACGGTTCATGTGTGAAAGGATAGATCATTGTTCAAAACATATGAGAAACTGGATGGTCAAGAGGTGCAAATGGGAAACCACGATTGCGCTAACGTTGTTGGAAAAGGCAGTGTTGAATTGAACTTCACATCTGGAAAAACTTTGACTCTGCTGAATGTTCTTCATGTTCCTGATATGAGAAAAATTTAGTTTCTGTCGATCTCATTTGTAAGAAAGGTTTTTGGGTTGGTTTTGAATCCGATAAGTTACCTTACTAAGAATGGAATGTTTGTTGGAAGGTGGTATGGTTGTAATGGGATGTCTAAGTAGAGTATCAATAAGAATAACACAACTTCTTCTTATATTGTTGAGTCTTTTTCATTATGGCACAGTATATTAGCACATTTAAATTTCCGATCCATTAAAATATGAGCAGATTTGGTTTGATTAATTACCATGATAATGTTTGTGATAAGTGTGAAATCTGTGCTAAGGCTAAATGGCTAAGAAATCTTTTCCAAGCATTCAAAGGAATTCTGAAATTTTAGATTTGATTCATTCAAATATATGTGAATTAAATGGAGTTTTAACTCATGGAGGTAAAAGATATTTTGCCACTTTTGTAGATGATTTTTCCAAATACACTTTTGTTTATCTTTTGAGAACGAAAGATGAAATTTTTAGCAAGTTTCAAGCTTATAAAAATGAAGTTGAAAATCAGTTGAAAAGGAAAATAAAAGTCTTGAGAAGTCATAGAGGCATGGAATCGCATGGTATTACACATCAAAAAACTGCACCTTACACACCACGACAGAATGGTTTAGCCGAAAGGAAAAATCACACTCTTACAGAAATGGATAATTGTATGATTGGGCATCACAATGCTTCTTTAAATTTGTGGGCTGAAGCTTTATACCCTGCTTGTTATTTACATAATAGAATCATTTCAAGGAAAACTAATCTCTGTCTATATGAGTTGTGGAAGGGGCGAAAGCCAAACTTGTCATACCTTAAAGTGTGGGGGTGTTTGGCATATTATAGGATTCTAGATCCTAAGAGGGCGAAGTTAGGTCCTAGAGCAATGAAAAGTATTTTCGTTGGGTATGCTGAACATAGCAAGGCTTATAGACTTCTTGATCTTGAGTCTAACACAATAGTAGAATCTCGTGATGTGGAATTTTTTGAGAATAAATTTCGAGTAGATTCTAAGAGTGTGGTGACTGAAAATTCTGGGTCTAGTCCTAATCAGGAAGTGGAACCGCAAAATGGTGTCAAACGACACATGCTCAATGAAGAGCCAAGAAGAAGTCCAAGACAAAGAAAAGAAAAAGGGCTAGATCCAGATCATATCTCATCTCAATCTATTATCTTTTTAGTAGAAGGAGATAGAGAAGTGGTAACAAATAAAATCCCCATGGTATTACACATTGAGGCTGATCCTAAGACCTTTACAGAGGCCGTTAGTTCTAGAGATGCTGCATTCTGGAAAGAAGCCATCAATGATGAGATGGATTCACTTTTGTCTAATGGTACTTGCAAATTAGTTGATTTACCACCTGGGTCAAAATCTATTGGTTGCAAATGGGTTTTTCGGAGAAAGTACAATACCGATAACACAGTACATACTTTCAAAGCAAGACTAGTAGCCAAAGGATTTAGACAAAAAGAGCGTATTGATTATTTTGATACATATGCTCCTGTTGCTAGAATTACTTCTATAAGAATTCTTATGGCATTGGCTTCTATATTGCGACACCCCAATTTTAACCCCCTGTGCATCCCCAATGATAAAAGATATACTCAGTAATACGTTGAACAACCACTCAAGACTTTAGAATTTTGTTGGACAAAAGCCCTAGCTGTACAGCTTACTTCGCTAGCCGTACGGTTCATCCTCTTGTAACTTAGCTGTGCGGCTGACTCATGTTGGCCGTACGGTCACCTCGTTTAGTCGTACGGCTATGTGTCAGAAAATCCCAGAAGATCTGACAGCAGAAGCATCTCATCATTTTGGGATTTGGGAAGATTTCATACCGATTTTATTCTGTTTTTACGTCTATAAAAAGCCTCATCCTCTCACAACAAAAAGACAACAGTAACACCCCCCATTCTGACGATATGCTGAAAAATTCTCCGATCACTTCTCCGTTCGAAATCTCATCTAAAACATTTGTAAAAACCTCGGATCTATTCCATTTTCTTCATTCAAAAGTCCCCAATAACCCTCCAGTATACATCGAATCCATTCCCAAAGAGTTCACGTCCAAGAATTTCAGAGGTTTCTAAAGCTGTTCAAAGTCTTTTGCAAAGGTTCAACCACATTTCGTTAAGTCATGTTCAAAACCTCAGTTCTTTGAGGGGATCCTCACGGGTCGAGGGTGACTCTAATAGTCATCTGGTGGTTGAACTTTTCAAAAAAAAAAATCAGATGTTTCAAACAAAAAAACAAGTTTTTGTTTGAAAAGCAAAATTTTGGAAAATCTTTCAAAAGTTAACCGTGCGGCTAACCTAAGTGAATCGTACGGCCAACTTAGGTTAACCGTACAGCTAACCTTTGCAGCATAAAAATTTCCTCTGTTTTCCCCTGATTTGTGCTTTATTTGCTGATTTCCTGCAACTTGTTTATTACACCTTTTTCCTTCTACTTCTCTGTTATTATTTTTAGGTCCTTTTGTTTAATTTTATTTCCATTATGGTTTTATTTGTTGTTATTTCCCACAAAAATTTAGTAGAGACCGGAAATTTTCCGGTCGAGCGGGGTGCTTTTCAATAAAACCTTCCCCATTCTTAACTTGGCTTCCGAATCCAAGAATCTTTTCGTTGATCAAATCCTTTTCAAAAAACGGCACAAGAGTCATCATTTATTTTTCAAAACGGTTTCTCGAGTACCAAAATCATTTTCTAAATAAATCCCGGGTGGCGACTCACATTCACATTTTTCTTTTCACTTTCCAAAACACAAAGGCCGAGCCACGTGGTGCCGTCCACAGAATGGCAACTCTGCTGCGAATTTTTAAATTAATTCTTATTTTGGTATTTTACACATGTAAAACAACCCCGAAAGCTTGACAAAAATTAGCTCGCGTGATCGAGAAAGGAATGGTGCAATAATAAGGCTACGCCCGACCAATTTGGACTGGAGCTTTCCTGGTTGTTTGCTTGAGTAAAATCTCGAAGTAAAAATTGATTTATAGGTAAGCCAAATTTGAAAAAAAATTGTGGAATTTTGAAAACAGTTTCATTGTTAAACTTTTGCATTGCACGTGCATCGATGTTGGATAAGCCTCGCCGCTGCGTCTTGGTTACCCTACTCGGCTTGTCAGTGTTAGGACATCCCAAGATTCTCAGCAACCCCAGACGATGATGAGTCAGCCTACTGTTTGGCTTTTGCCATGGAGTACACTTGGCATTGGAAGGCAAATATTGGCTCTAGTCTAGGAAAATCCCCTTAAAACCAAAACCCCGCCTTTGCGTATAGTAAACCGTAGTACCTTCCAACCTAGGACAAGGATCCACAAGGTAGGACTATCTGTTATATCCTGTTTACCTATTATTCTGTTTACCTGTCATCTATTCATCTATTCTACGTATGTCTTGCTTGTCAGTTAATTGTTCACCCATCCTTGTATATGTCACTCCATGTATTTACTGCATGCATGCATAGGGTAGTTTAACCTTAGGCCATTACATCGTATTCACATCCGTAAGGATTGCCCTGACAATCGTGCATTGTGTTGGATATATGAGAATTCCTCTCTTCAAAACAAAAAAAAAATCAAAAACAAAAACTCAAAAAAAAAATGCTACAATTGGCTCCCTTTCCCAAAATAAAATACACATTTCGTTTATGGTAGAGTCATCATGTCTGGAGGACCTCCATGCAAGCTACACTCACCACCCACCAAAGGGCACCCGTGTGGGTAATTGAAGAAGTTCAGTTCGAGCAACCTCCATGCAAGCTAGAAGAGCCTCAACCAGGAAAACTCAACATAGAAGACCATATGGGGGAAGAACTTGATCAAAAACTCAATTTACTGGCCGAAGCCAACTTGCCAGGTGTGTCTCTCCAATGGGATAAAATTGAAGGGTGAAAATTTTGCTTTCCAGAAGAGCCAGAGCCAATGCCAGAAAAAATCATATTGACGATGGAACAAGACGATGGGGAGCTCATGGTCATGCCACCCGCCTGTGAAATACTTTTATGCCAATGGCTAGCCCGTTTACTACTTTGAAGACCCACTGGGAGAAGAAGGAGGACTCTAAGGGAAAAAAGGAAAGCTGATGAAACAGGATCCTCCGCAGGGCGGACATCTCCGAATCATCCCTCCTCTTAAAAACAAGCTTTCAGAGCCAGAAGTGATCGTGCAATGATCAAATCAAGCCAACGAGGGTTTCTTTTGAAGAATCAAAGTCAACCTATGATTCTTATCTATTATCAAGTCTGTTGCTGTTTAATTATCGAGTCTGTCGCCAAATGTGAATATCCACTGACTTAATCTAGCCAGCAAGGCTTCTTTTGAAGCATTTTTTATTACCGAGTCTGTTGTTGTTTAATTATCGAGCCTATTGTTAAGTCAGTTGTCGAGTTTGTCATGTTAGTTTGTAAAAATTTCATGTTTTTAATGAAAAAACCTTTTGAGAAAAAGAGCCAAATTTGTAGTCTTGAACTACGTCATGGCCTGACTCCTCTCCATGGGGATATGTAGGCAACCTCTGGTCCAGCTGTTGTTTTCAAAAATCATGGGAATTTAAATATATCCAACAAAATAAGAAGGAAATTGGGGCGATCCTTTCATGCATCATGCATCATTTTCTTGTACATAGATTATTTTCCACTTTACACATACACTAAGCACTGCATCCCTGAGTTCCGTTGGTGCATAACATCAATACTAACCATTGGCAGAAAGAAGAGGAACCTCATACCAGGTTGGACTCGAATCCCCGAACAGCAATTAATTCGAATTGAGTCAGGAATAGAACAGTCAACCGGGAGCTCAGCTATGTTAGCAGAAACAAACGAAATTCAGCTCCTTAAAGATGCTTTAGAGGAACAGAAAACCAACAGAGCCAAGTAGATGGCCCAGATGATGTTCATGATTCAGAAATTAACTGCTCAAGCAGCTTAACTCCCTCCACCAACAGGGGACTCAAGTAGTCAGAACATGGAGTCAGTATTGACCAAGCTAGCTAAACTCGAGGAGTATGTTCAAAAACAGGAGAAAATAGCAGCTACAAGAATCGATATGGAGAAGTTGTGCCTTTTCCCAGATGCGAAGCTCCCCGACAAGTTCAAACCGATGGATTGGGACAAGTTTGATGGCAATGGTGACCTGAAAGCTCATTTGCAAACATATGTGCGTACTTTATCCATGTATGACGTCGAAAAAGATGCAATGGGCCAGATGTTTCATTAAACTCTAATTGAGCCTGCACTCCGCTGGTTTCTAAATCTGGACATATCTAAGAAAAGGACATGGGAAGATATTGGGGCAACTTTTGTCACCCAATACAATTACAACATTTAACTTGAGATGACTATTCGAGAACTAGAGTCAACCAAAATAGGGAAGAAGGAGTCCTTTGCTGACTTTATTAAAAGAAGGAGAGGAAAAGCCTCTTAGATGATGGAACGACCTTTAGAAAAGGAGCAGATGAGAATTATCACAAGGAATCTAGAACCAGATTTTGCCAACCACTTGGTGGTCTTTTAGACCACCTCTGACTTCAAAACCTTCTATGAAACAGCATATTTGAGAAAGGTGAATCTACCCCTAAACCAAGACGAGTTTACTCCGGCAACAACAACACCTTGTTTGGACCCAGCAACTACAATCAAAACCAAGCCAGCTCTTCCAGTCCCAAACCAGCCAAAGTCAAACTTGTTAACCAGATTGCAACCCAGTCACAGTTCCCACAAATAGCTCCCCTACCAAGAAAAGAATTCCACGCACTCCCATTTCCCCTTATCATAGTGTACAAAAGCTCATTTACAAAAACCTCATCCAGCTGCTCGAACCTCGAGAGCCATCCAAAGAGCTTCCTCCTAGCCATAACCTAAACACCTATTGCGCCTACCACCAAATGCCCAACCATCATACCAATAGCTGCATCTGTCGTAAGCATAAAGTCCAAGATCTTGTGGACGACGGAACCCTTCCACATCCTAATCAAAAGCCCAACACCATTTCCAATCCTTTACCAAATCACAAGAAAAACACCCAAACTGGCCAGATATCCTTCATCTCCACTACACAAGACCTTACCTCCACTAAATTTGACCCTAGCCTCTATATCATCACAGCCACCGAACCAAAACCCGTTGTCCCCTTGCCAGAAGATCTTGGGGTCCATTTCCTTTCATATGCCACTACGATGCAAAATCAAAGATGGGGTGACATTGTGGAGGAAGAAGAATGGTCCATGAGCAATCAAGATTGGGAGGAATCCGACAAGCATTGTTCGATTATTTGCTAATCTCTGGGGACTCAAGCAAATTCATCATCCCCGAATTCCTTGAAAAGCCTGTTGTTCACATGCCGGAAGGTTCCCATGTCTGTCAGATCAATATAACAGAAAGCATTTTTGAGCAAGACAAAGAAGAACGGAATGCAAATCTCCTGGAAGAAGCATCAACTCCAGACAAACATCCAGCATATAGTGTTTCACCACTCGCACGTTTTTGAAAAGAGGGCCATTTTGTCATAGAGGTTGCCTTCGGAAACCAAGATTGGCTCCCTCAAGCATGCATCAATGACGAATCTTTGCCTCAACCGTCGGTCCCATTCCCGCTGTCATCCAATGTATCAGTACTAGTCACTGACCCTTTGGCTACCATCTGGATGAAGAAGCAGTAGTTGATATTCGAGTAAGTAATGATGAAGTGTGGACTATCAACAGAGCCATGCTGGATCCATCCTTTTGGCAAGACTCCAAAGTAGACAACCTCAAGACAAAAATGGAAGCAGTGAAAATCGGGGAACAAAGGACCAGAAGTGATCTGATGAATTTCTGGACTGAGGATCAAGAAGCAATGCAGAAAAGGGAAGCTATTAGGGCTGGCAAACGGAAGGTTAATGAAGAATACACAAATTTCTGGGGCAAAAATTAGGAATTATGGGAAGAAACAATCAACAAAATAACCAGAAGTGGTTGAGTCTACCAACCGGCCTATCTCCGAGGTGGGAATCCCTCCAACCATGTCCCGACATGCCATTTTGCTTGGGACCCATTTTTGAGGACACAGTTCCTAACTATCCAGAAGTTATCATTCAATAGAACTCAGTTACCAGGCCACCTCCGAAGAATTCCCCAGTAACAAATGATCCGATTCAGAAATAACTTGAACGAACCCCAGCCTCAGTGTTTATTTGCAGGTTACTCTCTTCATCTCGAGAGCATCGGTAAAAGCTAATCAAAGCTCTATCAAACATGGAGGTACCACCAGACACTCCTCCTGAAACAATGGTAGCTCTGCTTACAGCAACCCACGCTAAGCATGTTGTGGTTTTCACTAAAAAGGATTTACCGCTAGAAGGAGCTAGTCACAACAAGCCATTGCACATTACCCTGAAATGCATGGGAAAGTGGGTTTCGGTTGTGTTATTGGATAATGGATCTTCCTTGAATGTCTGTCCCCTATGTACAACTTATTGTTTGGGTTTCAAGAACAAGGATTTCCAGTCATCAAATCTTGGAGTGCATGCCTACGATAGTACTCAATGAGATGTGGTTGGGACAATTTAGATGGAAATAATGATTGAGGATTTCGAGACTAATATTGAGTTTCATGTGTTCGACATTCCCTCGTCATTTAACCTATTGCTAGGCAGGCCATGGCTCCACCGATCAGACATCATGGCTGTACTTTCCTCTCTACATCAGAAAGTCCAACTCGGATTGGCCACAGGAACCTTGAGCATTTATTGGGATTCTAGAATTTGCCCGCATATCCCTGACAATGCTCCCCTACTTGAGATTGCTCACGGAGAAGAAGACATCACCCTTGGAGGGTTTTTCTTTGATACTTTTGACGTCGTGCTTACTATCAAAATGGACGAGGATTTCTCGATAAGATCAATGGCCCTGGACATGATGCTAAAAATGGAGTGTTTGCCCGGTCTAGGGCTTGGGCGCAACAATCAAGGGGTAGCAGAGTTCCCCAAGTTTTTGACAAACAACCACCATTTTGGTCTCGGCTATGAATTAACTGACAACAAATCTGGTCATAGTGGGAAAGTACAAGCCTGTGCCAGGAAAGGGCCTGTCCATTTCATAAAAGCTCCAGAGGTTATTTATCAAGGGAACCCAGAGCCATTTTGGGACATGGAAACGAGAACCAAGCTGCCAGGATTTGAAATCTTTGCTGACAACACCTGGATAGTGATGATGAAGCAGAAAAATGGGAAAAGCCAATCAAGATGCTCCATGTTGATAGGATCGAGGTTCTTGATTCTGAGAATCTTTTATCGGTGTTTGGGGAGGAAAGTTCGCTAGGTATGAAAGAGGACGAGCCTGCTGCAATGCTTGTTGATGTAAAGCCTATTGAGGATATGGAACTAATGATGCTGGGTCAGGAAGCTCTGAAGGATGTTACCGCACTCATTGTGTATGCCGATGGAACTTATAAAAATTACACTTTTGTACCTAGAATCATTTACACTGGCATTGATTGTGAATTTGAGTCTGAGTCTAGCACTGCATCTAGTTTTGAGTCAAAGCTTGCGTCTGTTGTCACTCCACGTCATCACTTTTCCTTTTCCTTTGAGTCCACTCTCATGTATCATGCCCCTGGGGGCCCCTCATTTGAAATGAATGAAATCAACTTTGCTTATCCTGCTGTGTTTGAAATAAATTATGTTGATCCCTATGATGAGGGCATCGAGTTTGAGGAAGGAATTCCAAAATAACTCCGATCTCTAATCAAAAGGGAAGATGAAAGGCATGCTCAGCCTATAAAAGAAGAAGTTGTTTCTATAAATTTGAGAGAAGAGATTAATCCACCAAGGTTCAAATCGACTCCGGACTTCTCCCAGAAGAATTCAAAACTCACTTGTATCTCCTGAAAGAATTTGAAGATGTTTTTGCATGGTCACACATAGATATGCCCGGTATCGATCTTGAGATAGTGGAGCATCGAATCCCGGAGTACCCTGATGCAAAGCCTGTCAAACAAAAATTGAGGAAGATGAGGCCAAATTGGGTGTTAGAAATCAAGAAGGAAGTTCAGAGGCAAACAAACGCAGGGTTTCTAATAGTCACTGAGTACCCTCAATGGGTCGCAAATATTGTGCATGTTCCTAAAAAGAATGGGAAGATCAGGATCTACATAGACTTCAGGGATTTGAACAAAGCAAGCCCGAAAGATGATTTTCCTCTGCCACACATAGATGTCTTGGTAGACAACACCGCGGGGCATACACTATTGTCATTCATGGATGGATTTTCAAGTTATAATCAAATTCTCATGGCTCCCAAAGATCGTGAAAAGACTACTTTTACCACAGAATGGGGAACCTACTACTACAAGGTTATGCCATTCGGACTGAAGAACACAAGATCCACTTACCAAAGGGCTGCCACAACATTGTTGCATGACATGATCCACAAGGAGTTGGAAGTATATGTGGATGACATGATTGTCAAGGCCAAGGAAAGGGAAAGGCATTTACCCACTATCAGGAAATTCTTCGAGAGAATCCACAAATACAGGTTGTGCCTCAATCCCAAGAAATGTACATTCAGAGTCACCGCTGGAAAAATGCTCAGGTTCATGATTACCACATGAGAAATCGAGGTGGATCCATCAAAAATCAAAGCCATCTTGGAAATGGAGCCACCTCGAACGAAGAAGGAAATACGGAATTTCCTCGAAAAGATTCCATTTATCAGCAGATTCATCGCCAAGTTAACCTCCACTTGCGAGCCGATGTTTTGCTTACTCAAGAAAGGTTTTTCATTCAAGTGGGACAATAGGTGTCAACAAGCCTTCGAGACCATCAAGAAGTATCTCTAGAACGCTCCGGTATTGATGCCACCCATACCAGGGCAACCTCTCATTTTGTACTTGTTTGTCACATCTTCAGCTATGGGATGCATGTTGGCCCAAGCAGGAGAAGGAGGGAGAGAAAAAAGTTGTTTACTACATCAGCAAGAAAATGATGGGATGTGAGAAGCGATATACGTCACTAGAAAAGGTTTGTTGGGCATTAGTCTGGGCTTCCAAGAAGTTAAGGCAATACATGTTAGCTTACTCCATAAAGCTAATCTCTCGAATGGATCCACTTAAGTATCTGTTTGAAAAGCCAGCACTAACAGGAAAACTGGCATGATGGTTGTTTATGCTGGCAGAATTCGATATTAAGTACGTCACTCGGAAGTCAATAAAAGGAGAAAAAGTTGCAGAGTTTCTAGCAGATCATCCTGTGGAAGGGATGGAGGATATAGAGTTCAAATTTCCTGACAAAAACGTAATGACAGGAACCAACGACGTCTTGATGTTGTATTTTGATGGAGTTGCCATTCAAAAAGGATTCGAAATTGGAGTCCTGTTGATCTGACCAGAAGGGTTACACATCCCTCTTGCTTTCAAGTTAAATTTCGAAGTCACCAACAACCAATCAAAATATGAAGCATGCATAGTAAGGATGGAAGCTGCCTTGGAAATCGGAGTTAAGATACTGGAGGTATTCGGGGATTCCAATTTAGTGGCGTTACAAGCCAACAGAGATAGGAAGGTGAAAGAAGACAAACTTAATCCTTACCATCAAGATCTTAAGATCTAATTCCACGATTTCAGACGATCACGTTCACTCATGTTCTGAGATTGAAGAACCGATTTGCCGACGCTTTAGCAACTTTGGCCTCAATGGTGGAGATACCAAATGGAGTTAAGCTTAGACCAATCGCGATTGAGCAGAGGAACAAACCTGTTTACGAATATGTCTTGGCTGTCAATGAGCCTGACGACGGTCTGCTGTGGTATCACGACATTTGGATTTTTATTGAGAAAAAGTATTATCCGTCAAAAACTAAAAAAAAAAAAACAAAGATCAGATTGCTCTTCGAAGATTGACCTCTCGATACATCATTTGCGGAGGAAAGCTATACTGGCAGTCGCATTGTGGGATGCATAAACTGTGTGTGCATGGAATGGAAGCCACCATGACCATGGAAGAAATTCATGAAGGAGTCTGCCGCCCTCACATGAATGGGATAATGCTCGCAAAGAAGATTCTCCATCAAGGATATTATTGGTCAACCATGGAAACTGAGTGTGTTTAGTGTGTGAGACAGTGTCACAAGTGCCAGATTCACGCCAATCTCATGCATATACCACCGTCAGAATTACACTCCATGACTTCACCATGGCCTTTCTCTACCTAGGGCATCGATGTCATTGGTAGAATTACACCATCTGCATCTAATGGGCATAAGTTCATCCTGGTGGCAATCGATTATTCTACCAAATGGGTTGAAGCTGCATCATATGCAACTTTGACAGCAGTTCAAGTCTCCCACTTCATCAAACAGAACATCATTTATCGGTATGGTGTCCCTCAGGCTTTTGTGTCCGACAACGGGGTGCATTTCAAGGGTAGAGCCATAGAAACTCTCGAAGAGTTCGGAATTCAGGTTCATAAATCAACTGTCTATCGGCCACAAACCAATGGAGCTGTGGAAGCAGCGAACAAGACCCTCAAGACAATACTAGGGAAGACTACTCAGTCCGCGAGGATTGGCACGAACAACTGCCGTTAACATTATGGGGATACAGGACATCCATTCGTACTCAACAAAAGGGCAACACCTTATTATTTGGTATATGGCATGGAGGTCGTCCTCCCAATTGAGCTTGAGGTACCATCTCTGAGGGTCATGGTTGAATCAGAGATCAGCGAGGCGAAATGGCAAAGCTCGAGATTTGAGGAGCTTATGTTGTTTGACAAAAGGCGGCTCAAAGCTCTGTATCACATACAGGGTTATCAACACAGAATCGCACGAGCATTCAACAAGAAAGTGAAATCCAGAGACTTGCAAGAGGAAGACATGGTTTTGAAGGAGATCCAATCTCCAATTTTTAATCCTCGCAGGAAGTTTCGACCAAAATGGGCAGGTCCGTACATCATCAAGAAGATCTTGTCCGGAGGCGTGACACAACTCGTTGATCTTGACGGTAATGAATTCTCCACTCTGGTTAACATGGATCATCTCAAGAGATATTACCCTTGAGAAAAGCTCGCTGGACTAAAAACCGCAAGGGTGGACAGTGCCAGGCAAAATTTAGAGTAAGCCTGCTAAGTTAAAAACCCACATTGGGCGATTTAGGCAAAAGTTAAGGCAAATCAATCAAACGAGCTTGCTAGACCGAAAACCCGAAAGGGCAGTACTAGGCAAATTTTAGAGCGCAAAAGGAGAGTGTCAATACTCGAGTGAACCCTAGCCAAATTTGTACTTTTGAACTACGTCATGACCTAATTCCTTTAAAAGGGATACGTAGGCATCCTCACCTTGAGGACCAGTCGCCATCTTTAAAAAAAAAAGTCTCTTTGAGTTAATTTCTAGCTTTCACGCACAAATCGAAATGCAGCTCTCATAATTCATCTTTATTCAAAGAAACTTCTTGGATTACATGGCTGAACATGAAACTTTCAAAACACAAAACAAACAACAGAGCATGACCTCACACGAAACATCTCGTGGGTCTAAACAGTTTATTTTGGGCACATTAAGATCGAGTTCAAAAGTCAACTTTGACTTCCATGTTCTCTTGTTTCCATGTCTCTTATCAACCATCTCACATAATGCTCTGAGAGATTGACACTCAGATACTGCTCTCTGGGAATGGTCACGCATTCCCTCCAAGTGTTTTGATAAGCTCTGAATGTAGCAAAATTGTGGTTTGGCATGCCAAAGTTCTCTGGCGATGGTATTATCTGACGAACACCAAGCTGACGGAGAATGTGGTTTGGAATGTAGAAAGTCCAGCGAGATAGACCAGCCAGAATCACACGCTAACGCCCCATGTTGCTTATAGTCATAGTAGGATTATCAAGCCAAGCTAGACGCCAAGAAATTACCTCTTTTGTAAGCCAGGAAAGAACCCAGAACCAACCATGCACATCATCAAAGATTTCCAGAAAGTCCCTTCGAATGAATCCCTGTGTTTCATGAATCCGTCTCTGTGGCACGGGTTCCAGCAAATTGGCCTTGTCACATAACCATATCTGTATCAAAGAGAAAACAACTAAGAAACCATAGACAACCCAAACCCAAGTGTTGAGGTAAAACGAGAACGTGAGAAAAGCTAGAAAAAGGAGAGCTAAGTGAGAAACCTACCTATGGGAGCAAAGCACTACCTTCAAAGATATTGGAATCCCCGACATGAACTCTGTCCAATCCCATCAAAGTTTCTGCCAAAACCATCGGAGCCACATCTTTTCATTCTTCAATTTGCATGGCAACGCCAACCAGTGATGAACTCGCTTGCCCGTTAAACCGGACAAACAAGAAAGCAGCAAGAAAGCAGAGACACAGTGCAAAACCTTCTGGGCAAAATTGTGCTATAATACGCAGAATATTGATAATGCCTCGTTGGAGCATGGATTTCGCTGCTTTATTACTTATCCCGAGCTTAGAGGATAGCACATCGACAAAGTTTACCCCGTGCAAAGGTATGACCAGGGTCTCCAGTTCAAACCCAACGAGGTATGCATGAAACTCCTCCACGGTGGGGCATAACTCGTGAAAGCCAAAACGAAACACATGTACCTTTGGGTCGCAGAATCGAACTGCAACATGCAAGAGCTCTGGACGGATTGTTACATCCTGAATACGGCACATCAAAGCCATCCGGTGACCCTGGAAGTTAAGCCATCCAATGCCGTCAAGTTCATCGAGCGAAGGTCTAACCAAAGCCGAGAAACTCATGGTTGCATAAAGGATATAAGGAGAACAAGAGACTTTGGGTTTTAGAATACAAATGGGCTGTGAAAGAAGCCTTTTTTTTGGATTGGTCGTCTTGTAAAGCGTGCCAACATTGAAAGGCGTAGAAACCATATCAAGAGCTTGAAAGAACATTGAGGGAAGCAAGGTCAAGTGGTTTCGTTTTGAAACCACAAAACCTTCAGACGACAGCAAGGAAGCATACAAAAGTCTAGAGGTCTGCAACAAAACTCAAAATTTTGGCATCTTCAAAAGTGAGCTGTGTGGCTCACTTAGTGTGACCGTACGGCCCAAGTATGGTAGCCGTGCGGCTAATCCTTTGGTTTTCATGAGCAAATTTTGGTTCAAGCCTTCAGATGTTGTTTCAGATGTATTTTGGGCACTTTTTCTGTTCATACAAGTAGTAATGGGTATTTTAAAAGCTATGGGAAAATCGGTTTGAATTTTGGACCACGTTTGCATAGGCGGATACTCCGAAAGCTCAAATACGCCAAAACGGACGGGCTGAAATGTGTCACATAGCTTTTCTAGCATCGACAGCTCCAACAAGCCATGCCAAACATTCACAAGGATAGTATGGAGCTATTTGGTAAATTTTATGAAAAAATTCAAGGATTGGGGATGCCCAAGCCCAATATCGTCTAATATCGCCCGAATGAGGGGCATCAGCAAGTTGAAACATACCCAAGTGTCAATTTCTCTGTTCCATTCATTCAAGCAAGTCACGACATGCATTTGTGACTTGTTGAAAGTGTCGTTTGGAAATCTTCATGTAAATTCAAAGTCTCGGGCGCAATGGACCGCATTACACCTAGAACGCTCAAGTTTTCTTGTAAAGTTTCAAATTTGTTGAGTTAGTTTGTATATACGCGTTTCATCATTCCCATTTTAATCCAAAGTTACATATTTTTGTTCCCCCAGGGGCATACATTGCATATTGTTAAAATCTAGTCATCCATAGGGCAATAATATGCAAAACTTGACTTTTCTTTCAAAAAAAAAGTGCTAGTGTGAATCATTCAAAGCATAACAAATATGTGCAATCTATATAAAAATTAAATTGCATCCATGTCATGAACATAAATATACATCTATCCAAGACAAACTGGCCCTACATCAAAAGCTACCGCGGCTCGCAGGCCATATCCATGAAAAAAAAGAGAAAAGTGGGGCAAACATGCACGCAGGCTCGACCTAAAAACCACTATGTCACCTCTTCTTGCTCTGGCGATGGCCCAGTGTCAGAAGTGGATCCTTCTCAGGGGTGTCCTCACTGCTGCTACCACTACTACTCTCTGCATCTCCCTCCCGAGGTAGCCACTGCTGTCCATGAGTTGAACTCTCAGGGACGCCCTCTCTCTCAACCGAGGAGCGCAACACTCTGCCAGACGCAACAATCACCAACGGCACTGTAGACGGACCTCGACCGGCGTCCTTCATCAAAGGCATCCTACGAGGCGATACAGAGGGAAGTATATCCTACACAGAGAAAGGAAATTCATTGATAAAACAGTTAATGCATTCAATTATAAGAGCAAAAGCACGATAGATAGCTGATCCATCTCACTAACGGGAAAAGCTCTAGATGCATGAAGCGGGGAGGTGAAGACACGGGGAGCATTGGAGGTAGCGTAGTAGTCACGCGGTACTCCCTCCATCCACAGCGGTCACTTTGCAACCGCGACTACTACTTAGTACCTCCAATGCTCCCGCGCAAATGCGCCGCCTATTCCAACCTCTACACCTCACGCACCACCTCCTACATCTCGGCCACCTTTTTGGCTGTCTTTACCGCCACGTCTACCACTAGCTCTGTCGTCCCCATCATCATCATCTCCACCAGCATGGGGCACAATATCCGGCTCCACTCTCGGGTGCACCTCTGGAGTCCCGCCGACCATGAGACTGCGAACCAGGGCTTCCAAGTCTTGCACCAGCTGAACAGTAGATGCAGCCGAGTCCGCCGGGATCTGCAAAACAAAATCAAAAGCTTTAGCAAGTAACATAAATAGATGCTTGAATAAAACATGAAGTTTAATTTTTTTTTCAAAATTTAGGTTACCTCCGTCGCTATAAAAGTAATTGGTGGAGTGACCTCAGGAACCACCACATACCCCATGCTCCCATTTGGTAACATCACATCAATCTCTCTCCTCAGAACAGGAAACACTAGACCCTCCACAAGTGCAGGGGTAGCCAGATGGTTCTCCATATCCAGGTTGTAAGCCAGACTACTCACAACATAACCATCATAATCCACGGAAGGGCTGAAAACCAACCCTGTGTCCAGTACTGTGAACTCTTCCACTTCAACCAAGGTATACTCCTGTGTCCTCTGAACAAACGGCGGAAGAGGACCCGACACTCTAAAATGATCTATACCTATGGACTGGTGTGTCACCCTTTTGCCCAAGTACCACTGCCACCCATATGGAGACTCCAACAGCATGCGCCCTCGCGTCACCCCCCTGCTCAGAGCCAAGTAAGGAGTACTCAACCTGTCCCACACACTCTAGTTCACCTGCAAGGAGTAATGGGCTACTTTCAAGAAATCAATATTGGAGTTGAAATGTCTAGAAAGGAATTCAGAAAGTTTGGTATCATACCGTCTCCCCTGGACTAATCGAAGAAGACACAAAAGAACCTCAGCTACGCCTTCTTCCCACCTTTCCCGACATACTCCTTGGCCCACTTCACCACCCACGGAAGCACTCGTTTGTTCGCATGAGAATTCTCTGTAGCCGACACTCCAAATACATCATAAGCCCATACCTGCATTTTTCAAAGAAATCCATCAGTAATGGGAATAAAAGCAACAGTGCATGAAATATATAAAACAAGAAGAGTGACATGATATACCTCTAAGATCCTCCAGTAACCTCCAAGAGTGGTCGCCGCTCCGTGAACCACCGAGCCAAGGAAACAGTAAAGGGTGCCCAAAGCAGCGCCACTCCAGTCAAACTGGCTAGTTGTCCTCAAGTCTACCAAAGTATGTAACCAACTCAAGTGCACTGAATTTTGCCTATTTGGAAATAGCGCAGTGACAAACAAGAACAGCAAATAGGCTCTCGCCATTTATGCAACCTCAACTGGAGACCCCGACTCATGATCCCATATCGCCGACAAGTGATCACATCTCACCATCGACTCATCTCCAACCTCTCTCCCCAGAAAGTGGCGCACCGCCGCCCTATCCAAGTACAAACCTAAGTCGAAAGGTATCGGCTCACCACCAACTCTCAATCCGGTAGTCACTGCGAAGTCCAAAGGGGTAATCTTCATCTCCCCGAATCGGAAGTGAAAGCTATTGGTGGTGTCCCACCAATGCTCCGCCAAAGCCCTCAGCAACTTTCGGTCTGTCCAAGTAGGCAGCTAAGTCATGATGAAAATAGTAAAGCCCGCTGCATCCACCAATTCCCTCACACTTAAGAACAACGTCTTGTACTGTGCCAAGCAATCAGATGGCCCACCATATCCCAGAAGAGTATGATCCACCTGTTTCAAAAATATTGCACAAGTTCATTGTGGTAAAACAACAAAGGGTATCCAATGGTGAAAACAGTTCAAAAGACAGAGTGTGAATGAAAGGTACGTGCCAGAGGTCTGTTTGAAATATGTGTCGCAGGATCACGCAAGATTAGTGACTTAGGGTAAAACGGCAATTGTGGCTCGTATACCTCGCACCCCGTATAAAGAAGTGAATTGAAGGATCATAAGTCTCCGACACAAAGGGCGGTCTGCTCCTCAAAGCCAACTAAACCTCCTCAACTATAGTCACATAGACTGCCTCCTCTATCTATCCCTTTGCCTGTCAGGCTCACCAACCGGTGGAGCCTTTCCCACCAGGACCTTGCCCAACTGAGGGAACTGCTGCAAGTTCCGGGCCAAAGTCTCGTCAGTAACTCCCTCCAAGGTGTCTCCTAAAGTAGCTCCCGGAGCCCGTGAAGAACCAACCCGTGAAGGAAACAAAATTGGATCAGAAGGCTCCCCAGTGTCAGCACTCTCCTTTGGCACCCCGCCCGTGCAAAGTACTCGAGTCAAACTCCTAAACACCTGAGCAACAGGTACAACAAGGACCACTCCCTCAGCCTATACTCTCTCCATCCCTACTCCCACAGTCTGTGCTCCCTTGGCACATGCCCCCTCAGCCTGTCCCTCCTCACCACTAAAATCTCCACTGTGATACATCCCGTCACCCATCTCCCCATCACTACTATCCCTCATCTCCCCGAGATCCTCCATAACTACATCCCCAGGCCGCCTAATGGTGATCGGAATTCTAACAGAGGTGTCATCATCGCTGACCGGGTACTCTCTCACTAAAACAACGCTCGCAACATCAGGAAAAATTGCATCACCACCACCCGTACCCTCCTCAGTAGCCCTCGGGTCAATTAGCACATCCACACCACCAACATTCATTTCAATCTCAGGAAAAGGAACATTTATATCAAGACCAATATGCATCAAACTACTGGAAGCAATAATGTCACTTACTAGGATATTGGTACTCTCCATGGTCGCCCAGACATTGTCCATTGCACCGTACGACTCTACCACTGCTCCGAGAACATCACCACCACTCTCCATTGCATCTCTCAGCCCAATCCCACCAACTGGTACTGACCCACCAGGCTCTGGTGTAGGAGCAGCCCCACCATCACCCGTACGGTCATCCACATGAGCCACACGGGACACCTCGGTTCTAGATCCGACTGCACGATGCTCCTCGTTACCCACTTCAGCCCTAGACGAACTACCTTCTCTCGGCTCTGCCACGGGTGAACCAACTGCGACAGCCAGAGCAGCTGCCTCTTCTTCCGCAAGAACCGACGCCGTATGTGCAACGCTGGAATTGGTGGATAAATTTTGGGTTTCGCCGGAATTGACCATGACCGACTAGAGGTTTTTGCTCTTAACTAGATCCCAAATGGGATTTGCAAAGAGGGGATAATCGGATGAAGAAGAAGAAGAATGCCACTCTCTCGAAGTCTCTCAGTAACCGTCTCCCGGAAATTTTGAATGAGTGAGGGAAAAACCAAGCAACCCGACAATTTAAAGTTGTGTGAAACCACTCGTCGAAGCCGTACGGCTCACCGATCTCAACCGTGCGGTTCAACAATGTAAGCCGCACGGGTCTCCTGTCTTCGATTTCTCCACCGCACGACACCTCTCACGTATTTCTGCCTAAATCGTGCGGTTAAACCCTTCTTAAATCCAAATTTTAAAATCACACACCACGTCCCTGTGTTTTGTGATTTTCAAACAGGCCCATAGGTTTAATCAAATTTTAAGCCGTCAATGGCAAATCCTTTTAAGTCCTCAATGGCACCATTTAAATTTCAAGATCAATTTTAAGCCCTCCATGGCACCTTTCAAATTTTCAAAAATTACATTTAAGTCCTCAAATGGCACCTTTCAAAATCATTTTAAGTCCTCCATGGCACCATTCAATTTTCAAAAATTACTTTTAAGTCCTCTATGACATCAATCAAATTTTAGAAATCATTTTAAGTCCTCTATGGCATCAATCAAATTTCTAAAGGCATTAATCTTGATCCTCAGCATCAATTAATTTTCAGAGCCCCCTGTGGAATTAAAATATTTTCCAAGACATTTGTTATGTAAGTCCCCCTGTGGCATTAAATTACCTTCCATGATTTTTGTTATATAAGTCCCTTTGTGACATTAAAATATTTTCCAAGACATTTGTTATGTAAGTCTCCCTGTGGCATTAAATTACTTTCCATGACATTTGTTATATAAGTCCCCCTGTGGCATTAAAATATTTTCCAAGACATTTGTTATCTAAGCCCCCTATGGCATTAAAAATATTTTCCAAGACATTTGTTATCTAAGTACCCCTGTGGCACTAAATTACTTTCCATGATATTTGTTATGTAAGTCCCTCCGAGGCATTAAAAGCATTTTTATAGCCCTGAACTATGATTGGTTTGATCCCTGCAAATGGGGTATGTAGGAAGCTCCGTGCTTGACCATATTTTGTTTATCTGTTTTCTCGCACTAGGAAGATCAAAATTGGAATGTCTATATCTTTGACGCAACTTGCATCATAGAATGATGATTAAGTCTTGTCAAAGAGGGCAACTGTAGACGCCCCAATTTTAACCCTTGTGCATCCCAATGATGAAAGAGATACTCAGCAGTACCTTGAACAGCCACTCAAGACTTCAAAAATTTGTTGCACAAAAGCCCTAGCCATATGGCTTACTTTCCTAGCCATACGGTTCATCCTCTTGTAATTTAGCCGTGCGGCTGACTCATGTTGGCCATATGTACGATCACCTCGTTTAGCCGTACGGCTATGTGTTAGAAAATCCCAGAAGATCTGATAGCAGAAGCATGTCATCATTTTAGGAAGATTTCATACCGATTTTATTTTGTTTTTCCGTCTATAAAAAGCCTCATCCTCTCACAACAAAAAGACAACAGTAACACCCCCCCATTCCGACGATATGCCAAAAAAATTCTCCGATCACTTTTTCGTTCGAAATCCCATCTAAAACATCCGTAAAAACCTCGGATCTATTCCATTTTCTTCATTCAAAAGTCCCCAATAACCCTCCAGTATACATCGAATCCATTCCCAAAGAGTTCACGTCCAAGAATTTATGACGTTTCTTAAGCTGTTCAAAGTCTTTCGCAAAGGTACAACCACATTTCGTTAAGTCGGGTTCAAAACCTTGGTTCTTTAAAGGGATCCTCCTGGGTCGAGGGTGACTCTAATAGTCATCTCTAGGCTTGGGTGGTTGAACTTTTCAAAAAAAAAATCAGATGTTTCAAACAAAAAAACAAGTTTCTGTTTGAAAAACAAAATTTTGAAAAATCTTTCAAAAGTTAACCGTGCGGCTAACCTAAGTGAACCGTACGGCCAACTTAGGTTAACCGTACAGCTAACCTCTGCAGCATAAAAATTTCCTCTGTTTTCCCCTGATTCGTGCTCTGTTTTTTGATTTCCTACAACTTGTTTATTACACCTTTTTCCTTCTACTTCTCTGTTATTATTTTTAAGTCCCTTTGTTTAATTTTATTTCCATTATAGTTTTATTTGTTGTTATTTCTTAGTATTTATCCATTTATTCATCAAAGTTTTTCAATAAAATGTTTTCCAAAATCCCACAAAAATTTAGTAAAGACCGGAATTTTTCCGCCGAAGGGGGTGTTTTTTCAATAAAACCTTCCTCGTTCGTAACTTGGCTTCCAAATCCAAAAATCTTTTCGCAGATCAAATCCTTTTCAAAAAATGGCACAAAAGTCATCATTTATTTTTTGAAACAGTTTCTCGAGTACCAAAATCGTTTTCTAAATAAATCCCGGGTGGCGACTCACATTCACATTTTTCTTTTCACTTTCCAAAACACAAAGGCCGAGCCGCGTGGCGCCGTCCACATATATATCACTTACAGATCCATCAGATGGATGTAAAAACTGCATTTTTGAATGGTGATATAGACGAGGAGGTGTATATGGATCAACCTAAAGGATTTGTCCTTCTTGGAAATGAAAGAAAAGTGTGTAAGTTGACTAAGTCTTTATATGGTCTAAAGCAGGCACCTAAACAATGGCATCAGAAATTTGATTCATGCATTTTGGCTTTTGGCTTTACTCATAATAGTGCTGATAAATGCATTTACTCTAAGTTTACCAAAAACTATGGTGTGATTGTATGTTGATGATATGCTCATCATAGCCACCAATATGGTAGGGATTCTGGAAACCAAGAAGTATTTAGCTTCAAGTTTTAAGATGAAAGATCTTCGGGAAGTTGATACTATCTTAGGTATTAAAGTGAGAAAGCATAGTGGGGGCTACGCTTTGTGTCAGGAGCACTATAGTGAGAAGATGCTTATTAAGTTCAAGCATCTAGGTATAAAAGATTTTAATATGCTTTTGACTCAAGTATGAAGTTAACTGAGAATTCCGGTAGAACGATTGCACAACTTGAGTATGCCATTGCAATTGGTACATTGATGTATCTTATGCATTGTACTAGACCGATATCGCTTTTTCCGTGTTTCAAGTTGAGTCATTATACTAGTAATCCAAGTGGCAACACTAGAAGCCCAGTCATTAGAGTCTTTGGTTATCTCAAGAAAACCATAGGACTTAGGCTATTTTATCATAGTTTTCCGGCTGCGCTTGAGGGATATACTGATGCTAGTTGGATTACTAGTCAAGGAGATAATAAATCTACTTCAGGGTGGGTGTTTCTTCTTGGTGGGGGTGCTATTTCATGGGCATCTAAGAAGCAGACTTGTATATCCCATTCTACTATGGAATCTGAATTCATAGCATTAGTAGCAGCAGGCAAGGAGGCCGAATGGATTAGGAACTTATTATTCGATATTAAGCTGTGGCCTAATCCAATGCCACCAATAAGTATTCATTTTGATAGTGAGGCAACTTTGTCAAGAGCTTACAGTAGTACTTACAATGGCTAGTCTAGACACATAAGTCTAGGACATGATTTTGTGAGACAATTGATTCGTGACGGGGTGATCACAATAATTTATGTAAGGTCAAGAAAGAACTTGGCAGATCCTTTCACCAAACCACTTTCTAGAGAATTGGTGTGGTCTACGACCAGGGAGATGGGGCTAAAACCTTTTCAAATGATCACCAACATTGGTAACCCAACCCAAAACTAGATAACCTCTAGTTACGGGTTTAATGGTTAAGAACAAGTTGTTGAAAAGTGATCAAGTAACATTGATTCGAAACTTCGGCTCTGTTTAAAAAATAAATAAATAAATAAAGGGAGAATCAGTGTTGTCCATTAAAAACAGAGGGCGGAATTACATTCTTAATGAAGTCTAAAATGTCAGGCAATGGGGGAATGTTAGGGACTTCACCTATATGTACGTATAAGTGGTGCCGCTTCTCACGAGAGTATAGGTTTGCTCTTTGGATCGTTCATGAAACCAGGAGTTAGCACATGGCCATGATAGTGCTAGAGCAGTTTTAGAAATCTTTGTGTACAAAATGTTGTTATGTGTATAGTATGTCCGGTTTTTTCATTGTAAGAGTACTTGGTTTAAAGCTCAGGCCACCAATGACTTTGTTGAAACTTTGATGTACTTGTACTAATTGAAGGATTAAGTTCTAAAACATCTTCTTGTATTCATAATAATATTACTTCTATTGTGCTTGAGAGAATTTTATATGTTTTGTTATAATCAAAGTGGGGGATTGTAGAGACATTTTGTCTCGTATTTGATTATGCACTTTGCACACATTGCGCTGTTTGGTTCATTTAAAATTAACGATCTAGAACTATTGGATTTGGAGCTCTTGATCAATGGTCCAAATTAAATATAGAACGAATGGGTGCCGGTTCAACCGAATGAGTAATAGAAATACTAACTCTTCAAGGGGTGTGTCTTACAAACAAACGGATCTGGATGGAACCGATTGTTCCAGGGGTGTGATGTTTAAATGAAAGGGTGTAAGTATACTTTCAAATGTGTGTTATTTAGAAGAGGTGCAACCTTTCCCAAAGGGTACATCTTTTCTTTGGGGCACTTATGACTCATATATAAACTCCTCCACTCCAACGTCTTTCATTACCTTTACAAATCCATCTCTCTCTCTCTCATAATAGTCACAGTAAACAAAAGGTTTTGTGGAAGTTTTTTCAATTTTGTTGGTTGCAATACTTCACCCAAAGGCTTTGTTATATCCTAGGGACAACTTTGCCTAAAGCCAACAACAAACTCTACCGAGTAGTGGGGGCAAATTACGTTCCAAAGATAGTGTCTTTAGATACGCAAAGTCTTCTAATTTCATCATCTTAACATTCTGCCCTAACATCTTTTCGTAACTTATTATTGGACTCAATTAGTTTGGTGTTTAATTTGGTAGAAAAAAGACACGGCTTGCCAACATGTTGACTATATTTCAACTTTCTTTTGATATGTCATTTCAAAGTTTTGGTATGAAGAATTTGTACGAATTTTTGTGTAATTTGATTGTATTTGTCATGAAGAACAAGATCTTTGATTTAATTCTAAGAAGTTATTACATTCAGATATGTTTTGGTCAGAACATGTTGCTTCGTGCCTTTAGAAACGGACAATCCCTAGTAATAACATGTGTAACATTACATTTGTAATCTTTCACATGGGTAAGTACCAAAGAGACATACATGAAATTACACAGTAACTACTCCATTATTATAGAGTACGATTCTATGAAACCCCAAGTAGGGTTGTTCAAAAAAATCAATGAACCTTGAATCCGGTCTAGACCGAACCAATCCACATGTTTTGGATTAATGGTCCAGACACAAATTCAAAAAATAAAAACCGTGACTCACGGTCCGGACACGGATTTTGATTTTAAAATTGTGGATTAAGCAATCTGGACCGTGAGATTTTTATTTTATATAATTATATATAATTTTTTTTAAAAAATAAAGATATATGTATAGATAATTTACCACTTTTGTAGCCTACTTTGTTTGGAATTTCTAAAATGATGCCTGGGTTTTGTGCTTGTGACTGTTTATTTATATGTGTTTGTTGGCGTATTTAACAAGTTTGATGTTTACACTTTACAATGCTCAAACTCAGATTTATAACCTACTTTGTTTGGAATTCCAAAGTGAGTTTTGGATTTGTTTTTTGGCTATCTGTTTTGATTCCATAATGTTCAAGTTTAGATTTGTTCAATTAATTTGTTGGAATGTTTAATAAACTTTCATTGTTTCTTTTCAATTGATACTTTATATTCTCATCTACTAACTATACTACCGAAGTTTTTGTTTCAATGTTAAGTTTGAGTTTTTGAATGAGTTGATCTTTTTTTTTTCCAAAATAAGTTGGAAAATCTATGGACAAATTCGGAACCGATTCATGACTTCCGGATCGGATTGGAACCCAACCGTGAGACTTTTGGATTTGACACAGATTTTATTTTCAAAAAACTGTGATTCGCAGATTAGGATTGGATTCATTCTAATGTGGACTAAATTAGACTGTGAGCACCTTACCCCCGCGGAGGTAAATTGTCAACTTTTATCTTGAGTAGGGGCAGAAATGTAATTTAAATAGATTTGAGTTGGAAATAGTATTTGCTATTTTTTTTTTTAACAGAGAATTAGTATGTACTATATGTAGTATAATTGCTGTACCTACCAATGGCGATGGTGTTTTGGACTGGCAGGTGCTGGCTGCGTAGCGTTCCGAATATTGACCAACCTTCATTTCCTACAAATACATACACAGATTCTCCCATTACATATATCGAGCTATATACGCACACCTGTATGTTCGTACATGCACTGACAGAGGCATAGGAATTGGAATCTAGGGCTTCGATTGGTTTGATTGAGTTCAAAACCCCGGATCTGTTTCTGCGCCAGGATAATTCGATTCAGATGAAAAATCCACTGCTTAGGAAGCAAACCCGAGAATTGGTGGCCCGGTGTGATGTTTTCTGATAATTTGATAGGGTTTTCTCTCGCTGTGGCATCCAGTATCTTCATTGGATCGAGCTTCATTATCAAGAAGAAGGGTCTCCAGAGGGCCGGCGTCTCTGGCCCTCGTGCCAGTAAGTGGTCGAATTTTCATCTTTATTCGTAATTGATACCCTTAATTCATCATTTCCCAGCTCATGTTTTGTTAATTTAAAAAAAAGTTTATGCTTACATCAATTTGGATACGGTACATTTGTTTTAAAACTGTACTTGTTGCACATTTTTGAAAAAAGAGGTTTCGTTGCTTCAATTATAGATTAGCGACAGGGAATCATGTCATTGACACGCAGTTAGTGTTTGGCTTGCTGGGATGATTCAAGAAAACGGAATGGTGGTTATTTGACCTCCTAATGGAACGTCCATTCACCTAAATTGGTGAATGCTTATAACTTTTGCAATGTTTATATTGTTGAGAAATCTGCCAAACCAACAAACACACAACCGCAAAGAATAATTCAGAACGGAAAGCAAGATTGCCAGACACAGATAGTTTTATGTGTTCCGCAATTGTGTAGTTGAGTACATCCAATGCTCACACCAACTTCCACTATGTAATCGAATGGAGATTGTATAAGTTGCATCGGCTGCTATGCATAAAAAGTATTTACATCACCAATTACCATAATACCCTTATACATGTCGAACCTTGAATCATCAGCAAAGCGTGACCCAAATTGAATAGGGCATCATAACACCCAACATATGTTACATCAATTCTTTGGGCGAACTGAACGAAAAATGAGGATCGCAAAAGAATGACCATTCCATCCTTAACTTATCCCAATGCACCGAACACTGGCTTGTAAGAGATGAGTTTTTATTATTAGCCTTCATTTATGTAGGATTGCCAGAGGTAGCATTTTGGAAAGGAGGGTCAAATTAGATTTTGGAGGTGGTATATTTCGTAGTCCTAGAAGGATTGGCAACACATTACAGGAAATTGGGTTAGGCGTCACGGTACTATTATGTTAGAATTCAGCAGGACATGTACAAGGATAGTAGCTACTACATGACATTGGTTTGGTAAAGATGCTATAGATAGGAGAGATTCTTGATTGATTAGTACAGATTGTCTAGAAGTAGAGTTTACTCAATTTGATGAGTTTTAATTTCTGTAAACTTGTTGATAAGTTACGTTGGTTCCCTTTTTTTTTTTTCTACTTATTATGATGCTCTGCGCAATTTTATATATGTTAGACTATCTTTAACTCATAAACCTTAAGTTGTAAAATACTGCACCAGGATAATTTAATGCCCATTTGTATAATCTATAGCTATTTCTTCAGTGTCCCCTTATACTCTTCATTCAGAGGAAGTTTTCAAACAAAACTGGTTACTGGATTGTTGAAACATGTCTTAGTGTCTTCATTGATTTGATTTCTTTTCAATGGTGACGTATTTCTGAACTGAAGGTTCAGGAGGATATGGTTATCTGTGGCAGCCACTTTGGTGGATTGGCATGATCACTAGTAAGTCTTGCAGTGCCAAATCGTTGATGTTGTCTTTTTCTGTTGGTTGTAGAAAATTGGAATAAATAAGAATAAGGTATTGTTATTCTCAAATTTTGGCAGTGATTGTTGGAGAATTAGCCAATTTTATTGCTTACATTTATGCTCCTGCTGTGCTTGTGACACCACTTGGAGCATTGAGTATAATTGTTAGGTAATTCTTCTTTTTTCATTCTTCTTTGGCTTACATTTTCAAACCTAAGGATTGCAAATTGTGAGATATTGTTTTCTTCAATTTCAGTGCGGTTCTTGCACACTTTTTATTAAAGGAAAAATTGCGACGTATGGGCATATTGGGATGTGTTTTGTGCGTAGTGGGGTCCACAGTGATTGTGCTTCATGCACCAAGTGAACACACTATAGATTCAGTGGAAGAGATCTGGGAATTAGCAATACAACCAGGTAAATTGATGTTCTTTGATTGCTTTGCTTGAATTCCATGTCTAGTTCATTTCCCTTGATTTTTTTTATTCTTTTATTTGTTCAGCTTTTCTTCTGTACACGGCCTCAGCAGTAGCTGTGGTGTTGGTGCTGGTGTTGTACTGTGAACCACGCTTTGGACAGACAAACATAATGGTTTATGTTGGCATATGTTCAGTAATTGGGTCGTTGACGGTTTGTAGTTTTCTTTAATTTCCCCGTCTCTCTCTCATTGTCAAACTATCGTGTCTCTCTCCCATTTGTAATTGTCGTGTATCTCTCCCATTTTTTCACTGTCATGGACTCGTAGATAGTTGCCATAGTCGAACAGTCATCTTCTGCAGAAAGTGATAATGCCTGAAAATTCCTGTATCCTTAGATCGTTTATGTATCTACATTTTGCATGTGTCGCAAGAAATCTAGAAAAGTATAGCGAGGATGTGCCCTATTTAAGCCAATTAAGCAAAGAAACCAGCACTATTCCCGTCAAGACTACTTAAGAAGTATATAAAAACATATTCAATGCTACTTAAGAGCGAAGGCATTAGTAGAGTTGATTAATAGTTAATAGAGTACTGATTAATAGTGCACTCGTTTCTGTCCCAGAGATACTCTGTCCCTCCTTTCAAGAGTTTGTAGAATATTTAGATATGAACCGCTGTATGAATCGCAACCGTCCGATGAGGCCTGCTCTCTCTTCGTGTGAGCCACATCAAACATAACTGAACTGCATTCCAGGCTTCTTTACGTCTCCCCTGAGCAGCCTTTGTGCCAGTTATTTAGTATGTACATGGATGCGGGGCAAGATATAACCTCTCCTTGACACATTGGCACTGAAAATACATGTTTAGATAGTCTGACAGAGAGAATTTTTACAAATGTTACATAGACAGTTCACATAGAGTTGTCTTTATGCATCTTTATGACAAATTGTAAATCTCAGTATAATATGAAAGCATAGCTGTACGGGTTATGTAATGCCCTTATTCATTGATACTGCAATACACAAAATATGAAGCCCCACAGCCAATAAAAAAAAATGCTTACTTCGCCCCTCCCCTCCCCCTCAAATTTTAATTTATGCAATTGCTTATGTTGGAAGTGTCTATTGCGTACTTCTTATAGATCTTATATGTGATACCGTTTTTTGGAAATGTTAATGGCATTTGACCCTCATACTTGACTACTTGAGGATATCAGACACCACACTACGGGTAATGAGTGTCACTTAGGTCATGTTGAGAAGTTATAGAATTGTCTTCAAAGTGTCCAAAATTTTCAAAGTTCATTTTTAAGTATGGACCACCGAAATATGACATAATTCCTATAAATGTCGGAGTAGTTTGGTAATTTAGTAATTTCTAAGAATGTCTGAGTAGTCTGCAGGGCTTAAACATACCAAAAGTTGGCATACCCTTCTTTTCTAATTTTTTTGGGTGCTAGTTCTGCCATGTAAAACATATTGTCATTATACAAGTGTTTTTTGCTAGGGACAGTTTCCAAGACTCGCTACTAATTTCCACTTTAGTAATTGAAGTAGTCATGACACAGAGGTTTCTTGGTGCTCTTTCACAGGTTATGAGTATAAAAGCAATAGGGATTGCTATAAAACTCACATTGGAAGGTTCAAGCCAGGTAGCAAGCTTTCAGACGTGGATTTTTGCTATGGTAGCAGTTACTTGTATTATCACCCAGTTGAATTATTTGAATAAGGTCAGCTCACTCTTTTCTTGTTGTTTTCTAGTTTCAATGGTTCTAATGTAGTACTAAAATGATGGGAAATTGTTGTCCAGGCATCCAAAAAGACCTTTCTAATTTTTCTATATTGAGAGATGGCATCTTGGTGGATAATGTGGTGATAGTGTATCCAAAATTGTCCAAATTTTCCGTATAAAATCCAATTTTACTCAAGCCTTATATGGATTTTAAACATACCAAGTTGCTCAAGCTTCACATATGTTTGGCTCTTTAGAAGCTCATTCGAGATTGGAAACAAATCAATCTTGAAAAAGTTTTGAAGCACATGAATTTGGTAAGCTTGACTCAAACTTGACTTGTTAAGCTTTATACTACATAAATATAACCAAGTTACTTGAGCTTGTGTTGCAATCGGCTTAGTTTTGAAGCTCGTATGAGATTTTTTTAGTATGATAAGCAATCCAAGATTGAACACGTTTGTTTGAGCCTCATAAAGTGTTGAAGCAACTTGAATGACCCCACTGCATGACTCTCTAAAGCTCAGCTTGTTTTTAACATAGAGGCTCTTGATGAGATCGATGCAAGTACAAAATGAACAATTTTAGCAAAATGAACTTGGTTGGGAAACATTGTAGTTGTATTTCTTGAAGAATTAAAACCAGAGATTTTGTTTGTTAGTTAGTAAACTGTTAGTAAACTAGGAGGAGATCTAATGGCTTTAAAGTTCACATGTTTATGCCTTTAGGTTATGGTGAGTATGTAACAAGATACGATAAAACCTCTTGAGTATTTTCTTATGAATCATCAATTTTCTTGGGTGGGGAGAAATTGTTTTGAGTTGTGTAGTAAGAGAAAAATGCTGTGTTGGCTCATCTCTATTACTCCCTTCGTTCCTAATTGTCAGTCCCTCTTGGGGATTCTAACTTCTTAAAAGTAAATGTAATCATTACAATTGCATCACATCTCAAGGTGTCATTTTTCAAAATTACCCCTAATTGTAACTCACTTACAATAAAATATGTGGTTATGATCGATGGCCTATTGTGCCTCTGAAGGTGATTCAGGATATCGCTGAGATGCTGAAGGCTCGGAGTGCCGAAGCTGGAGGAGAGAGCCCAAGGCAGATCCTAGAGAGAGAATAGGTGGAGTGGGTGGGTATGATATGAGTCAGTGGTTTATGAGAGGCGTCCCTTGGGGGTCGCCTGGTGTAAGGACACATAGAGATCCTCCAATCGTTACTGGACTGAAGGCTAACGCCTGGCGTCTAAGGGGTCAAACCATGATAGGTACGTATCAAAAGGTCAAAGGTTTTGGGGAGCTGAAGCCTGCTAGCGAGTGCCATGTGGAGGTGCATCAGTGGTTTGACAGAGGGATATGGAGGCATGCAAGATCTATTAGGCAGAGGTTAGTGATATATGGGGTTTTGTTTCATGCAGCCTCGGGGCTACATCAGTGTCAGGGTGGTGGGTAGGATACTGACGTATCAGTCTATGGTTTCAGTAAGGGGCAGAGGGTAGTTATGATACGGATCTCAAGAAAGCTTGACATTCAGTCAGCAGCAGATCTGCCCCTCTCTCTCAGACTGGTCTACGGTCTTACCCCCGGAGGGGGGTTTTAGGCCCTCGGACGAGCCCTTGAGCTCAAGCCTCCATTCCACTTTCCTCCTTCGGTCCCAAGCGATTTGGGCCCTGCCTCAGCCCAAGTGTAAGCCACCGACCTCATGAGTGAGTTGCCTTCAGGCTGGTCTCATGGTTGGCCTTCGGCCATGATGAGGTAATGACCTTCACTCCTGAGTTCATTCTTGTCTCCTTCAGGCCTGGGTACTTAATGCCATGTACCTACGAAATCCTAGATATTTATGAGAATAAGTTTGGAAACTAACCAATTTTAGGTTTTTAACTTTCCAAGATGGTCTAACATTTTGGAACATCCCAAAATAGAATAATGGACCAACAATTAGGAATGGAGGGAATATTTTTTGCAGATTACGTGAGCTTGAAGGAATATAAACAGAGTTTCTATTTGTAGTGCATCTGGTCATTAGGTGTTTGCCTAGCTCTATATATGATCCCTGCAGACTAGACTCTAAATCCATCAGATCACCATGTGTGACATTTCTGTCTACTTGACATTATTCTTCATCCCCAACTGCTCCCATTGTTGTCCTATAAATCTTAAGAGTAGCTCTAAGTGAGTCTCTCTAACTCCTTTTCGCACACTGAGCTTCTCCTTTTTTCTTTCACAACTACTTTCCATTGAATAATGTTCATGATTTATAAGAGTTTCATCGACAATCTTCCTCTTTGCCTTGTTTTGTTGTTTATGTGGAAGTGGCATGGGGAGGAAAGTTGAGGTGGCGCAGATATAAGGGTGCAGTATATTTAGTGTTCCCATGCCCTTGCCTCAATATATTCTAGTTTTGAAAGTACTCCTAGTTGCTTATCAATGGAATTGAACTATCCTTTATAGTTTCGCCTTGGAGTATTTCGCCATTGGACTTCTAAAAGTAGCTGTATAACCACTTGCAGTTGCAGGCTAAAGTGCTACAACAACGAATTCCACCTAAATGGATGGAAGTAACGCACCTAAAAGAATCAATATGCAAAATTTGGCCGGAGTTGAATAAAAAATGTCACTGCCAATGGAAATTTACACTTGTCTTGACGTTCACTTAACCAACGTCAAAAACCTTTGGAGTAGAATCCTGCCATCCCATTTCCTCTCTTCTGCCGCCACCGGATGGAAGCACAAAGCACCAAAAGACGAAACTTGTCTTCATTTGGCCTATGGTTTTTGCTTATAGAAATGCCTAAGTGAATGAAGGGTTAATGCTTGCCACTGTGGCCCCTGTTTACTATAAGAGTCAACAACCTGCAACATGAAAAACACTACAAAGTTTTGCGAGTACTTGGAAATGGGGATCCAGAATTTGGAGTACCTAGGGCTAGAGTATTGAATTTACTGTCTCTTCCAACCCTGGTCAAGATGGAGCCTTTTGAGTACTGCCTATGCCCTCGTATGTTGTGTCATTAAGAACAGTGAAATCTCACTTGGCTTGTGTGCTTTCTAGGACCTTTTGCTAGTAGCCTTTACTTTGCCGTTAATGTCTTACATTTGTAAGTAAATTTTGACACAAGCACTGTTTGAAAACATCTTGGTTATGCTTGCACATTGTGCTATGCATCGTGCCTAGCCCTAGTATACTTTGGTGCTTTATTGAATTTACAGTCTTTAATAATCTTTCCTCCAGAATGACAAAAGGCATGATGCTAGATGAAGGGAAATCCCAAATGGCTTAAGCCTAGTGGTAGAGCTTATCCCACATTGGTTAAGTATAACCTCCAATACAAATATATGAGCTGGAGCAGCCTCTCCACTCATTGCCAATTGGTTTTGAGTTCGATGCTTTAACACGGCATGAGATCCAGGTTTTGGAGGCTTTTGGACAAGACTCTCTTGATTGATTTCCCCATTGTTTGTGTCATAACTGCACCTTGTTTCGTTACGATCCTAATGTTATAGATCATTTGCTTACCTCTCCAAGTGCGGGTTAGGGGCTGCACGTGCAGGGGAGAGTTAGAGCTTGTCCCACATTAGTTTTTAATCTCCAAAACCAGCACATGAGCAGGGGCAATTGGTTTTTATCCTACACTCATTGCCAGTTGGTTTTGAGTTGGCTGCTTTGGCACCCGGCAACCGATTTCTTAACCAATATTGCATGACATGGTACCAATCATTTAGGATTCGGTTTCTGCTATGTGACTTCTTAAATGGACATGGACACACCTCCTACATGATGTGGTCATACAGAACATACCTCACATTTACACAAGTGGAAAAAGTAAGCGATAGTTGGTGTCATACATTAGGTAGGAAAGTAACTAAAATATCCAAGTACACTTTTGGCTAAAACCGAGTATATAATCATTTCTCCTTGACTCGTTGCTGGGCTCTGGTTTAGAATCGTGTTTTGATGGGCAAGTTTTGTTTTTTCCAGGCTTTGGATAATTTTAACACAGCAGTTGTCTCTCCAATCTACTATGCCTTGTTCACCTCCCTTACAATTTTGGCTAGCGCAATAATGTTCAAGGTAATCTCAGAAATGTAGTATTCAATTGCTTTTTTGGGTCTCTTCTACTTTATAATATGACATAAGACTTCTAATATTTGTAGGATTGGTCTGGTCAGAGTGCCAGCAATATTGCATCAGTGCTTTGTGGATTCATAACTGTGCTTTCAGGTACTATGGTTTTGCATAGTACGAGAGAACCTGATCCACCTCCTGTCACAGGTAAAAGATGCAAGCAGAAGTATATCAAACATATGAATGCTCAATGGTTGACTAGAATTTGCAAGGGCTTTGCACGTGTTAGTTTTGTCTCATGTGAGATTCAATTCCTCGTGTGTTTGGGAAGTTCAATTATTTCTCCATGAGATTCGTGCCAAGCAAATTTTGGGGCATAGAAAATCATGGATTGGAATTTTAGGAATTACTAGAAAAAACATATGAAACATCAAATTACAGTGAAACTGGATGCCCAATCATTAATGAAACCCAGGTTTCCCCCAAGATCTGTGCCTTTTCTTCCTTTCAAAAAATTAGAGCTCCAAAGGAATACTCTCTTGTTTCAAGATCTGTGCCCATTCTTATTTAAAGACCTGTTTCTGTTAGATTCTGTCACTGAGTCAGTAGGATAGTTTCTTTGAATGCCGTGGATGCTTGGATAAAAGAAAGAAAAAAAAAATGAAACAAAAGATAACACAACTAACATTTTATAGAAGGATAGCTATAATACTATTAAAGCTTCAAATGAGTGTCTAGGTATCGCTATTTTTGCTAGGTGGTGTTGTGTATGCCCTTAGGCTGAATTGCATTCCTGAGTTTTTTAGGTATGTTTTTACCAAATCTGTTTTAGTTAGGACAACCATCACTTGGTATCTATAGTAGTAGTAAAATAAACTATGGTTCTATTTCATGCCACTAAACCATGACATTTGGTATATGAATGCCTATAATGTTGTCAAAAGTCGATGTTATGGCACCCTTTGGCCACATTGCGCACATCCATCACTGTACAGTACTTGGTGAAGGATTCTTCTAAGTTAGAACCACCGGAGGGCGTTGATTAAGGTGGAGATAAGACAAAAATACTCCGCTTCCCTATACGACTTACACATATATCAAGACAATGTTACATATATCAAGACACTTTTCAATGTACATAAACTGAGGCTACCTACCAACTATTGGTCGCCTTTGACCATATAAACCTTTTGTTAACCTATTTTGTCATCCTGTTTGTTGGAATACTTACATGTAGCTCATATACACCTGACCTTATCGTATCTTATGTATCTTGTAATGTTGCAATGCCTTTGATTTTTGGCCTTTGCCAGAGAAAAATGTCTGAGAATTTTACTGTTTGTCTCACAATCTGTCACTTGTATGTAAGCTTATCCATCTGACTTTGGAGTCCTTGTTGAGTTTTACTTCACCTTATTCCTTTCTTTTTCCATATGATTTGTGGAATCCTCCTCCCCCTTTTCTACTCAAGGTTATCAATACCGTACCGTACCGGCCGGTACGTACCGGTTTTCTACAAAAACGGTACCAATGACCCTCAATACCGTACCGTGTTCAATACCGGTCGGTACCGGCCGGATACCGGCCGTACCGGAAAATATCGGGCAAATACCGGACAGAACAAAACTGCCACCGTATTTCAGCCATAACTTTTTACTCCGAACTCCAATCAAGGCAAGTTATATATCAAAATTTAAGAGAATTTCAAGATCTACAACATTGTAGTTACACATTTTTTCTAATTTGGTATCGATGTGACCCAAAAACTATGATTTCTGAATAGGGAGATTATAAAAAAATAGGGTATGTTTTTTAAAAAGGGTTTGTGATGCATGGGTTCAACTTCTATCACTACCAAACGTCAAATACAACAAGTATGTACTAAATTTACATAGATTAAGTGGATTTAAGAAAATGAGATTGAAAATGTCATTCTGTAACAAATTTTGTGTCTCTTGAACCCTATCTCTCAATATATATATATATATATAGTTGCGGCAAATCCTATACGGTACCCGTTATTGACCGGTACCGGTACCGTACCGTACCAATAGAAAAACCGGTACTCGTGCCGATACGGTATTCAGAACCTTGTTTCTACTTGTTGAGAAGCAAGAGAAAAATAAAAAATAAAAAATGAAAAGACACCTAGGCAACTTCCCTGGTTTTACCCTTGGCCCTTGCTATGGAGAGAAGGTATTATCTTCCATTTGACACTTCATACCGATACATTTGTCTATTCCGAGGCTTATTATTCAGAGTTTTTATTTGGATGGGTGAATGAAAAACTCAGTTTTTATTTGCTGCTATGCTGTAACTTCAGAATTGATACTTAACAATACTATTGGCGTTATTGAACCTGCAGACTATTCCTCTCTTTCTCCTCAAATATCCTGGATTGTCCATGCCAACGGCGAAATATGGAAGCACAAAGAGGATGACGAGTTGCAACCTGAATTCATTGCAATAATTCAACAAGATCATTTCAAGTAAAACACACAGACATCTGAGACATCGAAGCTCAATCCCTATGAGAACTGGTGATCTTGGCAATGGTACTTTCCATTTCAGATCGGGTACAGTACATGAACTCAACAGGTGGAGGGTTGATGTTTACTTGTGCATGCCAATTTTTTTTTATTTTTTAATGGTTTTCTTTTTGGGAGCTTTGATGTTTTGCTTTTTTAGTTTTTTTTTTCTTCTTTGTTATTGGATTTAATCTAACAAGTATGTTGTAGAAGTATTTCTAATTTATTCATTTGTTTTTTATTATTATTATTTTTTTATCACTCGTTACCACAGATTCAAGTGTAATACTTGTGCAAATGGCATGAGATTTGTCACGTTTGTAAGAACTGCAGACCCTCTGCTTTAGTTGAGTTGATGTCGGATGGGCTAGAGATATTGAATTTGAAGAAGCTGAGGATAATGCTAACCTAACCAGTGAGAAAGTTACAGGCAAGAATAATGAAAGGGAATATTTACAAAAGCGATGCTGCGTCTCTTTACCGAATATTTTTTCGCTTGAATTTTGCGCGTTTTAAGTTTGGATCAGGCTACGACCCTTGGCATCCAAAAAAACAAGTTTTTTTATTTTTTTATTTTGAAGGAATTAAAGAAATGACATCAGGTTGTCATTTCTTTAACTATATAACCTATAGTCCATCTTTTCACTAATATTTTTCTTAGGAAAACAGAGAAGAACTTAGTGTAGAAAAATTGAAACTGCTCTGATAGTATTATGATAAAGCAAATAGGACTCAGAGCGGATTTTATTAAATGATTCAAGTTGTTCCTGTTTACCTCCCAAGATTTGTATGTCACCTAATGTATGGTATAATAATAATGACCAAGAGAGTTTGTTTCTTCCAGAAGACACGAGCTAATAGAACAATGACCAAAAGTTGAGGCTGCTGGTCTCTCATTCACACTAATGAGTTGTGCAAACAAATGAACAATAATATAAAAGTTTGAAGTTGTCCCCGATTCTTGACGCGGTCATTACAATTCAGATGGATTCGGCTTAACTTAAGCGAAAATGCAAGGGGTACAACAAAGTGGGATAATAAGTGGACACCAGCGGGCCAGTTGTTTAAGGGGAAAAAAAAAAAAAAAGGAATTGAAAAGTTGAACCATCTCTCTCATCCCCTCATCTTTCTCGACACCCATCTCCGGTGCACCCCTCTCCGGTGAGCATCTCTCCGGCGACGCCCTGCTCTTTTGTTTTACATAATTGAAAGGCCGCCTTCATCAACTAATGCCTACCAAAGGCACTCAAAAGAAAGCAAATGCACAGAAAGGTAAAAAACTGATTACATGGTTTCAATTTATAAGCCAAAATTGGAGGAAAATATGAGATTAATAATCAGAAACCAAGAAATTAATGAATACCCATTATCCCAAATAGGATTTAATCTGCTTCAGAACAAGTTCAAACAAATGGGCATCAATAGAAGAAGCCAAGAAAAACCCAATAGCACAAATGTGTGTCCAGGATTAGAATCACAAGGTCTGCAGATTGAACAAAGAAACTAGCGACAACCCATTACTAGAATCAGTGTGGAAATGTTTCAGATCAGTTGAGAGCAAATGGGCATTGATTTCAAAAGAGACAAAACTGCTACACCAAATCCAGAACACGAAACGTATCCAGGAGGGGGTCGCCAGAAATTTTTGTCTGTTTTTCCGAATCTTTTTTAGATTAGTAAAAAAAATAATAGATTAGTCATTGTCTTCATTTGAGAAATCAAATAAGTAAAAACTTAAAATCAAAAATTTGAAAAAATGTTCGCTAAAAGGTCAGGACAGATTTTAAATTTTTTTTTTTGGTTCTTTGCTGCTGGTTGTTCCAATTTGTTACTAGATATTTTCATATTTTTATTTATTCTGTCCAGAAGAATGAACAATCTCCAACGTTTTGACAGATTCACTTTGGATGCTGGTAATCTTGAGGCAGAATGGAATGCCATATATTCTTTCCATGATTTCAACGTTTGGAAGAGACAAGAACGAGAATATAATGTCATGCTTTTATGGTTCCGACTTTTAGATGAGACATGAATAAAAATGTGATTCCTAATGACATATTCAATGAGGAATTACATTCTCAAACTGAGTGGAATTTGAAACCTCCTGCACACCATGTGAATCTTAGATTCCAGATCATTATTAAGAAAATGAAATGTTAACTGAGCCACAAAAATGAAATGTTGACTTTAATAAATTTTCAAAATAATTGTTTCTTATTTGAGATTATCGAATTAATCCAAACTGAAATAAAATTAGTCCAGGTATCCAATTGCTAGGAATTTAATTCCCAGCAATCTATGGAAGAAAATTTCAAGAAATTTGATTCCAGATAATCATATTCTTATTTCTATTCAAGATTTCGGTCATCAAAATACAATCGAAGTTTAAACAAAAAGGTCTTCTAAACACAAAAAATACCCACGACCTTTAATTTTGTATCCAAATCGTATTTTACTGTCTTAATCTAATCCTATAAACCGTTCTCTCTCTCTCTCTCTCTCTCTCTCTCTCTCTCTCTCTCTCGTGGAGTGTTGTACAACAAGCTTTTGCAAAGGGGACAGAAAAGCAACATTTATCATTTGAAGATTGTTAGGTGGAGCTAGGTTGTAAAGTTTTTTTTTTTTTTTTTTTTTCAGCTGCAGAAACTTGCTAGGTTGGGAATTTGTGATAAGGACTTTTGAGTCTTGACTTGTTTATGAAATCAACACGTTTGGAAACTTGCTAGGTTGGGAATTTGTGATAAGGACTTTTGAGTCTTGACTTGTTTATGAAATCAACACGTTTGGGTTTTGTGAATTTATTTTATGTTATTAACTCAATGAGTTTGGGTTTGTTCATTGAACTCACCAAAAACTTGTGCCTGAAAATGAATCCTCAATCCGAAATCATGAACTTTACCACTCCCTCCGTTACTCAATATTGGTCTCCTATGAAATTACGTGTAATTTTCAAACTAAAAAATAACGCATTTATAAAATATTTTTTGAATTTTTTCCGGACCGTTTAAAAGTTTACAATGAGATCTATCAAACAAGATCCATATTGATGAACAAATTATGTTCATAAGTATTTTTTCATTTAAAAATTACACGTACTTTCGTAAAAGACCAATATTATGGAACGGAAAGAGTATTAGTTTTGCTGCATGACCTCTTTTTTTCACTGATAGTGACTTAATTTACCCAACAATTTGCCACCTGATAACAACCTTAAAACGCACAATAATTTTGTTTTGACATTAGCCAATAAAGGGCAAAGGGTCATTTGAATCAAAGGTTGAATCCAACAAGAAAACTTATCTGCCATTCATTGAAGAATTCGAGGAAGTCGGGTTATCTTTGATACCTCAGGTGTACAAGCCAACCCAACTTACTCGCATTTTAACTATTTCGAACCGGAAAACTAGGGAGAACTCGTATGTCTCAAGCCTTGACCACTAATGACGCATCGGAATTCACAAAAAATTAGTTGTATACTAGTTCAAACAAAAATATGTCTCAAATCCACGAGGTTCTTGAATCCACAAGAAGAAATAGAAATAACTCTGAATTATATTTGATTAAAAGCTGAATAATAATAGAGATTACATGCTCTTTTATAGGGAAAACTAGTAAACCCTAGCAAAAACTTACCAAAAAAATAAAGTATCCCGAAAATTGAAAAACTTCCAAATTTGAAAATTAGAAAGAAAAATAAGAAATTCCCAATTGGAAACAACGAAAACAGAATTGCACACTAAAAATAATTTGTAATCTAATTATTACCTAAAATAGAAAAATTACTAAATTAAAGGCCTAAACGAATGAATTTGAGCAAAATCCACCATCAATCACGATTAGAGTGGTGAGTCTTGATTGCAGCGCGATTTTGCTTTAGTCCACAAAGTTTGAGTCTATTCCGGGCTCATTGATAAATTGTTGAAATTGACAATTTTTAATTAGAAGTTATTTGGGCTCCTTAGGCTTTAACCGGTCCAATTGATCATAGAATTGGGCCGCTACTTGTTCTGCATCAACTAAGCCAACTCCTTGGAGTTTGGATTTCATACTGTTTATCAGATTTAATACCAAGGGTTCACAAAATTTGGTTCCAGAACTATAGATCAATATACTGCTCAGGAGAACTTCAGAAATGATCAGACGAAATATGTAAAAAAAAAGAAGCTATCGACCATTTTGCATGTCATAAATTACAATTCCTCTTCCGAAATAAGAGTAGAAATGCACAAAGATGTTAACTGTGATAACAAACATCCCACTGCAAACATTTACAATAGTAGAATGAGAATGACAAGAACGCTATCACAACTTTGCATATTATACTTCCGAAGAAAGCATTTTTAATTTACACGCTCAATTTTTTTTGACTTTCCAAAGAGATTGTAAACGAAAACGCAACAAGTCCATTTTTCTAATTCGAAAGAGAAGAAGAAGCCCCCTCCACATTCAAAGTTTGGCGCGGCAGTGACAAAGACTGAGCCGAGGCTGAAGCTGCAAATGGAAAGATAGAACTAACGCTCCTGATTACATTCATGCTGGTCCCACCGACTGACCCTTCAGGCATAGCCTTAGGTACCGGTGGCTTTTCGATTTCGGTAACCCCTTCTAACATCTGAACCACTTTTCCCATCATTGGACGGTGAGATGGTTGCTCCTGTATGCACCAGAAACTCACCTGGATTGCCCTAAACACTTGCTCCATATGCATTTCATAATCTGTAAGCCTTTTGTCAACGATTCCCTTAACGTTTCCCTTTTCGAATTCTTGGTATGCCCAAATAGAAAACTTTTCCCTACTTGTTTCTTCGGATACTTCAAAATTCCTTCTACCACTCACTACCTCTAACAAAACCATACCGAAACCATAAACATCCGATTTTGAGGTTATTGGGAGATTTGCAAGCCATTCGGGTGCCAAATACCCTCTAGTCCCCCTCACACTTGTCAATGTCCGATATCTATGGTCTCTTGGATTTACGAGCTTTGCAAGGCCGAAATCCGAGACTTTAGCATTGTAATTCTCGTCTAAAAGGATGTTTTCTGGCTTAATGTCGCAGTGAACAATGCAGTCTCTACACTCCTCATGAAGGTAGGTCATACCCCTTGCAGTCCCTAGGGCTATCTTAAACCTGTACTCCCAATTCAAGAATTTCTCACTTTGTCCTTCATTTGTGAAAAGGAAATTATCGAGGGATCCATTTTTCATGAACTCATACACTAGAAGCCTGTGACGCCCTTCAGAGCAAAACCCTATCAACCTCACCAGATTTAAATGGTGAGTGCTACTTATAGTTGCAACCTCCATCCTAAACTGTTTCTCCCCTTGCTCAATTCCCTCTAGTTGTTTCACTGCGACAACAGTTCTATTGGAAAGAACGCCTCTATAAACCGCTCCAAATCCTCCGGCTCCAAGCTTCTCCTTGAAACCTTTTGTGGCTCGTTGTAGTTCTTTGTACGAGAATTGGACTGTAGCCGCAGAGGCATAATCGAGAAGAGCATATTGAGCCGACAAACCACCGAAGTTGGTCCTATTTCTACAGCACCACCACCACAAACCTCCCTCAAACATGACCAAACCCAAAATGGTTCCTATGATCACTACAGCAACGACCCAATCCTTCCACCTCGAACCAAACCTATTTTTGACATTCAACAAGGACACAGAAGGGTTTGGGACAATAGGGCCACAAACCTTGACATATGAAATACTTGGAAGAGCAGCTGACTGATACCCGCTCATGAAATTAGGGTTTATCAAGTAACACAACCCTGTCCCATCCGATAATGAGGTGGACGCAATACAAGAGCCACTCACAAGACAATTCAATCTACACGCTGATATACCAACAAAGAAAACCTCGGAAGACAGCTCAGGAGGGTACGTCAAGAACATTGCATGATCTATTTCCAACATAGTTGCGCTTCTAGGACAATTCTCAATCTCCACCTTCCTCTTACAGCCTTTCCTACTATCCTTGGGATCAATCGGATCGAAATTCTGCGAAGGACACCCACAAACCGGACTCGAATCATTGTAACTACAAATACCCAGATCCCCACAATACCCAAAAACTTGACACTGATCGCTAACAGCTGCCCATCTCTCAGTTTGAGTCCCACTACCCCTAGCTGAGCTATAAATCCTCAAATTCCCATCACTGTCCAATTTAAAAAACCTAAGTATGTCACTCCCTTCAGCATAATCACTGCTATAAGCAACAATCGCAGGGCTAGATAAATTCGAATCCAACAAAGATAATATCCCTATTGACTGAAGCCCTAAAATGGGTGACGTCATATTCATGACAGTCGATGAATTCAAACCCAGATTCCAATAGACAATCGAATTATTCCACTTTAAGGTTAAATTCCCAGACCTTAAAATACTAAAAGAGTACAACCCAGATCGCAAAACTTTATCAGTCGTTAAATTCTGAGAGGGCAAGAGGGTATCAGTTGGGTTATCGAAAGTGGACCAGATCGAGACGGTAGCGTTTTTGAGGACGAAGTTACCTGAGTCGTCGAGGGCGGCAGAGGAGACGCTGTGGCCGGCGGTGTTGGACTGCCAGACGAGGTTGCCGGAGGAGCCATTGAAGAGGCGGAGGTTGCCGTCGGGGAGGAAGTGGAGGGAGGCGGAGGAGTCGGCGGCAGCGGTGCCGGCTTTCCAGACGGGGATGCCGCCGGAGTAGGTGACGGCGGCGAAGTAAGCGGAGTTGATGGAGATGAAGCGGAGAGAGAAGGTGTTGTTGGGAGAGGACCAGGTTTGGTTTGGGTTTGAGGCGTAGAGGGTTGAACCCGGGGGAATAGCAGCTGCTGCTGCTGCTGAGATACTGCCATTATCATAGATGATGATGAAGAAGAGAAGATAGTGAAACAGGATTGGTGAGAGTAGTGCTAATGGGGGTTTCATTTTCATTTTCATTTTCATTTTCCTTTCCTTTCCTTTCCCCCTCACCCATGAACTCCTGAATCCTATAACCCCTCCCTGGCTCTCTCTCTCTCTGGCTCTCTAGGATGTATGTATGCATGTATGTACAGATGTACAAATGTGGAGGTGTGAAATGGGTTTTGAGAAACTAGAAAGAATAGGAGAAAACACAAGGGGTTGGTGAAGAACTTTTTGACTTGGTGCAAACACAGTTGTGGTTTATTAAACACAAGCAGTGGACAAAAACAGCGCTGGATTCAGAGAGAGAGAGAGAGAGACAGAGACAGAGACAGAGAGAGGAATATTGGAGTAATTATCAATGGGCTAATTAGACTTTACCTCATTGGTTAAGTCAAAAACATTTGACCCCACGTTTACCTCATTTTCAAGTGGATTCGAATTACATACAACACTCCGTCTCTCTTTTCCGTATCAGGTCCGCTGGCGGCTCCGGTGATTTGCATTTGTTATTATCTCAAAAAAGTGCTTTCCGGTCCGAATATTGGCTAGAGTAATTTACTTCTTACTTATTATTTTTTTATAAGCAGATATTTACGCGTATCTCGACTAATTTCGAAACTCTAGATGTAATAATCGGACAAAATTACATGAAGTTTTGCAGACAATGAAAATCAAACATAAAACATTGGGTGAAACTTCTTACTAATTTACATTTATTAGTACAAGTTCCTTCACCGAAGGATAATGGATAGTTCTAATTCACATTCACTATAAGAAAAATGAGTATTAGTGACAAAAATCTTTGTGGCAATTCAAAAGATGTCACTAATATCATACTTTCAGTGACAACATTTTTGTTTTGGCACCAAATATAGGTTTTTTGTGACAATAAATTAATGTTGTCACAAAAAACCTATATTTGCTGGCAAAACAAAAATGTCGTCACAAAAGATTATTGTTCAGTGACAAAAAAGATAAAACTTGCCACCAAATAGATATACATAAATGAGAAAACAAGCGAATGACCTCACCAAATATATGCACTTTTTAAAATTCTACAGTACTTTTTAATTTTACTTTTTTTTTTTAATTTGATATTGCAGAAAAAAGTTTTCTTAGTGATAAGATTTTTAATGAATCAAAGTTGAGATTAACTTTTTAACTGAATTTCAATAATTTATTTGAGAGAAGGCTAAGGAAAGTTTTAGTATGCATGAAGGTATATATATATATATATATATATATATACACTCAAACTTCTTATCCACACTCCCGGATTTAAGGAAAAAATGGGAGTTTTTTTGTGTTGCAAATTTTTTTTGGAAAATCCGATCTGTCCAATGTGTTCAAAAGGTGTTTTCTAGAGTGCACGCGAGAAATCTTCAAAAAAAAAATACCAGGAAGGGCTTGATCCAAGCAGTTTTCGCAAAAATTGTAAGTATATATTTTTTGCCAAAACTGCTTGAATCAAGCCCTTCCCGGTTTTTTTTTGAAGATTTCTCTCGCGAGCCCTTGAAAACACCTTCTGAACACATTGGACGGATCGGATCGTCAAAAAAATATTTGGATCATGAGGTCTAGAAATTAAAAGTCCGGATTAGAAGTAAACCCTATATATATAGGTGGATTTTCTAGTCCACACTCCCGGATTTAAGGAAAAAATGGGGATTTTTTGTGTTGCAAATTTTTTTTGGAAAATCCGATCCGTCCAATGTGTCCAGAAGGTGTTTTCTAGGGTCCACGCGAGAAATCTTCAAAAAAAAATACCGGGAAGGGCTTGATCCAAGCAGTTTTCACAAAAACTGTATTTATATATTTTTGCAAAAACTGCTTGGATCAAGCCCTTCCCGGTGTTTTTTTTTTGAAAATTTTCCGCGACTTGAAAACACCTTCTGAACACATTAGACGGATCGGATCGTCAAAAAAAATTTGTATAAAAAGTCCGGAAATTAAAAGTCCGGATTAGAAGTTTACCTATATATATATATATATATATATATATATATATATTATCATAAAAGCAAATAATATTTTATATGTAATCCATTCGTCCCTTTTTTAGTGTCGACATTTTCATTTTGGGTTGTCCTTAATAAATATGTGCTTTGAAAAGCTAATGGGGAAAAGTTTGTAAAATTATAATTTTTGCCCTTTTAAAAAGTTAGGGTAAAGAGTTAAGCAATAAAAGTAATTTAGAAATTGAGATAAAAATTGATGTGAACAGTGTAATAATAATATTTTCTTTAATAAATTGGATTGCCAAAGCAACACACTTAAAAAGAAACACAGAAGAAGAAGGGTTGGTGAAAATATGAGTTAGACCTCAAAAAATGCCCAAATTGGGATTTCCTTTAAGTTTGGTAACGGAAGTTAACATCGGGGACTCAATTCGACCAAAATTGAAACTATAGGGTTCGTTGGAGTGCAATTGAAACTAGAGAGACTAAATTGAGACTCAGGTGAAACTACAGGGACTATTTGGATAATTTTTTCAAAACTAAAAGACTTAAAGTAAAATGAAAGGTGAGAGTGAGTGAGAGAGAGAGAGAGAGAGAGAGAGAGGTCTCATATACCCCAAGTTACATTACTCTCTCAAAAAATACACATAAAGGTAAAACTTTTCAAAAGTAGAAAGTCCAAAAAGTGGCCTAAATGAGCTGCCCAGACTACTTGGTATCAATACCCATGTTAGGGGTATCGATACCTGCCTTGAAAATGTTCCCTGTAGTTCTTGGGTATCGATACCAAGGTAGGGGGTATCGATACTCAACATTATGTTCAGCTTTGTTCTTCAAAGGTATTGATACCTATCAATACTAGTACTAATACTGAGGCCATTAGGGTTGCCTCTTCTTCTTTTGTCATTCTTTGGCCTTGTGTGCTACTGGACATCTTCCAAAACACTTCCAAACATCGTGCGATCTTCGGAAAAGGGAGCACTTGGTCTCATGGAGTACCCCCGGATTCCACTAGGAGTCATTGTAAGCCTTGGACACGCCTTTAGCCACCCGGCTTGATCTTGTGCCCTCTAAACTTCTTTAGCCTTAGCCAAATCATCATTTCTTAGCTCTTGAGGCTCGATGGAGGAGTGTCATGGGGCGCTTAGCCCTCGAATTCTTGGGATGCTTCCCAAAGAGCTTCATAATGCGCCTTATGCAGTGGTTTGACCTGAAACTTTCAAAAACATATTTCGCGCAACATCAATCATATAATGCTAAATATGCAAGTATGTGTGATAAAAATGAGCTAGATAAACCCGGATATGTACAATAATAGGGGCTTATCATTGATCTCATTGTTCCTTTCTCCTCTTGTCACTAGGTCAACCAACTCCTCCCCCCCCCCCCCCCCTCTCTCTCTCTCTCTCCCTCTCTCTCTCTCTCTCCCCCTATATTTGGTGTGGGTTAGACTTGTAATCTAAAATACTAAGGTGGGCTTAAATTAGGGATTTTGAATCAATATAGATATTTTTTAATAAAAATAGAGGGGTGGATTAATTTTCTGTACAAGTAGGCAGTGTTAGAGTTTTAATAGAAGTATTGGTTACTGTCGCTTAGAGGGAGAACCGTGAGGGTATAACTGTGAAGTTTGGCGACGGTTTTTGATTGATTTCATTAGGTTAGTATATTTTCTAATCTTAAACATTATTTTCTTGCTATATTGATCTCTAGGTAGTAGTTTTTGCATAGAAGAATTATGGGTTCTTGTCTAGTTCGTGTCGAGATTGAGGGGTTGACATGTGGAGTACTATCAAGTGTGCTTGTTTATAAAATTTTCCTTTGCATGTATAGTAGTCGTAGGGTGCATGTGTAGAGGAAATAGGATACTTAGATTATTATAGTCAACTTCATGGTGTATTAACATTAGGATGTCCATGGGGTCTAGCTTAGTGCTAAGTTCATAGTCTGTCATTATATTGATTTAGTTTATGAATTCTTTTTATCTCAGACTAGCACCAAGTATTCGAGCATTGCATTTGGGATCTATCATTTCAATCGAGGTGAGTGGTTAAGCATGTGATCCCTTCATTTGTAATCCTCTTGAGCCTATCACTTCTTGACATATTCTTTAATTCGTTGAGAAGGATAATTGTATTCTTACTCGTTGACAATTTATTAACAATTGACGTACACTTTGGCATACAAGGATATACGATAATATTTTGGGATGACTAATTGTTCTTATTTTGGTTGTTGATTGTTCATTGATTCCATGATACTTCCTGTATTTTGTGTTTGGAACCATGTATATATTAGTGAAAGCCCAAGGGAAAGTCCCATGCACCATCCTGTGGTGACTTTGGCCATTAAGGAAAAGACTTGTAAAATATCCTATGACTCTAGTGCTCAATGGATGGGGAAAAGACTTGTGAAATACCCTGTGACCTTATTCCAGATTGGCTTAGGGAAAAGACTCAGGCGCCATCCTGGGGTGACTCTAAGTACGATGTTGGATCCAACAGGCTGAGCCTTGAGAAAATATTTGGCATTTGCTAACTGTTATTGTTATTATGGTTCCCACATAATTTGGTTGAGACTCCTATTATTGTTGTTTTGCCATTCGGTATTCTTGGATGGCTGATTGGTGTAAATGTATATTTTGTGAATCGATTATAGTTCTTGTTATTCGATAAATCAGATATTCATCTCATTGACACTTTTTGTTGAGCCACCGACCTTTATTATTTGAAACCACTTCTTTTGATCTCTTGCTTATCGTTTGTTTAACGTATGCCACTTAGTACTCCTTACTCGGCCCTTAGCATGCTTAACTACTCACTAAGCTGTTCCACTTTTTTTTTTTATTCAAGTTAGTTCATGGAGCGTCATAGTGGACTCTGAGACAGTGTTGGGACCCACCGTTTGGACCTCTAAGACATTTGCATTTTTAATTTCTTTTCTTCATGTCAATTAGCTTCCGCACTTTTGTTTATTTAAAATTTTTGTTAATAAATTAGAGTATGGAGAACTTGGGATATTGTTCACTTCCTACAAAAATGTTGGTTTTGGTTCATATTTTTAATTTTATTATTCAGGTTTCAGTCTAATTATTTTGTATAAATTATTTTTGTTTAGGCTTCGTGTTACAGGAATTGTCTCCTGGTTCACGGCTGGTCATGTTTCCTAATTTGGGGTGTGACAAAAAGTGCAGAAACTATTAACATAATAATAATAATAATAATAATAATAATAATAATAATAATAATAATAATAATAATAATAATAATGCGAATGCCCTAGAGGTCCAAATGGTGGATCCCGACACTGTCTCAGAGTCCACTATTATGCTCCATGAACTAACCTGAAAAAAATGTGGAATAAATCCCTCAACTGACAGCTCATCGAGTAGTTAAGCATGCTAAGGGTAAAGCATACAATGTGGCATACGTTTAAACAAAAGATAATTGAGGCTGCAAGATATCATTTCAGATAACAAAGGTTGGTTACTAAACAAGTATATTAAGGGAATGAATATCAAATTAACGAACAACAAGAACAATAATCATTTGACAAAAATATGCATTTCAACCGATCAGTCTATCCAAGAATACCAGAATGACAAACAACAATAAATAGGGTATCGATCAAATTATGTGGGAACCATAACAATAATAACCATTGCCAAATGCCAATTATTTTCCCAGGGCTTAGTCAGTTGGATCCAACACCGTACTTAGAGTCACCTTAGGATGGTGCCTGAGTCTTTTCCCGAAGCCGATCCGGAATCGGGTCACAGGGTATTTAACAAGTCTTTTCCCTATCCATTGAGCAATAGAGTCACAAAGTATTTACAAGTCTTTTCCCAAGTGGCCAAAGCCACCGTAGGATGGCACCAAGGACTTTCCCTTGGACTTCCACAAATATAAACATGGTCCCAAACACCGAAAGAACAACATTTCAGAGATATCATAGAATCAATGTGTAAGGACCCATGAGTTTTAATCATTTTTTGAAAATAATGTTGGGGAAATGTGAGAAATATTTTAAAATGCAAAACGAGGTCAATATGAGATGCATATATGCTTGAGGGTGTCTTTATAACACATTAAAAACATGAGGGGCTTAAGTGCAAGTGTGTGGGTGTATATATATACATTTGGGGCTGATTTTTTTGGGAAAAATGCACCTCTCCCTCTCTCTCTAAGGGCAGCAGCCCCTCCCTCTTCTTCCTCCCCATTTTCTCTTCAAATTCCACCACAAATCCACCTCCCACACTTCTCAAACTCAAGATTCAACCGCATATTCATCATCTACGCGTGTTTGGGAGCCCGGAGTACCATCTTTTCGCACCGGAGAGGGCCAAAACGGGATTGCTCAAATTGGGGATCTACAAATTCGTTTTGGGTTGACTTGGAGCAAATTCTTGAGGTAGGGAACAATCTTCTACCCCCTCTAAGTGTATGTTTGTTGAATGATTGCATTGTTAGTGTTCTTGTTCCCAATTTCTTGTTCAACTTGATTATCTCCATGGAATTGAGTTTGGATCATGAATGAGTTTGGGTTTTGTGTATTGGGTTGATAAATTCATGAATTAGTTGTTAATATATCTCTCTTCTATGGTTATTTGTTGGTTGAAACCTCATTTTTGGCTTGAGTTGAAACCCCCTCCATTTTGAAAAAATCTACAAATTTTGCTTGTAACGTCTTTGTATCGATACCCCTTTCACGGGTATCAATACCTATCGCTCTATTCAGTTTTTAGTGATCTGGTATCGATACCCCTTTCATGGGTATCGATACCCAGCTGCTTATAAGGCATATTTTTATCCAACTTCGCGGGCACACCCCGGCTTCGTCCGAACTCCGATTGAGGTGATTCTTGAACCGTTGGAAAGATCTATGAGTCTACTTTCAAACCCAATTAGTCTCATGGCCATAGCCTTTTTATTTTGAGAAAAATATGATTTTTCCTAATGGTGTGTCAAATTTTCTAGAGATTCATTGTTCCATTTTCATGTTCCTTTGCTCCGGCCCTTCATTAACCCTTTCAAGACTCCTCCAATCGACCTCAAAGCTTCGGTAACATGCCATGTTATATTCTATGATTTGCCTTGGATCTTCATGTTCATGGACACTTGTTATCTTCGCCCCAATCGACACACTACGAGTTTTTCAAACACAATGGATTATGTGAATGTTTTGGACACACTTGAAGAACACGAGTTTGTTGAAATGGACATGATGACTAGAAAATTGTTTGTGTTCACTTGGGCCAACACTGGGTGGGTCCACGAGGCCCGAAAGACTCGGACATGGGTTCCACGAGGCCCACAAGACTCAGAAGAGAAATTTAATACTTTCAAGCCTAAAAGAAAGATGAACCAATGAGAGTAAATGCAAAGAAAATTGAATGTGGATACTTGATACACGTGTGACAATCTAGGGGTTGATCGACGGACTAGTGGGACACTTGAGCACTCCACGGACACTTAACACTAGAGTCATTCACACAGTCATAAACTTTGATCTATTTTAGCTTATTCACTCATGTGTATCTCACCTCCATGTGCATGTTTCATCTTGTATACCCTTAGAGCTGGTAGAAAAATGTTTCCTATGAGCTAGTGAGCTCACCCTATCTTTCCCAGGTACACGGCATGGAGCATGAGATCAGATGCTTGGAGTGTGAATGCATGACAAGAAGATTTTATGATCATGAAGTTATTTTCTCATATGTATACTAAATACATTTTTGGAAGATGATCCTGTAACTTTAATTTCTCCAAGCCTTTGACTATTTCAACTTATGTAATAACTTTAAAACCCTTTTGGGTACGGGTACCCTTGAGCAGAAGCTTATTGTACTTTAACTTTCTATGGAAAATTGTTTGACTCTCATTGATCCTACGTGGATTCTATTTGTATTTGAATTATTGAAATTAAGGGCGTGACACAATGAATAGACAAGAAGAAAATCAAATATCAACCAATCAATTGCAAGTATTTCAATTAATATTCTATGCCAAAGGGTACATCAATCATCAATAAATGTTCCATGAATAAGATAGCAATTATCCATCACAACAAATAAGAGAATCTGTCAAGAATCGCTAAGCTCAAGAGGAATCCAAATGAAGGGATCACATGCTTAACCACTCACCTAGGGTCTGAAAGAATGCAATTGAATGCGAAGCGTAATAAATAGTCCACTAATCTGAATTGCAATAAAAGATACGAATAAGTCGTACGTATTCACAAAAATAACTACAAAATCAATAGTTGAACTATACCTACTATTATTAGTCTACTACATAAACAATACAAATAACAATTTAATACTTAGCTTAATAACTAGTCTAATAATCACCAAAATCCTACCCCATCAGTCCACCACGATTTCCTAAACCATGCAACATTTCAAAGCTAGACCACCTCACATCCAATATGTATATATAATCATAGTAAATCCCACATGCATAACTTGATAAAAATGTATGAAGCCTATTTCATGTGTCTAACATAAAACAAAAACCACCACAACACTTGTTAATCTCAACCAAAATTAATTTGCATGTGGCGTGAAGGCATATGAAAGGGGGAAAAGGGAAGCAAATAACCATTAAAATCTGCCATTGGTTGCTCTCTCTCTCTCTCTCTCTCTCTCTGATCTCTTATGGCTGCTGCCCTCCCTAAGCCACAACCTATGGATATAAAATATAAAACCCTAGAGCTCTCAACTTGTAACGAAAAATAAACCCACTCTTCCATTCTTTATCAAAATATCTATATTTCTTGGAAATCCTCAATCTATGCCCAACTTAAAATTCAAATAAACCCACATAAAAAATAGGCGACTAGATAATAAAAATAAGTGGCCTATTATATAAACGCTCACCTAAACATATTCAATTTAGCTTAACTATTTTTATAAAAATAGAATACTAAGTTATTCAATTTTAGAAGAGCTCCCCAAAATAGATGTAGTTCATAACAATCTATATTTTTTTATTAAAAAGAAGTTTGAAACAAAAATGGACGAATTAATTATTTGCATCAAATTTATTATTATTTTTATAAAAGAAAAAATCGGGATGTCACATCATTCCCTCCTTAAAAGAAATTTTGTCCTTGAAATTTAGAAAAGTAGTTATACTAGAAATTATCACGATCTATTAACAAATTAAACTATGATATACCTAATAGATATAGTAGAACGAAATGGCACCTTGCCCCTTTGATGCATCAACATCTTTTCTTTTTCCCCTGCAACTAGCAGCTATATTTCCTGGTTGACCACAACTAGAACATAACTTTGGCGTGCCATCACAAGAATAACCATAATGAGATTTTCCACAACGATCACACAACCATTGACCTTGATGTCCCTCATTGAATGTCCTCTTATTCGAATTTACCACCCTCATTATTCTACCCTAGTTGCCACCATTCCTGAGTTCTCTTAAATTGATTTTCCTTGATCATGTTCTCCTATTTTATATCATTCTATGCTATTAGGGCCTTAGTCACAAGTTTAGCTAATGTCTTAACATCAAGTAAAGAAACCTGTCCATGGATATCCAATTGAAGCCCTTTTAGAAAATACCACACTTTATCTTTTTCCTTTTCCACTTGTTTCCCTACATACCTTGACAACTCATCAAATTTTCGTTGATATTAAGCCACTGTCAAACTCCCTTGTTCCAAATTAAGAAACTTAATGCGCTTTTGATTCTTAACTGCTGGTGGAATGTATTTGTCTTAAAAATCCTTCTTGAAAGCACTCCAAACTAACTCTTGCTCTTTTCCCTTATATTTCTGCTTAGTCATACGCCACCAATGTTCTACATCCCCTTCTAGCTTATAAGTCGCCAATGATACCTTTTGTGTCTCATTATAGCCCAAAATGTCAAATATTTTTTCCATTCTTAGCAACCAAGCTTCAGCTTCAGATGGTTTATCAGACCCAGTGAATGATTAAGGGGTTGTCTTCAAAAATCTATCCAAAACTATACCCGTATCGAAAGTCATAGAATTTGTGGCATTTCCTGGTCCTATTTGTGCTTGTTGTCTGGTGAACAATCCCACTAAGGCCTGTATAGCTAGGTAAGCAATTGTGGGGTCAATAGGAGTCGAAGGTGGAACAGAATTAGCAACTACTTCTACAATTGGATCGGGAGTAGTTCCCGGGTCAACTATATCCTCATGATCAGTGGGGGTTTCACTACCTCGGCCACAGCCTGTTGGAATGGTACAACCACGGCCACGAGTTGCAAGAGTGGCTCGACCATGGCCATGATTTGAAGACCTCAAATTACGTCGTGTATGATCCATCACCCTAAAATGGTTGAGATATAATATGATAGACTATAAGCTAAATGCAAAACAAAACAAATAAATAAATAGTAACTCACGTCCCTTGACTCTATAGGTTTGGCCCTCTTGGGCTTTTGCATTTTTATTTTCTTTTAGTCATTTCAATCAGCTTCCGCACTTTTGTTTATTTAAAATGTTTGTTTAATAAATTTAGAGTATGGAGAATTTGGGTTATTGTTCACTTGCTACGAAAATTTTGGGTTTGGTTCACATTTTAATTTTATTATTCAGGTTTCAGTCTAATTATTTCAGGTTGTATAAATTATTTTTGTCTAGGCTTCGTGTTCCAAGAATTATCACTTGGTTCATGGCCGGTCATGCTCTCGGATTTGGGGAGTGACACAGCCTGAGATTGAAGTGTTACTTAAGATATTAATCAAGGTATAAAATCAGTGAATGATCTAATCTGCAATTTAAAGGCAAACAAAAATGATAATAGAATTTATTTTTGAACACGTTGTATGCATATATAGATACGTGAAAAGATATTGTGTGCATATGTACAAAGATAGAGAGGAGGAGGAAGAAGACAGATTCAATACATTATTAGAAAAATGATTCAGTATCGAAGATGTGGTGGTGGAAGGAGAAGGGAGAGGGCGCTTTGGGGAGGTTTAAGGAAGAGGCGGGACAAGAAACTAACACCCTGTTTGGCGACGGGATAAAGCACCCAGATTTGGCTCACCCCCGGATTTGATATCCAGGGCCCACCTCATGCCGGCGTTTAGGTTCCGTTTACCCTCCCGACTCATTCATCGTTGGGGCTTTGCAAATCCAGCGCACTGATTTGCCAATCCATGTGGTCGACCCTATCGCTACGTATTCCCGTGGATTTGGGTATTTTCGTTCCTCTTTTTACCCTCCAAATCCCGGTCATCCGGAGGGTTTTGGTGGTCGCTCGCTCGTTGTTGCGATCGGGAAGAGAGAGGAAGACGTAAAAACGTCAGCCGCGCAATTTATTCTTGGTGACTCCATTCTTCCAACTTCTCGAGCTCGTATTCAACAATCTCGTCAGGTAATCGAAATACTCCATTCTACGTACTCGATTTACATATTTTCGTTAACAAAAACCACTGATTTGGGGGGTTTTCATAAGATTTATTAGGGTTTCGATTGAGATTAGAAAACCCACTGGTTTGGGGGTTTTTGGCTGTAAATTGGTTTTGATCTGAGTATGTGTGCCCAATTTACTATGTATGTACGTCTATCTACTTGAAAATGGTTTATTTGTATTCATGAATGGTTTGTCATGTTTCAGGTTATAATGGCAGTGCAACTTATTGTTGCCAATGGCTTAAAACCCATTGTGCAACATAATGTTGCCCCGAATGGGATGGGCTATGATGAATTACTCCAACCAATGTAACGCGAGGCAGTCGGCTTGGCGGGGGTTCTTATGACGGTCGAAGTGGCAACATAAGGATCAACCAAGTCATGCAATGTGAGCATTGGTAACTAATTTCTGAGCCAAGTGACGTATATGTGTGTGTGTGTGTGTGTGTGGCTTAGGCCCATATGATGATGTGTTTGCTTTAGTTTTGTGGTCTGTTTTGCTTTAGTTTTGTGGTCCTGCTTTTTCTCGCAGCTTTGTGGGTCATTTGTCTTTGCTTATATGGGCCGCTGTGGCCTAATTTTTTTTTGGGTCAGTGTGATGTAGTTTTGTGGGCTGTTGTGTTGTAGTTTTGTGGTCTGTTTTGCTTTAGTTTTGTGGGCTATTGTGCAAATGTGCATATGGGCCGCTTGTCTTCTTTGTTTTAAGGCGTGTTTGTTGTGTTGCTTGATTTTATGGTCTGTTTTGCTTTAGTTTTGTGGGCTGTTTTGAAGTACTTTTGTGGGCTGTTGTGCTGCAAATTTGTGGCCTATTTTTTTTGCACTTTTGTGGGCTGTTGTGCTGCAATTTTTGTGGCCTAATTTTCTGCACTTTTGTGGCCTTTTTTGCTGCAGTTTTGTGGCTTTTGTTGCTGCAGTTTTGTGGCCTTTGTTGCTGCAGTTTTGTGGCCTGTTTGTCTGCAATTTTGTGGCCTTTTTGCTGCAGCTACGTGGGCTTTGTTGCTGCTAGCCTACGGGCTCTTTGTTGCTGCAGTTTTGTGGCCTGTTGTTGCTACAGTTTTGTGGCCTATTTGTCTGCAGTTTTGTGGCCTTTTTGCTGCAGTTTTGTGGCCTAAGTTTCTACAGTTTTGTGGCCTTTTGTTGCTGCAGTTTTGTGGCCTAAGTTTCTGCACTTTTGTGGCCTTGGTTGCTGCAGTTTTGTGGCCCTTTCGCTGCGCTTTGTGGCTTTGCTTTGTTGTAGATTTGTGGCTTGTTTTGTTGTAGTTTTGTGGGTTGTTGGGCTGCAGTTTTTGTGGCCTAATTTTTTGCACTTTTGTGGCCTTTTTTGCTGTAGTTTTGGTGTGAGCATTGGTACCTAATTTCTGACCCTAGTGACGTATATGTGTGTGTGTGTAAGGCTATGATGTGTTTGAATCCTGAGCCTTGTTGGTACTATATGGATTCACAATAGGTTATGGAAGAGTCCTTGGTTGATGTGTTTGAATCGTAAGCCTTGTTGATACTATGATGTGTTTGCTTTAGTTTTGTGGTCTGTTTTGCTTTAGTTTTGTGGCCTGTTTTTCTACAGTTTTGTGGCCTATTTTGTTGCACTTTTGTGGGCTGTTGGGCTGCAGTTTTGTGGCCTATTTTACTGCACTTTTGTGGCCTATTTTGCTGCAATTTTGGTGTAGTTTTATGGGTTGTTGGGCTGCAGTTTTGTGGGATGTGGTGCTGCACTTTTGTGGTCTGTTTTACTGCAGTTTTGTGGCCTCTTGTGGTCTAGTTGTACAAGGCTGTTTTACTGCAGCTTTCTGTGGTTTATAACTGTACTTTTGTGGGCAGTTTTGCTACACTATTCTGTGTAATTGTTGTGGGCTATGATGAATTAGGGTAAAAAGTAAGTAACGCGAGGCATACAACTTGGCGGGGGTACTTATGAAGGCCAATGGCTTGAAAACCATTTGGCAACATAAGAATCAGCCAAGGCATACATTCACGACTAATGACTTAATAGAATTCTGAGCCTCATGAAGTGTGTGTGTGTGTGTGTGTGTGTGAAATTGCATAAACAATTGCCCACAAAACTGCAGCAAAAACAGCCACTCATGAGACATGCATTATGGTAGTAGTTGCTGATTCCTGACGAATCGGGTAATTGCTCGTAATGCTGGTAGTATGATTTGAAGTAGTTAGCATTACTAACTACAATAATTTCTAATGGCTATGATGGTATTTGTTCAAAACGGCTAAGCAGTAGTGTTCAAAAACAAATTGTGAGGGCCAATGGTTTTTAACAACCGTTTGGCAACATAATTTGTAGACCGCCATGTGCAATGTGTGCCGCGATTCAAATCTGAGCCTATGAAAAAGTGTTCCCTTCTATACACCAACGGTTTACATGTCTTCTTTTTGTTTAAGATTTTCGAATGGTAGGTCAATATAGTGAGTCGTACAGGGTGGTGTTTGTTGGATATCATTCGCGGATCTACAACAAAGACATTCAATCGGCACAAATCAAATATAAAGCAAGCGACGGTGTTTCGACATTCGCAACTGACGGCAAAATCTCCTTGTTTGTAATTTTCTTCTTCGGTTTTGTACCTTGTGTTTTGTTGCCACTTATTTTCGATTCCGAATGAACTTGTACGCATGTTAATTAAGTAATGACTTACTGTAATCAAGTGACGTAGGTTATTTTTTTGTTTATTGTCCTTTATGTATTTATTTTGAATTTTTGTATTTCCAATGTAAGGATTATGAAATGTATTTCTATGTTTTGAACATTTATGAAAATGGTTCCATTTCTAGAAATAAAGACTTCATTATTAAAAACAAAATTACACTATCAAATAAATTTGAAGATTTCTTACAACACTCTCAAATAAACATACAGTTTATACAGTGTTTTTCTATTATTTTAAAAAAGCCTACAAAAAAGATATGTTATTCAAACACCCGGTTTGAAGTTGATTCTTCATCTTCCCAATCAATCCATTCTTCATCTTTACCAAATGGATGGACCTATAAAAAAACACCAAGATATATTATGATATGACAACTAAATTAAGTACGAGAGTTAAATGTCAAATAATTTAAACTCATCATTCAAATAAAGAAAAAAACAAATATTAATTCACTAGCCATTAACCATTCAAATAAACAAAAAAAAAATGTCTTTTATTAATTTTTAAAATTTTCACTTCCTAATTATTATTATTTTTTCCTGAATTTTTTTCTCTAAAATATGGTTTTAATATTTCTATTTCATTTAATGTGTTTTTTCATATTTATTATGAATTTATTTATATTATAATCGAATTAATGCAATTAGTTTAACAAAATATTCGTCCAGGGGGTAAAAGGGTCATTTGCTCACTTATCCTATCAAATCCACCTTCTCAAAATACTATCCAAACACCTCACTAACAAATCCACCCTTCTTATGAGGTGGGGCCACCCTCATTACAAATCCAGCCTCATTACAAATCCACCTTCAAATCAACCCTCATTACAAATCCACCCAAAGTCATCTCCGGTTGCCAAACGGGGTGTAAGGGTCTTGCAATGGAAGCCGTCGGCTACCCTAACGTGGCCACATTAGCTGGAAGAGGAAAGACGATATTTAGTGTAGATTAATTACTTCGTTTTTAGTGCAACGAACAGGTGTCATATAAAGGCAACTGGGACAGGAGAAACGGAAAGAGGATCTGTTGCCGGTTTAGGGTTGTCGATTGAGCCAGTAAGGAAATGGATTGTCCTGTCCGCCTCATTTATGGGTCTTTCTTGGGCTCACTTCGATGATCAAAACTATTCACTTTATAAATTTCGTTGGAATTATAAGCTATGCCAAAACTAAACATTGATTTGATACCGTTTGCTGTTTGGTATGTTTGGAACACAAATGTTCCGAAAAATGAGTTGAGATTCATTGTTTCACTTTATTTTTTTAAGTTTTTTCCGTTTTAATGTGTGTTGAAACCATGTCAAATGCCGTCTGATGAATATGATTTTTTGCGTGACTGAAAATCTCAGCGAACTTGAAAATGTGAATAGTTTCGATCATCATAGAAGATCCGAAAAAACCCCCACAGACGGACAAGATTGGATAGTCTAGTCACTCAAAGAAAGTGGAGAAGATCGAACTCATTTATGTATTATTACACGGCTAAGCACGAGGTTAATTTAGAGACAAACACAGAAAGTAGCGACATTGATGTCCTCAATGAGTTCTAACCAAATAGTCCATCGATAACCTTAACACACACTGCTAATAACCACTACTACACTGCAAATGCTACTAGCTAATAGACTCTTATCACACACATATTAACTCGCCATGAGAGAGTCCAGTACCACCATCGAACATGATGTAAGTCGTCTAATGAAGTCCAACAAGCTCCCTGACATTCATTGGATAAACTTCGTTTTTGGAATTGGAAGCATAGGCATTTCTTGCTATGTGCACATTCACAGCTTCAGTTGGATGCAACCCATCAAAGAACACATGAAGAGTCCTATTTGCACAGGTTGAGCCTCCTCTTTTGCATAGAACCCCAATTGTTGCCACTTCACAACATGGACTGCTTGTATTACTAAAACCTGATCAAAAAACATCTAGGCATTAATGCTTTTAGTTTTTCCCAGTTCATTTGGTGATTCCTGCTCGGATCAAAACATTCCCGGTCATTTTTTTGGATGATTCCTGAAGGAGACTTTTAAAAATACGTTTTAAATACATTGGACGGTTCAGATCACGAAAATTTGATCAGGAAACTAGGGTGTAGATAGAAGGTTTGCATTTTAGAGTGTGTATAGGAAGTGGACTATATAAATACATTTTTTAATATTACATACGAACTAAGTCGAGCTGTGTTTCAAGAGTTGTTTCAACCTAGCCCATTCTATTTTACCCTACACAATCATATGGGCCTGAATATCAATATCCAGCCCAACAAAATGTGTGAGAACCAACAAAACATCAACAATCCAAAATTCTTGAGAGTTGAGACATGCCGGAGGACTGCTCTGTCGCCACACCAGCGTATCTAGTATTCAACAATGTTAGGTACCGAAAATTAAGTTTCGTCCCTTGAGAAGACTTGAGAGTCTGTTAAATAACTACTGTTGATGATATATATTCAATATGGTTGTCAAAGTATTACTCAGTTTCAATAACTTTGACATCCTAGAAGAAATCATTTGTTGAATCCAAAAGTTATTCAACTTTTGTATCATTTTAATTTGATATCGGTAATGCAAAAACTAGCATATCATACCTGTGGAAGCAGGATTTCTGATGATATCCCTGATGACCTTGTAAGAATTGACAAAAACAAGGTTAGAACCAGGCATTTGTGGCTTGATGGCATCTACCAATGACTTCAAACGGTTGTTGAAGAGGTGAGCAGCTTGGTTCAGTTTTTGTGCACACCTAGATATGTTAATCTTCTTCGCCGACTGGTGCATTGCCTTAGCCACTGGGGTGCACCCAATTGGGTTCAGTGACATCAGCACAAACTTCCGGCCTCCCTTATCATATAACCTCTGCCATTTCTCACAAATGTAAGGTTGGTTACTTTTGCATAGACCTAATTTGAAACAGGCATGACAGGCTAATATTGGAAGGAAAAAAACAATAAAACAATTTGGCATGGTAATCGAAGAGTTACTTGTATTTTCTTGGAATAATAATGGTAGAATTACTTGTATTTTCTTTTTTTGCCACTCAATATTTATTGGGGGGTCAACGGGGGAGTTAGTGAGCCCTCAAAAACCTTCAACATCAGGATAAGGACAACAGATCTTCCTAAGGCGCTAACGTACTGTGGAATGTAAAGCTCAATTTATGATGTTCGTTGAGAAGATCACCAAATACCCCTTAGTTGAGAGATAATCAATGGGAAAAATCTACAACACACATACCCTTTTAGGGTGTACGATATGCACCCATTGTGTGGTTCATATTGCGTCACCTCATAAAAAATGACCTAGAGAACTGGTCATTCGTAACATTTTTCCTTTGTTTCGTAACTTTTATACTAAGAATTCATAACTTTTAGATAATATAATTTGTAACATTTTCTTTCATTTCATAACTTTTCGTGTGTTTCGTAACTCTTTGTGGGTTTCATGACTTTGAGATAAAAAATTATAACTTTTCTCAAATATGATCCGTAACATTTTCGTGTGTTTCGCAACTTTTGTACTAAGCATTTGTAACTTTTGGACAATATGATTCATAACATTTTCTTTTGTTTTGTAACTTTATTTTGTTTCGTAATTTTTTGTGTGTTTCATAACTTTTTGTGGAACTCGTAACTTTGAGATAAAAAAAAAATTATAACTTTTCTCAAGTATGATTTGTAACATTTTTGTACGTTTTGTAACTTTTCACAAATATGATTCATAACTTTTATTTTGTTTCGTAACTTTTTGTTAGGTAACATGTTGCTTAGGTTAACAAGTTATCAATTCGTAACTTTTTATAATTGGTTCGTAACTTTTAGCGACCCAACGGTAAATAGCAAGGGTGCATATGATACACAACTTAAAAGGGGTGTGTATTGTAGCCATTTTCTAATCAATTTACCCATAATTCATGTCTTAAAGATTATTATCTATCCCAAAATCCCCTACCATAGAGCATCTCATGTAGGTTATCTAAAAAATCGCACTTGTTACTTTTGGAGTATTCAGGTTGTCTTGTTATGATTTTTCTTTTCTTAGGCTTTTGGTCCAAAAATTTTACTTACAATTTTTTTTTCTCTCTTCTAGAATGGTCCAAAAGTTTTAAAATATATACGAGATGTTATTTTCAAATTGTTGTGTCATGGATCCCTTTTCCTTCGTGTACGTATTTGAAGCCATGCCTAATTTCACTCATATGATGTGATGATAATTGCAAAACGCGCGGTTGCAAAACTTGTAACAACCCGAATTTTTGCTAAATAAAAATTTCGTTTATAAAATTGATTTTTCATATTTTATCTAATAAATTTCTTAAAATTATTTTAGTAAATACTATTTTGGGTCAATAATTATTTTTGTGCTTGTATCAATATATGATTTTTACTAGTATTCTTTCCATTTATTTCTAGATTTTTCCTAGATTATCATGTGCTTGTAGGAAGGAGGGAGGAAACTTCTCACATACTTGGTCACCAAGCATTAGTGCATGTGCTTCATTAATATAGGAGACTTCATAGCAATTGGTGGCACATGGGGTACATTTAAGTGCACATGGATGGAGAGAGAGAGAGAGAGAGAGAGAGAGAGAAAGAGAGAGAGAGGGGGGGACTGTAGAGAGAGAGAGAGAGGGGCAACCATATAGAGGGGAATAGAGTGCCCAATTTTGCTCTAAATTTGCCCTAGAATCTTTCCCTTAAAGCCTAGTTTGACATGACATGCATTGTGCTTGAATATGAGCACATGCTAAAAGCCTATGTCTACACTAGACTAGAAGACTTGGCCCCCAAGGTCGCATGAAACATACTTCCATGTTTTAAGGAAGAATATTCTTCCTGCTAAGCCTATTAAACCTAGCCCTAACTACAAATTGTTAGCACATGCACCATTTTTTGTGTATAAGCTCATAAAAACACCCCATATCAAAGGTGATCAAGCAAAAACCTACACCACGAGAGGCGTATTTTCCCCCACTACTACTTTCCACTTTAACTCAATGTACTTTCCCCAAGATTCTTCCTTTACTTGCAAGTAATAACCTAAGACCTAACCTAAAACTAGAATGTGAAGTGTAGCCAACTTGTGTACTTGCCATGTGCCATTCAAAGCACCATTTACTCTTCCGCATGGAGTAATGTTTCGGCCATTTAGGGGGCAGAAATTGCCGTGGGTTTTGAGGGAGAAAGAGAGAGAGCCATTTTTACTATAAAAAGCCACCCCTCTTTGTTAACTTGTCACCTTTCTTTCAAACAAAGTTTGTGTGCTTTCTTTTTCCCAACAACAAACCTATTCTACTACCACTTTAACCCACTTACTTAGACTCTAATTAGCTTCTTACTACGTTAATTAGTAAGAAAGTTGAGTAGATTAAGAAGCCTCCACACCAAGGATTGCTTTTCGGCTTCCGATTAACACCCGAAAATTAAGGTCGTTTACTAAACCAACCTTCTAATTAGTTATTTCTAGTTCAATTAGTTGATTCTAATTAATTTTCTATGTTGGGATTTGAAGCTTGTTTAAGTTAATTTATGCATGTATTATGGTACTAAGCATGTTTACTTAGTTTCTAAGAGCATCCACAATGGCATAACCAAAACCAAAAAGTTGCTAAAGTTAGCAATGTTTGTTTAAAAAAGTGCTCACATTGGAATAACCAAACTTAGCAACCTCTTAGCAACTAACCAAATTTTGTCACTTGGATAACCAAAACTAGCAACCTTTTGCCAATAACCAAATTTAATGGACCCCACATCTACCCAATCAAGTACACCCACCATTACACAAAATGACAAAAACCTTCTCTCTCCTCTCTTAACAATGTTTTCAAAAGTTTAATTTAAATTTTTTTTTCTTTTTCAAAAGTTTAATTTTAAAAAACTGGTTTTTTTCAAAAGTTTATTTTAAAAAACTATTTTTTTCAAAAGTTCATTTTAAAAAACTGTTTTTTTTCTATTAAAAACTATTTTTTTCAAAAGTTCTTTTAAAAAAAACTGTTTTTTTTTTCAAAAGTTCATTTTAAAAACTATTTTTTTCAGAAGTTTATTTTTAAAAAATGTTTTTTTTCAAAATTTATTTTTAAAAACTGTTTTTTTTAAAACCGTTTTGTACTTAAAGAAAATTCAAAATATTTTTTAAAAAAAATTTCAAAACTATTTTTTGTAGTTTGAAAAAGTAATGTGGCAAGTTTTGTTTATCATTTGAATAAGTGATGGAGGGTGTCCATTATTTTTGGTTATGGACAAAAAACACCAATGTGGGACTTGACATTGCTAACTTTAGCAACCTCTAAATGGATAACCAAAAGCTTACGTGGCAACTTTTGGTTATCCAATTTTGGTTAGACCATTGTGGATGCTCTAAGAAAGTTTAAAAGAAAGGATTTCATGTTGAAAATAGTTAGAGGTTCTAATTAATTTCTAATTTGAATGTTTCTTCATGAAATTAGAAGATGGTTTAAAGAGATTAAGTTGATTAGAAGTTTATTAGAAGATGGGATTTCTAGAAAGTTTTTATTTATTAATTTTTCTTGGAAGAACTAGTTAATGGAAGTAGATTAAATTATTGAGTTACTCCAAACCAAACCAAACCAAGCCTTATGTCCCAATCAATTGGGGTCGGCTACATGAATCCTTTTTCTCCATTGAGCTCTGTCAAATGCTACTTCATCGCTTACACCCAGTATACTTAGATCTTTGCGTACTACCGCATCTAAAGTCAATTTGGTCTTCCCCTCCCTTGTGCGTTTCTACCCAAAGCTATCCTATCCACTCTCTTAAATTATTGAGTTACTAATTTAATAATTCTTCCTAAAATTAGTAGCTTGTTTATGCTTATAAAAGAGTTTACTTTTTTACTAATAAAGTTTACATTGAGTTCATTAGTTTTGTTGTAAGAAAATTTGTGGTTTTAAATTAATAAATATGCAGAGAAAGAATTAGTAGTTATTCTTTTACAAAATTTTCTACTAAGTAATTATTAGCTATATTTTATAAATAAGTTGTTGTGATGAAAAGGAAATTTTAAGAGTTGCTTAAAAATTGTTCTCTAAATGAAAAGAAAGATTTCTCAAAGTCTCTTGGGAAAAGAAAGTTTCTAGAAAATTTGGAAGTATCTCTTTAGAAAAGTTAGATTTTCTAAAAAAATAATAATAATAATAAGAATTTTTATTACTTGTTTAAATTTTTGGTAAAGAAAGTTTTATGACAAAAGTGGTTAAATCTTTTGGAGATGAGATTTCTAGGAAAAAAAAATGTCTTTTAAAAGAAATAGGTAGAAAAAGATAGTTTACTAATTTTATTTCTTTTAGAAAGGAGATAAGTGGAGTTTTAAAATAAAGGAGAGAAATTGGATTTTGTTAGAAAATAAAATTTAGGAAGAAATTATTGAGAAAATGGAGCATTAAAGTGCATGATTTCATGTGGGAATATTTTCTTAGAGAAAAATATTGTTATCATTTTATTTTTGAAAATTGGTGCATTAAAGTGCATGATTTTATGTGGAAACTTTTCAAGGGAAAAATAGGACTTTTATGGAAAAAGTGTTTGGAAAATATTGCATGGGCATTATTTTGAGCATGTGGCATTGAGCACATACACGATACGTTATGACACGAGAAATAAGTTAATTTTGAATAGCGATTGACGGAAAAATAGAGATGAGAATGAAAATTGGATTTTTGAAACAAGAAATGAGATTTTCGGGAAATGAAATGAAATGAGATTTGAAGATGAAATGTGATGAGATGAACTGTTACGACCTCAAGTTTGCGGAGAGAACTTGGAGGAATGGTTTTGATGCGGTAGTGCAGCGAGTGAGCCACTTCCAGTTCGCGGAGAGAACTTGGGTGTTTAGGCTAAGCGTGCACAACACACGGTGAACGGACCTCATAAACAGATTGGTTAAGTTCAGTGATATGAGACGGCCGGGACTATGTTGTAAAGACCCGTAATTTATGAGATATATTGAAATTAAAATGAAGAATATATGTAATTGCATTTTAAATATTCACATAGGTGCATTGGGAAAAGGTTGAAGTGTACAATAATTAGAGGGGTGTGGGTGTAATTTGTTATTTATATGTGTGGTTGTGTGCGTGAGTTTTAACCCAGATTACACCCTATCTCTCATCTCTCTCAAATGTCTCTCTCTCACACACTTCTCTCTCCCTCTTGGCCCTCTCTCTCTCTCTCTCCCCCCCAAAAAAAACTCAAGCAACCCACCTCAAATCTTTTGTACCTCGTCAATCCAAGTTCGTTCTTCACGCGTTCAAGCTCGAAGAGGCTCATGGCTGGTTCGATTATGAGCTCTAAGGCTAGGGTTTGTTCAAATTTGGGGTTTTGCTCAAAACTCATTCGGTAGGGGTTTTCCTACTCTTGTTAAGTGTTTTTGGTTTGGTTTTGATGCATAAAATTAAATCTATTGTACTTGTTTTGGCTTGGGTTGAAATCCCCCAAAGAAATCTGAAAATCTGCTACCTCTGCGTTCTTTTTCTGCCTTGGCCATTCGGACGGATATTGCAGTATGTTTGATTCGTTTATTTCATTAATCGGGTGGCTTGTTTGATACCCAGTTGGCTCCCATTTGCTTCACTCGTCATTATTCTCGTGATGCCATTAGTTATGACATTGAACTTGTTGAATTATCACGTGGATTTGAAATATCGAAATCATTGTTTGTCTTATGACAAGGAGGACACTTATGAATATAAGCATGTGTTTGATACTCAAATTTTTATTTTATTTTTTTGTAATGGAATTAGGAATGTATTTGAAACGAATAGATATATTTTAAAAAGATACGAAAGGGATGCTTACTGATTTTTTTTACAAAAATGATAAGTAAATGGTTGGAATAGGTAATGTAAATACCAGGGCCACCGTTTGGTGCGTCCCTGGCCAGGGGTGAACGGAGCCCACGAAATCCGGCAGGGGTGAACGGAGCACACAAAATCCGGCAGAGGGACAAGTTCCCTATATATTTTTTTTATTGATTGACATGTGAATAAGTTGAATACGGAAAAATGAATCAAAAGACATGATAGAATAGTGGACTTGGACACATGACACGTTTGTGATGGTAAAAGAGTTGACGAATGAGTTAATTGGATGCTTAAGTACTTTGTGGACACTTGACAATGGTTTCAATTGAAAGAGTGATTATGGATCGATGAAATGTTTTTGTGACACTTGAGACTTTTCAAAAAGGATTTCATTTTATGTACGAGGACACTAAATTATTAAGTAGGTCCAATCTTAAGGTGCTCCCATCGTTGATTGACTCGTATTACACTTTTTTCCTTTGTGCTCATATCATCTCATTAACATTTAGCATTAGTAGATAAATTCCTACTGGGCTAGTGTAGCTCACCCTATCATTTTCAAGTACTACTCATGGAGCATAAGTTGAAGTGCTTGGAGTGCATTGCATTAGTTGAAAACCATACACGAAGAAGTTATTTACTTGTCTTATGAACTTTATTTTTTTTTGGAGATGAAATTGTGACTCCACTTGTTCAACATTTTGATATTTGGAGAAATGCAATAACTCTTATGTAAAGACCCGTGTTTTAAAATAATTTTTCGGAAATAATGTTGGGTAAATGTGAGAAAATGAAAGTAGAGTGATGTGGGGTCAATGTGATGGGAGTATATGCATTGGGGTGTCTTTAGAACACAGTAGAAATACAAAGGGTGCTAGTGCAATTGGTGGTGTGTATATATATTAATTTGTGGCTGATTTTTTTCATTATTCACACATCTCTCTCTCTCTCTCTTCCTCCCAAAACCAGCGTTTCTCTCCCCCTCTCTCCCTATGGCTTCTCCCATTTCTCCCTTCACAAATCTAACCAAAACTTGAGCTCCACACTTAGTCCCTTCACAAAAGTTTCTCTGAATTTCGTGACCTACACGTTGGTGTATCTATTTCATCCCAGTGTTTGAAGAATTTCACTTGGAGCTTAGAGGATGAGTTGGGGTTTTGCTCCTTGGTGGGTTTCAAGCTTGATCTTTGAGGTAGGGAACAATTTTCTACCTTCTCTAAGTGTATGTTGAGTGAATGAGTGCATTGTTCTTCTCTTTGTTCTTAAATTCTTGTTGAATTTGTTTTCACCATGGAAGTGAGCTTGGTTGTTGATTGAGTTTGGGTTTTGTATGTTTAGTTGATCAATCCATGAATTGATTGTTGATGTGTCTCTCTCTCTTGATTAGTTGTGTTTTGGAACCCCCATTTTTGGTCTTGGATTGAAGCCCTATTGATTTGAACAAGCTGTCAAAATTTTCGCTCGAGAGCATTTTGGACCGATCCAAAATTATTTGGATCGATCCAAAACCTTCTGTTGGCTCCCGGACCATTTTGGACCGATCCAAAATTATTTGGACCGATCCAGATTCCTTTGCTCGGTTTGCGGACCGATCCAAAATTATTTGGACCGATCCAGATTTCCTTTGCTCAGACAGATTTTTTTTCCAACTTCGCGGGCACGCCCCGGCTTCGTCCAAACTCCGATTGAGGTGATTCTTGAACCGTTGGAAAGCTATACGAGTCTACTTTCAAACCCAATTGATTTCATATCCATATCCTTTGTATTTTGAGAGAAATGCCCTTTTTACTATCAGTGTGTCGTATTTACTCGAGGTATATAACTCCATTTGTATGTTCCATCGCTCTGGGCCCTCTTCGGCCATTTCAAAACTTCTCAAATTGACCTCTAAGCTTCGGTAACCTATCATGGTGCGTTTTATGCTTTGTTTTGGTTGTCTTGGTTTCTCACGCACATTGGACACGTGTTGATTTGACTATCACCGACATGTTTTGAGTTTTTGAAACAAAGATGATTGTGTGAATGTTTTGGACACTCGAAAAAGGGTATTGTGATATGTGAATTGGTTTTGGGCAGTAAATTGAACTTATGAGTTGATAAATGGTAATATAAAGGTGAAATGGATGACCACGGGGCCGAAAAGGGTATGCCCGAGTGACACGGGGCCTTTATGGTATGCCCGGGTGACCGCGGGGCCTATATGGCATGCCCGGAAAATGATCAAATGTTTGGAAATGAATGAGATTGATATGGATATCGTGCAAATCATATGAGGAATGTTGTATGAGTGTCAGACACGAAACAAGTGAATGATTAAAAGGAATAATATGTATTTGATAAATGTAACGGATGCTTGGGTTATTCTAGATGTTTTGGGTATTTGTGATGTATTGTAAAATGAAATGTCTGTGTAAATGACTGTGTTTTGAGGAAAACGAACGCACGACACGCAATGTAATGGTCATAAAGAAACTTATGGATATTCTAGTTTCATTAGATCTTTGAGGCATCTCCTAGACATTTTGTCATTGAGTTGAATTATCTTGGTTCATCTTAGCCTACTCATTTATGTGTATCATACCTTCATGTGCATCTTTCATTCTCTACACCCTTAGTGTTGGTAGAAATGTTTCCTACGAGCTAGTGAGCTCACCCTATCTTTCCCAGGTACACAGCATGGAGCATGATATCGGATGCGTGGAGTGTGATGCATGCCACGAAGAATTTAAGAATCATGAAGTTATTTTCTCATTTTCATGCTAAGTACATTTTTGTAAGATAATTTTGTAACTTTAATTTCTCCAAGCTTTTGAGTATTTCAACTTATGTAATAACTTTAAAACCTTTGTTATTTTGTATGGGTACGGGTGCCCTTGACTAGAAGCTCATTGTACTTCGACTTTGACTTTCTATGGAAAATTGTTTGACTTTAATCGATCCTACGTGGATTTTATTTGTATTTTGGTTCATTAAAATTGAGGGCGTGACATCTTAACTCTTTCAAATTGTAAATTTCTATGGGACACGGGTACTCGGTGTAGATTTTGGGACTTTGGAACATTGTGAGGTGTATTTTGAAAAGTTATGAATAGAATTATTAGGTTATTTTTATTGAGAAATTTATTGTAGTTATGTTTAAAATCGAGAGCGTGACATATGTCGTGTGAGTCGCAGGGCGGACGGACTGTGCGAAGAGACTGGTTAGGTTCAGTGATGCACGACGGCCGGGGCCTCGAGCGGAAAGGTTTGTACCGTTAGCTGAAAGGAGGCGTAAATGGACCAATAACTTCCAAGTGATGTGAGATATTGACATGGTTAAAATTTGAAGAAGAATGTTGAAAGCAACATTATACGGGAAAATGATTTGAGACATGTGATGCATTATTAAAATGAGATACTGCTTTGAGAAATTGATACGTGACACCGTTTTGAGATATTGAAATGAGTTACGGTTTTTGCGCATGTACTATGATCCGCATAGACACTCATGGTGCATTTCATGGTTTTACCGTTCAAAAATATTATATACTGTTTTGAGTTTATTGTTCTAGAATTGCTACTTAGAAATTGGGTAGTGTAGTCTACTGGGCGTTATCGCTTACGGTGTTACACTTGTGTAACCTTGGCATAATACCATGATGTTGCTCTGCGACTCCGACATATCATGCCAGACTATGGAGATGGACAGGAGGAGAGAACTTTGGCTTGAAGGCTTACGGAGCAGAGCAGGACACGGCCAGGATTGACGGTCATGCGATGAAGTAGAGAAACCTAGTCAACCCCGTAGAGATTGATTGTATTTGGCAGGAGGATTTATGTAATTTCTTATGGGTTACTATTGTAAAACCCTAGTCATTGTGTATGTATTCTTTATTAACAAACCCAAATTTTGGAGGCGTTACAAAACTATTATTAACAGATGAAAATGATTTCATAAGGTATATATTACTACCAAATGCATTGTCGCTCTATGTATGTAGTTCAATTCAATATCCGGTCAAATGCATGGGCACATATTGCTGGGGAAAATATATGAAATAGGAATTTCTGTTATAATAATAATTCTAAATAATATTTATCAATCAAATTCAAGATATAAAATAAATAGAGAAAGGATTAGAAAAGCCTTTGGGGTGGTCGATGCACGCAAAATCGTGTTCTCCTTAGGAGAGATACACCCCCTTCTGCACTGGGTTGAATGGCCCTTCCCCAAGATACAACAACCTTCGAGTTTTCTTCTATGCAGCGAATTAAACTCACCAACCAATAGTTTCCCAACACTCGAAATCCGAATAAAATCAGTAGAAATAAAAAGTACGACAATATATATGAAGAGGTGAAGTAGATAATATAGAGCACTTGAAAATTGATTAAATAAAGAAAGAAAAGTATCAAGGCTCTCGGTTTGGTGTTCGAAAGATGGCAGTATGGTGGATCAAAAGCCAATCCTTTATATTAGAAGGGAGAGGAGTTATAGATTCACTTTTTGTTGCTGTGAAGGAAAAGAAAAACCGAAGCATTAATTTGTAGAATATGTTCACGTCAGTTTTGCTTGGAGTTGTTCTAATTATTAGCAGGAAAAATAGGAACAACCAATGAATGTTATAACCAATGGAAAAGATGTAATCTGATTAGCAAGACCAACCAGTCCAATTATATAGGAACTGTTGTAGCTGAAATAAGAAAGTGGTTTGTTTGTTGGAGAATTATTGGGAGACCGCCACTCAGATCAGCCTGGTGAAGAATTAAATGGCCGGAGGGACCAATCTGGTCAAGTTAATCGTAGTCCGTCCAAGAAGAAACAAGGACAAGGGGCCGCAAGGCTTGTCCTGATTTTTTCCAACATGAAAAGGTACACATCTTTAACTACTCCACTAATTTAGGCGTCCTTATAGTACCAGCGCAATATTGTACTGCAGGAGACTGCTGTCCTTCTATGTTTGCTATGAGCCCGTTAATTACTCCTTGTTTGATCTGAATCGTATTATGTTAAACTCGTTGATTGAGTGATACATATGCTCTACTAGAAAATCATATTGCTCGACCTTAGGAGTCACATATAGAATGGCATTATCTTGAAAGTTTACGTTGGAAATTATATCCATATGCTTATAAAATAGGAAATGTTGACGACAACCTATTTGGTTGTGAATAAAGAATGAATAAGACAAAAAAAATACAGTTTTCGATGCATCTCTAACACTTTTTAAGTCACTTTAACACATCAAAAACCGTGTTTTTTTGTCATATTCCTCCCTTATTCACAACACAATGTGTTGTTATTAGCATTTTCCTACGCATAAACTACCCAAAAAGCCAAAAGGCCAAAAAACCACGCAGTGGAACGGGGCCTAAATCACCGTCACGTGGCAAGAACCAAAAACCTCCCACACACTGGGGCTTCTCGATAGCTCCAAGTGGGGATACTTTGCTTCTTCTTTTTTTCAATATTGTATACATCAGCGAGAGTTAGCAGATAATTAGTACTCCATTAGATACTCTGATTTCGCTTGGTCCAATTAGTACTACTCCAATTTAGTACTCCACAAAACGAATCCAAATCCGCATGGTGATATAGAAGAAATTAATGACTACTGACACCTCTACATTTATTTATTTATTTTATCAGTACCTCTACATTTTATTTGTTTCACCATATTATAGACCCATGTACATATACAGTACATTTTATTTGTTGCACCATATTAATGACCCATGTACATCTACAGCTCCTTTCCCCAAGCATATAGGAATTTTTTGTCAAAATACAGCTCCTTTCCCTAAGCACCATCTACAATGAACTTATCGCGCGCAAGTATATCAGTTTTGAAACGTAGTTTATTAGTACTCCAAAACTAATTTAAAGTTGCACTAATACCTCTTCCAAAGGGAAAATTTTGCACTAAGATGCGCTAATCCGTTCGTGCGCGGTGGGTGCTGTCCCTTTGACGACAAACATGCATGTTGGGCCGATTGATAAAGAAAATGGAGTGAATCAATAAGTGAGGGTTAGAAAAGGCATTGAAAGCTTTACCTTAAGTTGAGCAGAGAGTTTGGTGATAAGATTGGCAGTGAAAGCTTCAAGACTAGCAGGACTAGTGTCATTGCTGAGAAAGTAGTTGAATGAGTAGTCGTTCCCTCCACTTCCCACCACAAACAGGTAATTGGGCAGTGATTCTCTGCTTCCGCAACCCAGCTGTGCCTCCAAATCTGGCAGGGTCACTTCCTCAAAGTTTCTGATCTGTTGGCTTAAACTGATCACTTTGCCCTGAATAAATAGAAAACCATAATCTGTTGGGTTAGATTATTGTTTTTCTTGCACTTTGAGCAGAATGAACAGTTTGGAAGAAGATTTTTGAGGAAAATTCGTGTCTTCCTAAATTAGGCTTTACTCATTTTCGAAAGGGGTGAAATTGGGACATTTAAAGATGTAAGGACCAAATTGAAATCTACTCATAACTAAAAGGATGAAATAACTAGATTAAGCCTTGAAAATAAGTTTTCTATGTTTTTTTTTTTTGGGTAGATAAATTTTCTAGTTGTTACGTACAAATAACCTTCACTCAGAAAACTGTTAAGTCTTCCATCAAAACTTCTAATTTTGTATTCAAAATTCAAAATCCTGAATGGAAAATCGAAGATTAGACCAAGCATTTATGGCTATTCAATTAAAAAAATTTATAAAATTAATAAACGACTTAGATCATTTACCAAAATCTAATTTTTTTTTTTTAGATATATTTTTCAATAGGGATTTTTATCGTAGCTAAGAGATATTTACAATATCAGGTCAACTATGGCAGCCGAGGCCAGGAACTAATGCTGACTATATTCAAGTAAGAATAGTAGAAGCTACACATTAAGTAACTATAAGAAGTATTAATAAGATTTATTCAAGTTGAGGCATAAAAATAAATAAATAAATACAGAGACATAGTATTAAACACCTAATAATTAGATTACCAAAAAAAACACCTAGTAATTAACTATTAGTAGTTAGGACGACCCCACTCCAATCTAGATAATGAACTTTTTAAAAGCCCAACTTATGGAAGCAAATATAATTTCATAATCTCATAGACTTTTGGTTCTCTTCTTTAATTTCTTTATTATAAGTTCTAAAACAAAGTGTCAAAGGTGGAGAGAGAGAGAGAGAGAGAGAGAGAGAGAGAGAGAGAGAGAGAGAGAGAGTTACAGCAAGAGAGCCAGTGTTATCAAGAATGCCAGAACCACCAGAAGCATAGTTGACACCATGGACAACCTTACTCCCCTTTGTGGAAGGATTGGTGAATGGGGGAATAGAGTAACCAAGCTTAAGCTGGTCACCAAGCAGGTCAATCACATTCTTGCCATTGGTAAATCTACCAGAAGGGCCAAGAGGGAAGTCTATCCCATAAGGTGAGTAATCAGCCTTAGCCATTGATAGTTGAAGGAAGTTGTTGTTCCCATTGTCAACCAAAGAGCTTCCAAACACAAACATTCCTTTGATCTTATTATCTTCTCTGCTACTGTTATAAGTGGAACTAGTAGTACTGCAGTAGCAGCAGCTCAAACCGTGAGCTAGGACAGAGAAGAAGCATAAGCGGAGAAGATTTGGAGAGGCTTTTTTAGACATGAGCATGATGATATTGTCTTTGGAAAACTAAGGAGGAGATTGCTTAATTTTGGGAGAGTGTTGCGAAACTGGGGAGTTTTGTTTGTTTGTATTTATAGGAAAAAGAAGCCTATCATCTTCATCAATAAAGGAGTACTAAAGCTCCAAAACCAAACAATAAATGGAATTTTGCATTTCCAATAGTTTGATGTTTTTCCCCGCATTAATAGAGCCTCCAGAATTTGATGGAGCTAGAGATTCTTTAGATTTGTTCGGGCCCTGACACACGTAGAGTCTCATACCCTTTTTCTGGACGGCGGGGACGGTTCGATGTGTTTCGGCAATTTTAATTTATTTTTATTAATAAAAAATCAAAGCACATTTGAACCATTCAAAACAAGATCGAAATGACTGTGCTCCTTTTTTCACCGCACATTGTGGTGGGGTTCAGGACGCTTTGTCTTGGATCCGACCTCAATGTATTTTTTTGGGTAAATCAACTTGGAATATACAATCCTATAAGGGGCATACCCAAAGAATGACAACCTGAATCCTACATTGGGAATGCGCCAACCAGTTGTAAGTGGTCTTCATTCTTCAACATAGACTGGAAATGGGATTGGACTGTATGAAACACTTGGGCCGATTTAAGATGAACGTGGAGCATGTAGCAGCCGAATGACCTCAATGTATTGTTGAAAAAGGGTTTGGAAATACCACGTGGTGATGCCTCAAAAACTTTGAACAATATTTTAAATTTGCAAAAATGATATTTTATTATCAAAATGTATATTTAAAACAGTCTACCGAGTATACAAACTCCAATTATTATTATTATTATTATTATTATTATTATTATTATTATTATTATTATTATTATTATTATTATTATTTATTTCCTTTTGAATGCAAACACTTGCTCTGGTTAACCGCAAATTCATTATGTATTACGTACCTTGTCCATTCTCCTATCAAATTTAATGTAAGCGATGATAACTCTGTTTATAATATGGGTAGTTTTAATGCCAAAATTATTTTTGATCGTGCCAAAATTCAAGTACATAAAATGCTTGTACGCATATGTAAAGTACAAGCTCTTTATCTTTGGAATTTTTTTTTTTGAACGGCAAAAAAGATTTTATTAATCTTTGGAAACAAATTACAAATATTAAAAGGATCCGAGAGAAAAAACAACACAACGCAAGGAGGCATCCCAACAAGGTTGGCACCCCACCAAGCGATAGAGCCCTCAAAAACCCAAGGGGAGATAACAAAGTTAACCATAGGTCAACAAGAAACAAAGATACAACTCATAAAAGAAACAACTAAGCAACATCAATGAGCAAAATAGGCTTAGAACAGGCTCCACCCAAGAATATTCGAAAACATCAACAGTAGCTATTGTCCAACAGCATCATCAACAGAATCCAACATCATCTTCAGAAGCACCCAAATGAATCTCCAAAGACCAACCAATAGCACCATGCAACATCCATAGAACCAAGACCATTTTATGGAGTAAGTGTCAAGAAGCTACTGTAGTGCCATGACTGCTATTCCAAATTTGGTCTTTTCCTTGACAATTTAACTCCTCGAGCTATGCATGTCACTATGGCACTTACTAGTGGTAGAAAGCATCATAGCACCCCTGGCAATGCTCCTCCACAAAGGCAGAAGAGTTCCCTTGCAACCAAGGTAGAACAAAATCAACATTTCATCCATTATGCAGCTAGATAACGAGTCTTGAAGTGTGCTCATAGCTTAGTTTCCAGATGGACCAAAGAGGAAGGAGAAAGCTGACCTTCCACCCCCTCCTTTTTCCAGTGCCTCCAATTCTCTAATCTTGCTTATCACCTCCTCATCACCACAATCATATTTATATCAAATTAATTTTTCCATCTGTCGAATGGCTTGGGCTTCACTGAGAATGATTTTGTTTCTGTTGTTAATCCCTTCTAATGAGACTGATGCAGTCAAAGCAGCAGATGCAACGGCTGATCTTAGAACCACACATTTCTTTTTTCCTTTCCCATCCTTTTGGTTCCACTTGTTTACTTTTGAATTCCCTAATATTTCATCAATTTTTTTCCTCCTCCTTTTACCTTGAACACCTTTTACTGTTGCTTGGATAGAAGTGTTAGTATTTTCGAAGAAATTTACATGGGGACACACCTTAGTAATCTCATTTTTGATGGGTTCACATTCTTCATTTAATGGTTCATTTGTTGAGATGATAAACTGTTTGTCCACAGCATTATTGCTTTTGTTGAGGCCAGAATCCATCAATACATGCTCTCTAGAAATAGTTGCATTACCACTTTGACCTTGGTTTTCTCGCTCTTTATTAGCTTGCTCCACATGTGTAGCAGATACATTCTTCAATGTTCCTTCCTCAGTAAAAGCTTGTTTGTTTGCCTCGTTCTCCTTCAATCTTTGAGAAGGGGTCTCTTGGACAACCTCAGCAGAGTGGGACTCTTGGTTACCCAAGACAGAATTGGCGGACAAAGGGTTATGAGATCCAACTACCTCATTAAATAAAACCTCATTAGCATCCCTCTCATCAGGCATTGCATGTTTGTCACACGAATGAAGAAGTAGATTTTCTCCTCCAGGGACATCGTATGCCAGTGTTTCCAGATTATCAAAATTATCCTTTTGGTTGACTGCCTATTCAACTTCCTTGTGCACACCGTTAGCTTTCTCAACGTCCTTATCTTTACTTTGGATATCAACATGAGATGCACTATCCTTTGCAAGATTATGGGAAAGCCTGTTTATGGAACAAAATTGATGATCATGATTTGCTCCCTTAACATCAAACGGATCACTGCACTCGTCTTCCCATACTTGGACTTGATAATTTTTGCCATTAACAATAACGTTAATCCACTCATCAATTTTGTACTTAAAATTGGTTACCATAAGTAATCTCCCAACATCGAAAGAATCCGTACTCTGCGTTTCTTGGTCGAGGACTAAAAACTCACCCCACAATTCTGCTATTTTCTTGAAAGATTTTAACTCTCAGGTATTCAATGACATCCCTCTAATATTAAGCCATATCAATCTCGATAGAATAGCAGCATCACCTTTCCAATGTTTAAGGGAATGAAACCACCCTTTGATGACATAATTTTCTAAGGCATTATTTCTGTCTACGACATTCTGAAAAGTAATAAGCATGAATTTACCTCCCATCGATCTAACTAGAACATCCTTGAATTCCAAATCTGCAAAAGCCTTCTGAATAATCTCAGAAGTTGAAACTTCTTTAAGATCAGCTATCACACTTCTCCATAGCCATTCAGACGCTGTTGGCTGAAAATTGATTGTGACCCTTTTCTCCAGTTCCTTCAATTGAGTGAAACTCCCGTTGTTATAACGATATTCTCTGCCACCATCAATTCTTGTCTGACTATATTGTAATGGAGTGGATTTGTTAAAAATAGATGTAGGTTTGCCATGATCTTGTCTATGATTTCTTCTCCCATAGCTAGCTTGTTTCATAATTAGGTTACTCCTACCAATCCATAACCCAGAAGCCTGAGCCATTGCGTTAATTGTGGATCTTCTGTTGGTGTATCTAAAGCCAAATTTGTTACCATTCTTCATACTTCTCCCATTAGGGATAAACACCTCAATCACCATACCAAAGTTGGAAAAGAACTTTCTGAACCATGGAACTTCAGCCTTGTTAGGAAGGTTGTCAACGAACAGGGTGTATGGATCCCCATTTGGAGAAAACCTCCGATGATAAGAAGTACTTCCAATAACAAATTTTGAAGAATCAAAGAACCTACTCTTCGATTGAAAATCCCAAACCTTTTGGATCCCCATCTATGAACAGGCTACTTGAACTTTAGATCTTCCTCCAAACGCTTCGATTGAATCTTCCCTCACTTACAGAGTTACCATCTCTCTCCTCCGATCGTCCCACTTCGATTGAATCTTCACTCACTGACAGAGTTAACCCTTGGCACAAACAAAAACAGTTTTGGCATTATCACTATCCTATAATATTTGTAACAACACATTCCTCCCCCCTCAAATGTGACTAGTTGTAAGGACCAAATTCCGGAATCGTCTTGTTTTGGCAATTCCATGTGACAAAACACATATTGATATCGAGTTGTAATTTTTCAAGTAGGAGTCAATATAGGATTAGAGTGGAAGGAATATCTTTTTTTATGTAATTTGAGAGTGAGTGTCTTCATCGTTTAGTTGCCGATCAAGTTGGTGCTTTCAGAACAAGAAGCTTGATCATGGGATCAATCGGCTTATTGATCGGGTCTCTCCAATAGTGACACAGGCTGCAGCGTGCATTTTTCAAAGGATACCGATTGATAAGAGGGTCAATCGGGTTATTAATCGACATCTTCAAAAATCAGATCTATAATGTTTTGATCAATCGGCTTACAATGCGATTGATCGGATTGTCAACTTTATAAATATATCACGTCATTTAAGATCTAGGGCAAGAGAGTTGGCCAAGAAGAAAATGAGCCGTGTTTTTTTGTTCTTCAATATACTAATACCAAGAGGGTTGGCAGTGGATCTTGAACCACTTTCTTCATGGATTGTTAATCAAAGCTTCAAGAGGTTTCTAGATCTTCGATCAAGTTCAATTTTCTGGTGGATTTCCAGAAGAACATTTGGAAGGCTCGAGGATTCGAGGCAACGGCAATCAAATAATGGGTGCGGTGAACGAGGAGTCGACATCGATCTTAGGTCAATTGCGAGGAGTCTCAATTGTGAATAAGGTCGTTTTGTAACTGCACAATGATTTTTATAGTGTTTGATTCCTTCCTGTGGTTTTTGCCCATTTTGGGATTTTTCCACATACATCTTTGTGTTCATCATTTTTCTTCAATTCTTATTTATTTGTGTTAATTAATTGGTAGCAAAATAGGAATTTCACTAGCTAGCTAGGCTTTACTTTAAGAAGGCCCCAACACGTTTAAATTATCAGATAGGCCGGCGTGCAGGACTATTTACCAATTCATCTAGAAGAATAACTTGTGATAAAATATGTAGAGTGGAATACCCATATTTTAATTAATTACTCCATCAAGTCGTGATCAAAAAATTTTAGTGACGTCTTGGTGTTTCTTTATCTTAATTATGCCACTGAGGAAAATTGTAAAACAAATGATCATATAACCTGTTAATATGAATTTTTTTCAGCATATGTAGAAAAAGTGGTGACAAGAAATATGTAAACAAATTTCCAATTTGTTATTATATTGTACATAATTAGAGAACTTCGACCCACTCTTATAGACATCGTTTCTTGTTGAAAGAGTAACGTGATTTTTACATCTTCAACCACTTTTTACGTAGGATGACACTAAAGATTATAAAGACAAGCGCTCTAAAAAAGATAATGCCTAGTGAACTTTTTCTTTTTCAATATTTAGACGTAATTTCTAGCTTTTAGATTAATCTCATCAAAACGATAATTGATCAGTAACTTAACACGAATTTTAAAAATAAAAAACCACAAACAACATATTAAATATGAATTTTAGGTACTTACCAACCCCAGATATATATGTATCTGGGGTTTTCATTATTTGTTTTGTTATATTTTGATTGTCAAGAAAGGAGTCCCGTCTATGGTGTATACTAAAGGGGTTTTGGTGTATGATATCCCAAAAGTAAGGCTGAAAGGACGATGTAGTGTCTCAACGGGTTGTTCATTTCGACAATAGTCAACTCAAATTTAATCTAAACTTTTAAAAACTTGGACCATCTAAGCTTGAAAATGGATGGCTAAATGAGAGAACTACAGTGTTTCAGATCCCCAAAATAAGTATTCTATGTGTTGGGATAAATATTGCAGATGCAATGGTAAGTATTTTATTGACACTGGTAAGTATTCAGATGTTATGGCAAAACAACAAAACATAGAAAAATAATTTTATTTTATGCGAAACTACCCGTTTTTAGTACACGTTTTTCATCATATGGAATAGTTACCACTTCATATCGAATACTTACCACATCAGTTTTGAGGTTACCATATACCAAAATAATTTTGGTGTAGGATAATGATTTTGCCACTATATTTTCTTATAATTACATTCCAAAATTTGTCTTTTAGTGAAAAAATACATATAGCAGAATTATTAAAAGACAAATCGTGTAGTGCAATTATAAGCGAGTGGAGTGCTAAAATCATTATCCTTTTGGCGCACCATAGAAAAATTCTCAAGACAGAGTTAACATTCGCATATGGGGTGCACACAAATTTGATAACTTGCTCAGCCCAGCCTGGTTCTTTTAGGGCTTAGTATGAATATTCAGGCCGATAAGCTCGGGCTTGGTTGGGATTTTAAGTCCGTTTACTAAATGTTCTGGTTTTGGAAAATTTCTCTGAGACCCAGTTCGGCCTAGCCCGATTTAAATAATAATTTATTTTAATTTGATATATGGAGATTGATGGATGCTGAAGAGTTCCATCTTTTATAGTACTTTAATTGCACATTAACTTTATGGTTTGTTTTTACAATATTTTTTCTAAGAACTTAGAACTTAAGTATATATGAATTGTAATTGTGACTGTTATGATTCATTAATTTATATTTGTGATACCATGCTTTAGAAAAATAAATGTGCCTGTTGGACGGGCTTGAGAAACTTTATTTGGGTTGGGCTTGAACATATTAAATGAAGTCCAACTATAAATGGTCCGAGTTTGAAAATGCACAAATCTCATTATTATTTTACTCCTATCATATAAACTCACCCGACCCAGCATATGTGCAATTAAAAATAGACCTATAAATTAGAGAATTGATACTGATACTCTTATTTTCTCTATTGGCACTCCATTTTTCTCAATTGGCACTCCCTTTTTTGTCTCTATTCATAAAATGCGAGAATAACTTTACCTAATAAAGATTAAGAAAAAGTGTCAATAGAAAAAAAAATAGTGTCAATATCACTTCCTATAAATTAATACTACTAAAGTAAAATCAGTTCACACACTTAGGCATATTTTGGCCAAAAAAGTTAGCGAACTTTTTGTTGTCTTTATTTGATTTATTTTTGCATTTTTTAGTTTTGCATCAACTTTTTGTGTATTCTTGGTTTGTCTCGGTGAGAGGAATCAAAAAAGTATAAAATTATGACCGAAACTTAAATTTTTTTAATAAAGACAAAAATAAGCCAAAAAATTAATTTTTTACACTTTTTTCGATCTTATTCAAAAAATTAAAAGTCATAGTCATAATTTTTACCTTTTTGGATTTGTCTCGCCGAGACAAACCAATAATACTCAAAAAATCGATGCAAAATTAACAAACACAAAAAAAATCAAATAAAGACAACAAAAAGTTAAGTTGATTTTTTTAGCCAAACTTATTACAACCCCAACTAACATCCAAAACAGGGGGGCCATCTGGTCATGAGTTTTCAAAAAATAATTTAGCAACCCAGTTATTAAAATTAACCTTGATTTTAGCAAATGAATTCACCAGATGCTAAAATTATGGTTGATTTTAACCTAAATTCAACTATGATTTTAGCATCTAGTGAACTAATTTGTTAAAATTACAGTTGATTTTAACAACTGAGTTGTTAATTTTTATTTTTTTTTTGAAAAACTAGGCCTAATCATTCACATGACAGGCGCAAGGGGGAAGGAAAAGAATTGACAGGTGTCTACAATTGACATGGTTACATAGAATTGGTACCGGTGAGCTGGGACCCCTGTTTCAGGTATTGGTTGGGGTTGTTAATGTTGTAGGAGTAGTACTTCAGGTCAGGCTGCTGGGAAAACTTCTCTACACTGCAAAATCAGGCAATGGAGTTAATGCACAACTTTGTCTTGTCATTTCAGGGCACCTTCAGTCTTTCTCGGGAAGGAGAAAAAAAAAAAAAACAATGGGACTCTTTCATAATCAATATTGGCCATAAACATGGGACTCTTTTGAATATGTACTCCCTCCGTCCCCATTTATTTGTCTATTTTGGGAGTTTATATCATTTTTTAATTGATTATATCTCGTAATATACATTGTTTTATATGATTTCGAAAACATTGTTTCATAGAATTAATTGAGATCTATCAAACAAGATCCATATTAAGTATAAAATTCATTACCGATTAAAAGTTATAACTTGTTTTTTATTCGGTTAGAATTGGACGAGGGACCAAAATTTGGGGACGGAGGGAGTATGTATAATCAAGGCCACCCGTCAAGAGGTGAGGGCTACTTGAGCTCCCAATCAAATACTTGGGGCTTCCCTTAGGTGCTAATCCCAAAAGGATAGCCACGTGGAAACCAGTAATTGAGAAATTTGAAAGGAAATTGGCTTTATGGAGAAGGAAATACATCTCTATTGGAGGCAGAATTAACCTCATTAAATCTGCGCTGGGCCACCTACCTCAATATTACATGTCAATCTTTAAAATGCCAATTTCAGTGGCTAAGAAGCTTGAGAAAATTCAGAGACAATTTCTTTGGGGGGACTCCGAAGACAAAAGGAAACTACATTTGGTGGGTTGGGATAGAGTTACAAAGAGCAAGAAAAGAGGAGGGTTGGGAGTCAAAAGGTTGCAAATTCAGAATGTTGCGCTACTGTGTAAGTGGTGGTGGAGGTTTGGGGTGGAAAAAGAAGCTCTATGGGTAAAAGCTATCAATGGCAAGTATGGGTTGGATGCATCTAAATGGCTCCCTGCATCTTCTGAGAATCAATCAGCCGGTAATAGAGTATCAAAGATATGGGGTGATATTTGTTCTATTGGATCTGATCGATCTGGGATGGAAAGTGTCATCAATAATGGCTTCAGGATCAAAATTGGCGATAGGTGTGACACTTCCTTTTGGAATGATATTTGGTTGGGGCAAGCAGCTTTGTACAATGTGTTTCCAAGATTGCACTCAATTTCAACACAACAATCAGCTATGGTGGGAGAGATATATAATTCTGCAATGCTGACTTGGAACTCAACTTCAGGAGAGGCTTGTTCATCTACGAAACTAATCAATTGGAGCTCCTTCTTCAAATGCTAAATGAGGTAACTATTTTTTATAATAGAAAAGATAAGCTTATATGGAAATGGGAGAGTTCAAATGGCATTTTTTCTGTTAAATCCTGTTATGATAAATGGGAGGAAGAGTATGACCCAGTCAATAACATAGGCCCTAAATGTAAGCTGATTTGGAGTAACATCTGTCCCTTCAAAGTTGAGGTTTTTACATGGCAAGCTATCCAAAATAAGATTGCAACAAAAAGTGTTCTGGTGTGTAGGAATATCTTGAACTTTGAGGCTGGTGAAGGACCTTGGTGCCCTTTGTGTAAGGTTGAAATTGAAAGCCCACCACATCTGTTACTTCATTGTAGAATATCTTGGAATGTTTGGTCTCAGATTATAGAATGGTGGGGTTTGGTATGGGTGTGCCCATACACGGTGTATGAACTTATGTGTTGGTGGTTTTCTAATAAGTTCAAAAGTGTGGAAAAAGGGTGCTGGGAGATATGCTTCTACGCGGTCCTATGGTCCTTGTGGCTGCAAAGGAACAAGATCGTTTTTAATGCTCAATATGTTGATATTGCTGAAATGGTGGATTCCATCAAAACCAAAGTTGCATTATGGACCAAGGTTTGTTTCAATATTCAAGATTACTCCGTGGAGGATATTAAGAGATGTCTACAAGGAGTAAGAAAGCTGAAGATGGCCAAATCACCTCTGTATTAAGCTCGTCAAATTTGTCAAATTGCATTTGATAAGTTCATGATGGAAGGAATGCTGATACTGGAATGTGATTGATATGTTTTCTTCATATTCACTTTATTCATTTCTGGGTCATGTCGACCATTTGCGTTTCCAGCAGTTTGGTTGATTTCTTATCAACCTGACTATTGTTTTGGGTTCTGTTTGCTTCTCATTGTATCTCTTTTTTTCCTCCTTTTAATATTATCTATTTCTTTTGCCGATCAAAAAAAAGAGGTGAGGGCTACTCACATTCTTGCACAGCGTCATCTTTGTAGGTTATTGGTTTAAGAGTCCCGTTCTCCTAAGGGATCCCGCATACAAAAATTTGGTGCCGACCAAGGCATTTTTCAACTTTCCGAATCAAATTTTGACGATCATAATATGTACATTTTTATCGAAAACTGCTTAGATCAAGCCCTTCCTGGTATTTTTTTTTGAAGATTTTCCACGTGGACCTTGGAAAATGCATTTTGAAAACATTGAGCGGTTCGGATCGTCAAAATTTGATCCGGAAAGGCCAAGTCCGCACCAAATTTTGGTGCGGGATCCCTTAGAAGAATATTTTCGATTAGTTTAATATATAGGTTTATGGTTCAAAATATTCGTCAACAATATTTGTTTCAAAATGCATGTCCCTTGCAATTTGAAATGACCTTTCATTCCCACTCTAACTCTTGTTAATAAAGTTATTTTTTATTACTGTATTTGCAAAGAGTAACATTTGAAAATTCATGCACTTTTTATGTTAAGACTTTTTAAAACGGATTAATAATTGGAATAGAGGATGAAATTGTGGGATGGAGAGAGTAAGTCCTTGTTGAGGTCTCACATTCCACTCTAATAGAGGAAAAAAATTTCGAATCTTGAAGTTACTGGAGAGTTCGTCTAGTCATTAATTTTAAGGTTTTGGAATTATTTGACATCAAGGGCAACGCCATTTTATAGTTAGTGGTGTCAATTGAATCCACTCGATTGAAAATTTCCAAGAATTACCGAGTATGTTGGTACCTTTTCCTGGTAAGCCAATAGTCTCATGACACCACTTCCAAAACTCAAATGAACCCACAAGCTTAACGCAAGTGCACAGTCTGCAAACTGTACAAATAGCAAGCCTACTAAAGGCTTCTAAAACAAGGTTCTCAAAAATGATACATTTACAACATTTGTTTCCAAACCAACTCCAACAGTTGAAGTTGCCCTGGGTCCCACTCATTTAACCCAGGAAAAAAAACTGAATTTTTTTGAAATACTCAGATCGTCTCCCTCCCCCGCCCCATTTCAATTTAGCCGACTAAACCAGAGAGAGAGAGAGAGAGAGAGAGCAAGTGCGCCATCACCCACACGCACCACCAGCGGCAACCTCACCGGCAATCCAGATCTCCGACCTCCCTCTCCAACTCCGGTAACCGCCGCCGCTACTAAAAGCGCTCTGAAACAGATGACCGGTACCGGCTTCAAACACTAAAAAAAACCCCACCACGCAGGTCGATCTCTCTTTCCCTCTCTCCCTCTCTCTCTCTCTCTCTCACACAGCTAGTTTGTTCATCTACATTCCCCCTAATTGGAAACCCAAATTCTTGAAAAACTAGGGTGCAAGTGTGCCCCCACCCACCCACCCACACGCACCCACAAAGCCACCGGATCTCCAAATTTCCCTCTCCACCTCCGGCGTTCGGAAGTCCTGCACCTAGCTACGCAAAACCCATTATCGGTGCACTGCTATTGCAGATTCACTAATTGAATTACTAGGTAAGTCAAATTTGTACCTCTCTCTCTATATGTGTGTGTGTGTGTGTGTGTGTGTGTGTGTGTGTGTGTGTCTACAATTGATTATGATTAGTAGTAGTATGTTTGCACTTAGAATGTACAAATCCCACTCGGTTGAGACAATGCAGTAGATATAAATAAAAACAATAGACAAATCAACTTACCTGGTGTCCATACTTATCAACGGAATTGTTTTGACTAATCCTTCGTGTGTTATTACAGATTCTTTAGACAAGATTGGGTAAATTTCAGAAACCTTGTAGTTAATGCAATTTACCCATAAGATAATACTCAGTCAAAATCATGCACATGGGTTGTCTGGCATTATAGGTAATTTACTATTATTGTGCATATTTTTGAAGTGGGAAGAACGGTTTCCAGTACGCATGAAAAAAATTAGAAAGGTTTATCTATTTTTTACGGGGTAATTAGATTTAATTCACTTAGTTTTTTACCACATATGAATATGTATATACGACTTATTTTCCATGCAATGTCTGGTTTTAGTGGTATAACTAATTGTTTTTCTTTTTGTTCTTGAACCAATAGATGATGTCGTCGGAGTCTGTTCCATCAGCAATGCCTCCTTATGTTGTAGAAAAGAGGTATGGAATGGAGACAATGAAGATGAAGTAGAGGGGAGTTGTCCTTCAATCGAAGAAGCTGTTGAGGTAGATGCTAATGAAAATGGGAAGGAGGCAAAAGAAAATTGTGAAGATACAATTGAGGAACCGATGGTGGGAATGACATTTAACACCTTTAAGGAAGCTTATTTGTATTACTCAAGATATGCGAAACAAAAGGGGTTTGCTATAGTTAAAAGAACATTGAGAAAACGAGCAGATGGAAAGTTAAAGGATGCAACTCTTTCATGTAGTCGTGCGGAAAAGGCAAAGGTGAGAACAACCAACCCAATCAGACCAAGGCCACAATCAAGAATTGGTTGTCTAGCTCACATTACGGTTGTTATACTCTCGGATGGAAAGTGGGGGTTCAGCTGGGATGTTTTGGAGCACAATCACGAACAAAGCCCAAGGAAGGCGAGGTTTTTCAAGAGCAATAGGGTGCTTGATGAAAGGGTAAAAAAGAAGCTTTAAGTGAATGACTTAGCCGGGATCAAATTGCACCAGAGTTATGACTCACTTCGAATTGAGGCTAGGGGACCTAATGAGGTTGTGTATCTTCAGAGGGATTGCAGAAATTATTTGGAGAAACTTCGGCGTTTACAATTTCAAGAAGGAGATGCTGAAGCAATGTATAGTTATTTCATAAGAAAGCAAGCTGATAATTCTGACTTCTTCTTTGCAATGGATTTGAATGGAAAGGGCCGATTGAGGAATGTATCCTGGGCGATACAAGGAGCCGGGGCATCTTGTAAGGAGTTTGGTGATGTTGTGACATTTGACACAACTTACTTAGTAAACAAGTCTAACATGCCTTTTGCTCCATTTGTAGGCATGAATCATCATGGTAAATCAATATTATTGGGATGTGGACTCATCTCTCATGAAGACACAGAGTCATTTGTGTGGTTATTCAAGACTTGGAAAGCATGCATGTCGGGTCGTGCTCCAAATGAAATCATTACTGATCAAATGTCTGGCCATGAAAAATGCCATTAAAATTGTATTCCCTGATACCCAACATCGGTAGTGCATTTAGCATATAATGAAAAAAGTGCCAGAAAAGTTGAAAGGGTTCGAGAAATATGAATCAATTGGTTGGTGTTTGCAACATGCAGTTTACGAGTCCTTATCAACTCAAGAATTTGAGGATTCTTGGAAAGAGTTCATCACAAAATACAAGCTTCAAAGTAACACATGGTTACACTGGTTGTATATGGAGAGAAATCGGTGGGTGCATGCATATTTAAAGGATGTATTTTGGGTGGGAATGTCATCCACACAAAGAAGTGAGGGTATGAATGCATATTTCGATGGATATATTCATTCCAAGACGACTTTAAAATAGTTTGTAGAGCAATATGATGAGCTACGTAGTGTAAAATGGAGGAAAGAAACAAGCATTTTCAACTTGAGTGTCTAACTTTGACATCCAACTTAATAGGTCCCAAACATAAAATAAACATATATATAGCCAAAAATAAAGAGTAGAAAACTGTCGAATGCACCATAATTCAAACTTCTTAGCCTCTTCTATCCCATACTAAAGGGAAAAATGGAAATAAAGTTCATACAAAACACAATGCTAAAAGCAAAGCAAACTAGGAAAGTTTCCAAGCCACCAAAACAAAAGTAAATACCCAGATTTTACCTAGGAGAGTCTACAAGTTTAGACCCAAATTTTCAACACTTTCTTTTCCTGCATTAGATCCTCCCTGTTTTGACAAAATTAACCACCAAGAAAGTATAAGAAACAAAGTAATTTAAAAAATTGGTTTTACTTGTTGAGAAAAAAAAAAAAACCAACAATAAAGTTTTCATTTTCATGACCCATTAATTTGAAAATCCTCAGATTCATATACAACACAAATCTGCTAACAATTTGTGAATTAATTTTGCACCTGGATCCGTTACCCATCAGAATTAGGGTTTTGGATTAGGGAAATAATTGGGATTAGGGGGGTTAATCCGCTGAGGGGGGTTAATTCAAATTAGGGTTTCAGATTACTGAGTCGGGTTCAAATTAAGGGGTTTTCGAACCATGAACCCTAGTTTTTCAAGAATTAGGGTTTCCAATTAGGGGATATGTAGATGAACTAACCAGCTATGTATGTGTGTGTGTGTGTGAGAGAGAGAGAGAGAGAGAGAGGGAGGGAGAGAGAGATTGACCTGCGTGGAGTTTTTTTAAGCGTTTAAAGCTAGTACTGGTTGTCTGTTTCAGAGGGCTTTTGGCAGCGGCGGCAGTTGCCGGAGCTAGAGAGGGAGGCCGGAGATCTGGATTGCCGGTGGTGGTGCGTGTGGGTGGTGGCTGTAACGACCCTAATTTTCGTAAATAAAAATTTCGCTAATAATTTAATTAATTACTTTTAATTTTCAGTTTATCGGAATATTTTCCTATAATATATTATTTTCTTTAGTAAATCAATTTTAGCCATGGATATACGTATTTGAGACCGAGTAACGCATCCATTACACTACCGTAGCACCCGGGGACCGAGGTTAATGCCTGAGACCTGCCCAACCACTACCATTACTTCACTCAACAACCGTAGGACGTCATAGTGTGGTCTTGTCATACCTTGGAACTTGTTACCTTGACCAAGTTAGAAATAAAGTTAGAGTTAGAGAGAGAGAGAGAGAGAATGCCGAGAGAGAGAGAGAGAGGGTTCGGTAGAGAGAGAGAGTGTGTGTGTATGTGTACTCACAATGTCAACACTATGACATTTGCGGAGTTTGAGAATCTGTTTCTCGATAAGTATTTTCCTGCTCCGGTCAGACAGGCCAAGGTTCTGGAATTCCAGGAATTGCGCCAAGGGTCTATGACTGTGTCTCAGTACGCAGCAAAGTTCGAGGAGTTGTCCCGTTATGCTCCTGCCCTGATTCCCACTGAGGAAGCAAAGGCAAGGAAATTTGAATGGGGACTAGGCTCTACCCAAGCAGAATCAAGTTGGGGACTCCTGACTCTCCACTTATGCGTATGGTGAATCAGGCGCCGAGATTAGGCCTAGAGGAACAAGATTTCATGAAAGAAGAGACCATTAGGAGGGAAGTGGAGGACCGATTCGGACCAACGGGGAACCATACTACAAGGAAGAATTGTGGACCCTATCCAGCTAGGTCTAACCCTAACCAATTCCACGACCAGAACTGGAAGAGGAATGACAACCGCCAACCACCGTCAAGTATGGGACGTGAGAGTCAGTTAGTCTTGTGCTACAACTGGCTGATTTTATTATTATCGGCCGCAATCGCCCACACCCCGGAAGGACGGACAAGTGAGCTTTAGAACCAGCGGCCCAGCTAGCACGCATCCTGAAACAAATTTTATGCAACGGCCGAGGCTGAAGACCTCTAAATGGAGTGGAGCGGGGAAGCAGTCAGATAAGGCACAGCCAAGTACGGGAGGCCGTGTTTTTGCACTACAAGCTGAGGATCATGAAAAGGACCCGACTGTGATCCAAGGTATGCTACTGTTATTCATAACTTGCGCATGCTTTGTTTGACTCGAGCGCCGTGATTCGCTTATTTCCTCGACACGTATCTACGATGGAGTTAGATAAATAACCCCCAAGAGCTGCAAGATGACAAAGAGCCTCACCACTAGGGGATAAGATATCAGTCCGACTCATCTGTAGAGAGTGTGAGTTAGAAGTCTCCAGTGTCCGATTGACCTGTGATTTACGTGTGATGGAGATGGAGGATTTTGACGTGATCTTAGGCATGGATTGGTTAACTAGGCATCGAGCAGTCATAGATTGTCGTCGAAAACTAGTAACGGCTTTTACCCCTGAGGGAATCCGTTTCCGATTTAAGGGGGATAGACAGACCGTGACTTCCACGATTAGACGCTCGAAAGGACAGAACCAACTGTGTGGATGGCTTGCTAGTCTCCAGTTGGAAGAATCTGGCCAAGGAAAGCCGGAATTACCACACATTGTCTGTGAGTATGCAGACGTATTTCCGGAAGAACTTCCTGGATTACCACCTAAGAGAGAGATAGATTTCACCATTGAGTTGCTACACGAACCGCGACCGATCTCGAGCAGCCCCATACCGTATGGCCCCAGCTGAATTGAAGGAGTTAAAAATTCAGTTGCAAGAACTGTTGGAGAAAGGATTTCTCCGACCTAGTACTTCACCGTGGGGGGCGCCAGCATTATTTGTGAAGAAGAAAGAGGGAACTCTTCGTTTATGTATTGATTATAGGCAGTTGAACCAAGTAACGATTAAAAACCGTTACCCTTTGCCTAGGATCGATGATCTGTTTGATCAGTTGAGAGGAGCTACCTGTTTCTCGAAAATTGATCTAAGATCAGGATACCATCAGTTGAGAATTAGAGATGAGGATATCTCTAAGACCGCTTCGTAACCGCATACGGACACTATGAGTATGTGGTAATGCCGCTTTAGTCCGACAAACGCCCCAAAAGATATTCATGTGTCTCATGAACAAAATATTCCAACCCTACCTAGATAGATTTGTGGTAGTGTTCATTGATGACATACTTGATATATTCAAATTAATAGAGAAGAGCATGAAGGACATCTCCGCATAGCATTACAAGTGCTTAGAGACAACCAGCTCTATGCCAAAGCCAGCAAGTGCGACTTTTGGCTAGAAACGGTCAAGTTTTTAGGACACGTTGTGTCTAAGGAAGGAATAACGGTGGATGACAGCAAAGTAGAGGCTGTACTGAATTGGAAGCAACCAACCTCGGTGTTTGAAATCCGTAGTTTCCTAGGATTAGCAGGATATTATCGGAGGTTTATACCAGATTTCTCTATTTTAGCCAGACCAATGACCCGATTGACCCAAAAAGGTATTAAGTTCGAGTGGTCTGACAAATGTGAGAAGGTATTCCAAGAGTTGAAGGAGAGATCACCAATGGCACCAAATCCTAATCATTTCCGAGAGAGATATTGGTTATCAGGTGTACTGTTATGCTTCTAAGGAAGGATTGGGTTGCGTTTTGATGCAAAACGGGAAGGTTGTAGCGTATGGATCGAGACAGTTGAGACCACATGAGAAAAACTACCCTACCCATGACCTAGAATTAGTAGTTGTGGTCTTTGCCCTTAAATCATGGAGGTATTATCTCTACGGTGAGCAGTATGAGGTGTTCACAGACCACAAGAGCCTCAGGTATCTATTCACTCAGAAGGAATTGAACATGAGACAGAGGAGATGGATGGAGTACCTAGATGACTACAAGTTTACTTTGTCATACCATCCAGGCAAGGCAAATGTCGTTGCCGATGCTCTGAGTCGGAAAGATAGAGCACAAAAAGCCAAGGTAGCTATGAAGGAGTGGGAGATGGTAGATACGCTCAATGAGTTTAACCTCAGACCCTCGTCGGAAGGTGAGCAAGCGCGCCTGTGTGCCTTGATTGTGGAACCAGCCTTACATCGAGAGATCCTTCTAGCCCAGACGTTCGAGCAAGATTGTGAGTTTATCCGATCTCAGCTCTGAATGGGGAAGGAATTGACAGGATGGTCGATACACGCTATGGATAACAGCTTGAGATTCCGAGGATCGATATTCGTACCAAATATCGGTACACTCCGAGAAGCAATACTTCGGGAATTTCATCACTCGAATTTCGCTGTTCATCCAGGTAGCACTAAGATTTATCACGATTTACGAAGAACTTATTGGTGGGAAGGAATGAAGAAGGACGTAGCTCAGTTTGTGTCGACATGCCTCGTTTGTCAGCAAGTTAAGGCCGAACACCAGAAACCCGGAGGAGAATTACAACCGTTACCGATTCCCAAATGGAAATGGGAGCATATTTCGATGGATTTTGTGACGGGATTGCCTAAATCGCTGAAGTCCAACACAGCCGTGTGGGTGATAGTGGATCGACTCACGAAGTCAGCTCATTTTCTCCTTGTGAAAATGACTGAGAGCATGGAAACATTGGGAATGCTTTATATCCAAGAAATAGTTCGACTTCATGGTGTGCCTGTATCCATTGTATCTGATCGAGACCCTCGATTTGTCTCTCAGTTTTGGAGTGGATTACAGAGAGCACTAGGAATGAATTTGTGGCTCAGTACAGCTTTTCACCCACAGACAGATGGACAAACAGAGAGGACAATTCGGATCTTAGAAGATATGTTAAGAGCCTGTGCCTTAGATTTTTCCGGGAATTGGGAGCGACACCTGCCGTTAGTTGAGTTTGCGTATAATAATAGCTATCAGGCTAGTATAGAGATGGCACCTTATGAAGCGTTATATGGTCGCCCTTGTAGATCACCTGTTTACTGGATTGACGCCGGAGAATCGGGATTATTAGGACCCGAGATGGTTAGAGAGACGACTGAGAAGGTCAAAACCATCCGACAAAGGTTACTTACTGCACAGAGCCGCCAGAAAAGTTACGCTGATCGAAGGAATCGACCCTTATCATTTTCAGAAGGAGATCACGTTTTCCTTAAGATTTGACCCCGGAGAGGAGTGATCAGATTCGGAAAGAAAGGGAAGCTTTCACCACGTTATATAGGACCCTTTCAGATTTTGGAGAAAATTGGGGAAGTGGCTTATAAGTTGGCCTTGCCACCACAGTTGGATCGAGTGCACGATGTATTTCATGTCTCGATGCTACGGAAATACTTAGCGTTGCCTACGCACGTACTCAATTGGGAAGATCTCAGCATTAATGAAGATGCTACATTTGAGGGAAGAACCAAAGGAAATTCAGGACATGATAGAAGAAGATCCGTAACAAGACGATCCGTCTGGTCCGAGTTTTGTGGAAACACCGAGGAATGGAAGAAACTACTTGGGAAAGGGAAGAAGCTATGAAAATCAATTTCCCGCAATTGTTTCCATCTATAGTGTGATCGAATTTCGAGGACGAAATTTGTTAAGGGGGATAGGTTGTAACGACCCTAATTTTCGTAAATAAAAATTTCGCTAATAATTTAATTAATTACTTTTAATTTTCGGTTTATCGGAATATTTTCCTATAATATATTATTTTCTTTAGTAAATCAATTTTAGCCATGGATATACGTATTTGAGACCGAGTAACGCATCCATTACACTATCAGAAAGCACCCTGGGACCGAGGTTAATGCTCGAGACCTTGACCACTACCATTACTTCACTCAACAACCGTAGGACGTCATAGTGTGGTCTTGTCGTACCTTGGAACTTGTTACCTTGACCAAGTTAGAAATAAAGTTAGAGTTGGAGAGAGAGAGAGAGAGAGAGTCACGAGAGAGAGAGAGAGAGAGAATGCCGAGAGAGAGAGAGAGAGGGTTCGGTAGAGAGAGAGAGTGTGTGTGTATGTGTGCTTGTGTGCATGCATCTTAGTACACATGCACATGCATGAGTTATTGCCTTGTACAATTGTGCAAGCAATGGCTTGATGAGGTGGCCAACTAAACTTAAGGTTTTGTACCCAACATTAGTTAGATTAAGCCTTGCTATTTTTAGAGTACCCTACACATACCCACACAATACATGTATTTATGCACAATATACCCATCCTAGCCTATGTTTTGTAGGCCTTGGCTTCCAAGTAAGCTAGGGACAAGCTTCCCTAAATTAAGGAGGGAATAATCCACCTAGCTATAGCTAGTTATAGCCACCCTCTTAGCCATTTAATGGTTTCACACACCATTGGTTCATATTAGCTCCTAAAACACCCCGTAATCCAAGGTGACCATGCAAAAACCTACACAACGAGAGGTATATTTTCTCCCACCATTGTTTCTACACTAGCTACATTGTATCTACCCTAATTGGTTCATTCTAGCCAAGAATCTAGACCTAGATACCTAGATACCTACCTAGATTTCTACCTAGACCTAGACTTGCCACCTTTGTACTTCCATTTTGCCAACACAACACCACAATTACTCCCATGCATGCACCACACAAAATTTTCGGTAGAGAGAGAGAGAGAGAGGGCCGAAAGTTTTGAGGGGGGGGAGGAGAGGTCACTCATTTTGCTATAACTAGCAACCCCTTTGTTCATTTGGACTCCTCATACCCCACACTTGTCTATTTATCTCTCTACTTTCCCAACAAACCAACTATTCCTACCACCTTTTAGCCACCATATTTTAGCTCTAATTAGCTACTTACTAAGTAGATTAGTAAGTTAGCTAGGTAGATTAAGGGTTTTCTTCTCCAAAGGATTGCTAATCGGCTTCCGGTTTACACCCGGAAACTAAGGTAGTTTACTAAACTACTCTTCTAATTAGCTATTTCTAGTTTAAAATTGTTGTTCTAATTAAGTTTCTAGGCATGATTATAGAGTTTGATTAAGTTAATTTATGCATGTGTTAAGTGACTAAGTATGTTTCTTAGTAATTTAGAAAGAGTATTTTTGTTTAGAAAGTTTAACAAGCATGTTATGAGGTTCTAATTAGAATAGTTCTTTATGAAATTAGAAGTTGATTCGTGAAATTAGAAGTGGATTAGTGAGATTAGAAGTAATTAGAAGGTGATTAGTAGTGATTAGAAGTTAATTAGTAGATGTGTCTCACTAGACAAGACTCTAGTATGATTATGTTATTATTTCTAGAAAGAAATAATTAATCTTGATTGTTTTGCTAATTGGTTGTTATTGAGATATTATTTCTTAAATAAATGGGTAATTTCTTTTATAAGAGATTTATTAGAAAGAAAAGTCTATTGGTTATTTTTGGCAAGAAAATATGGAGTTGATTTTATAAAAAGAGAATAATTCATATAGATTTCTAGAAAGATTTCTATAAAGTATGTAATAAGTTTATTTGGTAATTTCTCTAGAAGAAAAAGTGTGATTTTTACTAGATATGAAAAAGATATTTTTATTTGAGACCATTTGAGAGAAAGTTTCTAGAAAAAAATAGAAAGAATATTTTTGGGAGAGTTTTAAATATTTTGGAAAGTCTACAAGTAGTTATGGTGAATTTTTGGCAAAGGATTTCTAGAAAAAAAAAAAAAAAAAGTTTGATTTATTTTATTTCTTGGAGGAGAAATAAAATAGTTTGGAGATTTTTTTTATGAGGATTAAATTGAAAGAAATGGAAATATTATTTTTTGAGAATTTAAAAGTGTATGATTTTATGTGGAGAAATTGCTAGAAGGAATATTATTTTGAGGGAAATTGGTGTATTAAAATGTATGATTTTATGTGGGAAAAGTCTCTAGAGGAAACAAACTACTTAGAGAGCTGGTGTATTTCTATGCATGATTTTATGTGAGAAATGTGATTTTGAAAGAATTTGAATTTAGAGGAAACTATGAAATATTGCATGAGCATGATTTGAGCATGTGACACCGAGCACGTACGCGATACGTTATGTCACCGGACGCGAAATCTAATATTTATTGATGAGGAAATAGAGATGAGAATGAAAATGAGTTTGAAATGCGAAATGAAATTTTCGAGAAATGAAATGGAGATTTTCTTTCGAAGAATGAAATGAGATTTTGGAGAAATGGAATGAGATGAAATGTGATGAGATGATTTGTTGCCACCTCAAATTTGCGGAGAGAATTTGGAGGAATGGTATTGATTGCGGTAGTGCAGCGAGAGCGCCACTTCCAGTTCGCGGAGAGAACTAGGATGATGGGCTAAGCGTGCACAACACACGGTGAACGGACCTTGCAAACAAAGCCGTTAAGTTCGGGTGATGCAAGACGGCCGGATCGCGGTCGTGTGAGTCAGCGGGAGAACGGACCGCAAACAAGCGGTACCGTTAAGTTCGGTGATGCACGATAACCGGGACCTCGAGCGGAAAGGTTGGTACCGTTAGCTGAGAGGAGGCGTAAACGGACCAATAACTTTCAGAGCGGTGGGAGATAATGAAATTTGAAGAAGAATGCCGGAAAGGGCACCGTATTGAGAAAACTGAATTTTTGGGAAAAACGGTTGATAAATGAAATGTGTTTTTGAGAAACGAAATGAGAATTTTTTGAGAAAGTGACGCGTAGCACAGTTTTGAGATACTGAAACGAGATACCATCTTCCTGCGCATATTTACTCTGATCCGCATGGACACGCATGATGCATGATATGATTTACCGTTCATAAGTGATATATGTTGTTCATGAATTTATTGTTCTAGAATTGCTACTTAGAAGCTTAGCGTAGTAAACTATTGAGTCTGGCTCATGGTGTTGCCTTCGTGTAACCCTGGCATAATACCATGATGTTGCCCGTGCGACTCGGACGTATTATGCTAGACTATCTAGATGGACAGGAACCGTACTATGGAGTCCAGACCCAAGGAACGGGAGGTTCTGCCGGAATGGGGAACGACCCGGCGCAGAGATAGACGAGGCCCTAGAACCACCCCGGTTGCTATTTATTTAGTATTTGAGAACTGTATTGTTTGTATTAAAGTTTGGGTTTAAACTTTATTTCGGTTTGTAATAATAATTAACGTGCCCAAATCTTGGGGGTGTTACAGTGGCACCCTCTCTCTCTCTCTCTCTCTCTCTCTCTCTCTCTCTCTCTCTCTCTCTGTTTAGTCGAATGAAATGAAATGCGGCGGGGGAGGGAGACGATCTAGGTATTTCAAAAAATTAAGTTTTTTTTTTACTGGGTTAAATGAGTGGGACCCCAAGGTCCCATGTCAGTTGTTGGAGCTCGTTTGGAAACAATTGTTGTAAACGTATCATTTTTGGCTAGCAGCGTATCATAGAGTAGAAAGCCTTGCACAACTTTCTTTGGTAATTATGTACATCCTTTGTTTGTGTATATGCAGAGCTAACAATTGATCCAAAAAAAAAAAAAATCGTTGCACTTGCATTTTTCTTTACAAAATGTCTTACGTAGTACTCCTAATAACCCCTTTTCTTTTTCTTTTTTTACATGTATCCCCTCCGTCCCCAATTTTTGGTCTCTCGTTCTATTTTAACCAAATAAAAAATTAAGAATAGTTATAACTTTAAATCGGTAATGAATTTGTATTCATTATGAATCTTGTACGATAGATATCAATTAGTTCTATAAGTCAATTTTTTCAAAATCACATAAAACAATGTAAATTATGAGATATAATCAATTAAAAAGTTGTAGAAACTCCCAAAAAAGACTAATAAATTGGGACAGAGAGATTACAGTACAAGCAAATTTTTCATGAGATAGATTAATGATACCACTGACTAAAATTCCTTGAGTCACCACTATTCAAGATGGGTGCATGCAAGCATAGACATCCAATTGTAAAAAAAAAAAAATTGGGTAAATTCAAAAAACATAAAAAAAAAAAATTCAATGGTTATAATACTCAGTATCCTCAAAATATAAAACATCATTCTAAGTGCAACTAAGGAATCAACACATGGTGCCCCAAACCCTTTTAACACATACATGATTTTGTGTGGAGCCCAAGACCAAGTATGTAGACCAACACAATTACACACAATTGTGTAATGAAAAAGTAACTCAAGACATCAAGTAACAGTGCCCCAATACACTGGATAATCTCCCCTGAATAACTCCGTTCCTTCCACAATTCTAGTCTTCGAAGAGTTTTCATTTCCTAACTGAATGCCATTTTCTTTTCTGTAAAAGAGATAGAACATCATTTAAAGTGGAATGTTGTTGCAAACTACAGAAAATAAAGACAACAAAATTATAACAATATACAAACAAGAAAGTGAATTGCATTTGATTATGCATTTCAAAATAGGAAAACGCAAATTCACCATTAGGGCGGAGGATTATGTGTAAAAGATTATTGATATTCAAGAAAAATATATTAATATCTGTAAAAATATATTTTTATCTATGAAATGAGTATTGAAATCTGAATGCATTTGCCTTTATGTTTATATTACGCTCCACCTAGTGGACGGAGGCTATCAATATCCTTCAAAATAAATCCAAAGAATATTTGTCACCAAAAGTTTTATTTACCTCAATCTTTCAAAGTGTTCACCCCATTTATGATCAATATCTTTCCAGAATCTATAAAGATTTTGACTTTAGATATTCAGCGTAGAACTATATTTTGACGCATCCAAAATTGATGAGATGATGACTAAAAAATGTGTAGGGAGTAAAATGCAATGCAATGTATACAATAACCATTTAAAATATTTTTTTAGTAGTGGCAAAACTTTGGGAAATGCCATCTTCGCCAAACCACTTGGTTTATTTATCCAGTGGCGGCTCCAGAAATTTTGAATAGGGTATTTAAAAATTACATTAACTCTACTACCTCTATTAACTAGTCATATATAGTCAAATTTTTATATCTTAGTGTGAATATACAGACCAAATAATACAAAAATACGTAAAATGTCACAATTCCATATTTTCTCAGTGAATTCTATAGTTTAAGCCAAACAAAATTAAACCAACATATAAAAACATTAGTTTTTATTTTAGAAAATTGTTTGGCGAATAGGTTCGCACAGAATTTTTTTTTTTCCCGTATGCTATTATGTTGGGAAATATATACTTGATTGTTATTTAAAGAAAAATCAAGTAACAATCAAGTATATATTTCCCAACATAATAGCATACGGGAAAAAAAAAACAAAAAACAAAAAAGTATCTATTGGTATCGATATCACGCTCTGATATTTCCCAACATAATAGCATACGGGAAAAAAAAAGAAACAAAAAAGTATCTATAGATTGTAGTCATGAACTTGTTGGCAGAATCATGTCGTCCACATATACCTCCACTTCTTTGTGCATCATGTCATGTAACAGAGTGGTTGCAACCCTTTGATAAGTTGACTTGGTGTTGTTCTACCCAAACGGCATTACCCAATAACAGAAGGCCCCATATTCGATGGTGAAAGTCGTCTTATCTCAATCCTCTAGCGCCATTAAGATCTGATTGTACCCCAAAAATCCATTCATGAAAGATAATAGCACATGCCCTGTAGTGTTATCTATGAGCGCATCGATGTGCGGCAGGGGGGAAGTCATCCATCAGACTCGCCTTGTTTAAATCCATAAAGTCAAAGTAGACCCTAATTTTACAATCCTTTTTAGGGACCAGCATGATGTTAGCGACCTAATGCGAGTATTTGGTGACCATTAGAAATCCGACGTTGAACTATTTAGTGACTTCGTCTTTAATCTTTTCTACCCAATTGGGCCTTATCTTTCTCAATTTTTTGTTTGACCGGCTTTAGGTTAGGGTACTGGGGAATCCGATGCTGCACAATGTCGGGATCAATTCTAGGCATATCTGCATGAGACCAAGCAAAAACATCTTCAAATTCTTTGAGCAAATCGATGTGTGACTTGCATTGCTCCGCAGATAGCCCAGAGTGGATCTGAACCATGCGAGGGTCCCCTTCGTCTCTCAAGTTTGTTAGAACTACTTTTTCTTTTATTGGTTGAGCATGCCTTTCATCTTTCCTTTCGATTAGGGGCCTAAGTTCTTTGGGTATTTCTCCCTCAAACTTGGTCTCTTCATCATCAGGGTCGACACAATTTATTTTGGGAATAGGGAAGTAATCAAAATTACAATCCATTTCATTCATAAGCCCCTTGGGGGTGCGGTACATAACGGTGGACTCAAACTCGAAGGAAAAGTGATCACATGGAGGGCCATGAGGCACAATCTCCGACTCATAGTTGAATGCAGACTCGGACTCAGACATAGTGGAAGTGCCAATGAATTTTACAATAGGTGTAAAAGTATAATTCTTGTGTTCTCCGAAAACATCCATAATCAGTTGACTTGGTTCTTCGAGGGCCTCCTGCCCAAGCATCATCACTTCAACTATTTCCTTACCCATACCCGTTGGACCGACCTCATCGAACATTGACAATAAAATCCCACTACACAGACTCAAATCTTTCTGTTCTTCTTAGGGACAAGAACGATGTTTGCAACCCATTACAGGTATTCTGCTACCATCAAGTACCCAGCGTCTATCTGCCTCTGAATTTCCTTCTTAATTTCCATTACCCAGTCAGGCCTCATTTTCTTTAGCTTCAGTTTGATAGGCTTCGCATCCAAATAAAGCGGGATTCGATGTTCCACAATCTCGGGGTCAATGCCAAGCATATCTGTGTGTGACCATGCAAAAACATCCCTCAAGTTCTTTCAGGAGATCCAAGTGGGCTTTGAACCCTTCTGGAGATAGTCCGGAACCAATTTGAACCATGCACGAATTGATTTCATCTCTCAAATTTATAGAAATAATTTCTTCTTTTATAGCCTGAGCATGCATTTTGTCTTCCCTTTTGATTAGAGATCAAAGTTCTTCTGGAATTTCTTCCTCGAACTCAATCCCTTCATCGTCGGGGTCAACATAATTTATTTCAAATACAGCAAGATAAGTAAATTCTACTTTATTGATAGCAAATGCGGGGGGGCCCAGGGGTGTGATACATGAAGGTGGACTTGAATTCAAAAGAAAAGTGATGACGCGAGGGAATGACAGATACATGTTTAGGGTCAGACTCAAACTGAATAGACTTCTTCTTGGCACCAGCTTGCGTCTTCTTTACCTTTCTTGGTTCACCGTCAGTTGACTCATAACCTAGACCAAAGCAGTGGTTAATTATCAAAAACTCAGGGAACTTAGCCATCCCCTGATTGTTTAGACCTAACCCCAAGCCGGGCTGGTATTCCATCTTTCTCATTATTTCTTGGGCAGTTGAGCTTACTGAGAAGTCCTCATCCATTTTGACAATAAGGACTAATCCTGAAGTGTCGGAAGAGAAACCACCGAGAGTGACATCTTCTTCTCCATGAGCGATCTCGAGTAATGGTGCATTATCAAGGACAGGGGGACGGATACCTGAATCTCCATGAATGGTTAAAGTTCCTGAAGCCAGACCGAGTTGGACTTTTTGGTGTAAAGAAGAAGGGACCGCCATGATATTTGATCGATGGAGCCAAGGTCTGCCCAGTAGCAGGTTAAAGGATGACAGAATGTCAAGTACATGGAACTCGATATCTGTTTTGAAGTCTTCAATCATTACTTCAACATGGATTATCCCCACTACATCCCTACGCGTGTTGTCATATGCACGAATCCGAGGTTAGAAGGCTAGAAGTCTTTGTTCTTGAAACCCAAGCAGTAGGTTGTTCGCAGAGGGCACACATTTAAAGCGAATTTGTTGTCAAGGAAAATGACTGGGAAACATTTTCCCATGCACTTGAGAGTGATGTGCAAAGGTTTGTTATGACCGGCTCCTTCTAGGGGCAAATCTTTTTCAGTAAAGACAACAACATGTTTTGCGCGAGCTGGAGTGAGAAGTGCCACCATGGTTTATAGGGGAGTATCAAGTGATACTTCCATATTGGATAGAGTTTTAATCAGCTTTTGATGATGTTCTCGAGAGGAAGAAAGCAAGCCCTAGATGGAGACTGACACTGGAGTTCTTTCAAGGTACTTCTAAACCAAGTCTTCCGTTGTTGTTCAGTTCCTTTGAGGTAGTCAAGTAGCAACTTCTGGCTAGATCAAAGATGAATTTTCCTAAACAGGATCATCCCAGATGAATTCTTCTTTGAAGGTTAGCCAACTGGTAGATTCAGTTGCTTCTCATTACCCGATTGATTATGTCCTCCCAGAGTTGCTGGTTTCCACCCCAGAAGTCTAAAAATCCTTCACCTACTTTGCGCTTGCCAGCTTTCATGGCTTCCCTCTTCTATTTTTCACTTTGATCTTCAGGCCATAAGTCTATCAAAATGTCCGGAGTTTCCTGACTGCTGATATCAACTATTTCCAATTTTGTCTTCAGATCTGCCACCTCTAAATCTTGCCAAAAAGATTGGTCTAGGATGGATTTATTGACTGTCCACACTTCGTCACTAACGACTCGAATGTCGATAACCTCATCTTTGTTCCATGGGGTTGCCTGGGGATTGGTGACCAAACCCATATGTTGGAAGCGTGCGGGAATGGCGCGGATGGCCATGGGAGGGATTCTTCGATAATGTATGCCTGAGGGAACCAATCGTGATCATTGAAGACAATCTCGAGGTTTGCTGATTCCCTTCTTCAGGAAGTTGAGATTGTAAATGTCTTCCTGAAAAGTTGTGCTAAAGCTCTTCATAATTTTTAGATTCCCTAAACAAGGTTGACAGTGAAACTGCATCCAGTGGGTCAGCATAGATAGCCATCTCTTCAACTTGACTGATATTGATATCTTCTGGTATGCAAACAACTGGCTTGTTGTGACATTCCAGGATGATGTACTGGCTCGGGTCCCAAGAGATTAGCAAAGAACTGGACAATGCTCTTTCGGAATCTTCCTATTCCTGATCATTAATGGCCCATTCTCCTTCTTCAACGAGATCACCCCATTTGAGTTTGGGCTTCCGTTTAAAAGTTCTGATGGCATAGATTTCTTGGTCATCTGGCACTGAGACGAAGGATTTTGGTTCAGTGACTGGCACGATGTATAGGCTTGGATTGAATTGAGTAGGGCTTTGGCCTTTTGAAGTGGAGCTGAAGGATATTTGGTTGATCTGGATGTTTTGTTTGTGGTTTGGCAAGGGATTTGAAATGGTATTGAGCTTTTGCTTAGGAATTGGGATGGTTCCATCATTAACAAAATCTTGGACTATATGTTTAAGGCGGATACAATTGTTGGTATGATGGTTAGGCATTTGGTGGTAGGCACAGTAGACATTTGGGTCGTGATTTGCAGGAAGCTCTTTGGGCGGATTAAAAGGCTTGATGGCATTTTTCTCCAGGAGCTTTTTGTAAACAGTGGTAAGAGGGAAAAAGAATTGGTAAAATTCTTTTCTTGGCTGGGAGGTGTTTTGGATAGGTGGTGACTGGGTGGCTATCTGGTTAACTAGTTCGGTTTTGAATGGTTTGGGATTGGAGGAACTTGCTTGAGCTGGACTTTAAGTGTTTGGTCCGAAAGGGTGTTGTTGTTACTAGAGTAGATTTGCTTAGGCCAAGAAACAGATTCTCCTTTGTCAAATATGTCAGTGCGGATTTCGTCTTCAACAGCAAGGCCAACTTCATAAAAGGTTTTAAAGTCGGCGGACGTCTGAAAGACCACCAGGTGTTTAGCAAAGTCTGGTTCCAAGTTCCGAGTGATAATCCTTATATGTTCTTTCTTTGAGGGCCTATCCATCATCTGTGAAGCCTTTCCTCTCCAATATTTAACAAAGTCGGTGAAAGATTCGTTCTTTCCCATCTTAGTAGATTCTAACTCACGAATGGTCATTTCCAAAGGCTGCCCCAATTTCTTTCCAGGTCTTCTTCTTTGAATTGTCTAAGTTCAGAAACCAACGGAGTGCAGATCCCATTAGGGTTTGTTGAAACATCTAAGCCATGGCGTTCTTCTCCACATTATACATGGATAAGGTACCCACATACATTTGCAGGTGTGCCTTTGGATCACCACTCCCATCAAATTTGTCCCAGTCAATTGGCTTGAACTTGTCAAGCAGCTTGGCATCAAGGAATAGGCATAGTTTCTCCATGTCAATGCCTATAGCGGCGACCTTTTCTTGCTTCTGAACTAATTCCTCAAGTGCCTCTTTCCTTTGCTTTATAAATCTACAAGTAACTATCACAATTCATAAGATCCATATTCGAAACATTAAATATAAATTTAGCAAATTTTTTTGAAATAATACCTTTCTCAAAGTTTCAAATTATAGTAAACATAGACTGAATCATTGAGTCTTTTGTGCCTATGTCGCCTTTTAGAATGGATGAACGCAAACGTGCTCCAGTTTCTCTCACATCCAGTTGCACTACAACAATGACTAAGTACTTGAACAGAAAACTTTTGTAGATCGAGGCAATCATTACCGAATTGCTCCCACCATGCAACTAAAAAAAATAAAAAAAACTTGCCCATTAACTAAACAAATTTAGCAACTTACTTGATATAAGATTAACTACACAATTGAAATAGCCATCTTATAGATTTGAAAGATATATAAGGTTATCTGGATTTAGTTTCTCTCATTGATGAATAGCAAGGGTCATACCAAAGTCACTTGTTGACTGCTTGTATGCCTCCATTTGTAGACTTATAAAATCTTGTGTATGATTTATTCGGCACCAATACTATAACCAAGACTATAAGAGCTTGAATCATTCCTCGAGCAACTTTCATTTTCTTTGTGAAAGAAGGCCTAAAATATGTCCCAGGATTGAGAAAACAACATGCTTATAAAGCTGCCTATCCCATCTAGCATCAAGTACTCTAGTGTATGGGGTATACAAAGATAGTCTATCGTTAAACCTCACTTTAATTGCCTCTTTCGCCTTATCTGTTGCTTCATACAAGTACCACATTTCAGGCTTTTCATCACCATCTGTTAGACGAAGAACCCTCACCAAAGGTTCACTAACTTTCACCACAAGTTAACAATTTGACCAAAACTCTATATCCTCTAATATAATTTTAACAACTTCTTTTCCCCCCTTTTATTTAGCATATCAAGACGACACAAGTCTCTACCATTTGTGATGTCTTTCCTCATTAAGTTCACAACCCATGCATGATTATAAATCTATTGAGTTATCTACAAAAGTAAAAATTACAATTGTTAAGATCCATAGTCAAAACATACTAAATTTAATTGAGCAACATTCATAAATTTTTAAATCTAAATGTATTGAAGTACCATTTTATTTTTTTTGGATGGTAGCATCTATGTGTAGAAAGTATTTAGGCTTTGCAAAATTCTCCAACATCATGTCCAAGCAATGAGTTGCAAAAGGAGACCAATAGGCATCCGTAATGTGCTTGCAACATCTTTCCCGCCGCTTTGTAGGTAGCGTCATTGTCCATAACAATTTGCACAATGTTCTTTGGCCCCATTTCATCAACAATCTCTTCAAAAATGTGAAACAATACATCTGCATTCCTAACAACCCATGACATATCCATTGACTTCAAGAACAAAGTCCATTTAGGACAATAAACAAGAAAATTTATCACCGACATTTGATTTTGGTTCATCCATCAATCCGACATAATTGAGCATCCATAGGTTTTCCAACATTCTTTCATTTCATCAAGATACTCTCTAGTTTCACGAACACATTTATTCAAAAGAGGGCATCTCCAGTCATGATATGAAGGACCCTTGGAACCCGGTCCAATGGCTACCATTGCATCAATCGCCAATTGATAATATGGAGATAAAGTTGCATTCAATGGAATGTTAGCATCATATCACCATCGAGCAACTGCCATTCTTGCTTCATCAACAATTTCTTTAAATGACAATGCTCTTCTTATAGAAGGTTGGGCACCCGATGTTGTTCTTGGAGCAAAAAATCAGTTATTTGCCTTCTTTTCTTTTTCGTTGCTTCATCGGACATTGTTTTCTCAATTAAACACTCCTCGACATAGTCTTCATCACGCTCATCTTAGGAGGGTCCATGTCCTACATCTTTGCTCACTCTTTCCCTTCTTTCTTTTTCTTGCTTATACTCGTCAAGCACTTGTTTCACTTGTCATTTAACATCCAATGGCACTTTTTTACAAGCTTCAACTTCCCCTTTAATCCTCGCAAGATGTTGTTTTAAACGTGTGATTCCACCACCTTTAAGTTGCTTCTCACAAAATATACAAATAGTGTTGTTCTTTCCAGGTACTATCTAGCATAAGCCCAAGTAGGGTCATTAGACTTTGTAGGAGCTGAGAACATTGATGGAGCATGGCTAGAACCATGATCACTCATATTGAACAACCTATTAATCAAACCATTTGAAAACATTAAGAATAATTTCTATTTAAACTAAACATTTAAAAAACTAAGAAGCAACAATAGGGAATGTTGATTCAACAATTTTCTTATTCTATATCCAATTAATTTTTAATAGCATGTTCCAAAGTTACTTAGAACAAAATAAATATTTAATTTGAATTATTCATGAAGGTCTAAAATTAACCCTACACACGATATCAATATACATTTGTTATCAAATTAACGTGATTGTTTTCTTTTTAAAAAGGCCATCATACTCCATAATCATATTCTAAAAGCTTTTGCTTAGGAGTTTTCAATATTTTGGGCCAAAACTCAAATCAATTCTTTATCGGCCTAAATAATTTCTACCAAAGGTACGAGAATCACTTAATTTTCTCCTATTATGAATTATCAACATCATGTGAAATGCGTATAATGACTAGAAGCACCCTATGGGTGTGCTATGAAAATCACAGAAACTAAAGCCATATGTGTCCATTTTCTAACTCGAAGCATTGGGAATCGCAAAAACTCAAGCCATATGGGTGGAGGGAGGCACTATATTTTGAAACAAGTGGATTTGCAAAAAAAAAAAGTGGAAATTATACACCTCACACCTCACAATAGTTTTGACATACTTATATGTAGGTAACTGATTTACTTGAGGAATTATTTCAAGAAAAAATAGGAGAACATTTTAAAGAAATAAATATCACCGCATAGAAGGCATATCAGGCTTTATTTTTGGGGACCACTAGGAAAAGATTTTTTGTATTGGTTTGTAGAGCACTTGATGGGAAAAAAATCATTGAATAGCCGTGGTTTCCATTAGCACATACAGTAGTTTTGATTTTCACATTTTCTCTCTCTCTACCTCTCTTTCTCTCTCTTTGGTGAAAGCGATGAAGAGGAGTGATGGGAGTTATTAGTCACGTCATCACATGGGTGTATAGCTATGATATAGATGACAAATAAATAAATAATGCTAAATAATTTGATAAGTGAATAATTATACCAGTCACACCACTATGGAACTGACAGTAATAATGTTTCAACTTGGAAAGAGTAATTGTTAATGGAATACAAAATCAAACATCTCATCTAGCGATCTAAAATTTTGAATGCAACTTCTAATTCAAGTTTTTGCCTGAGATTGAGAGATGAAAACAAGAGGGGAACATGTGTTGGACTATTGGAACGTGTGTTTGACTATCGGTTGACGACGTTCACGGGAGAGGATCAAACTAATAGCAGATCGATGGCCATCTGTAGAGGGGAACATATAAACACCCTATAGCCGCAATAGGGTTTCACAAAAGAGGGGAAACATGAAAAGAGGCTTATATATGAAGTTGATTTCAAAAAATTACAAATTTGTCATCTGCAATTTCTTGAGTGAAACAGTCGGTACCTTCGTACCTTTTGGAATGGCCGGAACTGACCGGTATTGACCGGAATTGAGGACATGATGGAATTATAGGCTGACGTCACCGGTTTTATGCAAATCCGATACCTACCAGCCGGTACGATACAAGATTGACAACCTTTTTATTTATACATGAAACTTGGTAGATAAAACCTAATCCTAGCCATTGATTTGTGGTAAGTGAGGACTAATCCTAGCCATTGGATTTTGGTAAATTGGAAGGTAAAAACATGTGGGAGAGGTAGATGTAAACATGTGGGAGAGGTAAATAATGTGTAGGAAGGGTAAATGAAAAGTGAGGTGATGTTACGTGTATTTTAGAAGTATATGCATACCTATAGATGACTATCTATATGTATAAGTGTGCATCAATAAATGTGAGTAAAATTACAATATAAATTGACATCATTTCAAATTTTTTTGGGATATTACATTTATTCCACGCCTCCCCATTTAAATTTCAACATTACTACGCCCACTTGTACACATGTGCAATTGGAAAAATTATTTGGTAGTCTTGGGGTACTACGCACTACCCTTATCAAATTGTGTGCTTATTGCGCACACAATAAGCACGCACAAAAAAAAACATACATTTCATTGCTCCTTTTATATTGTTCAATACATTTTCATTTACTTTATACATTATTCACACATTTTAGCAAACTTTTTCAGCCCATTGGGCTTATGTTAGCATTTTCCTTAAATGTATTTACCTTACGAAAATATATGTTAATAAAGGTGTTGGGACATCATGTAATCGTGTGCCTCAATACACTGAATAAAGGTGTTTTGCCATACCCCAATCTCCAACCCAAAAGTGCATCCCCGCCCACACCCCTAAGAGCAATTCCAATGGTGGGTACCATTTTTGGGTGCCAAACCCAAATTTGGCACCCCAACAGTGTTTTTTTTTTTTTTGGCCACACTACTCCAATGGTGTGGGTGCCAAATTTTGGCATCGTTGCTCAACTACCTTCCAATAATTAATTTTCAACTAACTTTAAAATTTCCTAGTAAGAATTTATACACTTTAACGATTATTTAATTATCTCCTAATTAAGATTTTAATTAACTAACTTTTCCTACCTTACTTTCTACTCATCTACCTTTCCCTACCTAACTTTATTGGTTTGCCTAATTTTTTAAAACTACCAATTCTCAACTTACTTTTCAATTTCAGGGTAATAATTATATACTTTAACGATTATTTAACCACCTCCTAATCACGATTTTGATTAACTAACTTTCCACAACAACTAACTTTCCCTACCTAACTTTCTACCAATCTACCTTTCCTAATTGGTTTACACAATAAACAACACACAAAACAATGAGAAAACTTTAAAAAACCTATTCTTAGAGGAGGTTTTGACTCTTCTGATGATGATGACGATCGTAGAAGAAAATTTTTTCACTGCAATGCCATCAGAGTACCACAACATAGAAACGGAACAATCAAGCCATCAAAGCAAACATGGTGGCTCTTTAAACGATCGCCGACACATCCCTCGAAATAGAGTTGGCGCAAAGGAGCAGCTAATGAGAGATTACTTCATTGAAGATCCACTCTTCCCTCACGAAAAATTTTGATGGTAGTTTCGCATGAATCACGACTTGTTTCTTTGCATTCTCAACACTGTCCAACAACACGATGAGTACTTCATTTAAAGTGTAGATGCAACGAGAAATCTCAGTTTAATCTGGACACCAGAAAATTACTATAGCATTTAAGATGCTTGAATATGGCATGCCTGCTGACTCCATTGATGAGTATGTGAAAATTGGTGAACACACAACAATTGAATCTTTAAAGAGATTCACTCGAGCGATCGTCAACATGTATGGAGAGGAGTATCTTCAATCCCCAAATAATGCAAAAGTTGCCAGAATTTTACAAGTGGGGAAGAGTCATCAATTTTCAAGTATGTTGGGAAGTTTAGATTATATGAATTGGAAATAGAAAAATTGTCCAACAGGATGGCATGGTCAATTTACTGGACATGTCAACAAACCTACAATCATTCTTGAGGCTGTTGTTTCTTATGACTTGTGGATATGGCATGATTTTTTCAGAATGCCTAGGTCCCTTAATGATATCAATATTCTCGATCTATCTTATCTCTTCTCCGCCCTTGCTACAGGGCGTGTCCCTCCTACCAACTATACTGCCAATAGACACCATTACAACATGGGAAACTATCTTGTTGATGGTATATATCCTAAATGGGCAACTAAATTGTTCATACAATCTCTAAACTTGATAATCCAAAGGAACAATTATTTGCAAGGTTGCACAAGGCACGCCAAAAGGGCATAGAAAGGGCATTTAGTGTACTTCAAAATCTAGCATTGTGCTAGGACTAGCTCAATTTTGGTGTCAGGAATATCTTACTTACATCATGAAGACATGCATTATCCTACACAATATGATTATTGAAGATGAACGTGATGATCCATAGACCCCTGTGCTAATTCAAGTGTTAAGAAAGTGTACACCAGTATTTGCTAGTTTCTGGCTCGTCGCCAAACGATCCAATCTTCTGCAACCCATTGTCACAACCGCAATTTTTAATAACCAAAATATAGACGATCCACGTAGGATAAGTCAAAGTCATTCACATCTTCATTAAAAAATCAAAACCAATTATACAATCCCAAAGTCACAGTTTAAATGAGATTCTAGCTAAGGGTACCCGTACCCAGATACATGAATATCGAAAGTTTTAAAGTTATTACGTAAGTTGAAATAGTCAAAAGATTGAGGAATTTAAAGTTACAAAATCATCTTCCAAAAATATACTAGCATGAAAATAAGAAAATAACTTCATAATCAAATAATCTTTATGTCATGCTTTCACACTTCAAGCATCCATCTCATGTGCCTTGCCGAATACCTGAAAATGATAGGTTGAACTAACTAGCCCAGTAGAAAAACCATTCTACTACTAACTCTAGGTGTAGAATGATGATAAGAACACTGGAATATGAAATTACATGAGTGAAATGAGAAATGTATGATTTAGGAAACTAAAACAAGTGTTGAATGACCTCAAGGTTCCCAAGTTTCCAAGAATATCCCAAAGTGTCCAAAAGTATCCCAACGTGTCCAAAAGTGTGTCTAAGAATTATTCAACTTTCACCAAGACTCTATGATAGTCATAAAACACTTCATTTCCAACATTTCATAGAAAAATATCCATTTGTTTTAATAGGGAAGTAATCCCTCTACAGGATTTCGTGGGCTCCGTGCACCCCTATCGGATTTCGTAGGCTCCTTTCACCCCTGCTAGATTTCGTCGGCTCCTTTCACCCCAACTAGATTTCGTGGGCTCCGTACACCCATGGCTAGGAACGCACTAAAGGGTGGCCCTATAATTTATATCATCATACTAAAAACATTTATTTATATCACATTTCAGTCAAAACGTCACCCTTTTCGGTAAAAGTTGTCAACCGACTCAAATGATGCGTGACCAACCCATAAAATGAAGTGTTTAATAAAATCACATGTCAAAATAATGGTGTGGAGGTTCCAAAGTAAATGCGAGAGTTTTCAAGGTGTCGTAGGTCGAATATAAGAAGATATGCGCAACCGGGGACCAAATGAACATCAAAGGGTGGCCGAAAACCACCTAAATAACAAGGGCAGCAGCTGGAAAATGTGGGACAATAACAGATGAACAATAAACAGTGCAGATTTTCACCTCTAAGGTGTGAAATTTCAACCCAAGTGCATATATGAAGTTTTGAGCTAAAAATTGAGGTTCTAATCAACAAATAAGTATGGAGGGAGAGTAAATTAACATCCAATTGAGGGATTCAACAAACTCAAACATAGATCAAAGCTCAAACTTGAACAAAACACATTTTCATGGTGAAAAAACATGATTTACAAGAAATTGGTGAGCAAGACAAGAGTATGTGTAACAAATCAACAATATACATCTAGAGAGAGTAGAAATTTGTCCCCTACCTCAAGGTTTTGCTTGAAAATTGTGAAAAGATGAAACCCTAGGTGGAGAAATCTTCAAATCCCGAAATCCAAGGGAGATTTACGAATCCACTATGTAGATCTTAAAGTTTTGAGGTGGATTGAGATTAAGATCACAAGGTTTGAGGTAGAGGTGAAGAGAGAAGGTGATTTTAAGGTTAGAAATCGGGTTTTGAATGAAAAAGAACCTAAGGACCCCTTTATATAATGTGTTGATCGCGCACAGAAAATCTGTAGAAAATTACTCTTGCTACTAGTAGCAATATAGCATACTGCTACTAGTAGCCAATACACTAACTAACCCACTGATCGACAATTACCGATGGCAATATGCATATTGCTACCTGTAGCACCTGGGAAAAAATTTATACTTCACAGATTTCCACTTCCAGTAGCAATATACGTGTTGCTACTAGTAGCAACTGGAAAATTTTCAAATTTTCTTCCACTTCAATCGGTTGGACCTCCGATCATTTCTAGCTTTATCTCAACACCCCAAAACCACGTCACTTTAAAAACTTTAATTTATACATTCACATAGCTTGAAATGAATAAAAGAAATAAAAGAATTTTCACAAAATTTTTGGGTCTTTACACCCATCATGTCCAAAATGGAAACAAAACAATCAAGTCATCAAAGCAAATATGGTGTCTAGATAAACCGAAATATCCCGCTACATCTCCTTTTTGAACAAAGTAGTCGTCGTGTTGCTGGACAGTGTTGAGGATGCGAAGAAACAAGTCGTGATTCATGTGAAATGGCCTTCGAAATTTGTCAAGAGGGAAGAATGGATCGTCAGCGAAGTAATCTCTAATTAGCTACTTGTTCACACCAACTCTATTTCAAGGAATGTGTTGGCAGCTGCTTGAAGAGCCACCATGTTTCCTTTGATGGCTTGATTGTTCTGTTTCTATTCTATGGTACTCTTATGGCATAGCAGTGAAAAATTTTCTTCTACTATCGTAGTCATCATCAAAAGAAGAGTCAACATCACCTCTAAGAACAACTTTTTTAAATCTACTCATTGTTTTGTGTGTTGTTTATTGTGTATGTTGTGTAGTAGCATATATAGACTTTTAAGGAGAATATATAGACTTGTAAAAAATTAGGTAAGCCAATTAAGTTAATTAGGGAACGGTAGATGGGTAGAAAGTTAGGTAGGGAAAGTTAGTTGTAGTAGAAAGTTAGTTAATTAAAATTGTGAGTAGGAGGTGGTTAAATAATCGTTAAAGTATTTAATTATTACCATGAAATTGAAAAGATAGTTGAGAATTCGTAGTTTTAAAAAATTAGGAAAACCAATGAAGTTAGGTAGGGAAAAGTAGATGGGTAGAAAGTAAGTAGGAAAAGTTAGTTGTGGTAGAAAGTTAGTTAATTAAAATCGTGATTAGGAGATAGTTAAACAATCGTTACTATATATAAATTATTACTATGAAATTTAAAAGTTAGTTGAGAATTAGTTGTTGGAAGGTAGTTGAGGAACGGTGCCAAAATTTGGCACCCACACCACTGGAGCAGTGTGGCGAAAAACACTTGTTGGGGTGCCAAATTTGGGTTTATGGGTGCCATAATGGCACCCACCATTGGAGTTGCTCTAACCCAACCGGGTAATGGATGGGTGCCCCTGCCTCGCCCTCATCGAGTAACTAGTTTGCCCAATTGGCCCGCTCCTATATTTTTTACCTGACTAGCCCTCTCCTATTTCTCAAAATAATTTATTTTTTCAGGATAAAAATGGCACGGTCTCTCACATATCAAAAAAAATGTAGGATGGGGTTGTGAAAGAGAGTTTTCAATGGCCATAGGGCATCGCTGGCCACAATTTTGGAGCATACAAATTTGTGGATTCCACACAAGTGTACTCCGGAATCATGTTTAACCATATTCCCAAGAGTGTGTTTTTAGGTAAGAGAGAGTGTTTTTTTTTTAGATAATACAGATGTCTCGGGTCAAATTACGCGCATCTTGGACTAATTCATACAACCCCTCCCACAACCATATCACTTTGCCAATTCCTTCGGCTTGAGGTTTTTTTTTTTTACTCCCTCTATTCCATAATGTTGGTCCCCTACGAAACTACGTGCAATTTTCAAACTAAAAAATAACGCATCTATAAAATAATTTTTGGATTTTTTTCGCATCGTTTAAAAGTTTACAATGAGATCTATCAAACAAAATCCATATTAATGAACAAATTATGTTCATAAGTACATTATTTTTTAATTTGAAAATTGTTCGTAGTTTTGTAGGGGACCAATATTAGGAAACGGAGGGAGTATTAAAGAGTTTATGGAAATAAATATAGTGGGTAGTGAGTATGAAATTCCTCTTAAAAAAACCTTGAATACCTGTTATAGTGCGAAGAGGAAAAATCTTGGGCTTCCATACAGGTCCCCTTCCACCGTGACGTAATTGGCCCCATACCCTTGTCCGCAAAACTCGTCTACTCTGGCCAAATACCTGATTTTCCATTTGCAATGTTGTTAATTGTTATTGTTATGTGGTATCCAGAAGAATGTATGGAATCAAATTGTTGATCACTATTGGAACAAAGTTTTCTAGGCTCATTCATCACCTGTATCCAATATGCCAATAATGGTATCTGCTGATGATTCCTGAGAAAAAAAATGTCGGAGTCCTCAAGGCTCAAACGATGGCCGAAATCCATTTCTAGATCGGTCTGATACTTCAAGAAATCCCAAGAACGGGTTGTGTGGAGTTTTAAGAGTGTATTTCCTACAACTCCAGGCCTCCGGGGCAGGCCCGGCCCTGTATTTCGCGAGGCCTCAGGCCTATTCTCAATTTGAGGCCCTTCGTATATATGTATATGTATATATATATATATATATATATATATATATATATATATATATATATATATTTTTTATGAGACGGGGCCCCAAAAATCGGGGGGCCCCAGGCCCGGGCCTGCCCACAGGGCCAGCCATGCTCCGGGGATCGGATATGCATCTTCCTTGCAGAGGCAGCTCTAAGAAGAGCCGAGGGTGGTCACCCAAACACCTTGAAAAAATATTTTTTGTAGAAATACATGTAAAAATTTATTGATTTTTTAATTTTTGTCATTTTGAACACCCTAACTAAAAGTTTGAACATTCTACCCAAAATGTTTGAATACCTTACCCAAAAAGTTGAACACCCAATCTCAATGATGGAACTCACCATGGACTATTTGATACTCTTAGAGAATAGTACTCCCTCCGTCCCTTTTTAAGTGCATATCTTAGGAATACGTGCAATTTCAAATCCCTAAATAACATATTTCCCTATATAATTTTTTAATTTTCTTTATACCAAATTAAAGTGCTCATTGAGTACTTTAATTTGGTGCAAAAAAATTTAAAAATATTATACGAAAGTACATTTTTTAATGTCCACAAAAATACACGTTTCCTAAAGTACTCACTTAAAAAGGGACGGAGGGAGTATAAATTAGATATTTGAGAATTTGGGTGTTTCTTTGTCCCTATACATTTAGCTCTAAGAGGTATGAACACTTTTAGCACGCTCTCTCTTTAATCTATTTATACTTATTTCAAGTGATTGCACATTGTATATACTATTATAAAATATAGATCAATAATTTAATATATATGCACTATCTTTTCTTGTGAAGCACTTTAATATATATGCACATAAGGTGTATAGAAACAATAGATTTGGATTATTATATAGGCTTTTCATAGCTTTGATTCTTTTTTAATTTTTGTTTGCATAGTTGGAACTATGGACAAGCTTGTGATAAGAAAATCAAGCTTGTGATAAGAAAATCAATAATTGTGCAAGAGTCATCTCCTATTGAAACTTGTGATAATAGCAACTCCCAAAACTCGTCGAAGCGAAGCTGTAATGACTTGGAATTGTTGTTTTTTGGTGGCATTGTTGTATTAATAGAATATTTATATTTTATTGTATTTTGTTTATGTAAAGTTATGATTTCTTGAGGACTCTTCTTAACTTCTTGGGTCCACCTGCACAAGATAGAGAGAGAGAGAGAGAGAGAGAGAGAGAGAGAGAGAGAAGCACACGGAGAAGAAGGAGAATGAAAGGGAATATTCTTTCATGTTTGTGTTTGAGTTGCACTATTAGACTCCTTTAGTCCTTTTCCTAGGCCAGTGCTAAGCAACGAGCTTTTTGTAGCAAAAAGATTGGGGTAATTATCAGTAATCTCCCTTGAGGTTTCTGAAATGATATTGACCTCCCCTGCTTTCATTGCCAATATCAAATTCCCCCCTACCGTTACTTTTCAATTGATAGCGTTAAGTTTTGCTGAAAATTTACCGAAATACCCTTATAACAAAATAAATACATTCTACCAACTTAAATTTAAAAAAAAAAAAAAAAAAAAACCTCATCTCTTTAGATTTTGTGAATTTTTTTGGTTAAGTAAACTTAACTTTACTAGATCATGGAGATTAGTGGAAAATGAATTAGGTTAATTTCTTTTTTTGGCCAAATGTATTTTATGTTTTGGTTTGCCTCAAACAAAATGATCGATGAAATTAAAATAAATAGGCTCATGTCAATAAAATTTATGTTAAGACAAAACTATGTAAAAAAAAAAAACTCCATTACTTTGCTTGTTTGGGTTTATAACTTTTTTGAACGATTATAATAAATAAAAAAAAATTTCAATTTTTATTATAATGTTTTTTTTTATTTTTTGGTTTGTTACCAAAATGGTCAGTGAAATTAAAATAAATAGACTCATGTCAATAAAATTCATATCAAGTCAAAACTATGCCAAAAAAAAATCCATTACTTGGCTTGTTGGGCTTTATAACTTTTTGAACGATTATAAAAAAAATTCAATATTTTTCAATTTTCTATTATACTATAATAATTTTTTTTTCGGTTTGTCTCAACCAAATATATAAGTAGATAATGAAAATGTACCCAAAAAAAAACCGTAGACATTGAAAGGGAAAAAAATATGCAAAAGAGAGTCTTTTAAACACATGCATACATATTTAATTGTAAGCATATAAGTATATTGTTTATATAAAATGAAATAGGGAGAAAATTATGTAAAATGATAAAGACTCAAAAGGGAGACTAAAATTTTGGTAAAGATAATATAGTTTGGTAGTGGGAGTATTAAATGAGAGCAATTTTTTACTTTAAATTCCATTTTTAGGTGACATCATCGATTTACGTTAGTGCATTAACGGAATACTAACAGAAAAAAAGGGTCTAGGGGGAATCTTGATATTGTCAGCAAAAGTAGTGGAGGTTAGTATCATTTCAGAAACCTCGGGGGAGGTATCTGTTTGTGTCAGAAACCTTAGGGGAGGTGACTGATAATTACCCAAAAGATTGGGAAAGGTTGGTTTGGTGGTGGAGAGAAGGATTGGTCTAAATAAAGAGACGGTCTTGAGCTAAAGTTCAATTTGCGGCTGTCTCAGGAATTTACGAATTTTAGGGGTCCCTCTTACTTTGATACCCTTTATGATAGTTCAATAAAAAAGAGTCTCATTTTTATTGTTTGTTTTAGACTCCCGAAAAGTCGGGGCCAAAATTGGGTTTAATGCTTTATGAAAAGTGTACAAGTATCAAGCTGAATATATACATAGTTATATCCACTTAAAAAGTGCTCTATTGCTCATCAAATCTCAACACTCCATAGGTTGAGATATTGGTAGGGTGGTGGAGGTTAGAAATAGACACTTGTCAAAGTCGTGAGGGATTTATAAACTTGTTGCCAACAAACACAAACAGGGCCGGCCCTGAGCTAAGGCTTAGTAGGCCGGCGCCTTAGGCCCCCATGAAAAATGAAAAAAAAAGCCTCCAAATATTTGTTACCACCAAGTATGTAGGCCCATTTTGGGTTTTTTCCGTGTTAAATACATGCATATAGTTTTGAAATGGTGTTTATCGACTTTATATTTAGTTTTGCTAGCATTTTGAAGGGCCTTAATTTTCAAATTTCATCTTAAGCCCCTCAAAAGTCAGGGCCGGCCCTGAACACAAAATACTAAGCTAGTAACAGATTTAGTAACTGAACCACTCATGCCATTTAGATGAGAAGCTTCATTTAATCTTGGAAATAGAGCTGCATATGTTTTTCTAACTAATATATACATATATAGGCGTTCGGGGTGACTTACTCGCACCTTGACTAATCATGGACGCCAATCTCACCGTTAATTTGTATGGAGTCTAATTATAGCCGGAGCAATATCATGTTAGCTGTATTTGTCGATTAAATATTAATTTCTTGTTTACCATCCACAATCACGCGTTCACGTATACAAATAAATAGAGTTGTGGAGTCCAACATAGTTTCTAAGTATATTTGGTTGTTTCATAACCTCCGTCCAAACATGTAAACTACTACAGATGAACTGTTTTGGCAGTGCCCCAATATTTAAAATTTCTCAAGGCCAATTTATCAGTAGAACTGTATTGGTCAAAAATAAGGTGATGTCAGTATATTCCCGAAGTGCCAAAAAGAAAAGACACTTCAAAAACCCACACTCAAAGCCTGTAAGATAATGACTAAGAGAGGATCAAAGTAAAGCTAAAAACTGGTGGAAATAAGTCCAATAAAAGAGTTGATCCAAACAGACCTAAACAGAAGCTCTAGAGCTCGTTTGGATGCAGTACAAAGAGGAGGAATGAAGGAATCCGGCCGGATGAGGAGGTGATGGGATGTTTAGCCCATGGTTTGGGAAAAAAAACCCACCCCGACTAAATAGCCGGCAGCTAAATAATCCGGGAGAGGGTGGACTAAATACAAGCAGGGGAGAGGGTGCTTGTATTTAATCATGGGGGATGAGGGTGGCCAAATTACTTGGTTACCCCGAATCAACCAACAAAGCTTAAAATTTTCAGATCCAGAAATTTCTAAAATTACAATCAGGAAAAAGAAAACGTATCTGGGTGAGGGATTTGCCGGACTATCACCGTCATTTTTTTTTATCGGACCATCGCCGTTGATTTCGTCGGATTTCCGCCGGTCTCTGGTTCTGTGTGTCTTCACGAACAGGAAGAAAGAAAGAAGAAAAAAGAAGATAAAGACTATGATTACTGACGACTTCCCCAATGGGTTTTTAAGGGTAAAAATTACACTTCACCACCCTAGTTTATTATTATATTGGAAATTATTACACATTTTTTGATGTGATAATTGTATTACACATTTTTTTTACCACAAAAAAAAAACTTTAAAAATTATATGTTTTGATTTTATTTCAAATTATATAATTGATTTAACTAATAATCTAATATGGGCATATGAAAAGGCACATTTGTCTTTTGACATGATTTTACATTATTCACCCTTCTTATCCCTCCTTTTTTATCTCTAATCCAAATCATGAGCTATTTAATTCTTCATTTTTAACTATCACATCAATGTGGGTCCCCCATTCTTATTTAATAATCACCCCGGCTATTTTATCTTCTCTGACTATTTAATCTCTCCAAACTCAATGCGTCATCCAAACGGCCCACTAGGTGCTGAAATTTGTGATTTCCATGTGGTCCCATTTTGATGAATGAAATCTCTGCTTGGGTCATAATAAAATAAAAAAAAGAAATAATATACCACTTTTTGGATCTTTGACATGCAATTTTCCAAATGGCCTTTTAGCATGATGCTTACACAAGAATCATTCATAAAATTGTGCTGTTAATAAGAGAGAGAGAGAGAGAGAGAGAGATATGTGGATCATATAATCTTAGGCGCCCACAACAGGCCATCATTCCGTTGGTCTGGTGACAGAAATTGGGGGCAACAGTTGAGGGCCTTGAGGCAAGCAGCAACCACAAGAACGAACCCTAGAATCGACTGTAATGGGCATCCAAGTTCGAGAACCAGAAGGCCCACAAATTTTTTTGACCCAATATGAAGAAGCCCACCTACAGATTCAACCAAAACAAGCCCAAGATGAGGCTGCCCCACAGAGAAACGTCTCCCGACGCCCAGACCGTCAAATCTCAGCCTGGCCATGGATTCTTGCCAAAACTTACACAAACAAATGAAAAACCGGTTCCCGTTTCCCAAGGAAACATGAACACAACAAAAATCAAGGACCAAAAATACCATAAAGATGCATCAGCTATTTCTACTTCTCTGCTCGATTTCTAATTGGTTTATATAGTCCGGCCAACGAAACCACTTTTCAAAATGCAAGCCTTCTCATCACAAAAGCATCATTGATCCTGTATCTAACAACTTCCTGTATTCAAAAAGAGAGAAACAAACCAAAATAACAAGGAGGGAACCACCCTCCAAAATCTGTTAATGAGCAGCACATTACCAAATCCAAGCTAGTAGAAAAGAACCTAATCATCAGCCTTGGCCTTGGCCTCCTCTTCATTCATCTTCTTCTGCCACCTTCTCTTTCTGTAATCCGCTAACATCTGAGGCATCTTCTGCATTAACTCAGCAGTGTGTGCCCTCTTTTCCGCCGATATCCTGTCATGCTTATGCCCTTTCCTCTTAGTTCTCATCTCTTTCCTCGCTGGATCATAAGGCCAGTCCTCACCGGCAAGGAGGACTTCTTTGCGTATACGAGCTCTGTGGCGGGCACTGATGCTTAGTGGCTTCCATGCTCCAAGCTCCCAATAACCCCAAACGCCCTTAGCAAACTCATCCTTGTACTTTGCCAACTTCTCTTGCCAGGGATACCTGTACTCACCAACAGCTTTTGATACAGATTTTACTGCTTTTCCAGCCATTATCTGCCACAATTTCACATAAGATAGTAAATAAGGCAACTGTTTAAAGTCGTGCCAGGGAAGACAAGTTTTTTAACTTCAAACGCAAGTAAAACAGTTGGGAGCTGAATGGCGCTATATCCTTAAAAGCTCACAGTACATTCTGGTCACCAGATAAAAAAGTTGGGATCATTGAGAAAGAAAATTTTGGAAAAGAAAACTTTTACTAGGTACATATTCACGTCCTTGGCTAAAGTAATATGTGCGCAGCATTTCAGCCACACTAGCAACCTAAATTACCTGATTCTTCAAGTTTTGTCAAGTAAAATGTCGAACTTCCTATACCAGGTTATGAATATGAATTCTATGTAGCTGGCTTATATAAATAAAGGTCTACCCAATAACTACTTCAATTCTGGAACGTATTTATGCTTATTATTCCATTCTCATATCACTTTTCGGAATACATGACAGTCTAGGTTCAATACCCCAAAAAGAGATATTAGAGTTCAGGTATCCCAAGAATTGCCTACTACAAATATCCTCTCTTTTAAAAGTAAGGAAGTATTTACATAAATGAAATCTAATCTTTCTTCTTGTCCGTGTACATGAACATAAAAGGAATCTAAAACGCAGACCTCAGCTCAGATGCCCATATCTGAGTCCATGTAGTATAGCCAGCAACCTAAAATACTAAGCAAACACACCAAACGGTGTTTATTCATGCCAACGAAGAATGCAAGTTACTAAAAAACTTGACCACAAATTCTCCAACCGTTGGAACATACAACTTGATCTAAAATTCAGGGTAGAATTGTCTTGGGCAGAACCAATGAAACATGGGTATGTGTAAGGGATATGGCAACAACCCAAAAAGGTAGGGAACGGTAACCGTGAATTTTTTTTTATTATTTCATATATTTTTAGCATGCTTCATAATATATAACTACTAACTGTTGGAAACAATTATCATTTATGGTAACATGTATATTGTATCAATTAGGAGAAAAATTAGATTTTATTTATTTTCCTTATTTGCCTTTGTATCCAGTCTATAAATAATTCCTCCTTGTGAGAAGAATAATATATCATTCGCATATTTCGACATGGTATCAGAGTAGGCTCTAGGAACTTGATCTCTTCCTGTTATCTCCTTTTTTTTTTCGTCATTAGATCAGTCGATCTATCTCTGTCAATCTCTCTCTCTATTCCGCTACAGTGAACCATCAAAACTCTTTCGTCAACCATCTTCTCCTTTGTTTAACCAACACCAATCCTTAAAAACCTTAAAACCGAAGCTCCTACAACCCAGAAAACTCTATTTCGACACTGTTTACCCAAAAATGAGACTGCTCTCCACAGCTCTACCCTAAATCGACTACCCTATTGCCCCAACAGTATCAAATCAACACTGTTACAGCCTTCAAAACCCTAAACCGAGGTCGACCCAGTTGTTTTCGAGTCCATTCAGGCTCAAAGTTGGTCTGTTATAGTCGATATTGTGGCCTGTACTGCTCGAAGTTGATTTCAAGTCTGACCCAGTTGATTTCGAGTCCATTCAGACTCGAAGTTAGTCTGTTGCTTCTTGGTATTGAGTTGTTGATGCTCCAGACTGGTGTATTCGACTCTCACTTGCCGCTTGTTTTCTGTTTCACTGCTTGTTCGTGACCTCATGAGTCGAAACCTACTGGGTCTTTACCAACTGCACTGGGCTTGAACATTCAGACCTCAATCTCTCATATTTAGCATACTTGACGATTATCTGAGGTATTTCTGCAGTATTTTGGATTCTATTTGCAGTATTTCTATACTCTAAATCTATCATGGGTGATAAAACTAAGAAAACCGGCGTACCCGAAGCCTCAAAAACCAAAGAAGTTGTTAGGGATCCTTTTTCACGTCGTTCTCTCACCACTATTACATTAAATGGATCCAATTATCTGCCATGGTCACGAGCAGTAACTGTCTCTCTGCGAGCAAGTGGCGAGACTTCATATATCACCAATGCCTCATCTACTGATCCTTCTTGGATCTAACATGATTTGTTTATCATGACCTTACTTTGGAATAGTCTTGAACCTGATATTTTCAACAACGTTGCATGCCTTGATACGTCCAAAGAAGTCTGGGATACTCTACACCAATTATAATCATCCGATCAGAATCTCTCTCATATTTATTAGATTTATCAGAATACTTTCTCTTTCCAACAAGGAGAGAGATCGATTGATCGATGAGTACTTCTCCACCTTAAAGGGTATGTGGGATGAGTTAAATGTCTACCAACCTCTCACCACAAATTTGGCAGTTCAGCAAAAGTACAGAGAAGAATTCCGTGTTACCAAATTCTTGTCCGGATTGAATTCAGAACTTGCTCCTCTTAATCGCCAAATTCTTTTGGGAAAGGAAGTTCCCACCATTGGTGAGGCATTCACTCGTGTTCGACAAGCTGCTACTCATTCGTCTATAGTTTGGAGCGTCTGACTCAATCTGCTCCAGCTGCTCCCATTACATACCCTAATTCATCTTTTGGACATTTTGGCAATCACAATTCCCCCCACAACTGTAAAGGTCCCTCTGAACCTGGTGGTCAACGTGGAGGACGTGGGGGGCGTGGCAGTCGTGGCACCAAGAAGTGTACTCATTGTGGTGCAACCAACCACGATGTTGAGTTCTGTTGGAAGCTTCATGGCAATTCGGCTTGGGCTAATCAGGCTACACTTGAGAGGGAGCCATCTGCTCATATTACTATATCCCGAACTGAGTATGATTCTATGGTACAAAGGGCTAATGCATCTTCTTCTTCTTCCACTGCGACCCATGTCGCCTCAGGTACTGCTTGTCTTCACTCATCTTCTCGTACTCGCAGTACTCCTTGGATTCTCGATTCTAGTGCATCTAATCATATGACAGATGACTTGTCCCTTTTGACTAATGTTGTTACCCCTTCTGTTCCTTCTTATGTTACTATTGTTGATGTTACTATTGTTGATGGCTCTAAAATTGTTGTCTGTGGCATTGGCACATATTCCTCATCTGATCTTGTTTTTCCCTCTGTCTTATATTTGCCACAATTCCCTTTTAATCTTATTTCCATTCATAAACTCTCTCATACTCACTAGAGTTCTATACTTTTCTATCCTTCTCATTGTGAATTTCGGGATCTAAAGACGCAGAGGATGATTGGTTTGGGGTATGAGAAGAATGGTCTATATTACCTTCAAAAGGAAGAGCAGCAGTAGCCGACCACCTCTTCCATGTTATCTGCTCTACATCCTACCATCACACCTTATCAATGGCATTGTCATCTAGGGCACCCATCTTCTACCAATTTTCGCAAGCTAGTTCCCAATTTACCTAGTTTTTTCTCCTTTTAATTGTGATACACGTAAACTTGGTAACCACCACAGGGTTTCTTTTCCTTTACGTACTGAGTCACCATGTTTAGAACCTTTTGCTTTAGTTCATTCAGATATTTGAGGACCCTCGCGCACTACAAACTTATGTGGTGCTTGCTATTTTGTTACATTTATTGATGATTTTTCTCATTTAACTTGGGTATATCTTCTCAAAGATCAGTCTCAATTATTTTCTGTCTTTTCAAGTTTTCATGCTGAGATTGTTAATCAATTTAATGCTAAATTACATATTTTGAGAACTAATAATGCCCAAGAATATCTTTCTCATCAATTTACACATTTTAATGAAACTCATGGTATTATTCATCAAACTGCTTGTGTCACCACCCCTCAACAAAATGGGCTTGCAGAACAGAAAAAATGGGCCAATTTTAGCTGTAGCTCGTGCTCTCATGCTTCACATGCACATTCTAGAACATTTTTGGGGCTATGCTGTTCTTACAGCTAATTATCTCATAAATAGAACACCTTCTCGAGTTTTGAATGGCAAAATCCCTTATCAGGTCATGTTTCCTGACAAGGATCTTTATATCCTTCCCCCAAAACTTTTTGGTCGTGTTTCGTTTGTTTATAATTTATCTCCTATCGTGATAAGCTCGATCCTCGTTCTTACAAATGTATCTTTCTTGGTTACTCTTGGACAAAAAAAGGATGTAAGTGTTATAGTCCCACATTACGGAAGCACTTTGTGAGTGTTGACGTGACATTTTTTGAGACCATCCCATATAATTCCCTTAAAGGTGGACAGGTATTGCCACCCGTTATGGGTTGACCTTGGTCAGTCCCCTTGTCTCCCTGAGCTTGCCACTCGACCACTAATTACACAAGTATATGTTCATTGTCCTTCCGCTCTCACTCCACTTGTTGCTACTACAGATACAACTTATGTACCCACATCATCTCCTCCAGCGTCTGCGGATCCTACTCTTGATCTTCCTATTGTTCATGCACTTCTCATCCTATCTCTCAATTTGTGTCCTATGATCGTTTCTCTCTCTCTTTTCGTGCTTTTTCAATGTCTCTTTCCTCTGTTGTTGTTCGTAAGTCTTATCAGGAGGCTTTTTCTCATCAAGGATGGCGTTCTGCTATGGAAGAAGAGACGCGCGTTTTATCATTGAATCATACTTGGGATCTTGTTCCCAAGCCTTCTGGAGCACATATTGTTGGTTGTCGTTGGGTATTTACTATTAAACACAACCCTGAATGGCACTACTGATCGTCTGAAAGCTCGTCTTGTGGCCAAAGGTTTCACCCAAACCTATGGGCTTGATTACACTAAGAATTTTTCTCCGGTTCCAAACTCAATTCTGTTCGAATTATTACATCTCTTGCCACAAATCTTGATTGGCCTCTCCACCAACTTGATGTCAAGAATGCATTTATTCATGGTGATCTCTCTAAAACCGCCTATATGTCTCAACCACCCAGTTTTTAGTTCAAGGGGGAGTCTGTGTGTCATCTTCGCAAATCTTTATATGGACTCAAAGAACCTCCCTGGGCTTGGTTCGAGAAATTCAGTAGTACCCTCGTGTCTCATGGTATGACTCGAAATCAGGTTGATCACTCCGTATTCTTTAAAAAGACCACTCGTGGTATTGTGATTCTCGTGGTTTATGTGGATGATATTGTCATCACCGGGAGTGAGTGTTGGGATTCAAGTATTGATTCATCATCTATGTTCCAATTTTCTCACCAAGGATCTAGGCAAGCTTCGGTATTTTCTTGGCATTGAGGTTGCTCATTCCAAAGCAGGCATCAATTTATCACAAAGAAAATACACTCTCAGTCTCTGAAAAGATACAGGTTATATTGGTTATAAACCTGTAGCTACTCCGATGGAGACTAATCTTAAACTCATGCCTGAAGATGGTGAGTTGGTTGATGATCCTGAGATGTATCGGAGACTTGTGGGTAAACTTATTTATCTCACGATTACTCGACCCAATATCGCCTATGCAGTCAGTGTTGTCAACCAATTTATGACTTGTCCTCAAGTTCCTCATATGGAAGCAGCTATTCATATCTTGAAGTATCTTAAAAATGCACCGGGGCGTGGACTTCTCTACAAATCATCGGGACATCTTCGTATCGAAGGATATACAGATGCTGACTGGGCGGGTTCTCTTGCTAATCGCCGTCCTACTACTGGTTATTGCACATTTATAAGTGGCAATCTTATGACATGGAAGAGTAAGAAACAATCAGTTGTAGCACGTTCTAGTGTTGAAGTAGAGTATAGAGCAATGACTCATACCACTTGTGAGTTGACTTGGTTGCGTACACTTTTACAAGAGTTTAGGATTCCAATGCATGGTCCCACTCCTATATATTGTGCTAATCAGGCTTCTATCCATATTGCTAATAATCCAGTATTCCATGAGAGGACCAAACACATTGAAGTTGATTGTCATTTCATTCGGTCAAAAGTGGAATCCAAACTTGCTGATATTTTCACGAAGGCTTTTCCCAAGACTTCCATTGACTCTATCTGTCACAAGCTTGGAGTATACAATGTATACACTCCAACTTGAGGGGGAGTGTTGGAAACAATTATCATTTATGGTAACGTGTATACTATATCAATTAGAAAGATTGTAATCAATTAGGAAGATTGTAATTAGTCCAATTAGGTAAGTAAAATAATAAGATTTTATTCATTTTCCTCATTTGCCTTTGTATCCAGTTTATAAATAATTCCACCTTGTGAGAAGAATAATATATCGTTCGCATATTTCAACATATGTACAAGCAAGATAACAAAAGCTAATTTCATAAGCAAAACAATAGTAGTGCAAGTCAATGAGATACAATACAGACCATTGCTTGAACTCATCTTCCTAACAAATAACGCGCAATACATAACTTATTTTCAGAGAGAGCCGAGAGAGACAAAGACAGAGTCGAGAGAGAGGTAGAGAGAGTCAAGACAGAGAGAGACAGAGAGAGAGAGACTAATCAAATTTGAGAGAGGAAGCAGTCACCAATCGAATTCTATGGAGCAAGAGAGGAGATCGTCTCCTCTCTCTCCCCTGCCGAAACGACATGTATAAGCCCTAGATCTAAAACATCGTGCTTTGATGCTCTCTGAGTTTAAGGCAATGAGAAATTGCATATGAAGACCGATAATTAAAGGTTTTTCATTGGGAACCCCTGAAGTTTTTAAAACATTACAAATTTGCCCAAAAAAGTAACCGTACCAATACCCGGTACTCGTATGTCGCCATTTTCAGAGTACCTATGCTTCAAAGAGTATAACTCAACTCCAAAAGCTAGGTAATGAAGTGATGGTGCACTCACGCCTATGAACTTCATATTACTTTGATACCCAAGTGATGTGGGACTTCTCTTTGCACCCTCGTCCCTCCCTTGCGGCAACAAAACTACATTATTAAACAGGGACAGGGAGACAACCAGAAGGGATCAACAAAGACAATAGCTAGGCAAGATTTACCTACTAGCAAATAAAAGGAAACCAAACAAACTAAACAACTCTTGACCGCATCTGAGACTTCTAAACAAGTCGCAAAGAAAGAAGGAAATGTCTTTAATAAGAGAATAACTTATTTGCGGATTGATTCGGGCCATTGGATCTCAGGATGGATGGCGCGGATGTTCTATGTACAAAAATTCCCCCTCAAACCCCCTCTTCTCATAATCTTTTTTTTTTTTTTTTGCGATTTTTTGTTTTCTGCAATGATCATGAAAATTTCGAGGCAAGACAGGATCCCCGTTCCCTATTTGGGGCGGGGATGGAGGTGGAGGTGATTCCTGTTCGGAGAACGTGATGGGGACAGAGGCAAATATCAAGTTTGGGGATTTTGGATAGGAATGGTCAAATCTGTTCCCGATCCGCGCCATTGCCATTCCTAGGGCAGTGTCGATTTGATGATTTCATTTCCTGTCATTTACAAATTTGGTATCCTCAATCCTGGAAATTGAACTTCATTGTGGGTGTTAAGGATATCCACTAAATTTCTACCCATTTGAGTACTGTTAAGTCCTACTCAGCACTGGTGCTAAATGTGAAGTATGTGATGTGAGTTCTGATTGAGAGTATGCTTGTTTTCCTTGCTAACAAGTGAACTATCTCACTTGGTTTTACTGCTGACCCCCTAGTATGTAACTGTTAGTGACTTGCTCCAGCAAATAAAGTGGTGGCTATTTCTCTTTGGTTTCATCTTGGCCTGAATGTGAGACTGCTTGTTGAAGTAGCCAATTGTGGAAACGTGGTCAATGAGGGAATTGATTATCAAAGTCGGCGAGATTTCATTTTTGATTTGTTTACCCTGAAAGCTTATGCCATTTTCTTATCTATTATAAAAGGAGAAAAACTTATTTGAGGATAGTCCGCAAACAAGGTGTTTGCACACGAGCACATCCGCGCCGTCCATCTCAAGATCCAACACCTCGAATAAACGAAATTAATTTTTATTTTATTTTATTTTTAACGAGAGTGCATTGATCCGGGCCGTTAGATCTCGGGATGGAAGGCACGAATACTTACCAAAAAGTTAGATCTACATGTTTGCATCACAAAGAGAGGAAAAATGGAAGGAAAACCAAAGCAACAAGTCTAGAGTCTGATTATCTTCTCTTTTAACCTCATTTCCTCCCACTTGCAACTCAACTGAGTGCCCAGATAGAAAGAAGAAAGAAACCGTACCAGATTCCTAACTTGTTTGACATTATTTGCTTATTATCATTTGCCTACTAGGTGGAGGTTACTGGGTGCCACCCTTTTTTTCCATACAGAAGATGTGGACCTCTTTGAACATTTAACTCGAAGAGTATTGCTCAAGATTCTCGTCGGTATTTTCTTCAATTTTCCGTGCCCTATGACATGTTAAATAACTGTTTTTAATAAAGAAAGAAAGCTCTACGTGAGATGATTTTGATATAAAAGTAAACAGTACAGCGACATCTTTCAACAAAACATCAATGAAAAGAAGTATTCCACAAAATGCAAAATGAGAAAGAAGTTTATTTTCAGGTTCAATTCTAATTTTTCATCACATTGTGCAGTTTAAAGCACGTCAAAACAGGGGTCAGAACACTTGACATTTGGTTCTAACTAGATAACAAAACACAGACCAAAAGCATCTTTACTTCTTTCTTTTCTTTTCTTTTCTTTTTTCCGTGTTTGGCTAACGAAAAGCCTTTTCTATTCCTCTTTTACTCTCCTGGATATCAATGAGCTCAAACTACTTAAACAGCAAAAGGCCAGTACGCCGGAGCACGGAAAAATAACCTGAGAGTATTCAAAAGACCAAGGCTTTACATGTTAGTAACCAATTGAATACCGGAGAAAGTAGAGGGGCCCAATCCTCATCAATGTTTCTTTGAAGCATTTTGTCAAACCCATAAAATGCAAGGTGAAAAGCAAGTTTACTTTCAGGTTCAGTTCAAGAACAAATACACTACCATCAAAACAATTCGAACCACAAATACCCATAAACACAAGTGTATAAATCCCAGTTAAAATCCACCCTACGATTTCTTCTAAATCTACTCCAAATGGAGAGAACACAAACAGATACAAGAAATCGAGAAATACAAACTGAAAGAAGAAAAAAAAAAAAAGTGAACTCGTTTCAAAACTCAGAAAAATGCTGATTGTTTCCTAAGAGAATACCCAGAGAGAGACATTAGGATGAAGAGCTAACCTGATTGCAAACTGATGAGGAAGGTGCAGGTCGAACAGAGAAGCAGCGGGTCGCGTGTGGTTGGTAACTGATGAGAAATTACAGCAAGTATTTGTTTCGACAACACAGAAGACTGTCGTAGAAACGCTAGACTCGGCGATTTTCCATTACCAGGTCTCGCCTCGAAGAAGAAGCCAAAGACTGCTTAGATTTGACGCTCTTTTCTCGATCGATTTCTGTGTGTACAGTGATCGCCGATAGCTTTTATCCCCTAAATTATTTCTACCTCATCCCTAGGCTTAATTTGGCTAAAAAATGGATTATGATTTCTTGATTTTTTAGTTTCGTTTTTATTTAATTTTTTTTTTACAATTGTTAGTTTTTCGTCAAGATTTTGTTGTTTCTGTATTCCTCTTAGTGAGACAAATCTAAAAGGTACAAAATTATGGTCAAAAATCAAATTTTTTTGAATAAAGCCAAAATACTTTATTGGCCAATATTCCAAGTATTTCGGGTTTATTCGGAAAAAATTGAGTTTTGACCATAATTTTGTGGTTTTTGAATTTCTTTCGACGAGACGAATCTAACAAATATAAAATTATGGTCAAAACTCAATTTTTTTTGAATAAAGCCGAAATACTTGGATTATTGGCCAATAATCCAAGTATTTCTGCTTTATTCGAAAAAATATTTGGTTTGGCCATAAATTTATACTTGTTCGATTCGCCTCGTTGAGAGGAATCCGGAAACCACAAAATCTTGACGCAAAACTAACTAATGCAAAAAAAAATTGAATAAAGATGAAACCAAAAAACCATAATTCACTTTTTATCCAAATTAGGCCTAAACTATAAAAACCACATAATTTATCCCCTAAACTATTTATTGCAAGTTATTTTGCTAAATAATTAATGCCATCACCTTTTTTGGACGGAAACCATCTACCCACATATAGTTGTGCACACAAATCGCTTTGTGAGGTCTACTTTGGGGTCCCACATACAATCTGAAACGTTCAATATTTTAAAAATAATGTTTTCAAGTGCCTTTTGTAATTAATCAGCTCAATCGGGTATCTCAAAGTGCTTGATCCAATTTTTCAATTTTTTGATAACCTTAAAAACTTAATCAAAAATTCAAATGCAAGAGATCAAACACTTAGAATTATCCGATTGAGCATATTTTTTTACGAAGTCACTCAAAAACATATTTTAAAATGACGAACCAATTGGATTGTTAACGTGGGACTCTAAAGTTTGCCCCACTTCGCAATCTGTGCACACAAATCTTTGCAGGTAAATGATTTTTCGAACAAAAAAGTGGATGACGTTGGGGTTGTTTGATAAAATTGAAATCTAAAAACTGAATGCTGAATTTATTAAGCTAATAAGTTGTTTGATATGTGCTGAATCTTAAACATTGAAATAAATAAGTTGTTTGATTTGTACAAGGAGCTGAAGTATTAAATTCACTAATTTTTATACTTTGTCTTTCCTATTCGTATTGGAATACTTATATGAAAAAGAAAATGTATATTTATCGAAATAATAAAAATATACAGAACATTGACAAAATGGTGGTATAACGATAGTGATGGTTATGATGGTGGTGTAGTAATGGTAGTGATTGTGGAGTGGTGGCATCATAGTGGTGGGGGAATAGTGGGGGTGGTGGGAGTGGTGGAGTGGTCATGGTGGTGGTGGTGCCAGTTGTGGTGGGAGTGACGGAGTAGCGATGGTGGTGTAGTGGTGGCAGTGATGGCGGTGGTTGAGTGGTGGTGAAAGTGGGAGTGGCAAAGTGGTGGTGGTAGTGCAGTGGTGGTAGTGGTGGTGAGAGTGGCAAAATAATAGTGTAAGTGGCAGTGGCGGAGTGGTGGTGGGAGTGAGAGTGGTGGTGGTAGTGGTACTTATGGTGAGAATGGCGGAGTAGTGATAGTATAGTGGCGACAATTGTAGTCGGAGCAGCGGAGTGGTGGTCGTGGTGGTGTGAGTGGTGGTTGTGGTGGAAGTGATGGAGTGGTGGCAGCGTAGTGGATGTGGCGGAAGAGTGTTTATGGTTGTAAATTCAGCAAAAATTAAGTAGCTCAACATTTTAAGAGCCACTTAATTTTTATCAACAAAACTACTTAATTTTTATCAACATTTTAGCTTACATTTTAAAAGCCACTTAATTTTTTAAGTAATGTAAAATGTGGTTATCAAACCTACTTAATTATTTATTACTTAATTCATTCAATTTTAAGCTTTGAATCTGGGTTATCAAACAAGACTGTTAACTATAAAAATATGAATAGTTTAGGGAATTTGAATTAAAAAAAAAAAAAACTCTTGATTTTATCACTTCACAATTTGATTCGACACTTCAAAAAGGGAGTGTAGTGAAAATCAAATTGTGGATTGCCAAAATACCTCTCAAAGAAAAGCATATCGACTTTTTAAGGTTTTAGGTCTAACCCATTTTGAGCTCATTTTAAACTTAAGTGTATTTAGATTAATGTGCGTTGACCTGTATATGACTCATACACTATGGGCAAGTTGAATTGGGTTAATAGTAGGCGAGATTGGACATGTTCATGAGTCATGTTGGAAATTGCAACGTCTAATGAGTGAGTTGGAATTCTTTCATATATCATCTCAATGCATCCAAATCAATGATTGGAGCTAACTGTTTCTCCTCCCTCTCCCATCTCTCTCTCTCTCTCTCTCTCTCTCTCTCTCAATGCGTCCAAATCAATGATTGGTTGTCATGGTTGAAGGAATAAAAGAATTAGAGGCCGATTTTACTTTTTAAGTTCGTTTTCGTCCCAACCTTATATATTGTTTCCGAACATAGACGCGCAACATACTCTTGTACTTCTTTCATGCATCTATTTTGTGTTTTTTTTTTTTTTTTACATAACTTTAAAATGTCATAACTTTTAGTGTACATGTTCATTTTTAGCACATTAAAATTAATATTTGGAATCTACTCAAGAAGATTATGAAATGAGATCTCATATTCACTATGAAATTATAAAAGATTATAAAAAAAACTAATTTTTAAGTATGAATACTATGTGAACTATGAAATATGTGAAACATAAACTATGATGAGGCTATGTGGCCTGTTTCTGTGAACTCTATGTGATGAAGATATGTGAACTGTATTTTAGTGTGTGGTAGGGTTATGTGATTGTTAGCATACGTAAAGTGTGGTGAGGCTATGTAAAATGTATAACTATATGTGAACTATGTATTATAATGCTATGTGAATTGTTTATGTGAACTAGCTATTTTAGTGTGTGGTAGGTTATGTGAAATGTGTGGTTAGGCTAAGTGAAGTGTGTGTTGAGGCTATGTGAACTGCATAACCTTATATGAACTTTGTATGATAAGGCTATGTTAACTATGTATTTTACAGTGTTGTGGGACTATGTGAACTGTGTGGTTGGGCTATGTAAAATGTGTATGGGGAGGCTGTGTGAACTACATAATACTATGTGAACTTCGTATGATAAGGCTATGTAAACTATCTATATGAACTGTGCATATTAGTGTATGGTGGGGTTATATAAACTATGTGGTTGAGCTATATGAAGTGTGTGGTAAGGCTATGTGAACATATAATTTTACATGAATTATGTATGATGAGGATATGTGAACTATCTATGTGACTTGTGTACTTTAGTGTGTGGTAGGGCTTTCTAAATTGTGCATACTCCACAATGATTAACATAATTCACGGGGCTAATTTAGGGCCGAGCCTAATTTTTGGGACCTCTTGAAGGAAAGTATAGTTGGAGGCCCAAAGGCGGAAATATCTCTTTGGGGTGATGAGTAACGGCCTAATTTTATGGCCTTAGAGCATCACTAATGGTATACAAAAATACTCAAAGATGAGTATTTTGATACACAAAAGAGGCTCAGAATAGTATTTGGATAAATACTTAAAGTTAACAACATTTGTTACAAATACTCAACTTTTGACATTTGGATACTCAAAACTACCAATCTTTCTCAATAACCAAACCTCAATAACCAAATTTTGGGGACCACACTATATCAAAAGTAACAACATTCTCTCTCAATTTTTCAAATACTTAATTCAAAACTCAATTTTTTTTGCACTTTCTCCCAAAAATTGAAATTATCAATTTTTAATCTTTACCAAAATATGTTCAAGATTGATCTCATTTTAAACGTATTGTGAATATATTTTAAATGGTAATAATATTATAAATATATATATGTACAAATTTAAAGTTTTGCCCATTTTATGAATAAAAATAAAGTGAATAATACTTTTTTTTTATTATGAACACAAATGAACCATTGTAGAAGGGTAGATACTCAAACTTATAAACTCATTAAATGAATACTCAAAATGTGATGTGATAATATTTGAGTATTTATATTTGAGTATACCACTAGTGATGCTCTTAGTAAAAAACAAGCTAGGCCTTGATTTCTAACTAGAGTCGGGAATGACTATTTAGTGCTTCTGAAGCACCATCAATGATTTTCAAGGGACCTTTTTCGTCACACATTGTGTGGGAGTCGACACTTGGCGGTGAAAAAACCTTCTCAAACACCGCATAGCGGTGCTCCACAAGTATTTAATATTTTTTCCCCAAGTCTATCTACATTGGATATGAAATGAATAATGTATTCTCTTTCAACAAAAATATCAAAAACACTGTAGAAATAATTTCTAGATATATAGTTTTTTTTGGTAGTAATCTGCATAAATAATTAAACTCTTTAAAATCTTGCCCCAAAAAAGTGAAAAATTATGCATGAATATGCCTTTTTTACTTCATAAAATTATGCAATTTAAAGTATAAAACAAATAATGTGGGACGAAAAAGGATTATAAAACACGCCTCAATTCGCCTATGAATCATCATTTTTCCACTATTTGAAGTATAGATGTCATTTTCCACAATCAATAAAACCAACATCGATGTAAAATCTTGGTTTGGGTAAATTGAAAAAATTAATTTTTGGTTTTGTCCTTATTCAATTTTTTTTTTTTGCATTTGTTGGTTTTTAGTCGATTTTTTTTGTGGTTTCTTAGCTTGTCTCGATAAGAGGAATCTAAAAAGTATAAAATTATTGGCCAAACTTAAAGTTTTGCGAATAAAGACGAAAAATAATCCAAAAAACCGGTTTTTTAGATGTCAACTTCGTCTTTATTTACAAAATTTTAAGTTTGGCTAATAATTTTATACTTTTTAGATACCTCTCGTCGAGACAAGCCAAGAAACCAAAAAAAATCGACCGAAAACTAACGAATACAAAAAAAATTTGAATAAAGACAAAACCAAAAAAACCAAAAAATTAGTATTTTCAATTTACCCAAACCAAGAGTATGTCGTTTCCCATGAAAATCACGTTACAGATCATACTTCCTTCTAGCAAGTACTATTAGAAATAACATAAAATTGACCTAAAAGTCAAGTTTGGGGCTTTGAGTTCAATTTAATTTATTTTAATACTAAACAAAAATACCTTTAATGATAAAAAAATTTACAAAGGAAAAGTCGGTACAAAACTATAGTGCGTTTTCAGTCCGGCAATTTTCCTTTGCTGCTTTTCATTTCCTTTTGTTGCTGATCTACTGCACCGAGTAACCATGAAAGCTGTCACTGCTACTGCAACGAGTAACCCTTGAAATTGCTGACACGTCACACACACACACACACTCTCTCTCTTTCTCGTGTATGGGTAGAACAAAATTAGTTCTCTCTCTTTAATTTTGAGGTTGGATTCAATTTTGGGTTTAAATTTTAGGAGAAAAAATTTGTTCACTCTCACCAAAGGAAGGTAAACATGACATCACTTTATGGTGAGATCCACACTATTTTTTGTAGACACCACACTATTTCAATCAATTAGGGTGAGAGTTTTGTTCACACTCCTTTGGTAAGGGTGAACAATTTTTTTTCCAAATTTTAGGGGTATAGGCTCTTTGAGGTAGTGTATAGTGGATTTAGGCACTTAGGTTGCACTTTTCTATTATAAGTTTTTAGTAGTTTAGGCACTTTCATAGGGTACTTTAAGGTTTTAGGCAGATGGTACCCTAAGGTTTAGGTTTAGACACTTTCATGAGGTACTTTAAGATTTTAGGCATTTTCATTAGGTTTAGGAATTTAGACACTTTCTTAGAGTCTGTGGGGTTTAGGCACTTTTATGGGCTAGTGAGGCATTTTTGAAATGTGTAGGTGATTTGTCATCTTGCCATTAAAGAATTAACTTGTGTCCTATTTCATGATTAACTTCTAGACCATGTCCTTATCGAAGAAAAGAAAGACTCTAGAAAGAAAGGAAAAAATTATTGATATAAAGGAAATATACATATGGTAATTCTTAGAAGTCACTGGTTAGTTGAAAAAGAGAAAAAATATATTTAAAGTGGACATTATTTTAAACTCATTTTTTTTTATCCGTTGGAGCAGAGCCAAAATTTTTGGTTAGCGGGGTCAAATGTTAGATTATATGCAATATTTAATTTTTTTTGTTAGCGCAGTCAAATATTAGATTTATATGCAATATTTGCTCACACAAAGAAATACTACTACTAAGTAAATTAAGAAGTTTAACTATAACGTAAATATATAGTTATACATGTATTATTGCTTTATAATTGGTCCCAATGAACAATTAAAATTACCTGTATGCTTATATTTTACTACCATTTAAAAAGATAAGTTTCACTATTCGACTTCATAAAGATATTATTCACATATGATTTCGACTTTGCTTATTTTTTCCCTTATTGGCCAATTACGTCTTCCACGACAACTTGCACAAATAAATTCACTTTTCGACCACATAAATTCACAATAATTACAAATAAATTCACTTTTCGTTACTGAAAATATGACAAAAAATAATAATAACGTCCAGTTTTTGCACAACAGTACTTCAGAAAAAGTCCTTCGACCACAGAGAGGAAAAAAAAATTCAAAAACTCGTATCGAATCTGGCATAAAAAAAATCCACAAGTAAACTCTCTTGCCTAATTATATTTTACTTCCATTTACAAAGATAAGTTCCATATAGAATCTGGACAACAGCAAATTCAAGGGTTCGTGACAAAAGAAAGAAAACATGGAGGGATAAATTCGATAAATACAGCCATTAAACCACTGGCAATCCCGTCGCATCGCAGGAGAGACCAGCATCAAATTTGTCTAATCCAACAAGACCCTAAATACTATCAATCAACCCTTGTGCTGTTTTGTAACTCCAACACAGTAGCGAAGTCAGCATCGCACACTTCGGCTATATAAGCAACCAACTGTCCCTTTAAAAAGTGGGGACACCGGTGACATAACCTGAACTAGCTTAGCACCTCCTTATGATACTCACGACATTTCTGCCAATCTCTTCTTTTGCTTGCTCAGAAACGGGAACATCTCCAATGTACATATCAAAGAAAGCAGCTGGAAATTCAACATAAGGGTCAGAATCTTGAACAGAAAGGCATAGGCGTGTCCAAAGTAAAATATTGATGCAAGTAAATGGGAGTATTTCACGTACTGCACAATTCCTTGCTTTGAACAGCTCCAATCTGGTTACCTCCAACTGCACAAACAACATTCTACCATAAGTTTTGGACATGAATATTACAAGGACAAAGGGGGAAAACTGAAGAGAACATGGTGCTATTGGAGTCCATCCTCCTGAAGTATACCTGGGTCAGTAAAACAATGGATCAGATTATAGGGATGCAAGTTATGAACCCCCTACTAAAGACGAGAGCTACAACAAGGAGGGATGAGGTCCTATAGGGACCTGGGGGTCCTGTAGGGCGGCCCTGCCGGTCGACTCTCAGGCCGTTGATCTCAGCAATCAACGGCTCAGATTTCATCTTGGTAATGGACTGCTCAGATCAACAAAGTGCCGAGATGAAATCAGGACCATTGAAAACACATCCAATGCCTCGGATGCCGCCCTATAGGGGGTGCCCTCCAGGCTTTCGAATTCCATCCTGCAGAACTTGATTTCGTCCACCCTCATATGAAGATAGTGAGTAGTACCCTTTCTCGCATTGGTGGTCAGGGTGTGGGGTCCCACTAAAATAACCCCATCCTCACCAAAAAGTGTGTCAATCCCATAGCCTAAACCCTCTCACCAATGAAATTGAGGATATTTATTCACCACGTCTCACTAAGGTGGACACAATTGGACTTGCTCATAACATCAGCTTATCAAATTTTAATCTATCAGTTACTACTCACTCACTTTCAGTAATTAGATGTCCATCAGCTGTTTGCCGAAAATCAATTGTTGTACCCTGTAGAATATCAAACTTAAGTCAGAAGTAGTTCCATGGCACACCCAAAAGTAACAGAAAAGTAATGGAATTGACAGAGACATGACATTACAGCATGTAAAGGTATATCTTGAGCGAAAAGGGAACCAAATGTTGCTAGGCAGTTAAAGTCGGTGTCTGGGTTCGTCTACACAATCAGATTAAGTGTCAGGAGTACAACTGTGGAATACAGTCATGGAAGAAGCAGCAAATAGACATGAACTTACCTTCACCAATCGAGCTCGCAGAGATTTCTCAAAAGATCTGTGCCACATAGAACAATAACCAAAGTAAAGTTTAGGCTTCATCGTTAGCATTCATGTTGCACACATCTCTCCTCTTTAAAAAGATTGTGTTCCAAAGCCAAGCCAAGCAAAAAACGACCTCACTAAATTGAAGTTAAAACTGTTTCTACATTCCTATAAACGTAGTAAGATACTCTATTCTACATTGACTGACTAGTTGCTGCAAAACTTTGATGAGTTGAGTTGAACAGGTAATCAGATATTCCCATTATACTAGACTTTGATTTCATTCTCAAGAGACGGTACCAGTTCAAATTTGGTTTGCTTGCTCCAAGTAAAAACATCTTATTAATTGACTACTTATTCCTTCAACAAGATAAACACAGAAACAATATGGCAGAGTACAATCTAGGAACTGCTCTAAAATGAAAACACTTAGTAGTGGTTGTACCATTCATCGGGACAGGGGCGATGCCAGAGAACAGCATGAATGGGTTCATATCGAATACGTGCTCAATTTTTGCAGCCACACTATGGCTTCTTATCTTTCCAATTAAAAATTAGGAGCCACTATACTAATGGCCCAGTGCAAAGTGATTGGAATTCCCAAGCAAACGAATTCAAACCAATGGATTCACTAGAAGACCACATGTAGGGCTTGGACAAAATGAGGAAAACAAATGAGCTTCCAAAATAGTAGGAACAATTGTTATCCCCTCACCATTAGATCAAGCATTAATTACTAATCCAACAGCTCAAACCACGTTATCAACCTCTCTTGTTATGAAAGGTCAACCCAGGCCGAAGCAGCGCACCCCCCTCTTATTTGCTTTGCCTCGAAAAGCACATGCCCATTGCACGAAGCGATTGCATATGTTGGGTTTGGGGAATGGTTGATGTACGCAGCCTTTTACCCCTACAAGCAGAGAGGCTGTTACCGAGATCAAACCTGTGACCTTTGGGGCAGCTTCACCACTGCACCAGGTCCGCCTTCAAGGTTTGTCTAGGAAAGGTTTCGGGAAAATTTATTTTCAACACTTCTGTTTATCTTTACATACAAATAATCTTAATATCAAGACCAGCAAAAAATGGGGAGAGGGAGAGAGAGTTAGAGATGGCATCGACCAAAAATTGTACCGAAGTACTTTCATGGCATATATTCATATTGCTCAATAGAAGGTTTTGATTGTCAAAAGAATATCTGGAAGAAGAAGAAGAAGAAGAAGAAGAAGAAGAAGAATTACTTACTCCCTCACAGTGTTGATTTTCATCCCATTGCAATTAACCACAAGCCTAACAGTCATACTGATATCCTCCCTGCGTCATCCAAACAAAAGGAAAAGATTCCTTGGAAGATTAGACGAGTGTTAAACTTTACATCGTGATATGATGAGACAGAAGGATGACATTTCACAAATGAAAAGTCCCAGATTATGGCATTTCCACAATAAAATAAATCCAATCCAATCCGCAAAGGATTGTTCCTGGAACTATAGTTTCACATAAATTGCCTGGCAGACAGAAGAACCATAATATTCAGTTTGATTTTTTTAATGCTCAACTGCATTGGCAAACATTAGTCACATCCAAACTATATCTCTGATAGTGATATTTGAATCCAAAGAATAATGGTTATGTATTATGTGTTGACATATTTAACATAGAACACAAAGTAGAAGACATCATACACAGGACATTGCTTGGTGCAAAGGTAAAAAAAAAAAAGGGTTTCCAAATGTGAGTGTGTGCCAATAGAGTTTCAAGCCTAAAAGCAGCTACTTTGATCGGTATAGTGGCAAAGGCAAGCAAACTCGATTGTCCTTTCATACCAATTCGTTGTTTCAACTCTGTAAGCTAATTTTACAAAAAAAAAAAAAAAATTGATTAAGCCAATATTGTATCGTAGGCATTTCAAGTTAAAAGGAAGCATCTAATGTTCTTTTCTGTCTCACTATTCATCTAGCCTACTAAGTATTCCTGCTCTAAAAATGTTAAAGGGCACGAAGAAGACCAAGGTGGGAGTCGAATCTCCAAATACTGAAACTTGCAAGTAAAGCAACAGACAAGTTGCAACGTTACTAACAAAGAGACGGGTTGTTCAACTGCTCTAACTTTCAGTTGGCGAACTTTCTTGAGATATCACACCTTCTAACAATTGTATTCTCAGTCTACAATCAAATAGTTAGAGGCTCGGATTTGTGCAGATAAACTTCAAACACTGTGGACCATTACCAGTAAGTAAAATCGCTAAGAATCATTCACTCAAAAAATATAAACATACAAAAGCCCTAGGGACACAGCTCTAATTCATATTCTTGTATGGAATCGAAATATAAAAGATTTAGGTATCTTACTTTCTCATCCCAGTAGTAGGGATGATGGAACTCTTAACAGAAACAAAATTGTTTTCTTTGGCTTGTGATCATTAAGGGCCATTTCAATACATAAAATCCAAAAATATAAGGGCATCTGGTAATGAATTATTGGCTAACTACTAAATCAGAAATTCACTTTGACAAGGTCATGAAATTGAGTCAAAGACATCTTACTTCTGACTAGTTTATCATACTTGCAATAAAACATAGTTCTGTAATTTAATCTTTAAGTGATGATATATCTTATATCTTCAAAGTTCCAACTACAGAAGCTGAATTACAATCTAAATATAACCTTCAAAAGCTGAATGCTTAAACATTGAATCTAAAATTGCACAAGTGCCCAATGATTTTTACTGAAGGAATCCATAAAGTAGAAACCATAAGAACCTCTTTATTTTCTACTCGATTCCACCCCATCACTGTACTTTGGGAGTTGCTATTAGTTTGAGAGAGAGCAACGAAGAGTGGAATAAATTAAATAAAAAAAACAGCTAAAGTTGGAAATCAGCATGACATTGGGGACAAAGTCTAGTTATAAGAGGCATTGTCAAGCTTTTACTCCAAGTATAGTGTATTTATTTATGACTATTTAAGTTAGATATGAATCATGCTAGTTTTATACTGGTTTTGTAATCATACCCATGTATTTCATTCCAGGTCTCAGGTTATTGTGAACTTCATATGCTCTCTTGATTGGAGTAACTAACTCATAAGTTAAAGTCCTTAGTTTGTTTTTCTTAAGCAAAATAACTAGAAGATAAATTCATGAAACCCAGAAGAGCATTCCATTCAAATGGAGAGCTCGAAAGAACTAAAAGGCCTAAAAAACCTGTGACAGAGAGCTGCAGACACCACGGCACCCAATTCTCAAGCAACTACCAGCGCCGGTGTTGAAAGATTGTCGTGGGTATTTAGTGATGATATTTTTAGTCTCAGCAAAAGACCCTATTAGAGTATTTTTATTTAGGATACATCTTAGATTTTTATGACCAATGGCTCTTCACTGATGAATTCTGCCTGACCTTCTTCCTTTTCCAGAGGAAACTAAAATTTAGGATTTTATCTTGCATTATTAATATTAGTTTTATCTTTATCTTGGTTGTTAAAACTCAGTGGAAGCCTATTTATAGTGACACTCATATTTTGTTAGGACAATTGAGGGAATTACTAAAAATATATTCTCGAGTTGGAACAAGGATTTCAATTCAACCTTGGGTACAAGGATTACCTATGGTTTTGTTCACACTCTTTCTATCAGGCTTGTCGGGCCAGTTCCATACAAGTCCAACAATGCTAGAATTACAAAAACATCTATGGCCACAAAAGTATAAATATTTAATAAAACGACAAAATTAACTCTAAATGTACTAATTAAGACTATAAACAATCCACCACACTTTCATTCCATCCAAATAGTCTCCTTGCATTATCTGTTCCCAATAGACTTTGTTTTACTATTCCACAGCTTTTATATGCTTTAAAATTCAATGAACTGAAAATTATTATTTTTCAATAAAAGAGAATCGAAATCCTGTAAGAAAGAAGCAAGAATTGTCCACCTAAGCCGAGAATATAAGAAAATGCTACTTTGTCCCTATTAGAGACACAAAAGAACTTCTTGCATCCTGAAAAGATCACTCATCTCAACATATAAGCAACACAATACGTAGAGGAACTGTTTTTTTTTTTTTTTAATATCAGAACGTAGAGGAACTGTTTGTCAAGCGTTCCCAAACCCCCAATTGTGACATGCCCCACACTTAAAACTAAGGCGTGCACACCTGATGGCTGTGCTATGAAATCTCATTAACCAAACCCGTAATTGCTCTCAGTCAAAATCAAAGCAATAGAGAGATTTAAAAGGTATAAAGAACTATAAACTGAAACTGTTCACTAAAAATTTTAGTAGTTGAGAGGTTGAGAAATCAAAAAGAGTTTTCAGTTGCAATTTTAGAACTGCAAATAGTGCATAGACAACAAAAAAAAAAGTTGGGGGACATTAAATTTTTCAGAGAGGTTGAGAAATAAACAACTGAAGTAGTTTAGGAAACAAAAAAAAAAAAAAAAATGAAACAAAAACAGCATTGCAGAGCCTCAAAAACACCAAAATGTTGTTCCTTATAGTTCAGAACATTCTATATGACCGAACTGAAGCTGCAGCTTTAGTTTATGACATCATCTTCATGTCCATGTTTTAAAACCGTATGAGCTGTGGCTGAACCATCATAGCTTGCTGGTCTATGCTTTGAAAACATTGTCAGCAGCATATTGGGTTGCCAAAGGCTCCAGCCACTTTGCCGTTAACCAAAAGACAAAAACAAAACTTGGAACCTCAAGAATAAGCTACCAGCCTACCACATGTTTGATCATGTAGCCTATAGGTAGAGACTTAAGGTATATGGTACTTTAACAGCTTAGTAATTGATATATAATAGGTCATCACACCTAACCTAATGTAGCTTTCCATTCCAAGTCTTTCAGAGGCAACCTTACTTTCAAAGTCTTTCAGAGGCAAGTGTTCTCTCACCATTCCACTATATGGTTTTTTTTTTTTTTTTGGAACTGTTCAACATTTTCTTATCTATATGAAATAGAATAGTATGTGAACCAGATTATGATACGGTAACAATTCAACAGGTATGGTAATTAAAGGAAAAGTCCAACCAGCCATGGCGCAGATAAAACACAGGATAAACTAAAATAAACAATGCAAGCTCTTCTAGCCTTCTTTACTTAGAAACACACACGAAGCACTAATTGAAGGGGAAGTCTACTAGCAACCCACCCAAAAAAAAAGATGGGCAAAAGAGAACAAGAATTTTGCTTCAACCAACCCCCCCAAAACACACACACCCACATACTTCTGTTTCAAGCATACTTGACATGGTCTCAAAACAATTGTTCAAATACCTCAGAAGATCCTTGTAAAAATCATGGCATTTGTTAACTTCACCAGCTAGAATTGAAGCATATTTTGAACCCAACTTTGCACAGACATCATAAGGATGAACATCTGCAACGGAAGGTAACAGTAATTAAACTTCAGGTATGGATTTACCAACGTTAGATACATCAAAACCTGGCAACACTGAGCGAAATCCATGAATACTTACAAAAACCAAATGCATAGACCTTCAAAGACTTGATTTTGATAATTTTCATCGTTCTGGATCCAGTTCCCACAAGGACCTGGAATAAAGATCAAATAAAGGAGCTTCTAAAACATGAGGTGGTGCAGGTCGGGATTTGTCTTAATAATGTTAAGGTTAGGATTCTGAATGGGTTCGGGGGATGTTGGTGAGGAGAATGGGTTTAATATCCTGCTTATTGCATTTTCGACGTCAACTTAAAACTTTTATTCATGGCAATTGTCCAAAAAATGGGTCGATGTGATGCAATTTCCATCAATTAAATAGCGTGAAGGTAGGGGTGTAAAATGGAAAATCAAAATCATCAATGTATTTTTCAATAACAGGGTGGTGAAAGGCCCCGAGGCCAATCCACAATGGGGTAAATCAAATTTTCCCCTTCATACAGTGGCCGTAGGCAGATACAAACTCCAGAGTTGCTGCTCAAAAAAAAAAAAAAACTCACTCTGGATGTAGACAGGGATCAACGAATCCTTATAGCCATATACAGACACAGTGATACCTAGGAAATTATACTACAAGCGTCATTGATGTATGCTGGCCCAAGTCTCATGAAGTTTTCCAGTAATGTTACTAACACTAGAAGAGTAAAAAAAGAATAAGCCCATTTTTCTCATGTGTGGTAGCTTTCACTTAATAACTGCAAATCACAAAGTAAACATCTAACAAGTCAGCAGGATTTTATGTATCACGGAAATAATTTTACATCTCAAAGCAAAATTACGACGTAATCATGCTAACTCCCACCATATTGGTGACTGTCAACCTACAGATCTCTCAACTGGCATCTCTCTCTTCGAAGTACTAAGCCACATTGCACACAGCTAAGTAAGACAGTCAAATCAATATTTTAAAAACTGGACCGGATCGACTGGCACTTGCTCCTGTCCGGATTACCTAGAAAACCATTACATTTTTTTTATCGGCTAAACAACCAAAACAATACCCATAACATTACGGAGACTGGCATATTTTTTAAAACCGCACATATTTAGCTGTTCAACCAGCAACCCATAAAAATCAGTCATGGATTGATTGAACTGGATAGGATAAAATTTGAAGTAAACCCCAGGGCACTTTATTACTGCATTACAACCACGGCAGGCACCGAGCAGGGGACCGCCGGCTCGGGCACTCACTTTCAAACCATTTGCTGCTCATTATAATTTAGCACTCCAACCTTTTTATACATTCAAAGGTTGCCTCAAGTTCTTTTTCTCACCCATGTGGGATTGTTCCAAAAGTGTTGTCTGCATTTCTAGTGAAGAATGGCTTAACCCCTCATTTTTTAAATAAAATGATGCAGGGTTTTATCTACACTTTTTTATACAGGTATTCTTTTATATCACAATAATAGTAGTAATCCTTAATTAATAATTTTTGACATGATTATTAATAAAATTGGACATAATTATGAGATCACGGTTCGATACTGGTTGAACTGGTGATCCGTTTGCCTGGTCCATATTTTCCAGTTTGTTCAACGGTACAGGTTTCAAAACATTGCCATCAGTATGCAACTGCATCAAGTTTTAGTTAAATAGCATGTTTTCTATGCTTTCTGAGGGATAGATTGATGCATCAGATTTGATCCCAAAATAATAAAAACAAGAATGATGTGTCAGAAAAAGCGCATCTTCCTAGGTTACCAAGTTTGTTTTATTCTAGCCATTTTAGGTTAAAGAAACAACAGAATAGACACGAAAATTATCTCCCCCCAAAAAAGGGTAAGGAGGAACTCCTAGTTTACTGATGAAAATGAGATCATATGTAGCAGCTATGCAGATGCAGAATGAAAGTCAAAGTGCATATCCGTTCTTAACAATGATATTCCATGTTTGCAAGAACACCATCCCAAGCACATACGAAACAAGTTTGAAGTTTTCAATGTAGACCTCTGACATTATGTTGGTATTTTTCCCTCCACCTAAAAGGTTGTCCAATATTTTAGGAAACTTGATCCCAGTTCTGGGCTCAACTGCATGCCTAGTCCAGTTCAAGTCAGGCAAAGAAAGATCAGCACATCCATGAGGCTCAACCTCGCAGGGGCTTTCATTCATGCATCTCTGTATTCTCATATCGGTACTCTCCAAAGGAGCACCTAAAGCTGTTGTAGACCTGATAACCATGCATAAGGAAAGAAACTTAGATAGCAAGACTTATGCAAAAGTAAAGAAACCAAGCCCTGTAAACAAATTCCCGATGTACGTTAAATCAAGTTCTCCAATGCATGTAAAAATAGTTTCAAAATAAACAAAAAAATAAGATCCAAATCGTAGTGAAGATAGTGTGACTGTTTTTTTCCTAACACACAAGTGTTGGGGAAGGTGCCAATGACTTACAAATTGTTGAACTGTGGTACCAGAGCAGCAGGCAATGACAGCGACGCAATTGATAAGAGCTCCTCGGCTGCATTGAGCAGTTGTCTCATAGTGAAACTCAAGATCTTGTCAAAAATCTTTGGGGTACCAGGTTTCCCTTTTGAACTAGAACCGAAGGAAAATCCCGCAAGGTTATTTCTACTTGCGGTGGTGCGTTTTACAGGATATTTCCACCTTCTTGGATTTGAAGCGTGTGAGTTTCCCGATTGTTTGCCACTTATGCTGGAATTTGACCCACCAGAAAACCAAAATATTAAGGAACCAGTAGCAATTGCAATGCATTTAAAAGCTTCCTCAAGAACAAGACTTTCAGGGACAAACAAGTATCTAGAGGTGTAAAAATTATTATTGAGAAATGAACTAAACTGCGACGACAAATGAACGCCAAAATTTTGGGCCCCCGATGAATCTACTGGGAATATGTACGGAGATCCCCTGTCAGGATCCATGAAAAATAACCAATTATTCTGCATGTCCAATTATGGACGGGTAATTTCCCAATTCAGATACTTGACACTTCTCTATAAGAAAATTCTGTGGTGAGATAAGAATCAAACCAAAGTATGATGAACCTGCACAAGTATCACCATAGAGAATAGCATTAAGTTATCTGCTCCAAAAGAAGAAGTCCAATAATTGAATAGACAATCAATACATGAACACAATAAGCTACAAGAAACAATTGAAACGACACAAAACTCCCATAAAAATGGAAGCAAACTTGTGCGAGAATGCTATAATGAAAACCAATTATGCAAGTGCAATGAGATTAAAATCCTTGAGATCAAGACCGTCTATGAATCTATGAGTATGAAATGTCAAAGAATAATAGAAGGAAATTAACATTTTCATTAGTGCATAACTCAAATGAAAACCAGCCTATAAGGGAAGAGAGCTTCTATTGACTTGGCGGTTTCACTCTACTATCCTATCATAATCTAACACAAAAATACTATGCATGCACAATTGCACGTAATACTAAGGTATCTTAATCCCTGATGAAGGCTATGGCAGACCCAAGGGGGTGCGTCCAGGGGCCACTGGCATTTTCTTTGGATATTTTGTTCTTTCCAATAAAATTCAGTTTTTTTGCCCCCTCAGAATTCTTAAAATTGTACTTTAGCCCTTTCAAAAATCAAACTTGTCGTACCATAATTCCTCCAAACTCAATAATTTTGTGTCCGCCACTGCTGAAGGCCTTGCAAAGATGCAGTCCATCCAATTTCATACCAAAATGGCGCAAATAAATCTATGAGGCACTCGATCATCGAATAAAAAGAAAATGCAAGGGGTACTTCTTTTGTGGCAGTGAATACTTGCAGAGTTGCATCCTTAATCAACCAACGAGAAGATAAACATTTAGACTCGTTTAAAGAGGGTTTTTACAACTGATTTGGGTTAAATCATTATTGTGCAACGCCAATGCTCTGGATGCTGAATGAAAGAAGCATAGTAATGTGCACATAAATCAAAATGATTCTTGGGTCTGCCCTCTCTGATGCCTTTTAGCTTTGATTTGAGGACATGATTATGCAGCAAACGTGACGGTATAGGGGGACCACCACTATTTCAATGGTATTCTATGAGCAGCCACTTTGTGCATTTATTGCCAAAGGTTAGGTCTGTCTCCTATCCATCCCCTGCCCATACCCCCAATTATTGGGGACTAATTGGGTTATGTTATTGTTGTTGTTGTTGTTGTTGTTGTTGTGTATTTGGGTTAAATCATTGTCTTGTATCATTGACTATACAGCATTACATTGACAAATATCCAAACTGGAGTCATTAGCTTCCTTCATCGGGTTAATTTCTCAAGAAAGCCAACCAAACTGGAGACATACAAACAAAAATCTATTGCAATTACTTAACAAACACGTTATTCAACCGTATAACTGTTTAATCAAGTATAAATCCGTGTGTATCATACAGAGAATACATACAAATCAAATGAGAAAGAAACAACGGGATGAAAGTCACCTGAAATGAGGGGGGGGATTCCGATTTGGGTTTCAGTTGGGTCTGGTGATTTACACGTGAACGCGGTGGGTTTGTTAATTTTGCATTGAGAGAAAGAACAGTGATGGAGGAGGAGGAAACGAATATGCTTACGCACTTTCTGGTGCACGTACGTAAAGGCTGGCTGTTTTTGATTTGGTCTTTGGAGAGGAAAAGAAAAGAATTCACTTGCCCCCCCGAGGTTTTTGATTTGGTCTTTCCTCACTTTTTCTGAATATTACTCTCCTCCCTTACTTTTCAAAGTATTCTTTAGATTACACCTCCCAAACTTTTCCTTTGTATGGCCTGAGATCCAGACGAAGTGGCCAATTGAGCCATTTAGCCCAGGCTAAGTGTTACTAAGGTGTAGAGTCCATTAATGAACTAGTTTTAGGGTCGAAGGTCCATCATTGGACAAAATTACCCCTTTTTGATAGTAAGCATTTGTTTTAACAGATAAAAACACCTCGATACGACCGTTCTCCCCCGTCTATAACTGTGTGTGTGTGTGACGCTTCTCTCTGTGCAACGCCTGGGAATCGTACAAATCAAAGCCATGGCTGGTCTTCAGCGTAAGTGGTTTTAATTATGGTTGATTGGGCACTGAGTTTCCATGGTCGTTGGAAATCACCTTGATTAATGAAGCATTGCTTGATCCTGAATCAAGATACACGATTTTTAATTCCCGAATTTAGTTTTTTTGCTTCACTGAATGGCGCGTCAGTTAACGGGGTTAATCGAGCTAAGAAATTTGACAATGAAGGTGAATTTGACCGGAGGAGTGCTATAAGCACTGTTGGGTGAAGGACCCATGGAATTATCTGAGTTATGTGATTAGGGATGTCTCTGTTATTTGATCGATTTGAGGTGAGGCAACTTAGAATTTAGATAGTCAAGAATTCATATGCTTCTGGAATGAGGGCTTGCTTGTGTATATTGTGGAGTTCTTTATATGAACTTAATAGTTGTCCACAATGATTTGATGTTTTCCCCATGTACCAACTTCCATATCAATGTCTATTGTATTGACATTGTTTAGTGATTAATAAAATTTTCTATCTATTCTCGGAAAAAAAAAAAAACTTCCATATCAATGTATAGAAATTACTATTTTGTGGATCTGTATATCTTATGGCTCATTGTGCGAGTTTTGAATTCAGCTTTTGTGGCCAATGGCGAGTTCCAATGCAGTCTACTCTCAAGAAATGCGTCTAGCAGTCAATGCTACTGGGGGATAGTAATACCATGTTTTCGCAACGTCCTCCTTTAGGCCGTTGGAAATTCAATTGATTTAAATAAGGACAAAAAAATAATCCAATTGATTTATTTTTACCATAACACCCCTAAATGTACATTCCCTTGTTTCGTGTAAGTTTTTGTCAGTTATTAATTTCTCTCAATGAGAAAAATTGGAAAAATAAAAAAATATCATAACTGAAATATCGTTATCTCGTTCTTTATTTTTGCCGAACCAGATACTATTTCAGTTGAAATAATATTATCTCTTGGTTTATTTTTGAAAGCCAAGATATTATTATCTCTTATTTTGTTTTGTAGATGAAGAAAATGTTTTAAGTTCATATATCATTATCTCGTTCTTTATTTTTGTAGAACCAAAATAAATAAGCTGAGATACCCATCTCGGTTTATTTTAACTGTTGAGCTATTGTTATCTCTTACTTTTAATTGAGATACCGTTATCTCATTTTTTATTTTTGTAGAACCGAATACTGTTTTAGTTGAGATAGGATTATCTCTTTATTTATTTTTTAATATGTAGACTGTATAACCTGAGATATTATTATCTCTTGATTTGTTTTGTAGATAGAGAATGTTTATGTTGATATATCATTATTTCATTCTTTATTTTTCTATAGAACCATTTATTTTTGTAGAACCAACATGCATAAGTTGAGACACTCCAATCTCACTTTATTTTTAGTGCTGAGATATTGTTATCTCTTACTTTTCACTGAGATATCGTATTTTTGTAGAACCAAATAGTATTTCAATTAAGATAGCATTATCTCTTGATTTAGTTTTGAATATGTAGAGACTGTATAAGCTGAGATATTATTATCTCTTACTTTATTTTGTAGATAGAGAGAATGTTTAAGCTGAGATATCATTATCTCGTTCTTTGTTTTTGTAGAAACACAATGCATAAGCTAAGATATCCTAATGTTACTTTATTTTTACTGCTGAGATATTGTTATCTCTTACTATTTTAGGGTATTGTTTTGAATTTAGCGGTTCTACTATAAAATAAAGTATTATTAGACTACAAATATCATAAAATAGACTTTCAAACTACTACGAAATGATGAAAACATTAAAAAAAAATGACTAATCACTTCTCAATATCTGAAAAATAGACAAAATTATAATTCTTCTTATTCTACAAATTCTAATTGTTAATGAGAAAAGTAAATCCCAATGCATATTTATGTTTAAAATATAGTATAGCTACCCAACTTTATTACTCTAGTACTCCACGGTTGTGTTTGGTTTGAGTTTTGGGTTTTGTAATGATTAGAGGGAAAAATATAGATAATAATTTAAAATAGGGATTAATGATTAGAAAGAGATAGAAAGAAAAATGTGAATAATATTTAAAAATAAGAGTAATGATTAAATAATAATTTAGAAAACCAGGTCTGCAAACCCCAAAACAAACAAGGCCTACTACTCTTACTTTCTTGCTGATTTGGGTTAGAATAATGATAATATTACAAACTTTGTGCCACAACCAACCACAACCCCACTCACATGAGGTGTGGGGCTCGCACGTGGGGCTCATGTGGGACCCACACCCCATGTGAATGGGGTTGTGGTACAAAGTTTGTGTCACAATCATTTTTGGGTTTAAAGTATCCCATGCAGCTTTAAAAGACGTGTCAAGTGACTCAGTGTCCTTCCCACAGCTTTTAACACCTTCATACGCATTGAGGCTGTTTATTACTCCCACCCACCCACTTCATTGAATTTACAATTACACAGTTTCCATCATCCAAAGCCAAAAGCATGTGATATTCTTTTGCCAAGGAGCCTTTCTATTTTCTCTCTCTGTCTCTTCATCGTTCATCTTTTCTTAAAATCAGGCAAAAGCAAATCAAATCCAAAAGCCTCCTCTACCTTCGAACTTAGACGACGCCTAATCCTAAAATTTGTATTTCGAATCATGGAGTCAAGTTTTAGAGTTTCAAATACTTTTCTTCAGTAAAGAAACTATTTGAGGGAGACTTTAATTGCTGAAACTAATTGATATACTGAATCATTCTGAAGATTGAAGATCCTTGCAACTCGGTCCACTTGCCACCATTGCTCGGTCTGCGTCAACACTCACCTCCGCATCGTCATCTGCCTCTCCTCCGCCGGATCCCAACTCCTCCCTCCATTCACGCCGCCGATGATGGTGGCGTGTGGAGCTGACACTAAGATAGTCAGATGCTTTCTCTGGGTCATTTAAAATGTGGGGTTAATTTTGGAACGCCCGTGTACATAAGGATTGGAGGCGTTGTGAACAGTTAAGATGGACTAAAGAGGGCTTGTACTCTGTGCTCTATCCTTTTGAACAAGGAGCCCTATTTTTATATGAGGTACTATAAAGTTGTCAAACATTTAGCTCTATTTATGCTATGTGTGTCATTGGCTATAGGATTGAAATGATGTTGTATATGATACACCTATTGATGCAAAGGATCCTAGTTCATGAACAAATTCCATCTCGGGGTTGGCAAATGATTCAAGAGTGCCTTTAGAGGGAGCAAAATAATCTGTCAATGCAATTTCCAAGACACCTTTGGGTAAAACATTGCTATAAAAGTTGAAGATTATAACAATACCTATAATTTAAGTATACAATGATTAGTAATTACTTTGTAGGTAATTATTATGTGGTTGATTGGGGACATTAAAATATGTTTGGGATCCTAATGTCATACAAGGGCAAGCCGGTACGACTTGCTTGCCCTTGTTTCGTTCACATCGATGATTAGCTAGAAAAAAGAAGAATGGTTTGATTATCGTCACTCATCACTCGCAATGTAGAGTGTTGTTTTGGCACATTGAAGGCTATATTTCCTATCTTGAAGCAAATGCATAAGGGCTTTAAGTTGCAGACCTAAAAATATTGGCCAACCACTTAACGAACGGTTTTCCTATCTCTTTTTTTTTCTTTTTACAAATCAGGATATTTGGACTAGTTTACACATATGTCGATTGATCCCCACCCAATTTCACTATCCATTAATTGGGAGTATGATCAAAGCGAGGCAAAGATCCGTATGAATTAGCATCATAAAAATTGATAGCACCAGAAATGTTTCGAACCTAAAATTTTAGAAGGGAACAATAAGTTTCAAACAGACCAGGAGTCCAACTCAACTTGAAATTGTTATACCCATCATGTCATTATTCTTAGCTCGTTGTTTCTGATGATTAAAAAAGAAGATAAATGTATTTTTTTAGATCAAAATATAAAATCCCATCTCTGTTTTATTGTTGACTTTGTGTTTCTTAATCTCTCCACGGAGGCGAGGCTACCATGCGCCCTTAAAACGGCGTCGTTTTGAGGCCAAAACGTTGAATCAATCCAAATTTCTGTTTGTGGCCGTTGGATTAGATCCAACAGCTAGGAAAGGGAACTCACTTAAATGAGTTCGCGGGTCATGGAACAAATAACAACAATAATACATACACACTCACTCGGACACACTCTGCCACACCCCCTCTCACATGTGGACATCTGATAGGGGGTGTGGCAGAGTGTGTATGGATGAGTGTGTTTGTGGCAGAGTGTGTCTGTATCATTTTTGAACAAATAATAAGAATTGCAGCATTTGTTCCCAATGAAGCCTCAATATTCCTTAGCCGAAGAAAAGAAGCCTCACTATGCTACAAAAGAGTTCTCTCCAAAAATCGCCGCCTGAAAATCTAGCACAACGATGAAACAGCTCAAACCCACAAAACGAAACAAAAATGATTGAGGTATAACAAAAGTCTCCAACACATTCACATAGTGTATGGAGCTCACACCCACTACACACTCAATTGTGTGTGAAATTCACACACCATATGATGTGTTGGAGTTGGAAACTTTCGAAATCACCATGTTGAAAATGATTGTTGAAAACGAAAAGCAGCACAGTTAGCACAAACGCATGTAATCGACAACGATGAAGCAGTGCAAACCCCTAAACAAGAACTAGAGTTTCAAATTCTGGGTAACTATTCTGCTTTTATGCGCTCTCTCTATCTCCTCTAGGTTAGGGTTAACTTTTCGAAGATTACTTCTTTTTTAGATCTGGATTCGATCCTTTCTTCTTCTTGATTCATAGAGAACACAATGTCAATTGACAAACATGACGCAAATCAAATCCCAAGGAAGAAGAAGAAGAAGATTGTCGAACACTGGGTAAGTTACGTAATAACCCAGAACTCCCAACCCACATAGTAATCGACATCCTATCAAGGCTTCCAATCAAATCCCTCTTCAATTTCAGCCGCGTTAGCAAGGAATGGCTCTCTCTCATCCCTGACCCTTATTTCGCTAATCTCCATCTCTCTAAATCACACAGTGCTCTCTCTTGCTCAAACCCATCAACCGTAATATGCGTATAGGTAACTTGGTTGACCTCCATATCAATCCCTCCGCTCCTCCTCGTAATGACGTGATCGAATTGGTCACAAAAATCAACCTCCCAAACGGCACCAACATCCCATATAGCATAATTAACTCTTGCAATGGATTGTTGTGTTTTGGTGAACCTTGCTCCTTTCGCCCAATTTGCATATGTAATCCTCTTTTAGGCGAATTAGTTACACTTGCTAAATCTCCAAGTGGCCGCTTAATTTCAAACCTTTCTAACGCTGCTTTTGGTTATAGTCCCATAAATGACCAGTATAAAGTGGTGCGGTCTTTTAGTTCTAGGGTTATGGACCCTCTCACAGGTTTGCAATTGTTTGAAGTTGAGATATATACGCTTGGTGGAGGGTGATGGAGGAACATAGGGGAAATCCCCACCATGATTGATAATTCCTTGTTTGATGCATTCCTCAATGGATCCCTTCACTGCTTCCTCCTTGGGCGTAGTCTGGACTCTATTTGTTGTTTTGACTTTGACAATGAGCAATTTCGGGCAGTACCTAGACCTTTTGAGTTTGGTCCAGTTCAGAAAAGACACTTGGGTTATATGCGTGTGGGGGTGCTTCGAGGTTGTCTCTCTATATGTGATTATGGCGGGCCTGATTTTGCTGAACTGTGGACGATGAAGGATTATGGGGTGAAGGAATCTTGGAGTAAGTACTGTGTCATTAGTACGAAGTTTTGTAGGTTTGGGGTTCTTTACGAGCCAATAAGGATTTTGGAGGATGGACAAATCTTGATATTTGATGGTAATACATGTTCTATTTTGCTTTATGATTCCGGATCAAAATTGCCACAGAATATTCATACTTTTAGTGAAAAAAACTTCTTTTGGTTTGCTCATGTCCCTAGCTTGCTTTCATTCAGGAATGTTGCAAAAGGGGAAATTTTTAAGGTACATATATCCGAACATAATTGCTTTATTATTCTTAGTGTAAGTCAAGCGCTACAAACCTTTACATTTGTTTCATCTGTTTGCTATTTTCCCTCCATGGCACTGTTGTTCTAGGTTCGCTTTTTTGTTGCTTAACATGTTAAATTGCTCCGTTAAGTTTTCAGCAAAATGATTTGATTCCTCTATTTCCTTTGGTTCTGAACTATTTTCATCGCCAATGAAACAAATAGAGGTTGCAATTATGGGAGTTTTCTCTAAATACGTGCAGCTATAAAGATGCACAGAGTTCTATCAAGATGTTATATTGGCGCATCTCTCAAATCCCCCATCAATACTTTTAACAAGTTTTTCCACCCTTTCAATTGTTTCACTTTGATTTATTTGTTTTTCCCTTTTCCCACAACAAATCAACTCGGTATGATCCCTTTGGTATTTGCTACCTTTCGGTATTATAATCTTCTGTTATCCGATGCCCTCTTTTCTGGTGAGGAGTAATTACTCATCCTCTTCAGAAAGATAAATATATGAAATAATCCTGAGTTCATATCATCACTGTCACGTTACCAAACAACTTTTTATTGCCAAACATAGTTTGGTTTGGATATGGTTGGACTTTTTACTGCATATAGTGGAGCAAATGAGAGTCAACACTAGAATGACTTGGGAAGTTAGCTTGGGCTCCAATGGCCTATTACCTTTGGGCTTTGGTAAGTAAGAAACTGTCAGTAATCGACATTTAATCAACGGATATCTGTAATCTTAACGTGGGGAGATTAATAAGTATTTAATAACGTGGAGCTCGAAATATAATCGAGATAAAGATGGGAGTGCAATTATAATTCTTTAGTGGTGTGAATTATAATTTGTGAAATAAGAATAGAATCCGGGTGGGATTAGGTTTTCTTATTTACACAAGGAGCCCAGATTTATTTCTCCTCAGGTCCCTACTCTAGCCCTATAAATATATCGTTATGTTCTCTAGGTCACAGAACAGTCATTCAGAAATTTAGAATAGAGGCTGTGAGAGAGAGAACAAAGAGATCATGTAGAAGTCCACACTTGGCTACATGATCGAGATATAAGGGAATATGGCAGAAGATCATGAGGTACTGTCGAGCAAAGCTTGTTGCATACAGTAATTAGGTCTCCATTGTTCTCAAATAAACAAGTCAACCAAATGTTAGGTTCACGGATGAGAGGTAAACCCTAATTCCGCCTTTGTAGGGTTTGTGTTTATTTTTGTTGTTTAATGCAGCACGCCGCAATTACTGGGTTTTGGGATTCGTTTCCCAACAGTGGTATCAGAGCGGGCTGTAATCATGCGTATGGATTAAACAAGCCATGTTGTCTGTAGAACATAGATATAGAATTATGCTAACGGTTGTTTTGCAGAGTTCTAGTTTGTTCTAACGTCTGTTTTGCAGAATCGATTATCCCACTATTATGGTCACGCATGTTTTTGATTGTGTGATTGGATCCCACGCTTTGTAATTGTTTTATGCGTGGTTACTATTACTGTTTTTTTATTACAAATTTAGTTTTGTAATTTGTAATAGTAGTATGTGGGAGGTATTAGTTTTTGATGTAATCTTTGTTTCTTCAGTTGTATCGCTTTAGATATATAGATCTGTAGTAAGATTACAGATTCTGTAATGGGGCACATGATGCGGAGAAAACAATCTTTTTTTGACAAAAAGAAAAGTTTTGTCAAGAAAAAAGAATGTTTGGCTCGCAGCAAAATTTTTCCAGATTTTTAGGGTCAGATTGCAAGGCTTTTTTGACCCAGTAAACGTCAGAATTGGAAATTCTGTTCTTCATAGAAGTTGTAAATAATTGAATTTCGAATCCAACCCAATTGGAATCAGTTCAATCGGAGTTCGGATGAGGGAGAAAAGTCCAAAATACTGAAGGCTGTGCAGTTTACTCGGGGAAAATTTCAGATCCGATTTTTCTTGCCTAAGTATGGTTGGATTTTGGTTTCCTTGATTGATTCAAAGTATCTAAGTCTTCAACATATGTTTTTCTCAAGGATTTCAAGTTTGGAAAGGATTCCTTACTGCTTAAGGATTTCAAGACTTAAAGGATTCCCCGACTAACTTAAGGATTTCAAGACCTGGAAGGATTCCTTATCGCTTCAAGCTGATTGCATCTTTGACCATAATAGTTGGGATACATATTATTTATGTTTCCTTTTTATGAATATTTGAATATTCATCTTGTTTGCATGTGTGATAGTTTACCATTTTTGGACAACATGGTAATATTTGGCTTTTGACCTAGATCACGGGTTTTGCAAACATGTTAATTTTGATAACCCTCACAAATTTTTTAAATTACTAAGTGGGAGAGGGAGTTTATTTTGTATAAATCCCATGGTCTCCATTACTAGTATGTAGATGATATAATTAAATTTTGTGTGTTGGTTTTAGTACATTCCTCCCCATCGGACGAAATTAATTATGGCATCATCAGGACTTACTTCCTTAGAGGATAACTCCAAGATAATTGTTGTATGGATTGCTCCTCCATCTGGGGTAGTTCTTTACGGAACAATGGATTTTGAGGTTAGGTAATGGTATACACTTAGGTATAAATAACAAGTATCCTCTCTATCTGAGTCACTGCTTTTATTTATAGGACCGAAGCAAATTAGCTATTTAATTTTATTGGGCATGGTTTAGTGTCTAGATAGTAAAATTAAAAGGTTGTGCCTATCTACACGAATGTTGAAGAGTAGTAGACCTACCCATCGAGGCATACTCTTCACGGTGTGTAGGGTTGCTAATGTTTTTCTTTTAATAGATTGGTTGAGGGAACCAATTTAATAGAATTACAAAAGTTTTTTTATTGCCCTTCATAATTGATTGTTGTGTGATTCTCAGATTCAAAAAAATGGGCTCATTCAATCCACTTGCTACTATTCTCAAAGAAAATAAACTTACTGGACCTAATTTCATTGACTGGAAAAGAAATCTGGATATTGTGTTAACTGCTGAGGGTCATAAGTATGTGCTGTCTGAGGATTGTCCTCCCAACCCAGCCCAAATGGAAAATGCAACAGAAATTCAAATAAAAGCTTATAAGGATTGGATTAAGGCTGATGAGATGGCGCGGTGTTACATTCTGGCTTCCATGTCAAATGTATTGCAACATCGAAGATCGGGCCTATGGAAACTTACCTATGACATGATGCTGAACCTTTCAGAAATGTTTGGGGATCAGAATCGTGCTGCTAGGCAGATTGCAATGAAGGAGGTAATGAACATTAAAATGGTTGAGGGGACCCCAGTAAGGGATCATGTTCTGAAGATGATAGGTCTTCTGAATGAACTGGAGATCATAGGAGCTGAAATCGATGGGCAAACCCAGGTCGATATGGTGCTCAATTCACTGGCCGACCCTTTTAAGCAATTCCGTCTGAATTACAGCATGCATAAGATATACTACTCGTTGACGGAATTGTTGAAAGAGCTTGTATCAGCTGAGGGTCTGTTGGACAACACAAAGGAGGCTGTGTTGGTGGCTGAAAAGGTTTCTACTTCTAAACCGAAGGTAAGAAGAAGCGTAAAAAAGGTTCGTAACCAAGCCAATGCTTCTCGGGCAGTTAATGGACCTCAAGGTGGAGTGAAAAAGCCTAAGGGCAAGTGTTTTCACTGCAAGCAGAAAGGACACTGGAAGAAAGATTGTCCGATTTTTCTCAACAAAATGAACAATCAAGGTAAATCTTTTTCACTAGTAGTTGAATCATGTTTAGCGGTGTTATCTACCAGCACCTGGTGTGTACATACGGGAGCCACTAATCATGTTTGCAATTCATTGCAGGGGTTCCAGGAAACCAGATGGCTAAGTGATGGAGAGATTCACCTACACATGGGGAATGCTACGAAAGTAGCGGCAGTTCTAAATAGGGAAACGTTATTCTTAATTTTAGTAGTAATAGGAGTTTAATTTTAAGAGATTGTCTTTATGTTCCTTCTATTAGGAGAAATTTGGTTTCAGTTTCTAATTTGAATAAGGATGGTTATTTGGTTTATTTTAATGACTCAGTGGTTATTAAGTTAAATAAACGTTTTATCTGTTCTGGTTCATTGATTGACAATCTCTACATTATTAATCCTATCTTTCCTACGATGCAACTGAATGAAATGAATAACACTAATAGATTGTCATGTAAGAGAAAAGAACCTTCTAGATTGAACCAAACGTATCTTTGGCACTTGCGCCTAGGTCATATTAATCTGAATAGAATTTCTAGGCTGGTTAAAGATGGACCTTTGGGTTCATTACGAGTGGAGGCACTTCCAGTCTGTGAATCCTGTTTAGAAGGTAAAATGACCAAGAGGCCCTTTTCAGCAAAAGGGAATAAAGCCAATGAACCGTTAGAATTGGTTCATTCTGATTTGTGTGGACCCATGAATGTCCAAGCTAGAGGTGGTTATGAGTATTTCATCACTTTTATCGATGATTATTCAAGATATGGTTACATTTATTTGATGCGCCGTAAATCCGAATACTTTGAGAAATTCAGGGAGTATAGAGCGGAAATGGAAAAGCGTCTGGATAAATGTCTCAAGACACTATGATCTGATCGTGGTGGCGAATACCTCTTGGGAGAGTTTAGGGACTACTTGGCAGCAGAAGGGATTCCATCCCAGTTGTCTGCTCCAGGTATGCCACAACAGAATGGTGTCGCAGAAAGAAAGAATAGAACTCTTATGGATATGGTGAGATCAATGTTGAGTTATTCAGATTTACCAATTTCATTATGGGGATATGCTTTGGAAACAGCAACCTACATTCTTAACTTGGTACCATCTAAGTCAGTACCTACTATGCCCACAGAACTGTGGACTAGGCACAAACCTAGTCTGTGGCATGTTCGGGTTTGGGGTAGTCCAGCACATGTGCTGAAAAGGGATGCAGATAAGTTGGAATCAAGGACAGAAGTTTGCTTGTTTGTAGGGTATCCTAGAGGAACGAAAGGTGGTCTATTTTATAATCCTAAGGATCAAAAGGTCATTGTTAGCACCAATGCCCGATACTTAGAAGAGGATTACATTATAGATCACAAACCTAAGAGTAAGATTGTTCTAGAAGAATTGAGAGGAGAGAGACTAGCACATATCTCTTCTACACCAGCTGTGCAAGAGACCACAATAAATAGTTGTTGAGACACCAGTACCTCGTCGTGGTGGGAGGGTTATTGTTCCACCCAGTCGGTATTCGTTGTTGGGAGAGTCCTCAGATTTGATCCCTGATGAACAACATGTCGATCCCTTTACCTACAATGAGGCACTACAAGATATAAATGCAGAATTTTGGCAAAAGGCTATGGATTCAGAGATGGAGTCTATGTACTCAAATCAAGTCTAGGATCTTGTAGAACCACCTGAAGGGATAAAACCCGTCGGATGCAAGTGGATTTATAAGAAGAAGAGAGGAGCGGACGGGAAGGTTGAAACCTATAAAGCTAGGCTTGTTGCGAAAGGTTATACTCAAAAGAAGGGATCGATTATGAGGAAACGTTTTCGTCGATAGCCATGCTTAAGTCCATCCGGATTCTCTTATCCATTGTGACTCATCTCGATTATGAGATTTGGCAAATGGATGTGAAGACTGCGTTCCTTAATGGCAATCTGGATGAATGCATCTACATGATGCAACCAAATGGATTCATAGCAAAAGGCCAAGAGCACATGTTGTGCAAGCTTAAGAAGTCTATTTATGGACTTAAGCAGACATCTAGGTCTTGGAACATCCGTTTTGATCAAGCAATCAAGTCTTTTGGTTTTGATCAGTGTCCGGATGATTCATGTGTGTACAAGAAATGCAACGGAAATGTGGTGGTGTTCCTAGTGCTATATGTGGACGATATCTTGCTCATTGGAAATGATGTGGGAGTATTGTCTTCGGTTAAGGTGTGGCTGTCCAGCCAATTCGAGATGAAGGACTTGGGAGAAGCCAGTCACATCCTTGGGATTAAACTTATACGAGATCGCAAGCAAAGGATGTTGGGCTTATCTCAAGCTACTTATATTGATATGATCCTTGCTCGTTTTAGCATGCAGGATTCCAAGAAAGGATTTCTTCCTTTCAGGCATGGAATTAATCTATCTAAGGATCAGTCTCCAAAGATACCTGAAGAGATGGAGAAAATGAAGACAGTTCCTTATGCTTCAACTATAGGAAGTCTCATGTATGCTATGTTGTGTACTAGACCTGATATTTGCTTTGCCATGGGCATGGGTTAGCAGACTTCAATCTAACCCTGTACAAGAGCATTGGACTGCTGTGAAACATATACTCAAGTATCTGAAAAGAACTAAGGATTATATGTTGGTTTACCAGTCAGATAGTCTAGTACCCTGTGGTTACACAGATTCCGACTTTATGTCAGATAAGGATTCCAGAAAGCCAACCTCAGGATATGTGTTTACCATTGGAGGTGGAGCCATAAGTTGGAGGAGTATCAAGCAATCGTGTATTGCTGATTCCACCATGGAGGCCGAGTATGTGGCAGCTTCTGAAGCAGCCAAAGAGGCCGTTTGGCTCAAGAACTTCTTGATGGATCTAGAAGTGGTACCTTCAGTGTAGTCAGCTATCACACTCTATTGCGACAATAGTGGTGCAGTTGCTAACTCAAAGGAGCCAAGGACTCATAAGAAGGGAAAGCACATCGAGCGTAAGTATCATCTGATTCGAGAAATCGTATAGAGAGGTGATGTTGTTGTGACCAAGATTGCATCCGCTAACAACCTAGCAGATCCTTTTACGAAGAGTTTACAGGCCAAGACTTTTGAAAGTCATGTAGAGGGAATGGGAGTGAGATGCATGGTAGCATAGTTTTGAGTCTAAGTGGGAGATTGTTTGAAATTTTTACTAAAAGTCTTGCTTTTATGTAATGGATTAATATTTAATTGGTTGATTATTAATCAGTTTTATCCCTTTTTTTGATGAGAATCTATTACGGGCAATGTTTGCATGATATAATTGTATGTTGTGCATGTGTCTTTTATTCTACATAGTAGATGATCCAGTGTGTAGAGTAAGGCTTACACACAGAAGATTGAATCATCGGTTCTTGTGGAATATGAGTTTTGGTTCACAATCTTAGATGGAATTTGACACACCATCAGTAGGATTGTAGTACAATTTTTTAGTAGGTTTGTCTTGACTACAAGGAACAGTTCTAGTTCCGACTCATTGTGCTAGTACCTTTTGTGTGTATTGAACAGGACCGCTTTAAGGTAATTGTCTTAGTTCTGACGTTTAAGATAATTAGAACCTTATAGTTATTAAGAATACTTACGCTCTTAATCCGGATATAATTAATACATATATACATTTAATGTTGTTGACTTTGATTCATTATAAAGTGAGATCTTTTTTTCACTGTCAATAGTCTTGGTGAGTTGGGTCATGACATTATATGCATGAAATATATGGATATTAATTATTGATAGAATCCACGTCTCGTTAGAGATTGATGATATCCCCTTGAGTAAACTTATAAGTTTCGATTATGTCAAACCCTGCAGGTGGATATTTGTATCCGACATATCGAATAAGTTAAGTGGTTAGCCTCAAGGTGTTTTATAAGATGTTGATTAGTGGGAGATTGTCAGTAATCGACATTTAATCAACGGATATCTGTAATCTTAACGTGGAGAGATTAATAAGTATTTAATAACGTGAAGCTCGAAATATAATCGAGATAAAGATGGGAGTGCAATTATAATTCTTTAGTGGTGTGAATTATAATTTGTGAAATAAGAATAGAATCTGGGTGGGATTAGGTTTTCTTATTTTCACAAGGAGCCCAAATTTATTTCTCCTCAGGTCCCTACTCTAGCCCTATAAATATATCGTTATGTTCTCTAGGTCACAGAACAGTCATTCAGAAATTTAGAATAGAGACTGTGAGAGAGAGAACAAAGAGATCATGTAGAAGTCCACACTTGGCTACATGATCGAGATATAAGGGAATATGGCAGAAGATCATGAGGTACTGTCGAGCAAAGCTTGTTGCATACAGTAATTAGGTCTGTCAAGTTCTCAAATAAACAAGTCAACCAGCGTTCGTGTATACGGATGAGAGGTAAACCCTAATTCCGCCTTGTAGGGTTTGTGTTTATTTTTGTTGTTTAATCTGTACGCGCAATTACTGGGTTCTGGGATTCATTTCCCAACAGAAACAACAGAGATTTCAAGGGCATTCACAGTTCTCTTGGATGTAATCCTAGCTAAATCAGTTTTAATGTCAAGATTAGATGCTCTCTAATTGCTAAATGTAATACCCTTAACCATAGCATCTGTCAACAATGGAAAATTTCCCCTACCCTAGGATTTTTTTTGTTGTTTTATTAGGCTAGTTAGTCTCACGTAAAAGGAGGGTATGCCTTCCTAGATACTTGTTTGGTAAGTGATGTAAAATTCTGAAGTCAATGCAGAGTTCCTGCATGGTCCCTCTTTTGCTGATCAAGAGAAAGATGTTGCAACCTTGTCGTGGACAAAAGCGCACTAGGGGCCTAGGGCCAAGGCGGCCATGGATAAGCTTCTTGGTCACTAGGATAAATCAAGGGCTCAAAATAACTCTAAATCTTCAAATAAATGGTGGCGCTCGATACAGAAGTGCCAGTTATCACATCCTGTGTGGTGAGCTTTGGCAAGCCAAACAAGATGACCCAAGAAACTTAGCTCTTTATTTATTACCAATCTTGTAGGTACAGAAGCTAGTGGAGACAGATATCATCGCCTTTGCTATTCGACAAGGAAGTATTTGAGTTGAAAGATAGATTTGTAACTCACTTCTTGCATTATTGGATATGCTATATTTATCCATTTTTTCAGTGGTCGCAGGAAGCCAAGAACATCTATATACTGAATACCAAGAAGTATCAGGGGTCGTAAGTCGTAACCCCTGTAAAAAGACTCAACTGTAGGGTGTTGGGGCTGGTAAAGAATGCCACCTCCTGTTGCTGTCCCTTTGGTCTCACTTACATTTTATGTGTTTGGTCTATATTATTTTCTTTATAGAAACTGCCATCTTTGCTTAAATTTGGGTCAAGTAATGATCTTAATATTGAACTATATTATGATACAATAATAAGGTGAGATTGTGGTTATATTTAGAGGTGGGCATTTGTGGATTCATGTTTTGGTACTGTTAGTCTATTTCTCTGTTCTGTGACTAATGTCTTTGTTGGATCATTGTTCAAAACTTAAGGGCCAACTTCATTTTTATCCCCAATGAGTTGGGTCTAGTGTAGCTCAATGTTTTTGAAATTAATATTATAGTACCCTTCTTTTCATTTATTTTCCTTCCCCTTCTTTGTCTAGACTTTTGTAAACACATAGGTTTATATACAATGTGTGTGTGTGGATTCCAGGTTAGTAATCAAATCACCCTTATCTTTGAGCTTTTTACATGTTCTAAATATCACATTAATTGTTAATCCTCTCAAAAAAAAGAAGGTAACAGTGGCCTTGTTCGTTTACCTGTTTAGTTTTAGTTTTAGTTTTAGTTTTGATGACATCATCATTTCCCTCATTTCTCTCTCTCTCTCTCTCTATCTCTCTCTCTCTCTCTCTCTCTCTCTCCACTCATTACACCTACTGACATCATCAAAACTAAATTAAACTATCTAACCAAATACAACCAGTACAATTTAAGGATTCTTCTAAATTAGTGTCAGCAAATTTGGTTCTATAGAGAGATCCGTTTTGGTCTACCACCATGTCACTGCAAGACCGCCGCCTCTGCCACCATCTCAGAGGTTCTTGCTGACATAATACGTGGCATTCTATTAAGACTCTGATCTCAAGTCCATCATTAGTTAGATGCAGGAAAGTATGCAAGACCTGGCACAAATGACATCTCTCAAGGGGCTCTCTTCCCCTCAGTCCTCCTCCACTGCACCTCTCACAACGGCCCTGCAATTGCTCTTACTTCGGCAATCTTGAGTTTGACAATCCCACACGTTTACACTACCTCAATGCAACCATGAAGCTTAGATCTTAAATTTACATCCCAGAGAGGAGTTATATGTTCCAAGTCGTAGGAGCATGCAGTGGGTTAATTTGTAGGTAATTCTCGTTTCGATGATGATACTATTGTGATGACTAACCCGATTGACAACATTTTGTGCTTCCCAAATTGACATTAGGGGTGCTACATTTATTCAGGTTCGGTTTTGGGCAGTCCACTAATTGACCAGTACAAGGTCTTAAAAGTGTATTCTCATTGGGATTTTGACAATGAAAAATCCTGATAGGCTTTGACGTTTCTACACTTAGGATTGACGATACATGGAGGAGCATTGGACAATCATCATCTAAGGAAATATATATCTATATATATATATATATATATATATATAAACTTCAAGTCCAAACCTCTCGAAAATAAGAAAAAAATGATTTTTTTTTTGTGTTGCAAATTATTTTTGGAAAATCCGATCCGTCCAATGTATTCAGAAGGTATTTTCAAAGGTCTACGTGGGAAATCTTAAAAAAAAATACCTGGAAATGCTTGATCCAAGAAGTTTTTGCAAAAACTATAAATATAAAGTTTTTGCAAAAACTATAAATATAAAGTTTTTGCAAAAACTGCTTGGATCAATTCCTTCCTAGTATTTTTTTTTTGAATATTTCTTGCGAGAACTCTTGAAAACACCTTTTGAACACATTAGACGGATCGGATCGTCAAAAAAATGTTTGGATCATGTAGGTCCGAAAACGGGAGGTCCGGATTAGAAGATAATTGGCGTATATATATATATACATATATATATATATATACAACTCCTATCTGATCCAGGATCCTGGATTAGAGCCTCCATCCAGGATTTTCATCTGGACCGTCCATTCAAATCGCACGGCTGAGATTAAAAAAACACCTCGCGGGTCCATTTCGGGTTAAAAGAGTATCGAGTATGATTACCTGGGTTATAGCCACACGCGGGTTAACCCTTCATTCTTCATTCACGTTATTTTGAAATCACAAATAGAGAGAGAGAGAGGGAGGGAGAGAGAGAGAGAGAGAGAGAGAGAGAGAGAGAGAGAGGCGACGCAGAAGACGATATCCAAGCCAACACCCAGAGATCGATCGAACTTGAAATCGGAGCCTCTGGAATCCATTCCCCAACTGCAAGGTTCATGTCTCTCTCTCTCTCTCTCTCTCTCTCTCTCTCTCTCTCTCTCGTATTGGAAAAATGGTTGTGTTTTGAAATCTAGGGTTCAAACTCGAAAATCTCGGGTTCGAATATTGTTTTTTTGGTTCGTACTCTCTCTCTCTCTGTCATTCTTTTGTTTCATTTTGATTTTGAAATCTAGGGTTTCAAAACAACAGAATTTTGAAATCAAGGGTTTCAAAAAAACACAATTCGGTTTGTGTTTGTCTCCTTTTGTGGATGACTCTTTTTGGACCATGATTCTGACAGTTTATCACTTCCTTGGACATGGCTGTAGTTGTCGTCATAGTTACTGACTCACCTGTTGTTTTTGTTTTTTGGTTTGCAGAATGCAGGGTGCGGAAGATGTAGAAGTACTATCACCGTTAACCTCTCAACCGTGTGCTTCATCTGCTAATTCTTCCCGGGTACTTTACAATCCTCAGGTAAAAAATGACTTGATACCCAAACTTAAACAAAAGTTTAACAGTTTAGATGTGCTCAGAAGTTTTATAACAATTATGCTAAAGCATCTGGATTTAGTATCCGAATTAATTCTAGCAAGTTGGGTAAGGAAGGTCAAGTGATTAGAAAAGAGTACGTTTGTTACAAAGAAGGGTTGAGGTCTGAAAAGTATACGCAACAAATTTCAGAAAAAACTATACGGAAACGGGGCCTAACTAGAGAAGGTTGTCGTGCAAAAATGTCAGTTGTGATAGACAAATCCGGTGGTGAGGGGATAGACAAATCCGGTGGTGAGGGGTATGAAGTCATCCAATTTTTTGAGGGTCATAACCACCCTCTCACAACTCCAAAGAGGGTACATTTGCTGCGATCTCACCGTGGTGTGTCAAGTGCCAAAAAAGCTTTAGCACAACAAATGGCTGCTGCAAATGTGCCCCCCTCCACTCAAATGAGTCTTTTCGAGTTGCAAGCCGGCGGTCTTGAAAATGTTGGATTTACGGAACGAGATCTTCCTAATGCTGAAAGGGATAGGCAGAAAATGTTAGAGGGACATGACGTGAATATGTTGTACGAGTACCTTGAGACTGAAAAACAAAATAACCCAAGTTTTATGTTTACATGGGAGCCAAGTAATGATGGGAGGTTGATTCATTGTTTTTGGGCCGATGCAACTTGTAGAAAGGCATACGAGTATTTTGGGGATGTGGTGGTCTTTGATACAATGTACAACACAAACTGATATGGTTTGATATTCGCACCTTTTTTGGTGGTTAATCACCACGGCCAAACTACCCTTTTGGGTGTGCATTCTTAAGTGGTGAAAAGGGTGATGCCTTTGATTGGCTTCTTAAAGAATGGTTGAATGCAATGCCCGGTGGCCCTCCCAAAATGATCATAACTGATCAGGATCTGGCAATGGCAAAAGCAATTGCTAGCCTTCTTCCTAATACGCTTCATAGGCTATGCATTTGGCACATTGTCAATAAATTTTCAGAAAAAATAGGTGCATTGTCCTATAAAGACCATTATGATGAGTTCTCAAAATGTATATGGAAATCCGAGAGCCCGAGAGAGTTTGAAGAAAGATGGGCTGAGATTGTCAAAAAAGCTAACTTGGAGAACAATGATTGGTTAAATGACATGTACAACATTCGCGAGAAATGGATTCCTGCATATGTGAGGCACATATTTTCTGCTGGGATGAGTTGTAGTCAAAGAGCTGAAAGTGCCCATTCTTTATTCAAAAGGTATGTTAGTCCAAACAATTCTTGTATGGATTTTGTCACACGGTTTCAAAGGGCACTTTCACGATTATGACATAATGAGTTGGATCTCGATCATAAAGATCTCAATGAGAGGCCACTCTTTAAAACTTCGAAGGTAATGGAGTCGAACATGAATTAAGTGTACACACAAGCTATTTTTTACCAATTCCTAGAAGAACTCTTTCAAAGTTGCGCATATGTGGTAATGAGGACATGGAAAGATGAACATCGCGGTTTGTACAATGTAAGGAGGGACAAGGACAGTTCTTTGAAGGGTCCTGAGGTTACGGTAGAGAAGTCATCGCACCATGTTAGTTGCAGTTGTAAGTTGTTTGAGTGCGAGGGAATTCCATGTCGACACATGTTAGCGTATTGGACTAAAAAGATGATTGTGGAACTACCAAATGCGTACATCTTGCGGAGATGGACTAAGTCGGCGAAAGCTAGTAGAGTTATGGATGATTTGGGTGGGGCCGTGAAAGAAATCAATGAGACTTCTTTGTTAGGGAGGCAACATAGGCTCTTACAACTTGCTTGTAATGTAATTGATGACGCTGTGGTAACGGAAGATGACACTAAACTTTTGGAACAAACCTTGTTATCAACTCAAAAGCAGTTTGTGGGCAAGAAGCGTGGAATAGAAGACGAAATTGGGAGCACTATCCTAGTGCCTATTTCACTTGGAAGCCAACATAATTATAAAGAACCACTTCCGGTCCGGCATAAGGGTTGTGGGAAACGACTAAAGGGAGGGAAAGAGAAAGCGTTGAAAAAGCCTAGGCATTGCACTGGATGTGGATTAGTGGGGCAGTCTCATGATAAACGGAACTGTCCGAAACTTCTCAATAGGTTAGTCTATGCCATTTTATTATATGTTCATTTGTTTCTAATTTATGTTCGTTTGTTTCTAATTTATGTTCAATTGTATAAATGTTAATTGTTGTGTTTTTATTTTTATTTTTTTTGCTTAGGTCTTCGAAAGATGTTATGTCGAATGAATATGACGACGATGATGACAATGACATTGACTCTAATGATGATTGTAAGTGTTCGTACATCTTGTAGATCTTATAAAAATGTTCATTTACAAGTTAATTTTGCAAAATGATGAAGTTGACGTACTTTGACATATTCCTGTTTTAGGATGGGACAAGTGGTCATGGGAAGATGCCGACATGCAGATATGTAGATGGTTTTCTAATTATGGCAATGTGTGGCTCTGAAATATTAGTAATTGTGTATTGTATTGGCAAATTGTGAATTATTAGTAATCATGTGTGGTCACTTTATCACGCTTACTTTTGGTCACTGGAATTGTACCACTTTATTATGTTTGGGTGCCTACTTGAGAGGCTCTGTTAACTTGAAGTTGAACCAACCTTATATTTGTTGATGAAATCTAACTTTATGATGAAGTTGGCTCTGTTTGGTCACTTTGTTATGCTTACTTTGGTCATTGGAATCTGGTAGGTTGATGAGCAATCTAAGTTTTACTGTATTTTGATGAGCAAGTTTTACTTGTCATACATAGATGAGCAAGTTTTTCTGATTTTCTGGACAATGATCAAAGTTGTTAAGTTACTACTGTTGTTACCGCTATTTTTTGGTGCTGATGTTACTGCCAATTTGTTGTCATTTTGGTCTCCTTTAACACCATCCATATTTTTAGTCTAGTCCCAAGTCTAAGGTGCAGACGTAGGTTCCCAACATTGTTGTCATTTTGATACAAGATGAATGAATTAACAAGCTTTTTAGTTAGAAAACAATTAAGAAAATCCAGCTAAATGATATGGATAGCCAAAGATCGTATCCAAGATACTGAAGTTTTACGCAAAAAAAGACAATGCACTTGAAATTAGAACTGGGCTGATTATGTGAATGTTGTTACAGTTGCACTTTAATTCTTGGCAAATTTTGAGGACATTTACATGCTCTTAGCTTTTGTTGCTCAGTTTCTGGATGCAAACTTTGTGGAGAATGAGAGATGGACAATCACGCTCAAACAAACAAAAAGAAAGATACTCAATCACGCTCAAAGCCAAGCATTGTTTTCAGTTTCCAAATACAAGTATAGGTCCTGCGCCCTTTGTTTTGAAATCACACTACAGTGTAACTATTTTAAGCATGGGAAAAGAATCTACCCAAGGGTCCATAAGAATAACGCTGAATAGGAGTCAATCTTCAACACTTCCAAAAGTTAAATACATCAATATTCTAAGGTATCTAAAGGACGAAGCTCAAAACTTCCAAAAGTTAAATACATTACAATCTGCAGATCAGTTACAATACAAACAAAATAAAATTAACTCCTGCAAGCAAGTCTCTTCAGTTTTCCTAAGTGGTAAAGACTACCAAAATTACCACAATTCCTCTCCTCAAATTGCTTCAACACAACAAATTACATACGAACAAACATGAGTGCTTGGTGTACACAAATTACAAGGATTACTTGGAGTACACAAATTACAATGCCAATAACAATTATGACACAGCCTACATTTTCTATGCAAACATGCATTCTGTTAAGCTGTGGAGGCCGACTTGTGAATCATGGACTGGCCCGATCAATTGGCGTGACCTATTATCTCCCGAATGTGCGACATTTTCAATGTGCTCATCGCACCAACCAATCCATCGCTTGCAGGGCTACTCACAAACAACAAATTTGATTTTCTTAAATAAGTAAATGTACATGGGAAATTGCCATCAAGGGAGAGTGTCTGAGATGCTTACAGGGCTTACGAGGGCATTTATAATAGTACCGACCGACGTATTTGGCATTGGGGCCAGCCTTGGTGGGGATACACAGACCACATCTGCAAGCACAAGTCTTACTTGGCCATGCAGATGCGGAATTTGAATAATCGTAATCCATTTTAATCCCCTGGGACAAAAAAAGGTACAATATGGATATTGGTCCAAGCAAGCAAAACATCTTTGGAATTGAAGTAGTCAGAATTGACAAATGAGTAGCAAGAGAACACGAGAATGGTAAGATTGACTTTTCAGGCCGTTAATAATCTGTCCAAAGTAAAACAATAAGTAACTGAGCTACTTCAAGCTGAAGCTTTAATCCACATCAAGATTAAAAAAGACAAACCAATAGTATCCACATAGATAGACTACACTACATAAGGTTATAACTACAGCCATACTTGCATTTGACACTTCAATTCGAAAGATTGCACTGAGCAGTGAAGTTTTATTGGTCCAAGCTTCACCACATTATGGATTGATATGACTACAGAATCATCGTTCTTACCTTTAGTTCGAACCAAATAAGAAGAACAAAAAACATGCTAACCCAATTCCACGGAGGAGAAAAATGCTCATTTATTTCTCATATAAAGTCAAAGAAGATGAGTAGGGAAAAATCAATCTTCTTGGTAGACAAGTCAATTTTTTCCCCTCCTAATCCTACAGATAAAGCCAGAAAAAGATCTCTCAACACTATACTGAAGAGAAACAAAAAAAAAAAACCCTAAAACCTGAAAGTACTGTATGTTAATTAGACTTTAAAAGTTACCAATCCTGCCTTAAATGAGTTCCAAAGCAAATGAAAATCCAGTTCCGTATACAGTATACACACTCAATGAATATCCAGTTGCTATTCAACAACCCAAAAAGGTTGATCCTCCAAAATCACTTGTAACTTCTAACAAATCGAACTTTAGGGTTTCAAAAAATTGAAGCACAAAATATGGTTCAGACAAGACATATTTACAAACCTAACTTTGAAAATCGAACCTAAATCAAACGCGAGAGAAACTGACCTTGCCATACTCGATTAGTAGATCTTCTTGTTCGTGGTTAACAGATCTTCTTCAGTTAACAGATCTTCTTCCTCGCGGTTTGACTAAAATGAAAACAATAAATCGATGATAAAGAGACAAACGTATGCGTAACGAGAGAATAGAGAGAGAGAAACCGACCTTGGTTGAATTGATGGAAAGATCATCATCTTCATCGTTGATTTCTTCATTTGACAGTTCGTCATCGTCGTCTCTCTTTCTCTTTGTCGCCTCTATTTCTCTCTCTCTCTCTCTCTCTCTCTCTCTCTCTCTCTCTCTGTGATTTCAAAATAATGTGAATGAAGAATGAAGGGTTAACCCGCGTGTGGTTATAACCCGGGTAATCATGACCCGATACTCTTTTAACCCGAAATGGACCCGCGAGGTGTTTTTTTAATCTCAGCCGTGTAATTTGAATGGACGGTCCAGATGAAAATCCCGGATGGAGGCTCTGATCTAGGATCCTGGATCAGATAGGAGCTGTGTATATATATACATACTAGGTACAAGGCTATGTGCGTTGCACGAATTTTATGCCCGTGTATTTTATTTCGGATTTTTCTTAGAGGTAGGTTAAAAGAACTTTTATTGAAGTTTGACTAATGAAGATGATATCTTAAAATACAAGATGGAATACGGAAGTTGAATGCCGATATTAACAGCAAGAAGTGTGGGCATAGGAGAGTTATTGGTTTTAGCATAGTTTGCTAAACCTTGGAATACAGTATTAAAATTGGATTCAAGATTAAAGAGGAAGCAAATTGGAGAGATCAAAAGATTTGCTTATGTGTGTTTATGTTGGAAGCAAAGAGGCACACCAAAAGTATTGCTGCCACTATGTTTTCATACAAAACTGTAGTGCCAATCCGAGTTTAGGGTCGTTGTGGTGTTGTTTCCCATTGGATTTAATCTAGCATCGATTGAGTTGTAAGGCCACAGTGCACCTGTCTGAGAGAAAAGACTATATAAGAAACTAAGTTCTAGAAATGCTCTTCCTATATGAGATACAATGATAGAGCTTCTCAGCAGTTGTTAAATTGTGAAGTAGGTCCGTTGCTCATGTGTCTCCCAAAAGCAATGAAATCTTATGAAATCTGTAATTGGGTCAATACTTCTACATATGTATATATCAACACCAAAATGCTAACGTTCACCCGTCTGCATGTGCACACATACGATAAAAACAGCTTACCATTTCAACATTGAATTTCAATTTCATGCATGAGGGAACCAGTGGTCAGATAATATTTTCCTTTCCTTTTCCTCAAATTTTTACTCTTTGTCAAACAGAGGAAATATCACAATAGCTACTCAAGCTCAACAGTTGAAACACGCTCAGTAAATTTTAGTGTACTAATTGTTTCTCCTACAACATCAAGCTCTGGACTTATGTGAACAAACATTAGAGTCTTGGCTTGCCCTTCTGATAAATAATAAGGCCCAAAAACCTACATAGACAGGAAAGACAACTTGCAATTATTTACTTCTTATACATCTGGCGTATGTGTAATCTTACCAAGTGAATCCCGGACCAACTGCGTCAGTTTACTGTTCCTATGAGGAATGTGTGAGTTCTTCTGAGAAAGGGACGAAATCACATCTCCTAAAGTAGAAAGAGATTTATTGATCAGTGGTGCCTCCTTTAATCTATGTCCTACAACCACAGATTTGTCGACTCTTTGGCTTCCAAAGAAGGTCCACCAAATGCATACAACCCCTCAAGAATCGCTTCGCATGCCAACGCCATCCTTGAACATGAACCGTGAGGCACGAATCGCATATTTATATTAGTATTGATGAACATAAAGAATACATAACAAATTTTCTTATAGCAAGTTTTAAGGAGACTTAAACTTGAGTCTCCATTTTAGGTGAATGCGACGTTAATCAGAATCTCCATATTACGAAGTTTTTTTCTCACAAATATACAAAATTTGAACCAGTTAGTTCATTATATTTGGTTGGTCAATTCCACAGATACTATGAATCATGTAGGTTTTCTAAATAAGAGTTATAAATGAAGATAAAATTGTGCATTGTTGTTTAGAAAGGTAATAGAAGAGAAACGAAGAACAAAGATTATAAGTCAAATCAAATTTTTAAAAAAAGTGTAATGCACCTGCAAATTTTGAAATACATTCACATAGTACTAATTTGAAATATAGTTGCAAATTTATCTTTCTTTGCAAACCGAGAAACGGGGAATTTGAATCTATCCTTGATTAAAACCACATCATAATAAGAAAGATAGATAATTCATAAGTGCAGTGCCTCAAAAAGGAGAAACTTTGGAAAAAAACTAATAATAACTTGCAATCAAGCACACGTTCCCCAATTTAATTTGTTATTATGATAATATCATGTGAAAAATAATTCAAAGTAGGGACAAAACAAAGTTCAAAAGAACTCACGGTCTGAGTCGACTTCAAATCTTAGTAATTTTCAAAAACCCTAACCATCCATCTAGCTTTGTTCTGTCTTTCTCCCTATCGTCCGCTAAGATCTAACAGAAAGAAATATCCAAAATCTAATATCTATATGGTGTAAGAATGAAAAATCATTTGATAAAGTTGTGTGAGGTATGCATACCGATATCTGCAAAGGTGGTTACTTCTTGTGTGCTTTAGTTTTAGCAAGAACGGCTAATTGATTCTGCAGAAAGTCACAAATCACAAAATTAAAGAGGAAAACCTAGAGTACAGAGAAAACTGATCAAAAGTGAAATTATACCTGGTCTAATTTTATTTTCCATTCTCATTGACGTTTAATAAGCATAAAAATATAATTTTGTTTCAAACAGTATCCATGAATTCATTAGATGTCCAAAATTAGTGCAAATTGATCAATATTATCGCACTAATTTCAAAGAAAGGAAAGTATATGAGGAATTTCAGCAGTAAAGAGATGGAGGGAAATGTAAGGAAGACCCATTAGTGTTAGATAAAATAGCTAGTGAGTTTTTGTTATGTCGATTAAACACTGTTTATATTTGTTAAGTGTAGTTTGTTATGTGGGTTAATGCTCCGAGGTCGGTGAAGGCTCCTATAAATATCCAAAGGGGTATTGGTTTGTAAGCATCGAAAAACAATTGTTAGAGAGAAATGAAAGGAATTTCATTCTGTTCTTGATTTACATTTCCAGTAGATTCTTGTTCTTGTTTTTCTATATGGTATCAGAGCATCTGACGCGAGTCTTGCGATCCTGTGCTTGATCGTCATAATCAAATCCTGAAGCAATTTCTTCATTAGAAATATTCGTATTTCATCTGATTTCAATCTTCTCATCAGCGATTTCTCAGATTTCTTCTCAATTGCTGATTACAAGAATGGCAACACTTACAGTAACAATTCCTCCAACCCTAGCCTTTCTGGTATCAAAATTTACTTCTCTAGTTAATATCAAACTTGATAGATCGAATTATCTGTTGTGGAAAACACAAGTAGAAAATGTTATGTCTGCAAATGGATTTCTTGGCTATCTTGATGGTACGGTAGTATGTCCGCCGGCTCAAATTAACCGCTAATGGTGAAATGTGTGCAAATCCGCATATGCCTCATGGAAATTGGTTGATTCTCGCCTTTTATCATGTTTGATAGCCTCTTTGTCATCAACAACTTTGCCCTATGTTTTAGGGGCTTCATTCCAAAGTCAAGTTTGGTTTTCTTTGAGTAACAGATATAACTCAATTTCTCGCACACACGTGCATGAAATCAGGAATAGCTTATATAATCATAAGAAAACCACAACTATGGATGCATATCTGGACGAGATTAAGGAATTAGCACAGAAATTAGAGGTTACGGGTAGTCCTATTGGAGAAGATGAGTTAATATTTCATACTCTCAGAGGTTTGAAGACAGGATTTAAAGGATTTAAGTCTGTGATTAGAACTCGAGGTGATAACATTACATTTGAAGAGTTGGTCACTATGTTGAAAGGAGAAGATACTGAAATGATGAATGAAGAAGATGAAGCTACAGGAGTTCCAAATCATACATCTGTTCTTGTGGCCACTAACTCCTCTTCTTTAGCCCAATCTCAGTCTCAAACTCCAGCTCCTGTGTTGTCTCATTCCACAAATCAACCTTTGCAGTTTAACGTACCTGTGCAATCTCAATACTATGCACCACAGCAGTTTGCTCAACCTGTTAACAGAGGGTTTAATAGAGGCAAAGGACAGGGCAATAGATTTCCAAGGAAACCATGTGATATATGTGGCAAGAGTAATCATGTCACTTCATTCTGCTATTATAGGGCTCAATATCCTGGTTATGAGACTGGAGCTCAGTGGAAAGGATCACAATTTGTGCCTAACATGCCACCAATGAATATCTAAAGGGGTATTGGTTTGTAAGCATCGAAAAACAGTTGTTAGAGAGAAATGAAAGGAATTTCATTCTGTTCTTGATTTACATTTCCAGTAGATTCTTGTTCTTATTTTTCTATAGGAAACCCCAACAATGGAACCAATTTCTTTGAACCTTAAATGTACATAACTTAATCCTTGTTGAATATCAACTTGTAAATGAAAACAATAGTAATCCAAAGGTAAATTAACCTTAGTAATAAAATAGCCTAATTAGTTGTATCTTGTGTGATGTGTCCATGGTAAGCATCCTATTTTAAACCCAAATGGATCCTGGAGACTTTCATGAATCTATAAAGCCTAACAGACTATCAAAGGTCATATCATCTGGAACACACAACCATCATTGTGTACGAGCTATATAAGAAATTAACAAAATGAATGTTTCCTAGATTTTCTCCTTCAAGTCTCTTGCAATTTTAAGCCTCTCAAATGACCAAATATCCTAAAAATGTTTTTCCCTTTCTCAAACCCTAATTTTCTTCTTCAATTCTCTGGCCCAACGATCCACCACAAGGAAAAATACTTAACAAGATACAGGGAAGAAACATACAAAATTCATTCAGAACAATGCTACAACAGTATAAAGCAAGTACCAAATTGATAATTACCCCCCAAAAAAAAAAAAAAAAAAAAAAAAGTACCAAATTGATCAGTTTATTTCCCTGGTAATTAAGTGATATACAAACCCAAAGAACCATACTTGACGGATTTGCCTAAACAATCCTATGTTCAAAAGTGGAAAATTTGAAGGCTTGACTATCTATTTCTCTTCATTAATGGAGTATCATTTCTAGGGTTTCTGCCCCTCTGTGTGCACGCAAGAACCAGGAGCAGAGATAAAGGAAAACAGAGAATACCTTGTTCATCTTTAGTCTTGTTGCCTCCTTGTCCACTCTCTCGATCTCGATTGTGAATTTTCATAGCCCACTAAAAAACAAACATTTGATACCGGCAATTAGTAAATTAACTTGGACAACAATTATCTTGTCGATTTTATGATCTAATCACTTGCATGCAAGACAAGTTAAATGCATATAAAACGCAAATACCTTGAATCGGAAACACTTGCTTTTATCAGCCCTCTACTCTTCAGTAACAAAAGAAAATAGAGATTGGGAAAGACAAAAAACAGAGGTAGAAATTACTTACCAGAGATTTGAGGATCTTCAAAAGGAAAGAAAATCAAAAGCTACTGTGATACTCAGACTCGAAATAAAGATGTAAATCCTTCCGTATTATCCTCTCGAGAAAAGCATAAGAAAAGAATATAAAATTTCCGTGGCCAAGGATTTTTGTTTTGCTGTTCAATGAATTATGAGAGACCACTGGATACATTGAATGCTCTTGAGATTTCTCCATATCTTGTTATTGTGGATTGTGTGTAGAAATCGAGACGTCAGCTGTAGACTGTTGATTACCCAGATAAACTCCTCAAAAATAAGACAAACTAAGAGCATCCTTGCCAGACTCAACAAAAATTGGGCCAAATTTAATTTCAAAAACACTTTTTACAAATTAACAAGTTAATTTTTAAAGAATTCACAAAATTAGACTCTTTATTCAAGAAGTTAGGAAGAGAATTACTTTAATTTGTGAATAGTAGCTCAAAAGATTTACCGAGTTATTGCATCAAAATTATAACTTCTGATTTTGGGGGGATTTTTTCACGTTTCATTTAATAACTTAGTCATTAAGGGGATTTAATCCATCCAAAATATTTTTTCCGTCCCTAAACTTTTGACTTTTTTGGGGTTGCGTGTCATTTTAAATTGCTTATATATTTTTATTTATAAATTTTTATGTGATCTTGAAAACTTTTTTTTATAGAACTAATTAAGATCTATCAAATAAGATTCATATTATATATTTTTTGACATTTACATTGAAAGATATAGGTATTTGAAAATGACACGTTGTCCAAAAAATGTCAAAAGTTTAGGGACGGAGGGAGTGCTTTATATATCCAAATATATAAAACATAAAATAGAGCAAAGACAAAATGACATACACAGTAGACAAACAAATATATAAAACATATAATAGAGCAACGACAAAAGCATATACACAATAGACAATTACAGAGCAAAGACAAAAGCACATACACAATACACTGTTGCAATTGGAGGGTAAAATGGGCAGGAAATGACAAATGACCAAACACCTTAAATTGAAACCTTCTCTTTTATTAGTCCTCCGGATCTGGATATATATATATATCCAATCCAGGATCTCGGATTGGAGGTTTTTTGATGTTTTGAAGGTTTTAAAACATGTGTTTGCATGATCTGAGCTGTCCAATGTGTTTAAAAAGTGTTTTCAAGGGTCCTCGCGAGAAATTGTTCAAAAAAATACCGGGAAGGGCTTGATCCGAGCAGTTTTTCACAAAAATTGCACATTTATAGTTTTATGAAAAACTGCTTGATCAAGCCCTTCCCGGTATTTTTTTTGGATGATTTCTCGCGGCGACCTTTGAAAACACGTTTTAAACACATTGGACGGTTTAGATCATGAAAATTTGACCCGTAATTATGAGTCTTGGACCTAGGAATACCGGATTAGATTAAAAAATACCATGCGGACCTAGCCATTTTTTGTGTTTCCGGGCCAAATTTTGACGATCCGAACCGTTCAATGTTTTAAAATGCATTTTTAAGGGTCTCCGTTGGGATTCGTCCAAAAAAAATACCCGTAAGGGCTTCATCCAATCAGTTTTGGTTAAAAACGTTATATATAATGTTTTTAACCAAAACTGATCAGATGAAGCCCTTACGGGTATTTTTTTTGGACGAATTCTCGCGGAGGCCCTTAAAAATGCATTTTAAAAACATTGAACAGTTCGAATTGTCAAACTTTGGCTAGGAAAGGTGAGGTTCACATTTTAACTTCAATAAGTGACCCTTATATAAGTTGGTTCTAGTCTGGGATCCGGCCGTCCGAACCTCCATGATCCGAACATTTTTATGACAATCTGAGCCGTCCAATGTGTTCAAAAGGTGTTTTCAAAGGTCTACGCTGACAATCGTAAAAAAAAACGGGGAAGGGCTTGATCCAAACATTTTTTCGCAAAATTGCGAAAAAATGTTTGGATCAAGCCCTTCTTGATATTTTTTTGAAGATTTCCTACATGAACCTTGGAAAACACTTTTTAACAACTTGGACGGCTTCGGATTTTCCCAAAACAATTTGCAACACAAAAAAAATACCCATTTTCTTCCAATCAGCCCTGACTGGAACCGCGGGGTATATATTTCTAATCCGGACTTTTTATTTCCGAACCTCATGATCCAAACATTTTTTTTGATGATCTGATCCGTCTAATTTTTTCAAGGGTCTATGCGGGAAATCTTCAAAAAAAAAATATCGGGAAGGCTTTAGCCAAGCAGTTTTAGTAAAATATATATATTTACATTATTTTCGAAAACTGCTAGGATCAAGCCCTTCCCGGTATTTTTTTTTTGAAGATTTCCCGCACGGACCTTTGAAAACACCTTCTGAACACATTGGACTGATCGAATTTTTCAAAAATAATTTGCAACACAAAAAAACTTTTTTTTCTTATTTTCGGGAGGTGTGGACTAAATTCGTGGGATATATATATATATATATATATATATATATATATATATATATATATATATATATAGAGAGAGAGAGAGAGAGAGAGAGAGAGAGAGTGAGTCCTTCTAATCCGGGATTCCCGTTTCCAGACCTCCATGACCCAATTTTTTTTTTGATGATCCGAGCCGTCCAATGTGTTCAGAAGGTGTTTTTAAGGGCCATCACGAGAAATCTTCAAAAAAAAAATAAAGGGAATGGCTTGATCCAAGAAGTTTTCGCAAAAAATATATATACAATTTTTACAAAAACTGATTGGATCAAGCCCTTCCCGGTATTTGTTTTTAAAGATTTCTCGCGAAGGCCCTTGAAAACACTTTCTGAACACATTTGACGACTCGGATTTTCCAAAAATAATTTGCAACACAAAAAAAATCAAAATTTTTTTTTATTCTCAGGAGGTTTGGATAAGAAAATTTACCTATATATATATATGATCCACTTTTAGTCTGGGATTTGGACCTCCTAGATCCAAGCATTTTTTTTGACGATCTGAGTCGTCCAATGTATTCAGAAAGTGTTTTCTAGGGTCCATGCAAGAAATCTCAAAAAAAAAAAACCAGAAATGGCTTGATCCAAACAGTTTTTCGCAAAATTATAAATATAAAGTTTTTGCAAAAAATTGCCTGGATCAAGCCCTTCCCGGTATTTTTTTTTGAAGATTCCTCATGTGAACCCTGGAAAACACCTTTTGAACACATTGGACGATTCGGATTTTCTAAAAACAATTTGCAAAATAAAAAAACACCCCAAAACCTGTAATCCGGGATCCCGGATTAGAAGCTTGAGGTATATATATATATACAGGGCACTACTAGTCCGGACTCCGGACTTCCGGCCCTCAGTGATCCAAATATTTTTTTGACAATCTGATCTGTCCAATGTGTTCAAAAGGTGTTTTCAAAGGTCCATGCGGGAAATCTTAAAAAAAATACCAGGAAGGGCTTGATCCAAACAGTTTTCGCAAAAACTGTATATATATATATAGTTTCGGATTTTCCAAAAATAATTTACAACACAAAAAAAAACCATTATTTCCTTATTTACGGGAGGTGCGGACTGGAAAATCCGGATTATATATATATAGCGAAATTTTCTAGTCCACTCCTCCTAGATTTAAGGAAAAATTGATTTTTTTTTGTGTTGCAAATTATTTTTGGAAAATCCGAGCCATCCAATGTGTTCAAAAGGTGTTTTTAAGGGTCTACGCGAGAAATATTTTCAAAAAAATACCGGGAAAGACTTGATCCAAGCAGTTTTCACAAAAACTGTAAGTATAGAAATTTTGAAAACACCTTCTGAACACATTGGACGGATCGGATCGTCAAAAAAATGTTTGGATCATGAGGTCCGAAAACGGGAAGATCGGACTAGAAGCACTCCATATATATATAAGAAGATGTTCTATTGAGGACTCCTTCAAAGATCTTCTCCGTGAGGAGCACTCCTTTTTTGATTTTCCGAACCAAATTTCAATGATCCGAACCGCTCAATGTGTTTAAAACATGTTTTCCATGGCCAACGCGAGGAATAAAAAAAAATAACCGAAAGGGCTTCAGCTGAGCGGTTTTTCATAATAACCGTACATATATAATTTATCGAAAAATGCTCGAATGAAGACCTTCCGAGTATTTTTTTTGGACGAATCCATGTGGTAACCCTTAAAATCACGTTTTAAACACATTGAGCGGTTCGGATCGTCGAGATTTGACTCCGATCAATGAGATCCGCAAATTACGAGTTTGAGGGAGTCCTTAGTAGAACGGGATCCATAATACACACACACACACACACACACATATATATATACACACCACACTTCCAATCCAAACTCGCGAATTTAAAAAAAAAAATCTGGACCTCATTGATCCCGATCGAATTTCGATGATCCGAACCCGTCTAATGTGTTTAAAAGGTGTTTTTTAGGGCCTCCTTGTACAATTTTGTGAAAAACTGCTCGGATCAAGCACTTCCCGATTTTTTTTTTTTGCTGATTTCTTGCGGGGGCCTTAAAAAATACCTTTTAAACACATTGGACGGTTCGGATCATCGAAATTCGATCGGGCTCAATGAGGTCTGGATTTTTAAAAAAATCCGGAAGTGGACTATATATATATAGAGTTTGCTTCTAATCCGGACTTTTAATTTCCGGACCTCATGATCCAAACATTTTTTCGACGATCTGATCCGTCCAATGTGTTCAATCTCCTTGGCCAAATAACTCACCGAAAGACGTCCCATTTTGTTAGTTCCCTACGAAAAAACGTGTAATTTTTGGATAAAAAAATAAAGAACTTCCGTCCATAATTTTTAAAAAAATTTCGCACCAAATTAAAGAAATAATTGACATATTTAATTTAGTGTGAAGAAACTCAAAAAATCATGTGCGATAATACTTTAGTTTTTTATTTGGAAATTGCACGTATTTTCATGGGGGACTACCAAAATGGATAAATATGCCATAAATTCTTGACTCCACTAATAATAAATCTTGCATTTGCCCCTGCGTATCTATAGCACATGGATACGGCAGATTATTGAATCACTTATTATAACCTAATTAATCCATATACTAACTAAAATTCGAAGGTTTCGTAACTAAATATCCAGTTTTTTTTTTACTTAATTTTTTTAATCTAATTACCCTTTATACACAAGTTCAATGACATAAACTGATAAATGATTATGATTAGATTTAGATTTCCTCCCAAGAAAGCGTCATATTACCATACGGATTTGGATTTGCCTTACCAGATGGTAATAACAAATGGACTCACACCATCTTTGAGCTTTTGCAATTTTTCTACTGGTTAATCTTGTCCTGTCTCTCTATTATGGAGAGGAGCAAAACCGCTGCCTCTGCCGCCATCTCATAACTTCCGGCTGACATAATCTGAGACATTTTATTAACATTGTGATCTCAAGTCCATCATCAGATGCAGGCGCTTATGCAAGACATGGTGTAACAGTGGCGGCTCCAGAAATTTTAGATAGAGTATTCAACATTTACCTTAACTCTACTAGCTCTACTAACTAGAATATACATACAATTTTTTCATATATTAGTGTGACTAATGAGGTCAAATAATATGAAATTGCATAAGATTTCAAAAAATTTCTTGGCGAATTCTATGTTATTGGGTCAAGTAAAATTAAATTGGGGGATAACTACACTATATTTTTTGTAGAAATTTGTGTGATGAGTAGGTTCGACCAAGTATGTATATATATATATATATATATATATACACATATGTATATAGAGAGTTGATTGTTAAAGAGAAGTCATATGACGGTATCAATATAATAGATACTTTTTTATTGATTTTTCTAATTTTGTTGTAAAGAGTATACTCTTTATTTTGAACTAGTGTATTAAGGATTCTATCGCAAATTACCAGGATTGGTGAGTATTCATAGTATAAATATTCAAACAAAACCAGATATAAATTTATCACACGTAATATAAAATATAAAAGGCTTTAGAGTGTACATCAATCATCTACAGGAAGACTTTGGACATTAGTTAGTTGTTTACATAAAATTGATTTGTGAGTTGATTTGTTGAGCTAGGTGTTTAAATTTTTTTGAGTACGGTGTTCAAATCTATGTGAGTAGGGTGTTCAAATCTATGTGAGTAGGGTGTTCAATAATGACTATACTAAACTAAAACTAAAATTTTTACATGTATTTCTTAACAAAAAATTTTCATAAGGGTGTTCAAGTGATCCCCTTATTAAAGGGTGGAGCCACCTATGTGGTGGAACCTACTCCTCTAACCCTACTTGGCCAAATTGTATCTCTCACAACGGCCCTACAAAGTGCTCTCACTCCGGCATTCTCAACCTCGATGATCCCGTGTTTACGCTACTGCAACACCATTGTGAAGTTCAGATATGAAATTTACGTTCCAAACGGGGGTTACATGTTTGAAGTTGTAGGAGCATATATGCAACCGGTTAATTTGCTTGTATACCCGTTTTGATGAGGATACTATTATGGAGACTAACCGATTCTCCAAGGACGACAACATTTTCTCCTTCCGAAACCTCCCAAATTTACACCAATGATGAAGTATACATTCGGGTTGGGTGGATGCGTCCAACCGCTTAAAACTACGGTAGATGGAAGTATGGAACTGTGTTGATGACTATTAAAGATAAAATCCCTCAAGCACGGGATGCTCTCTGAGGCATATCTACCGGGAGGGCAACAAGGTGGCGGACAAGCTCGCCAACATGGGTGTCGACCAAGATCACAAGTGGGTCTTTCACATTTCCCCACCGGACCGGAGGTTATCATCACCCTCCTCTAAGCGGACATTTTTAGGAAATTGGAACAACAAATAGTCATGTGTAGTGAAAAAACATGAAAGAAAAACGAGACACAAGATATACGTGGAAAACCTCAACGAGAGGAAAAATCACAGGAGTCACACCAGTCCACCATGAAATCGAAAATAAGAGTATAAGTCTTCTTGCAATCTCTCTGAGATCTGCGTTTTCTCTCGCCTCTCTCTGTTTTTCTCTAAAAACTGATTACCCTAAAATTTAACAAAATGCTAAATAAATAAGTCGGGCCCTATGGCCGAAATTACACCCCGATGTCCAAAAATATTGTTTTCGCTGCAGTATGGAGTGCTCCCTCCCGGTGGGGGTGCTACTCCCTACACCCCCAGGATTGACCACTGCTGAAGTTTGTTTACACCTCAACAAACATGAGGGGGGTTGGGATTGAAAGGATGCAGTTGCTTTTGCTTTTCCTATGTACCAAAAAAAAATTAACAATAAAAATCCTTGTATATTATGATCCCAAAACAAGAGTGATAGAAAAATTTAATCATCACAGTGTTGGATGTTGGACCGAATCAGTTGATTATACACAAAACTTCATCTCTCTACCATGGATGGCTGGATGCTAGGAAATAGTGTGGGTAAATGTCACGAGTCCACACAATAAAACACATTATGTAACTTAGGTCACATAAAACACTCTCATAGTGGATCGGATCCTAAACTCCTATTGCTCACTCATGCACATTATGTAACATAGGTCTTTAGTGGGTCGGGTCGAAATTCTCTTAAGATGGACAACTCTATCCCTAGTTAAACGGCATATCACAAGTCCACACAACAAAGCACATCTGAGGACCTATCGAAGAAGACAAAGACAAGAGTTACGTCGAAGTCATTTGATAAGTTGTGCCTTCCTACGCTGTAGTTTTTGAACGACCTCTACAGTGTTCAAAATCTACCCCAATTTAAGTAAGCTATGTTGCGGTCTTATTTAATTATCAAAACCAATTAACATGTACTAGTATAGTATAAGTTAAGGGATCATGTAAAAAATTTAGCTCACCAATATCGATAATTACTTGATCGAAAAATATAGATCTTGGGTTTAGAATTGGATAGAGCAAAATTAAATTTTTTGATCAAATACTTACATATGTTGTAATAAGTCATTTTAGGAGAAATGAGCAATTTTGAAGAACTAGCAACATAACCCATCAAATGTTTTGGCAGCATAATCCATTTTGATTATCATTTTTCCCTTATCCAATTTCTATTTGCAATTGTTAGTTTTTGCGTTAAATTTTTGTTAAATTTATGCTCAAAAACTGAATTTTTTAATAAAGACAAAATGTCTAATAATACACTATTTTTGTCTTTATTTAAAAAATAATAATTTCGAACATAACTTTTTACTTTTTAGATTCCTCCCGCCAAGACAAACCAATTATCCATCTAGATTTTTTTTTTGTCCCTATTCAAAAAAATTCCACATTTGTTAGTTTTGCATCATTTTCTTTTGGGTTTGTTGGTTTGTCTTGGCGAGAAGAATCTAAAAAGTTAAGAATTTATGTCTGAAATTGAATTTTGTGCAATAAAGACAAAAATAGTGGATTATTAGACATCTATATTTTAAAAAAAAAACTTCAATTTTTTAGCATAATTTTTTAAAATTACTCAAAACTAACAAATGCAAAGAAAATTGAATAAAGACAAACAATAATCCAAACAAATTATTTTGGCAAAAACACCCCTAAATTTAGATATAGATATTGTAGACACCCCAAAATGAGACTCTCATACACATTTTAATCCCCGATGATGAAAAAAAACGCCCGAAGAGCCTTTCGAATTGAAATTCTTCAAGTCAACGAAGTCAACAGTATCGTACAGTACTCTTCTCTCAAGTATAGTACAACCTCACTCACGTACAGTAACCTTTTTGAACTTTGGCGGTGGAGGAGTGCCGCACGACATAGTTTGTGAGCCATACGGCACTGTCATTTGTCAAACTGCTTTTGCAGAGCTCCAATAGCTCAAAATGTTAACGAATTGGTTTCTCTGCTTATCATGGTTTCGTGTAAGAGTAAGAGGCTATGAAATAGCCATGATTTCTTTGGGTGGGAATCAAGTAAACTTGACTCTCAAGGGGATTCATCGCCTATATAACCCGATTGGTTGCAATGGGAGAAAGAGACAGGAAAAATAATGAGAAAAGCGATGAAACTTCATCTTTGAGCTCCATCAAAACACCATTTCTGATATAAACCATCCCTATAGCCACTTCAAGCTCCAAAAATCAATCCCACAATTCATTCCAAAGCAAATCCAACCTCCCCTGTTCCGGTTCCAAACCCGTGAGCTTACTATTCTAAATTTGTCTAAGTTCTTGTCATCAATCATCTCTGCCACTGTACCTGATTGAAGTTGGAGTTCAAAGGAGGTCCGAATCAAGTTCAGAAGGTCTCAAAAGAGTTTCAATCTGTGAGTTTTAAACCAAAGGTTGAATCCTGTTTCGCCAAAATTCTCAACTTTGGCAGCCTGAGGGGAGGGGTGTCAAGTGTGGGATGATCTTCTATATCATCTCCACATTTGGTATACCCATGTTATAGGAAAAATCCATTCAATTTGAAAACTCCCGGTTGCGTCATACGGTGAAAATATTGCCTCGTACGGGGTAATTTAGTGAGAAGGAACATCCCCCATTCAAACACATTTGTTTTCCCATCCAAAATAATCTATTTTAAACCATGTTTCATGCCCTATATGTGCTTCTATTCTATAATGTCGAAAAATCAAAGTTTGAACTATTTGTGAAGGAAACAGTGTCACAGGGCACTCCTCTTGTACCACACGGTATACTTGGAGTGTTGTACGACACTCTTTTGAAAATTTGACCGTTGGGATGATGAACAGTGCTGCACGGCACACTTTTGCAAAATCTGAAATTTTGAATCAGTTCCTTGCATGAACAGTTTGAACCCTTGGTTTTTGTATACTTGCTGTAATTTGCATGCTGATTACTTGTTTTCATGATTATCATCTGTTTTGCATAATTTAAATGTTTATTTCTTAAGTTTGGCATTAAAATATTTTTTGAAAATCCCACAAATATTTAGTAAAGACCGATTTTTAATTGGGCGAGTGAGGTGCATTAAAACCCTTCCCCGTTCGTAAACTAGCTCCCGAATCCAAAACGAATCTCTAGTTTCCAAATTGTTTTTCAAATCATTTTCTAAATCATTTTCGAATTGGTTTCTTGGGTCCTAAACCATTTTCCAAAAACCCGGGTGGCGACTCTATTTTCAAAATAAAACCGTTTTCCAAACGATAAACCCGTGGAATCGACCATCCACAGATACTCACGAAAGGGGAAAGTGAACAAAATTGCTCAAAAATGGTTGTTGGATAGAAAGAGGGTTGATCTCATCAATACTTCTTGGGTTGCAGTTGAAGCTCATACATCAGCATTTGGTTACAGAGGTTTTAGAGCATCTCCATTCTTGATCCATTTTAAAATCTAAATACAAAATTTGGGCAAAAACATCAAAAATCCATCTTCAATGCATGACTTTCTCCCCTTTTTAGGTTTTACCCATTTCTTTGCCGAAATTGTGGACAACTCAAATCCAAACCCATTTTTCCAACAACTCTTTTGAGAGAGAGATCCGAACCCATTTTTCCAACAGCTCTTTTGAGAGAGAGAGAGATGAAAGACCTATTTCTATAAGTTGCTGGAGCTTGTCGACATTGTCGGATTTGTCTTGACTTTGTTTGATCTTCTTGTTGGAGATGTCCTGAGCTTCACTGGAGTTTTGAAGATCGTCATCGGAGCATTGTTAGACATATTTGAGATTCTCTCCTCTCAAAAAATTACATGAATGGCATTTGGTATTTTAAAATTATAACTTTGGGTACAAAATGGCTTTTTCCATGAGATGCTAATATCCAAATTGGGTTTTCCCTCAAATTTTGACCCTAATTTAGGTCAAGCCGGAGAGCATCTCTAGTCCTCACCTCTTTTTTTAACCCAATTTTGAGTCAAAATTTGTCCAAATCCCCAATTTGTGTAGGTCAATCTTCAATGAAAAACCCCATTTTCACCCCAAATTTATTTTTTTGATTACAAATGACATTATGTGATGAGCACAATTAGGTCTCTAGGCGTGCCCTCCCTGATGCCTTTTGGTTTTGATTTTGGGGGGCATGGTTTTGCAATAAAACATCCATGTAGCTCCTCAGTTCTTGGAGGGTTAGGGGAGCCAATATTTCAGTGGTATTCTAAGAGCAACCACTTTTTGCATACTATCAAAGGTTAGATTTGTCTCCAATCATCCCTTGCCCATAGCCCCAATGATTGGAGACTAGATGAGTTTTGTTATTGTTATTGTTGTTGTAAATGGCATATATGTAAATAAGTGAGATGATAGAATCAACTCTGGTGAAGGTTTGGCGACCCTCCACTAGCTCTGGTGAAGCTTCTAACTCAAATTGAAAGAGTCGGCGAAACTCCGACATTAAATTGACAGATTTGATGAAAGCACTGTCATCATTTCAAGAAATCATTTCAAGAAGGCCGGCAAAGCTCCAACGAAGATGTAGCATCATATTGGGACGAGCAGTGAAGCAAGGTAGACGTTCGAAAAATGGGTAAAAGATTGATGTCAGAGCCTGAAGCTCGAAAAAGGAGAAGCAGCAGAGCCTTAAGCTCGAAAAGGCAGTGGCAAAGCCTAAAGCTCGAAGAAGTTGAAGTAGAAGTCGCAGAGCCTTGAGCCCGAAGAAATGATCATGAAGCATCAAGCCCTCGAATCAAAAGAGAAGAGTAAGAGGATAAATTTCTTTGATTAGAGATTCATTAGAGACTGTAACCCTAGTTTTCTCCTATCAATAAATTACTTTGGTCTTGTGGATTAGGTTGAGGCTTTTTGGTTGTATACTTACTTTTTATACTCTCTCTGTCTCATATTGTTGGGCCTCTTTGAACGTCTCAAATAATTGTTTATATCTTATAAACTATGATGTTTTTTGTCATTCCAACAACTTTGTTTAGTAAAACTAATTGAGATCAATCAAACAAGATCCATATTTAATATAAAAAATTTAATAAATTAAAAATTATAGACAATTTTTTGAGACGTCCAAAAAAGGAAAAAGATCCAACAATATGAGACGGATGGAGTAAAAATTTGGGGTGTTCCTAAAATGGAAAAAGATATAGGCAAAATTTAAAAAATGGATAAGGATTTAGGTAAAGATTGGAAATGAATTTTTGATGATTACCCAAATTTGGGTGATTCTAACGATCATAAATTGGCTAAATTTAACCCACTAAAAAATTAAAACACAAATTTATATTTCTAACCCATTTTTGAATAAATACAACAAAAAATTTCCCAAATTTTCCCAATCTACCCCTCCCTTGCCTACCTCCATACGAGAAATTGATACGCGCCCCTCCTTGACACAAATAAGCACCCCCCCATGGCCCCACCTCCTGATACGCGCCAAATGATTGTTTGACCCCTCATCCCCTCCTTTAATTACTTTCTTATATTAATTTTTTTATTTATATTAATTCATTTCTTTATATAAATTCATTTAATTATTTAATTTATTCTTTAAATTAATTTATTTATTTATTTATTTATTAAATTTTTATTTAATTATTGTTGATACCCCATTTTGCCCTGCCGCTCCAAATTAACAAAAAAAGCCTACTATTTTTAAGTCCGATGAAGCAAGATGCCTGAAAAGATATCGGCAACCTCGTATTGTAAAATACGTGCCACTACATGAAAATAACATATCCTGGGATCTGATCAGACAACATGGACCATTTGTTTGAGTCTATACACTACATAAGAATTATTGGTAGAATGGAAAAAAAAAATATTGTCACTTGGCAACTTAGCACATTTATCCACTACACCTTTGTTTGATTGTATACACTTAATACTGGATCCCACAAATGTGTGGTGGATAACGGTTTAACACCACTTGGCAGTGCCCCAAGACTGAATAATTTTTTTCAGAGAAAATGAGGGTAAACTTCTAATCCGGACTTTTAATTTCCGGACTTTTTATACAAAATTTTTTTTGACGATCCGATCCGTCCAATGTGTTCAAAAGGTATTTTCAAGGGCCCTCGCGAAAAATCTTTAAAAAACATTTAGGAGGGGCTTGATCAGCGAGTTTTAAAAAAATATATAAATACAGTTTTTGCGAAAACTGCTTTGATCAAGCCCTTCCCGGTATTTTTTTTTTGAAGATTTCTCACGCAAACCTTAGAAAACACCTTCTGAACACATTGGACGGATCGGATTTTTCAAAAAAAATTTGCAACACAAAAAAACCCCATTTTTCCTTAAATCTGGGAGTGTGGACTAAAAAATCCACACACACACACACACACATATATATATATTCACACTAACTTAAAGATTTCTATTTGCACCCCAAAAAACTCTCAGGTGTTCAACCAACAAAAAATTGTTTTTTTCAAACACCGATACAGGTCATTCTCTCACAACACATCACATAAAAACCGTGAAAAATTAATTTATTCAAAAAATTGAATTAGTGGAATACGCAATGTTATTTTTCCAAACATAGTTGTTTATTTCCTAACCTCTTCAACGAATACTGCGAATGACACTCAGCACAACAAATCAAAACAACAAATCAAATCAGAGACATATGAAGTATGATAACAGTTTGGGTATGGAGAGGATATTGCCACGAGATGCTCGGCATCACTCGAGCCGTCCAAACATGTTTGGACGGCTCGAATTTTTTTGGGTTGTCACCACCCTAATTAATAAAGTTAGAGAGAGAAAAAATCTGGGCCGGTGTGTGGGGGATTGTCAGGGGAGGGGTGCATGACAGTATGACACCTCTCCTCCTTACGTCTAATTTAGACGAAGAATAAGAAGAAGATCGTCAAGATTGGTCCGGCGCGATTTCAGCTCAGATATTCCTTCCCAAAACAGCCGCCATGTTTTCCGCTAATTTTTTCTTTCGAGTGTAGTGATTCCCAGCTGCTCCAACCTTCGATCTTTCCTCTACAATCATGTCAACCAGCAACCGAAAAAGAAGAGCAGATACTCAATTAATCAGAAACGATGAACCAGACGAAACCCATCAAGTAGTAGTTGAAGAAGAAGAAGAAGATCCTCAATTGATCTGCCAATATTCTGTCCCAGAACTCCCGACCCACATAATCTTCGACATCCTTTCACGACTCCCGATCAAAACCCTCTTCAATTGCCGCCGCGTTTGCAAGGACTGGCTCTCTCTCATCTCCGACCCTCTTTTCGCCAAGCTCCATCTCTCTAGATCACAGGTAAGCCTCTTGATGAAACCCATCGCCCACTATCCCAACCCGGGAATACTCAATTTGGTCGATTTCCAAATTTCCCCTTCCACATCTCCTCAAAATGCTGTGATGAAGTTGGTACCCGAAATCAACCTCCCCAAAATTGCATTTAACAATTCCTATAACAGCTTACTGAACTCTTGCAATGGCTTGCTCTGCTTGTGCGAGCCCGACACCCTCGACCCCATCTATGTTTGCAATCCGATTTTGGGTGAGTTTATCACCCTTCCAGAATGCAGTGAAATGAAAATGTGCTGCTCTCGTACCTCTGCTTTTGGTTTTAGTCCAAAGACCAACCAGTACAAGGTGCTAAGGTTCTTTCACCCATGGGTTATCAATCCTCAGAACGGTAAAAAAGAGATAAGAGACTATCCGGAGGGGGAAATATATACCCTTGGGGAAGGATCATGGAGAAGCATTGGAACGATCCCTAGCAATTTTGAAAATTTCTCGTTTAATACATTCCTCAATGGAGCTATTCATTGGCTTGATTTTGACTTTGGTTGTCCGGGCTTGATTTATTGTTTCGACTTTGGGAGTGAGCAATTTCGGGGAGTACCTGAACCTTCGGGGTTAAGTTCCGTTGAAAATTTTTGGACTCATATGAAAGTCGGAGTGCTGCAAGGTTGCCTCTCTTTGTGTGATTATTTTGACGGCGAGCATGCTGCAATATGGGTTATGAAGGATTATGGGGTCAAGGAATCCTGGAGTAAAGATTTTGTCATTCCGAAAATGAGCATTGCCAGTAAGTCGTTGGTTAATTATTATGAACCGATAACGGTTTTTGAGGATGGGAAAATCTTGATTTCATTCACTGGAGATGCTCTTTTCCTGTATGATCCTAAGTCGCAACATTATGAGGATGTTCAGATTCTTGGAATCACGTCCATGTTCCAAGTGATCGCTCATGTTTCCAGTTTGGTTTCACTGAGAGATGTTGCAAAAGGACAAACTGTGAAGGTACATGTTATCTAACCCAGATACTTTTGTGAGTAAAAATCATGTGCAAATTGCAGATAAAGCTCTTGTATGTGTCTCAGTTGTCGGCAATTTCATCCATGGCAACTGTGTCCTGCATGTGCGGTTGTTGCCAAGCATGTTAATTTGTTGTACTCTCATGTTCGTAAAATGATTGGTTTTTCGTATTCCTTAGGTTCTGTATTGTCTCCATCTGCATGCTTTAAACTATGAAAATAGTCCCTTTATATTTTCTGGAGGAGATATTGCACCTCTTAGGCCTAGAGTACATGCTATTTTTCTAGATGAGGATGTTCTTAGCAGGATTTTATTGTTAAAGATGAATGTTGTTTTTATGTGCCTCTAGGTTCTTATTGCAGTCTCTAGGTTTGGACTCTTTATTTATCACTTGTCCAAAGAAACGTGATCTGTTAAATTAAGCTCCTCCTTTTGGCAATTAACTGTCGTATCCTAGGCTGTTTACACCCTTCAATCGTATGCTGGAGATGGAGACACAACAAAGCTGAGTTTTTGGTATTTTAACTATGGATTGTTCGCTTTGGATGTGCAAATGAGTTAACTGTATAACAATTGGTGATTAATCTGGTATTTTAAGTTTTTTGCTGATTCATACTGGTAAACAGTTGATAGGTATGTAAACATAAATGGGAAAGCAAACTTAAAAGTTCTTTGATACTCTTGTTCTGGTGGATAGAAAGACATGGTCTTCGTGACTTACTACTCAGATAGTGGCTTCTAAAAACTTGAATATGATCATCAGTTCAGCGATGGCATATTCCTATGGAAGTATGGACTTCCCAACAAAATAATTTTCTCGAGTTTAGAAGATACTATTTTGAAGGCTTTCTTCGTGAGATGTGGTGTTTGTGGCTAGTTGTAGACTTGTAGTAGACAATTTATTCCTGCAAAGCTGCTGTAATACTTAAGGTTTAAAATATCTCATCAAAAAAATAAATAAATAAATTTTCTTTTCCTATCCTCTTTCCATCAATCTTCTCCTTTCTTGAAACTACTAGTGAGTGTGAAAGATTTTGGTGAACACTACACTGATGGATTGGAATAGCTCGGGAGATTAGGTTAGGTGTCCAAGAGTGGAGCAGTGTGTAATCATTGAAATCAACCAAGTCTATGTGTTTGTTACTTGAAGATTACAAGATGATTACTTGCAGAGCATGTTGCATTAGTGTTGGGATATGGTTGTTATGCACACTTAATGCCTATTGACCCATTCCTAGCATGGAATGTTTTGGGCCTTCAACCTTTAGACTTGCTTTGGCATTTTTGCTCTTCAAGGGACCAGACAAGGAATGTATTTCATAAAAGTGTCTAAGGGTTATTTTTGGGTAGGATCTGAAGTTAGGTTCAGTTGATTCACAAAAGCCTCATAGAAGCAAGGACCAGTGTTCGAAAAGAAGGTTTGGGCGGCCGAGAGCCTAGGTGCTAGAAGGCCTCTCGCCGACTAGCCCGACTCGTCCGACTAGCCCAACTAGCCTAACTAGTCATGTGACTAGGCACTAAGTACTCAGCTTGGAAGCTAGAAGGTGCTCAGTTGCCTTGAGAGCGCTTAGCGAGTTTTAGAGCCTTGGCAAGGACTCCCGGATCATGAATCTGAGTTTTCACCCAATGAGAACCTTAAGGTTATTTGACAATATGGAAAGCAAAATTGATTAATTACTCAGTCACAAGTATCGTTGCTACATCCTTTCATATTTCATGCCCCTGGTTTTATGTTTTACATGTTCAGTATTTTGGTGGAATCTTTTGTTTTTTCAACCGGATGGAGGACTTTTCTAGTAAGAAACAAAAAGCATTGTCATGGGAATGAGGGTTGGTAACAGGGAGTAAAGTAGGCCATCAATATGTATCTTCATGGGTCGCCCTCATGGGGCAATTGAGTTCTTTCGAATTTCTTGTATAGTTTTTCGTGCTTTAATTCAAGATCAAAGAATGCTACCTTAGGCTTTCCTCACGCTATTTGGAGAGCAAGTCCTTGACTTGAATTACGAATAAGAAGACTCGACTTGCATGCGCTTGCCTACTACACCGGAATGCTTAACAGAATGCAGTGGAATCGCCACCAATGCTTCAATGGTCAGATTAAAAATCTCAGGCCTCATAGGGATGTTAGGCATATTGAGGTCTGGTAGCATTAAGCAGAAATCCTTTCAAAAAGCAAACTTTGTAGTTCAGCATCTTGAAATAGCCATCCTTTGAACTAAACTGTTAAAAGATCATGGTACAAAAGACTAGACTGATAATTTTTAAGGGGAGAATTGGAAGTTCAAACAAGGTCTCCCGGACTTAATATTCATCATTCTCTAAATCAACACAACTTTCTTTCACACCTCTACATCATTCTAGTCTTTTGTGACACTTCATCTTTACTTCAGTTTTTATTCTTTCCGCCTAGAAATAGTATTCTATTTAAAACTAGCCTCTCAGAAAGCAATTAATTGGTCTGTCGCTTTCGATTCAGATTTTGGAACTATTATATATCCAGGTTCATTCTGTGTCGTACTTTTGTTTGATGTCTTTGCAGTACCATCAATAGCACCTAACCTACGCCCATTTTGGAATTCATCAATCATTGCTATGCAAACGTGAAGAGCCAGTATGTATCCATGATGCCCTACTACTTCTATGTAATTTTTCTAAGAATTTCATTAGATTGGCATATTGTACTTCTTTTTCTTGGGAAAAGCGTGGGTTCCTGGTTTTTTTCTTGGTTGACTATAGTTTTTTTTTAATCATCATATTAAGAAATCAATGGTGTATGTTTCTTGTATTTATCCACTTATCATTCAACAATTTGTCAATGTGTCTGTTTATGCACTGGTGCGCCACAAGTTTTGTACCCTTCAAAGCTGCTACTTGTTATTCATAGATTTACATCAGAAACTCTTTTTATCAGGACAAATAGGAAATTTGAGTTAGAGAGAGATTATGAACTCACCTGACATGACTCACAAAATATGGAGACAATTTGACTGATCTACTTTTGTTCAAATTTGCTACAAAGGTGTATAGTAGTGGCAATGCATAATTAAACGGCTACTATTGGAATTATTTTTACCTATATGAAAACAACATTTGTGGAAGAATTACAACTAAGTAGTGTCATCCTGTTTGTGACGGGGATAAATAAATCTTGGGGCATGCATGTAAAATGATGACCTATTAGGTGCGTTAATTGAGCTTTTTGATAGACATACTTATTTACCTCACTGTTTTAGTTATCAGATAATGAATCTGACTTTTGAATTTTTATCTAAAATTCAGAGGTGCAGATCCTGAGATGTGGGAACTTTTTTGGGAGGAAGAACAAAGATCAAGATCTTGTTCAATGTTGTTTCAGGAAGTGAAAGTCGCATTTATGGTATAGCTGTGCAGGACCTCTCCTAAAATGTTCGAGCAAGGATGGACTGGCTAGTTAAATTTCTTTAGCTTGTTAATGATTGTTGCTTGAACTTCAATAGTTTTGGGGCTGTTCAACTGCAGTTAGATTTCAAATGATGATAGTTAGAATACGGTCTATTTGCTCTTTGGTTCTAGTTCTCTGCCATGTAAACTGAAGCAAAAATCTACTAGTAATAGAAGCATTGTGAACCTAGTCTTTCCTTGTTCTATGAGGAAGAACCAAAATGTAGAAAGTAGAGTCAGTTTCTCCAATGGTAAAAATGATGTCACGACACAAACAGCTAGGTGGTAGAGCGACTTTGCTCGGGTTAAAATGATTTTACTGGCGTCTATATGTGTATTTTTTCTGCTATTGTGTCTCACTACTCCCCCTGGATACACAGGGTGAAAGCCACTGTCCCAACAGACCGCCCTATCTATGGTTGGACTGAGGTGTTGAATTTGACACCTTGTTTTGGCAATAGAGATCGAGACCAAGTGACCCACCATTTAAGCCAACCTTAAGCATTAGTAATTTTTTTTTCAGAGCTCAATTCCCAACCATCAAGAACTAGCTTAGTTGATTGGAGTTGTTGAACGTTTTAGTTTCCATCCATCATGTTTGGAATTTTTTGGGTAATTTCTTGTTTGGAATTGCGTGAGAGAGTTACATTTCTTGGAGTAATTTAAGATATGCGTTTAACAAAGTACCCACTTTGTTGAACCAAAATCATTTTGACGGTCATGGAAGGGGTCGTGATGTCTCATGTGATGACATCATCTGCTCCTCTCTCTCTCTCTCTCTCTCTCTCTCCAAAGTACCCACTTTGTTGAACCAAAATCATTTTGACGGTCATGGAAGGGGTCGTGATGTCTCATGTGATGACATCATCTGCTCCTCTCTCTCTCTCTCTCTCTCTCTCTCTCTCACACACACACACACACACACACACACACGTATGTAATCTCTACCATACTTTAATGGTTGAAATAGAAGAGATGGTTTTGGAGCTCATTATGTTCAAGTGGGTTGCGACAATGGCATGTTGACATTAAGATGCAGACTAACCTGCAGAGTAGCATTAATTTGGTGTCTTCAATTCGAAATTGTGCCCGGTTACCCACCGTTAGTAATTGCAGAGTTCAAGGTTTACTTCGAAGATCAATTCATTATAGCTTTTTTTGTACCAAGTCAAAATGCTTGTATTTTCTTCGAACAGCTATCAATTTTGACACACTTGTTAACCACTTCGGTGTCATTTGCAGTAGTAGCACTTTGAAACTTAGAATGAGTAAGATGTATTCAAATTTCAAGGGAGATATGCTAAAACATGATCCAAACTAGTATTCAAAATTTCCTTTGGAAACATGAAATAATTCAAACACCTTAAACAATTTGATATACCACTAAATGGGTTTCCTCAATTACAGCAAGCAAGCAGAAGCTAATCAGAGTAGAAAGATGCAAACCGAAACCATTTTCTTTAGCAACAGGTGAACCATGGGATTTAATCAATATTGGGTTGTCATCCAAGGATTGAAAAGATGCCATCCCATGTTTACTTGTCAAAACTTCCAGACGACACCACCACCATCCTCTGCATTGGAGAACAAGAAAAGAAACTAAAATTCCCATCAACAACTCAAAGTCTGCACAAGCAGAATGAGGAAGGATTAAATTTCCTCGAAGGAAAAATAATTCGTCGACTAGCTTTGCGCAAGGACATTAGGTCACTACATTGCCCTCATTCGTGTTCACCAAAAGTAAACAGAGACCATACGAGACCGTTAAAAAAAAGTAATATGCCCCACATTAATGCCATATATCTATCAACCATAGCTAAACACTCTTCAGCCTTGAAAGCGGTCTTTTGTCTGCATTATGGTATGCAGTAAGTAGCTTTTTCGATCGGCAAACAAAGCACGTAGTTAACTCAAACTAAACATAACCCATTTAGTCCCCATTAATTGGAGGTATGGGCGAGGGATGGATAGGAGACAGACCTAATCTTTTGCAATAAATACACAAAATGGCTGCTCTCAGAATACCACTAAAACAAATGGATTGGAGACAGACCTAAGCTTTGGCAATAAATGCACAAAGTGGCTGCTCATAGAATACCACTGAAACAGTAGTCCCCCTATACCGTTGCATTTGCTGCGGAATCATACCCTCAAATCAAAGCCAAAAGGTATCAGAGATAGCAGACTCAAGAATCATTTTGATTTATGTGCACAGTTAACTGAAACTAAACAACAAAAAAATATTTTCCTCAAATATAATATTAGAAACATTTGCAGAAGACCATTTCCTGTAAGCAGTTCCTGTTATCTTATCAATGTTCCATATGAGCAATTCCTCCAGCGTCCCAGGAGTATTAGAGAAAGGGCTAGACATTTATGTACGGTTCCATATATGTATTGCTACCATCAGACATCAAACCACCAAGTGCTATAAAAGCCAACCAACAATTGCTCAGTTCTTCATAGTCTAATTAAGGACTTGTTTGATAACACAGATTCAGCACTTAAAACTGAATGAATTAAGTAATAAGTAATTAAGTAGATTTGATAACTACATTTTAAATTACTTAATTTTTTGCTGAATTGGTGTGTGTTTTCATTACCACCACTCTGCTACTCTACCAGCATTACCACCACCACCACTAGACCGCCACTCACGCCATTACCACCACTCCGCCACTGTCACCACTACCATTGCCGCCACTACATACCACCACCACTACTCCCACCAACACGCTACCGTTGCCGCCACTCCACTACTACCGCCACCCCTACCACCACCACCACTACTACTCCCACCAACACTCCACCGTTGCCGCCTCGATGCCACCACTCCACCACCGCTGCCATCTCAACCACCGCCGCCGCCGCCACTACCACTAATATTACATATATCACCACTACTCTGCCACTTCCATCACCACTCCACCACTATGACGCTACCTATACCACCACCACTCCCACCACCATCCCATCACCACTACCACCGCCACTACCACCATCATTCCACCACCACCGCCACCACTCACACAACTACATTGCTACTCCCGCCACAACTACCACCACTGCTACACCCCCATCATTTTTCCACCACAATTACTCCACCATCACCTGCCTCATCTATCGTCACCACCATTCTACCACTCCAACCACTAGATGCCACCACTCCACAACCACTACACCATTACTCCCCCAGCATTCCCACTATCACTCTACCACCACCGCAACTACCACAACACTCATCAATATTCCACCACCACCACCAACCAGAACTCCACCACTCCATCCTCAAATCATCTTGTCAATATATTCTTTTTAGTTGGATAACTATACTTTTTATTTATTGATTGATTTGATTTTTGCATTCCGGTATGGAATTATAAAAGGCAAAGTAGAAAAATTAATGAATTTAATACTTCAGCTTCTTGTACACATCAAACAGCTTATTTTTCAGTGCTTAAAATTCAGTTCCTATCAAACAGATTATCAGCTTAATAGATTCAGTATTCAGTTTTTGGTACTTAATTTTCAGTTTTCAGCTTTATCAAACAGCCCCTAAGTAGGAATCAACAATTTCATTTAGATGGGTATCTTGTGATCAAAGAACAGCAGATGTCTTGGAGGTCAACCAAAACTTAAAACCACTAATTATGTATAGGGAATGGAGGAAGTACCTTTGACCTTTTTCTTTATCCAGACCTCTAACAGCATCCCTGCACCAATTCCACCAGCAATCCATGCCCCATAAAAGGCAATGGCAGTGGGTTTTGACATTCGAGGAAGAAAATAGCAATCTGGAATTTGCCTAATCTTTCTTGGCAGTCGTTTCTTTACCACTGGCCCAGTGCTAGGCTCCTTCTGCACATCAGCAGTACCCATATCTTTCCATTGCATTGCTTTAAATGGATCTTTTGGCCCTTCAGTACCCATATCTGAGGAGTAAAAGATTGTGTTTAAGATGGAAAGAATAATCATTAAACAGTTGATACGAAAAGCCAACAAACATTGACAGTGACTGTTGAAACTCAAATTTGAGACACAGAAACGCTCCCAGGGCCAAGATACAGATGGATAACATAAATCCTAAAGATTTAAGCAATAGATCCAGCTTTGCCAGTGATATTGACTGGTATAAGAAACCATATGTGAAATGCACTTAGGCAACTTTTGAGCATTCAATTAAGACCTCGAGGGTCTTGAATAAATTCCAAAGGCAAGTATGCTGGGTATGAAGACTGGGGGCATATGAAATTTCAAGACTGCGACACTCATGGATAGCAAAGGAAAACTCCATACCCAATGTCTTTACAAACAGTTTCTTTACAATCAGTGTGAGTTCAGCAATTACTGCATGGGGTACATAAAACAGATATCAACTATTTCCAAGAAACTCTTGTGATTTCAGCAATTACTGAGTTAAATTCTCCCAGGTGTCTTTTCTATTCTGTTTTTCAAGTCAAAATGTATTTGACACGGAATAGTTGATGCTAATTCGAGATTGGAAGCCACTTGATGTGTTCTCTTTCTTCTCCCTTCACCACACACAGGGACAGAGTTATGTAACTATGGGTGTGGATGCCCGGGCCACCCCCCACCTCGCTAGAATTACCGTATAATTATATAGCATAGAATGCACATTAAACAGTCAGTGCTACATGTCGCCCTTCAAACTCCCAAAACAAAAATAAATGTCGCATACAAAAATAAATGGGTTAAGATGTAGTGGAAACTAATTACTTCAATTTATGTGTATGCATGCGTTTTGCCAAGTATGAATAGAAGGTGGCTACGTATTTTCCTAGCAGTATATTATTCATTAGATTTCTTGCTTGAATTTCAAACTACATGTAAAATTCAACGACCACGTGAATATGTGGATTCCAAGTTCTAAGTTTGCAAATCCTAGCTTCATCCCCTACCTCACAACAAAAATGTCTAACGTAAGCAAACTGGTGAAAACTTCAACCTGTAAAACCATGAATCTGGTAAAAGGTCACAGATAAGGGTGTTACCATCCTGACAAACCCACATGCAAAAGAGCATAGACACATGAATTAGGTATTTCTCCCTTTCCAGATAATGCGTATGTCAATACAGCATTTCAAGCAGCAAACCATAAACAAGCAAATTGCATTGTTACTATTCTGTATCAATAAGAGAAGCAAATACATCAATAAGAAACTCACGTGGCTAGCTAGTTCCCAGTTCAATTTTTTGCCTTTGATGGGCAATAGAACAAGCAATGCGAAAAAAACATTTGGAAAATATTCACATACAAGAAATAAGCAAGCAATAATATCAGAAGATAACCATAATCAATTGTAAACAGTGTGGTTATGTGTTTAAGTGAACCAGCAAAGTCAATTTGTGAAATGTGCAGGCGTAGCAACAAAGTCAGGATCCCCGTCAATAAAGAAACAAATTCAGGGTGGAACAGCTGGCTAACCACAGAACTAGGAATTCGAAGTTTTAATTGGCCATTAAGCTTAAGTATTTTGAAATGCAAATTAATACTCCGCATATGCGTTACAACTACTAAGGGCTGTTTTGGGTAATAATCCATAATCGGATTATTGGATTATTTGTTGTCTTTATTCAAATTTTTTTTGCATTTGTTAGTTTTGCGTCAAGATTTTGTGTTTCTGGATTCCCCTCGACGAGACGAATCTAACAAGTACAAAATTATGGTCAAACCAAATATTTTTTTGAAATAATCCAAGTATTTCGGCTTTATTCAAAAAAATATTTGGTTTGACCATAATTTTGTACTTGTTAGATTCGTCTCGTCGAGAGGAATCCAGAAACCACAAAATCTTGACGCAAAACTAACAAATGCAAAAAAAATTTGAATAAAGACAACAAATAATCCAATAATCCGATTATGGATTATTACCCAAAACACCCCTAAACATTATTGTAGGAACTATTCCTTTTGTTTGCTGCAATTAGTAAGCTAGAAAACTTAAAAGGTATTAGGTTCTGCTTCTTTATTTCAAATCAATAGGTATTTGACATGAAATATTTCAAGTTGATGCCAGATTGGCAGCCAATTGACATATTACTGTTTTTTGCCCTGCATAAACATGAATCTCTTCAAAAGTCGCAGGTAATGATATTTGTGCCCTTGCAAATCACAATCCACTAGAGCATAGAGCCATTGACACATGAATTACAATACTTTTCTGCTTTTAGTTCATGTCATTGTCATCCATAAAGATTAAAGCATATCAGACAGCAACCTTAAAAATAACTGAATTACAGAGTAACTCTTTTATGATAGGCCTGAATTTCAATGCATCTATTAAGGAAGATGATGGGAATGAGAAACTCAACCACTGAAATTGGTACACCTCTAATGATCTTTAAAAACACAATATATGGGCTTATGAGAGAGCAAAGCAAAAACAAGGGGATATAACAAGTGAAACAAAGAGAAATTAAAAGCTGGTAAACGGATATATTTTTTTGCTATTAAAATATATCAAGCTCTATATGATGGAGGTGTTCATCACATAAGCCTGCAAAAAATGAAGCAAAAAAAGAAAACAAAGGGTTTGATCTACTTATACATAATGATGCAAGGACAAGGAAAAGCTCAAGCCAGTATAGGCACCTTCTAAACATTTTATTACATTAATAAGTTGAAATGCTAACCTTCATAGAATTGATGTGCATTTCAGATGATCTAGCTTGACCCAAAAAAAAAAAAAAAAACTTTCATTGCAAGATCACAAAACTCGAATAACCATTGGAAAAAAAAAAAGGCCAAATGAATGAAGCCATAATACCCTTAGAAAGAAGTCTCTGTAGAAGACCATCTAACCTGGATAAGCCTCTTCTTCCACCAATACACACACCATCTCCAAATTGTTCTTTTTTACTATAGGAGCAAAAAATTCAAACTATAGAGCAGCTATGTCTAGACAGATATGGGCTTGTCTCAGAAGGCTGACACTCCGTGGCTCAAAAGCATTCATTCATACATTACCAAAGACCAGAACTTACGGCACATGAATAATCTTGCATCAGTTTCATGGACCATCAAGAAAGGACTATGGTCCAGCCTTGGATCAAGTATGTCATAGGAAATGGTACACCTTTCTGTGGTTTGACAATCGGCACAGTCTGGGCCCTCTGAATAATGGATTTGGTCCGAGGATTATGTTTAATTTGGGAAGGTTCCTTCATACCAAAGCAGATACAGTCACAAGGAATAACTATTGGTGCTGGCCCAGAAGAAGAAATGATGTCACTAAGGAGATAATGGAGAATACCCCTGGCACTTTATTCCTAATTCTTCATTGGATGATTCCGTTCAAAGGACTCTAAATGCTCAGGAGTTCTCTATTAAGTCTGCTTGGGAGCTATGACGTGAAAAACCTGTGCCAAACTGGGGCCAAGTGGTGTGGTTTAAAAATCATGTTCCTAGGTGGTCTATCGTGCAGTGGACGGCAATACTAGGAAGACTGTCAACTAAGATAAGAGTTGAGGGGTAGTTCCTGACAGCACTTGTGTGTGCTCTGTGTTAGTGATTCTGAGAGTCGTAACCATTTATTTTGTCAATGTGGCTTACCTGCCCAGATTTGGGATGGCCTTTTAAGATGTGCTTTTATTAGAAGACCCTCTAGTTGGGATCAAGAAGTTGAGTGGGCTAGTCATCACACGAGTGGAGTAACCTTCCAACATTCTATACATACAAGTTGGCATTGCTGCAGCCATTTACCAGTAGGGCTTGAAAGGAATGCTAGGATTTTTGAAACGTGCAGAGGCAGGTGGATGATTTCTGGGATTGGTTGCTGCAGACTTAAGGGCTCGCTTCACTACTTGGAGGATCAAGGAGAACTCTAGGAACTAGATCCTGAGCTCTAATTGGTTGTTTCTCATTGCACTTTTTCTGCTTGAAGTAGTTGTCTTTGTTTAACAGTTTTTTGCTTCCTTGTAAGCTAGGTTGTTTAGGTTCTGTTTTTGTCAAAAGCAGGGGATAGGAAACCCCTTAAGATTGGTGCCTGGGGTCCGCATGAGATCACCGGAGAATAATTATCAAAGTTTCTTGCCTCACCCTCAAAGTCATTCTACTTGCCCAATCTTAGACAAAAGCCACTGAAAGGGTAATAGGGTATCATAACTTGGCTAAAGCACTTTATACCTTGCAAGACCCCTCTGAAGTTATCCATCCCATACTGCTTGTTTTTCCTATTGATATGGTTAGTACCAACACTGATGCATTTTTGTGTACCATTTCGGAACCTACCACGATATCTATTACTAAAAATTTACATTCCTTGTAGTATTGAGTGCATCATTTATGGCAAAACCTTAGTAGAAGGATGCCTATCGGGCCACCTCATAACCTCGCTCCGCACTCCTGAGTCATAATCCCTAAGGAACCTCACTCCTATCAAGAAAGAAGCCAGCTCCCAACTAGGATGGGACCCATATAACTCTCAAAAGAAACAAACAAAAAGCTACCAAAGAAGAGAAAATGCGTAATAATGAAAAGAAATTAGAAATATATTGATTCAATTTTTTTCAAGAACTGAATACAAATATAATATTCACTCTTATTCACAAAAAATATACAGATATTTGCAGATGACACTAATTACGAATTGACATGCATAGTAGGAATTACAACACAATAACGGTTTACATTTGCATACATACACAGATATATAAACAACTGCTCCTATGGACGCTCCTAACCTTAAATTCTTCAATACTCTCATTCCCCCGTCCCGCTTCATGCAACTAAGGGTAAAATTGTAGTTATCAACACCAAAAGGATTTATGTTCTACTTCTACATAAGTAATCAAGTATATTAGAATATGCACCAACTTAAAAATGCATAATACATACCTCCAGTAAAAAGTGTCAATAGAAGATTGATAAAACTAGCTGGTGGGGTTAAGTCACACAGCGGGACCCGGACTGACTATTAGCGAAAATATCTTGAGAGTGGGAGCGTCTTTAGAGCGTGTATACATAAATTTGCAAAGATGCATATACATATCATAGAAAATATATCTGCAAATAGTTTTAAGCTATTACGCATCAATTACTTCAAAGAAAAGAAACAAGTAATGACAACATGAAATGACTGAATAGAAAATACGCAGAGCATTAGAAAATCAAAGTGGGTTGATGGTTCCATGGTTTAACAGGTCTTGTCCATGCTCCTGATTTTTAAAATCCCATTGCCATCAGTTTATACATCAAATACTGGTTCATTGGAAATGCACGAAGCAATGGAGGCAGAAGACCCCTGTTCTGGGGCATGCCACCTGTTACAATATGAACTCGTGGATTTGAAAACAATTTGCAAGTTTGACCACAGCAGTCAGTGGAGGACCTGAGTTTGATCACAAAAGAGCTAAATTGCACACCGGAGCATGATTCATTAAACCATTTAGGCTGATTGAGCAACCAAGGTGGGGACCATGTGGGCATTCAAACACCAGCAAAAGAACCACAACGTGTCAAATCTGCTTAAAAGCTTAGTTGCATGGAGCGGAGGCAAGGGTGGGAGCGGGGGAACGCAGAAGCTCCCTGGGTTGGAAGCGGCGAGGTAATATTTAATGAATAAATATATGTGCATTGTACATATGTTTTATGGTTGCAAAAGGACGTGTGTGTGTGTAAAAAAAAACATGATTGGGGAATGACATCTCAATAAAAAAAAATTAATGCAAAATATATTGACTAAACACATAGATAAGTCATAGAATACAAGAAGAGAAAGAGAGAGTCCTAAATATCTCTTACTCTTTTTCTTTTTCTTCTTCCTTGCATATATTCGGAAAGAGAATGTGAGAATTACGTCCTTAAGATTAGTGTGGAAGCTCCCGTCTTGGAAGTGCAGATTTGAGCTCCCGTCTAGGGAGCACACTCACTTTAGAAGATCCTGCTACTAAGCTTAAAAGTCGCGACATCAACTGGCTTGTAATGGACTGTTCAATCAATGTGGATATCTGTTTTTACTAGACATCAACTGGTATTTGAGTGAGTTACAACTGAAACTGGCCGATAAGGCCTAGACCCGCTTAAATGGTATGACAATTTTTCTAGGCAGAGTTGATTGTGATGCAAACATGGATCATGGATGTTTCAGACTGTAATGCACTATTGTACGGGATTCCTAAAGGTGAGTGTATCAAACCTACCCATTGTAGCTTCGTTGATCATTGTAGCAATTGAACCAAGAATTATAGGGTTTTGGTATAAAACAAAAAGAAAACAAAAAAACTAGGGTTTTCGTATAAATCGAACCAGAGAGAGAGGGAGGGAGGGAGAGGAAGAGAAGGACCTTGGTTGTCGATTTCTTTTTCTTCTTCAATGTTCTTCTCCTCTCTCTCTCTCTCTCTCTCTCTCTCTCTCTCTCTCTGTGTGGAGCCCTGTTGTTTAAGCGTCAAATGAAAAAACGAAAGAGGGGAACGGGGTGTTGACCCGGGGATGTTTGACCCGGGTTGGTGACCCGCGAACTGGACTTACCCGGAAATCATGACCCGCGAACTCATTTAAGTGAGTTCCCTTTCCCAGCCGTTGGATTATATCCAACGGCCACAAACAGAAGTCCGGATTGGTTCAGCGTTTTGGCCTCAAACCGACGCCCGGCGACGCTCCTCGCACAGCAAATCCCCGCCCTCTCTCCACCGCTTTATTTGTTTTTACCCATTTTTAAGACGTGACAAAGGTGTTTTTACTGTAATAATGACATAAGATTTTTCCGTACTTTCAACAGGACAAATTGTACCCACCTTCCAAAAATACCCCAAAACTGTCGTGTACAAAAACGTGGGCCAAATTGTAACCGTCACTTTTCTGCGCCCTTTTTCGATTTTCGAACCAGAAGAGAGAGAGAGAGAGAGAGAGAGAGAGAACCACGCGAACCGTTTTCTCCATCGTCGCGTAATCGCTTTCTTCGCACTGCGTTCGTGTGAGTCGCCGCCTTCGCCGTGGTTCGCCGCTCTCTTCCGTCGTCGTCTTGACCATCTTCGGTGAGTTAGGGTTTCTCCTTTACTCTAACGCTACAAAGTTGAAGAAAAATAGTACAATCTACACGATTTTCTGTTGTATTTCCGTTTTGCGACTCATTTTCCGATTACTATTACTGATTAGTGTTTTTCTTTTGTCTCTAACTACTAAATTACTGTTCATTAACTGTTCCTTTAGTTTTTTCTTTCTATTTTATTTCTACTGATTAGGGTTGCTCTGTGGTTTTCCTTTGGTTTTTTTGTTCCTTTACTTTGTCTTTGGTTTTTTCTACTCTGTTTCTATTAATTATGGTTGATCTAGAAAAAATTTCCTGATTCAGAAATTTTTTCCAGCAATATGGTGAAAGACTATGATATCTATTGCTGTTTGTGTTCATAAATATTGAAAGACTACCACATATTGTTTGCTGTTTCTGAGGACTACCATATCTTTTGTTGTTTGTGTTCAGTAATAGTGAAAGACTACCATATCTTTTTCAGTTTTTGTTTCATTAATATTGAAAGACTATGATATCTTTTGATGTTTGTGTTCATTAATAGTGAAAGACTAGCATATTTTTGCTGTTTGTGTTCAGTAATTGTGAAAGACTACCATATCATTGGCTGTTTTTGTTTCATTAATATTAAAAGACTACCATATCTTTGGTTTTTGCTATTTGTGTTCATTAATAGTGAAAGACTAGCATATTTTTGTTGTTTGTGTTCAGTAATAATGAAAGACTACCATATCTTTTTTCAGTTTTTGTTTCATTAATATTGAAAGACTATGATATCGTTTGCTGTTTGTGTTCATTAATAGTAAAAGACTAGCATATTTTTGTTGTTTGTGTTCAGTAATTGTGAAAGACTACCATATCATTGGTTGTTTTTGTTTCATTAATATTGAAAGACTACCATAAATTCTTTCCGTAATAGTGAAAGACTACCATATCTTTTTCAGTTTTTGTTTCATTAATATTGAAAGACTATGATATCTTTTGTTGTTTGTGTTCATTAATAGTGAAAGACTAGCATATTTTTGATGTTTGTGTTCAGTAATTGTGAAAGACTACCATATCATTGGCTGTTTTTGTTTCATTAATATTGAAAGACTACCATATCTTTGGTTTTTGCTGTTTGTGTTCATTAATTGTGAAAGACTAGCATATTTTTGATGTTTGTGTTCAGTAATTGTGAAAGACTACCATATCATTGGCTGTTTTTGTTTCATTAATATTGAAAGACTACCATATCTTTGGTTTTTGCTGTTTGTGTTCATTAATTGTGAAAGACTAGCGTTATTTTGCTTTTTGTGTTCAGTAATTGTGAAAGACTACCATATTTTTGACTTTTTTGTTTTATTAATATTGAAATACTACCATATCTTGTGCTATTTATGTTCAGTAATAGTGAAAGACTACCATATCTTTTGCTGTTTCTGTTCAGAAATATTGACTACTACCATATCATTTGCTATTTATGTTCAAAAATTGTGAAAGACTACTATATCTTCATTGTTTTTTGTGTTCATAAATTGTGAAAGACTATCATATTTTTGCTATTTTTTGTGTTCAAAAATTGTGAAAGATTACCAAATCTGGCTGTTATAAGTTGTTCCTTCATTTTATGGTAGATATTATAATCTTTGGATTCAGGATATTAATATCAAATTCTATTCTGTAATTTCAGCAAATGGCGGAACAATCAAGTGAATCAACTAGCCAAGATTTGGCTGAAGAAACAGGACTGGAATTGGTGTCTGTGGATTATCAAACTGAGCCGATAGCAGTAATTCCTCCAAGTCCTACAAAAAAGAGGACAGTAAGGAAAAAAACAATAGAATTCCATGGTAAAATGGCTAAGATCAAGACAAAGAAGGTAGACCAAGAACCTGCAAAAAAGAGTCCACGAAAGAGAGAGAGAACAGAGAAAATGGTAAAGCCGACCCATGATGTCCAGAGTCCAAGAAAGAGAGCTGCAAAAGACCAAGAAGAACAGTTGAGTCCATCCCAAAGAACAATATCTGCCACCAAAAAGAACCCTTGCAAAGTCTAATAAAAAAGGCAGAGAGGAAGGCTAAGGCATCACCAACTGCCAAAAAACCTGCAAAACAATTGCCAAGGCATAAAGAAAAGACAAAGGAAAAGGAAACAGAGGATGAAGAAGATGAGGAGGAGAAAGAGGAAGAAACAGAAGAAGAAGAAGAAATAGAGGAAGAACAAGAAGAACAATATGGTTACCGTTACAAGATGACTGCTATGCCAAAAAAATCCACCTGTTCGAAGCAAAGGTTTGTTTAAGTCAATTTGTATCATTCCAAAAATATCTACAAATTAGATAATCTTTCTCTTTTCAAAATCTGAAACTGCAAATCCTTGCAAGTCTATTGCAAAAAGCCCTACTCCTACTCAAAAGAAGAAGCCAGTTGAGAAAAGAAAATCTGACGCGATGGAGGGTGTAAGCAAAATGAAGGGCAAAAAGAGGAAGCATGGAAGAAAAGAAGATGTTAAGCAGAAGAAGGTGAAGAAGGAAAAAAAAAAGCGAAAACTGTTGTCGAAGAAGGGGAGCTTCAAAAAGTGGACGTCAAAGAAGGTGGTATTCAGTACAGGTTAGCTCTTAGCATTGTTTCTGTACCTTGTATAATTCAACTTAGACAACTGTATGCTGTTGTTTGTTGCAATCTACCTCATTTTCATCCCAATGACATCAAGAGATTACATAGTATGTTCACATCTACCATCTGAATCATGTCAGATTTCCAGACATATGTGGTAGTCTGTTGGAATCTGTTTCTGTTTCATGTTCACATCTGCACTGTGAATCATGTCAGATTTCCAGACATATATGGTAGTCTGTTGGAATTTGCTTTCTGTTTCAATCAAAAAATGCAAAAGATTACATAGTATGTTCACATCTGCACTCTGAATCATGTCAGATTTCCAGACATATATGGTAGTCTGTTGGAATCTGCCTTTTGTTTCATTCCAAAAATGAAAAACTTCTTTGTGTTACAAACCTTTGATTCTTTTTTCGTGCAAACTTCTTGCAGGTCCAACCTCGTTAGTTTGGTAAAACTTGTGAGGGGAATAAAATTATCAAAATTGCAAAAAGAAGAGATTAGAAAATCACCATTTGGTAATCTTCTTATTTGTGTTATTGAGAAGTTGATGGATGAGAGCTACGTAAAGAAGAGTGATTTTGAGACTTTGAAATTGGTGAATCAGTACCACGGCCATAGAGGCAGGTTCAAATTGGGGAGCAAAACTATCAAGCTAACAGAAAAGGAGATGACCCTTATATTTGGACTACAATCCGGCCCCAACAGGATTAGATTGCCTCCAAAATCAAAGAAACCAGATACAAAGTTTGCTGATCGAATTTGCGCCAAGCATGATAGGATTGTAACCATTCCTAGTCTGAGGGCATACTTTGAGAAAGTTGTGAAGAAACAAGCCAGAAGATGCAAAGGATGTGGCACGCGTGCTCACTCTATACCTCCTTACTACGTTTTTTTGCCCACTCAGCACATCAAGACTAAATTAGAATTACTTGGAATTTGTTGAAGACTTGGAGATGAGCACATCGTACGCATGGTCGACATACATTACCGATTTTTTGATTAAAGAGCTCGACACCAAGGAACCAAAAAATGTTGGCGGATGTGTTATGGGACTTCTGGTAATAATCTCTATGCTTTCTCATATCATACCTACAAATTAGATAATTTTTGGCTATCTGTTTGTCGGTGTTACTAATCTGGAACCTGCAAGTTTAGCATGTCTGGATATTATTATTTATGATGCTTTGATGATTAAATTAGACAATCTGTTGCTATCTGCTGCAAGTTTGACAGACTAATATCTTTTGCTGTTTCTGTTAAGAAATATTGAAAAGACTACCATATCTTTTTTTTGTTTGTGTTTAGTAATTGTGAAAGACTACCATATCTTTTGTTGTTTGTCCTTAGAAATTTTGAAAGACTACCATTTCTTTTGCTATTTGTGTTTTGAAATTTTGAAAAGACTACCATATCTTTTGCTCTTTGTACTCACAAAATTGTGAAAGAGTAGCATATTTTTCGCTCTTTGTGTTCAGAAATATTGAAAAGACTATCATATCTTTTGCTACCATATCTTTGGTTTTTGTCATCAGAAATTGTGAAAGACTATCATATCTTTTGCTGTTTGTTTTCAGAAATATTGAAAAGACTACCATATCTATCTTTGGTGTTACTTTTCAGTAATTATGTGTCACTGTTTTTGTTGCCAATTTTGGATGTCAAATTAAATTGTATTTTCATAAAAAAAAAAAAGTATTGGTTGTGTGAGCATACAACTCTAGTGAAGAGAGGTGCTCCGGCAGACTTCCCAAGATTTAACAAATGGAGGATAAGTGACGTAACTGAGTTGCTGGCAAACACTCCATTGCAATCTCTTGAACCGGAAAATTTAAGCTTATTCGTGCATAAGAACCTTACTACCTTCTATTCAATCTGAATAATATCAAAGTCTTTGACTTATTTTCATTACAGGTGATAGACTCTGAATTGGTGCCAACTGATGAAGAGCAAAAATTGTTGTAATTTGTCGAGGTTGTGAAATCCGAGCCGAATGATGACGAGGAGCCGATAAAGCCGGCTGGCAAGGAGCAAACCAAGGAGCAGGAGGTGGACAACAAGGAGCATGCTACGGATGCCAATTCGGAACTTCAGGCAAAAAATCAAACGCTCCGAAATGAAGTCAATAGGTTGAAAAAAGAGAATTTTCAGCTTCAAAAAACAATTTCAATGCTTGAACAGCAGAGGGATGATAGCTTTCATCAACGTGCATTTGAGAATGATGCGATTGCTGACCTTGGATTTGAAATCGAAACCGTGCATGTTGAGAAGGAAGTCTTACAGAGTGAGAAACAGGTGTTGCAGAGTGACATTATCAACAAGGAATCGGAGATTGGAACCTTCTTGGTTATTAATGACATTTTAAAAGAGCAAGTGGAACAGAAAGAAGAAAAAATCGGTGAGTTGTTGGACAATATTGATGACTTGGAGACACAAAATGTTACGCAAGAATACAAGGTATGCTGAACATACTTCCTTGTCTAATGATTGTTTCTTTTCATTGTCTGTCTATAGGAACAACATAGATGACTTACAAGTTCGCATTGTTTCTATAAAACAGAAAAATGAAGATGTTGGAGAGCAGGACAAGAAAAAGCAAGGTGGACTCAAGGAAGAAATGGTCCCAGATGAAGAAGTGGAAAGGACAACCATTGGAGCATACATAGAAATACTAGGTGATGACAATCCGGTGACCGAAAAGGGTAAGAAGGTACAAGGTGACCCGTCTTCTCTTGTCAAGGGTGTTAAGAAAACAACTACAAGAACATAAAAGAGGTTGGAGGACTACGTCTACCCTGATGACAAAAAAGGAAACAAGAAAAAACCAACCAAAAAGAAAGAATGGAGGCCTCATATGTCAAAGTTGCATAAATTAATGTCGCCAGAAGATGAGGAGTTATTGAATCAACTATGTGATTGCGAGAATGATGATCCAAAGTAAGTTAAACCACATTCCTGCATTCCCATTGCGTAAATTCTCCAACCAAATGTTGCTAAAATGTAATCTGTTTGTTCAGTTGTATTGAATCAGAGCCTAGACTCCAACATATTATGTAATCTTTTTGTGTTCTTGGCATGACTCAGAATCCAGATTTTAACAAACTACAGTATATGTCTGAAATCTTGCATTATACAAAGTACTGATATGAATATATTATGTAATCTATTATCTTTGCATGATGATTTCATTTACCAAATGCAGCGTCGCTGTCTGGACAAACAATGCGTCAAATGACATCGTGGCATTGAGCGACATAATTAAACTGTTGGATGATGGAGATGTATCAAACTTAGTAATTGATGACTTTGCTTTCCTTCTAGAGAACGTGCAAGCAGCACTACAAAAGACGAGTGGAAACAATGTTTATCTCCTTTCCACATGCTGGGTAAATGGAATCCCTCTTATTTTTTCATTTTCCCTTTGATTTACGTATCTCTCATTTCATGAGTATTGGAGAAAAAATAACTAACCAACTGTCATTCAACAGACATTAATCCACTCGGAAAATCCTGAATTCAGCAAAGTTCTCCTTGGCAAAAAACTACAAGAAGTGTTTGAAAACATGGAGAAACATGGCACAAACTACTACCGGTTTTTGGTTTTCCCAATGAATTCGTTGGGAAACAAGCCTCGAAATAAAAATTCTAATCCGTACCACTGGACGATTCTCTTTTATGACGTCCACGAGCTAGAATGGAAACACTACAATTCTTTGAGGAAGAGAAATGGTGCAGATCCATATCTACAATATGCAATCACAGTGGTAAAATTCATTTGCATTTATTACAATTCTCATAATCCATATTCAAACAATTACACAAACACTAATGCTTTGTTTTGGAAACACAGAAAAACTATGTTGAAAAATTCATGAGGGACAAGCATGCCGATAAAATAACGCAACCATCCTTCAACCTCTTTTCATCTCCGACAACACTCTTTCAAAGTCATGATTTTAATGCTCCAATCACCTCAGCTCAAGATGCGCCACAGCAATATGCAACAACGTAAGTTCCACTTATTGTAATTTCTTAACTTAATACAACCACCAAAACGACCCTCTTATAATCATCACTCTTTAACTGCTATCTACAAAAAAAACTGCAGGGTTGATTGTGGAATAATTGTGCCTTCATAATGGCGAAATTAGCAAATCAAGAGCCAATCCCTCCGTCAATCAGTCAAGATGATGTTTCCAAATTCAGACTTCATTTGGTGAACGTCTTCTTGAACGATCCACCAAGATCTTGGTCACTTGCAGACTAGAACTCCAGAGAGATCCAGTCAATTCTAGACTGAAAATCTAGTCAAGAGTTCATGCAAGTTGAAATGACTGAATCTGACTGAAATTTGGGGACGATTTAACTTCTTTTAACACAGCTGTAGGAAAAAAATGTGTAGGTTTGATATTATAATTACTTTTGCTGGAATGTAATCGTAGGATGCTACTTCTGATGTAGTTTTGGGGAAATGTAATCATAGCATGCTTTTTGTAATCATAGAATATTTCTTCTTCCTATGTGCATAGTCTGCTGCTTCAACAGATTACATAGTATGTTCACATCTGCAATTAGAATCATGTCAGATTTCCAGACATATATGGTAGTTTGTTGGAATCTGTTTTCTGTTTCATTACAAAAATGCAACAGATTACATAGTATGTTCACATCTGTACTCTGAATCATGTTAGATTTCTAGACATTTATGGTAGTCTATTGGAATCTGCTTTCTGTTTCGATCCAAAAATGCAAAAGATTATATAGTATGTTCACATCTGCACTCTGAATCACGTCAGAATTCAAGACATATATGGTAGTCTGTTACTTTCTGTATCATTACAAAAATGCAACAGATTACATAGTATGTTCACATCTGCACTCTGAATCATGTCAGATTTCCAGACATATATGGTAGTCTGTTGGAATCTGCTTTCTGTTTCAATCCAAAAATGCAAAAGATTACATAGTATGTTCACATCTGCACTCTGAATCATGTCAGATTTCCAGACATATATGGTAGTCTGTTGCTTTCTGTTTCATTCCAAAAATACAACTGATTACATAGTATGTTCACATCTGCACTCAAATCATGTCGATTTCCGGACATATATATGGTTGTGCATTTGGAATCATATATACATTTTTTATTCCAATAATGAAAAAGATTACATAATATGTTAACATCAGTACTTTGATAAAAATAGATTTGTAGACAAATACCCTAATCTGTTGGGACTTGTCCCTTGTTTCAAACCACAAAACAAACATAATACCATATATTTCATTCAACAAAGAGACAATATTGAAATTTTATTCTCCATTTCAACAACTAAAGTAACAATCTATTGACAAATGTTCAAATTCATAAGAAATTTTTTGAAATTTAATCGACGGCCTCTTTACAAGTTTTTCTATTGTGTTTTCCCAACTTTTTACACCTTGAACACCTCATTTGCCTCAACTTTTCTCCCCTTGAACGTATCCGTTGAATCTTTGGTCTACCCCGAGGCCTCCTTGTCTTTGGTGGAAGAATTATACAGAACTCATTTGGCACATTTAGAGCTCCAAGCGTTGAGATAGGATTTATTGGGAGCTCATAGCTGAATCGATAAGCATCAACGAAGTAAAACGGATCTAAGTAATTTGTAACTTGTTTTCCAAACTTTTGAATGGCCGTTATTGTATGCATACACGAGAAACTGTTGATCTGCCATCGAGAGCATGTACAACTCTGATTTTGAAGATCAACCACCACCGTTGGAAGAGAGAAAACTTCAAACACCTCTTCACTTGATTGTGCAATGGTCCACACCTTCCCTTTGCTGAAAGCTTCAACTAACCTACCGTCCATTTCAGGACATACAATCCCATTCATTTTCGTCGACTTCTGTCTCCGGTTACACATTTGTGTCATCAATTGAATCCTTGTCTTGTCGATTGCACTCAATATGGGAAGGTGACGCGCCTCTAAAATCCACTTGTTAAAAGACTCAGCTGCATTTGAACACATCTCTCCATATCTTTTGCCTTGGAAATAAGCATTCGCCCAATTCTCTCTCGGCAATGATTCAACAAAGTTTTTCACCTTTGCCCCACCAACTGTATAGAGTTCCTGTAGAGCTTCCTCAAAGTCTAACAAGGTTGGTGCATATGCACAGTCAGAAACACAAACTTATCACTTGCTCCCTAAAGCCATTCGACAACTGGCCCGTAAGCTTATCCCTCAAGTTATTCTTCAAATGCTGCAAACAATATGCATGATGTCCGTTGGGGAAAACCTCCAGAATACCTTTCAAAAGGCCGGAATGCCGATTAGTAATGAATGTAATTGGACGAGGTGATAGAATTCCCGACAACTTCCTCAAAAACCAAAGCCAATTCCCATCATCCTCAGCATCAACAATACCAAAGGCCACCGGAAATAATCCTAACCAACAAAAAAAAACACACAAAAAGAGCATAAAGAAAAATATAAGCAGATTACCAAATATGTACAGATCAGCACTCAGTATCATGTATTTAATACTAACATATATGGTAATCTTTGCTCATTTGGCCTTTGTTTCATGCCAGCATCAATAACAGATTACCAAATATGTAAGGATCTGGACTCTGTATAATGAAAATAATCAGACATATATGGTAATCTTTGACCATCTGGCCTCTGTTTAATTCCAGTACAATAATAAATTACCAAATATGTAAGTATCTGGACTCTGTACCATTAAAATAAATCAGACATATATGGTAGTCTTTTTCATTCTGGCCTCTGTTTCAACCCAAAACACAAATAGATTACATAATATGTGTACATCTAGGCATAAAAACTAAAAAACAATAAAAAACTAACCTTGGTTGCCATCTTTTCCTGTAGCTCCCAGAAGAGTTCCTGTGTACCTCCCCTTCAGGAAAGTACCATCAAGGGCCAACAAAGGGTGGCAGTAGTTAAAACCTTTGATACATGCATCAAATGCAACAAATATTCTCCGAAAACAATGAGTTGTCTCACAATACTCAACATCAATGACGCTTCCTGGGTTTTTCTCCTTTGCTACATCGAGATACCACCTAAAATTTGGTCAAAAGACAATGCGTAATCTCCATACAACTCCTCACTGGCCTTCTCAACGCCAAGCCAAGCATGATTGTAACTGATTTTACTCCCATAATACTTCTCAAAAAACTTCACAGCTTGTATCGGTGCATACAATTTTTTACTACGAACTTCCTGCCTAATCTCTTGCGCAACTAACTTTGAACTCATTTGAGGATTCTTGGAACTAGCAAAAACACCAACACAATTGTGTTCTTTCACAAACTCCCTAATACGAAAAAGCCATTTGCTCTATTCAATGTTGCATGAATAAACCATTTACAATCAGATTCCCCCTTCTTTGAACACACCGCTGTTACCCTAGTCTTGTCATTCTTTAAAAACATATACACGAAACCAACTTCAATAGCAAACTTTGCCAAACAACTCGTAAAGTCTTCTACTCCACCTCTAAACTCTTGTCCGACATGAGTAATCAACTTAGCCCAGCCAAAAGAAAGACGAACAGTCTTATGGTGTGGACAAAATTTTTCAAATGGATCGTCTTCCACTCCATGTACAATACTACTTTCAACACTTTCCAATTCACCACATTCAACTGAACAAGAAGAGAGCACTTCAACACCTACATCTACACAACTAACACCATATGCCCCGGCCAACACAAACATATTAGCAAAATCAACATCATTATCTAAGTGACAATTATGGTGATCAGACACGGCATATAACAGTTGAAATCTCTTCAATTCCTAATCTTGCCACTTCTCACAAATACTTTGCACAAGATCATCAAATCGAAAATCTCTCGTCACAGTAAGAACAACTGTAAATGATCCATACTTGCAAAGAAGAATAATACTAGCTTCCATTCCCAAAAGTAAACAAAATTTCACTGCAAAAATAAAAACAACAGTACCATTACCTCAAATGAAATAAAAACAAACCAAATGATAACAGCAGCAAATAACATAATCTACATTAACCTGCATTTACAAATGATAAATGAAAACAACGAAGATAAATCTACATCAATCTGCATTATATTCCAATCAAAACAACAGTAGATTACATAATCTACATTAATCCGCATTATATTTCAAACAAAACAACAGTAGATTACATAATCTACATTAATCCGCATTATATTCCAAACAAAACAACAGTAGATTACATAATCTACATTAATCCGCATAATATTCCAAACAAAACAACAGTACATTGCATAATCTGTCTCAGTAACAGCAAAAAAAAACATAATCGATGTTAATCTGCATTATATTCCAAACAGAACAACAGTAGATTGCGTAATCTACCTCAATATACATGATCTTCTTCCCAAAAAAAAGCGACAGTACATAATGCATAAAAACAACATCTAAACCTAAAAATCTCGAAACAATAATATGCTAAGATCACTATTGCCATCCAAAAACAACAACAGTAAGAGAGAGAGAGAGAGAGAGAGAGAGAGAGAGAGAGAGAGAGAGAAATACCTATCGTTTTCAACCACAAACCACAGAGATGGACAGAGATCGCCGGAGGACAGAGATCGCGAGGACAAAACAGATATGAACAGACCAAAAAATGCTAACAAATAGAACGCGAGCACAGAGATGGCCGGAGAATATCGCAAGAAAAGAAAACCAAACAGAGATCGCCAGAGATTATCGCCGCAGAGAAAAGATGCGGTCACCGGAAATCGCAACGATAGAGAGAGAGAGAGACGGAAGAAGAGAGACGGCGAGCGACGTGGCTTTGATCGATTTTGAAATTAACGTATTTTTATAGCCGATATCCTCAAGGCAATTTAGTCCACATATGGACCTCCGATAGTATTATTTCCAAACCAATGGATTTGGCCCATTAAAAAAAACTAAGCTGGACTTTTGGCCCATTTAGCTACTAAATCAGGCCTTAACACCAATTTTATGTTATTTGTTTTTTGCATAGAGTCCTGCTAGATGTACACCAATTGTACATCACCTTTGTAGGATCTATTTCGGGTTCTATACAAATAATCGGATCCGTTCAATATTCTTAAAACACATTTTTTAGGGTCTCTGAAAAAATCAACTGATTTTAACATCGGTAAGGTCTCGATCGATTCTGCGCCCAATTTACTGATAGGAAACTGGGCGCAGAATCGATCAAGGCCTTACCGATGCTAAAATCATTTTTTTTTTAACAGAGGCTCTTAAAAAAGCGTTTTAAGAATATTGAGCAGCTCCGATTATTCGCACAGGACCCGAAATGAGTTCCACAAAGGTAGTGTACAATTGGTGTACACCAAAATGGTGTACCCATAGGTTTTTCCTTTTGGTTACAGTTACGAAATTACGTTCTAAATTATCGTTATTTCATATGTCACCTTTTACAAAATTAAGCATTTTTCAAAACTGCGCATCCTTTTATTGTGCTATCATACTAGTGTTTATAGTAGTGCTCATAATTGTACCTCACTTCATCCCATATTAGTAGACTGGTATTCTACGATGGATATTGGAGCTAAAATGGGCCAGTAGAGGTGGTCGCCCATACAAGGGAAAAAACCTCTAGTATTATATAAAATATAGGCTCGTTTTTGGGAAGTATTTTTGAAAAAAAATTCGCTCATGCGTAGTAAAATTTATGACTCCGTCCCTGTATCTTTTTTACGGTCACATGCATTAAACAAGTATACTTAAACGTATAGAATTACTCTTTGATCTTTGCCTGTAAATTACTTTTCATTTTACCTATAAGAATTGAGTTCATGCTAATATTTTTTTTTGTATTTTTCGCTTTGGTATTTGTTCATCTTTTTATGAATTTTTGTTGAATTCATGTTTTATATTTTAAATTAATCATCTGTCTCAACGATATAACTTACAAGTAAAAAGTTATGACCAAAAGAAAAAAAAAATCACTAATTAAAGATAAAAAAAAAATACCAAACAGCTTGTATTTTTTTTATTTTATCTACAAGGTCGTTTAATATGAACTTTTTCAACTTCATTCCACATTTTTTTATTTTTCTAATTTTTCTCGTGGAGATGAAGATGTATCCCAAATATAACGAAGAAAACTAAAAATATAATTATGAAAATAAATTACTAGTAAAAAAATTCCAATACAAAAATATAACGTGAAGTCAGAATAATTTGTGAAATCGGAAGACTTAAAGATTTTTTTTGGTCAACTTCCTACCAGGTCAATGTATACAACTTAAATAGACAATAATATTTTTCTTTTTTCAATGCCACGTACACAAATTTATAAATTAAAGATGTTTAAAACACACATAGCATAAACATAAATTTCCAATCGCATGGAGCTTTTATTGAACTATAATGCATTCGGCAGTTTCGGATCAAAATCTATGCACACAGACTTCTCTTTTTCGGTTTAACATCGTGTTGTTTATCTCTCGGTTTCTTGCTGCGGCACATTTTTTTTCCTATGACAATTTTTTTAATTTGAGTTATTGGGTGATACACGTTATCGACTATTATTATTATTATTATTTCATATTTTCGACTTTTTCCTCAAATAATTTAAGAAGTCCCCAAAATCTCTCATCACATGAGCGTCCCTAAATCTCAAAAACCACAATAAACTAAACAACTTCATTTTTGTCTACAATTAATGAGAATTAGTAGTAGATCTCAAATTTTGGGTGCTAGCAGGAGTATTAAAATTGAATAGTTGAGATATTTAACAAACGGAGAGGTCAAGTCTTTCCTTTCGAAGATCCTGCTTTCTTCCAATCTCCGAGGAATAATCACACACTCATCAGACATCTCAGCAACCGTTCTTCATCGGGCAGGCAGAAGAATATTATAGACAGAAGGGTTAGTTTCTCCGATCTCACTCTTAATTTTCGTGGTGGATATTATTTTCGTGGTGAATATTAATGGCTTCATTTGACTCATTTATCGAAAACCTTTTTGTTGAGATTGTTTGTGATGAGAAGTCGAAGAACTCCTTAGATTATATTGATATATACGTTTGTGTGTTGTAGATAAAACCCCGTTTTGTTTGAACCCATTACCTGGTTTCTCTGAATTTTCAGAATATGGCATTTATGCTTACAGATTCTGTATATGTAATTGCGCTTCTTGATTGGGTCGTAAGTGGTTTCAGGATGCTGTTTGATGTTGCAAGGATATATGGTCACCTGGGTTGTGGATTTAGTCTATAATTAGGAGGGTTACTTATAGATTGTCAAGAAGTTATTGGGTTTGTCTGTAATCAGGGCCGGCCCTGAGTTTTGACGGGCCTAAGACAAAATTTGAAAATGAAGGCCCCTAAAAATGCTAGCGAAACTAAATATAAAGTCGATAAACACCGTTTCAAAACTATATGCATGTATTTAACACGGAAAAAACCCAAAATGGACCTACATACTTGGTGGTAAAAAATATTTGGAGGCCTTTTTTTTTCATTTTTCGTGGGGGCCTCAGGCGCCGGCCTACTAAGCCTTAGCTCAGGGCCGGCCCTGTCTGTAATTTGTCTATCTACAATAGTTAATTTAGCCCTTAACCCCTTTACTCCTCGAGTATGTGGCCTCGACCACTATGCAAAACAATTTGGTTGCAGCCCATTTGAACTTGAAAAGGTAAAACGAATATTTGAGATAGCAAATAAAAGGAACAATTGATGATTTTGTGTTTCCTACCCCCTATTGAAAGAATGTCATGCTGTTGTATGTTGTAATTAGCATTTTTGGTCTTCAAATAGCAATTGGTTGACAAAATCTGTTACTTTCCTTTTCCCCCAACACCTATGGCTTTGACTACAAACGACTATGTTTTAGTCATGAGAAAGTCCCCTTTACAGGCTCCTTTTGTAATGTTTGCTATCAATAATGAAATATTACTTTATTTGTTGTTCATGTTGTTCAAAAAGAAAAAAGTCCTCTTTACAGGAACCATTATTGACCTCATTTTCTGATACTTGATAGTGGGCATACCAGGCAAGCAGTACCATAGCATGCACAACAGCACGAGCTATTTTTTAAAACTTGACTTTTGGAATTTTGTTTGAATGGAGAAATTTGATTGTTGCTTCTAGAGGTAAGAAAATTCCAGAAGCCTAGTGGATTTTGTTTTGCTTGATTGTACCTCAAGTTCCTTTGTTAGTGTGGGTGGTATATGAGAATGTGGATACCAGAGGGTTCTGTGGGATTTATGGAAGGCACTGACATGGTGTAGGTCGGTAGGACTGCTGGAGGTGGAGAGGGGACAATGAGTCAACCATATTATTTGGTCTTGGGTCCTCGTTTCCCTAATGTAGTTTTGCAAATCACACTTTACAAGCACTTGATTTGTCTAGGGAAGCTTGAGTCCATGGTGTATGTGTTCGACATTGGTTTATAAGAGTCTCTTCCAGCAGCTTGATATTTATGCTGCTTGAATTTCTTACTTTGCCCGGGATTTCTCACCATTCTGTTATCGACTTATCGTGTTCCTCTTCTCTTGTGTTTGATTTGATTGACTGCATGGAATTTTCTGTGAATCTTGGTTCTATAGTTAGTGAATTGGATTAATTGAGTTTGTTTTGTGTAGACCTAGTACTACATTGGTACTTGGGTGTTTAATTCTGCATTGAACACCAATTTTACAAAATTCCTTAGCATTTTTGTGCTAGCAATATTTACAGGAAAGAAATTTCACTTAAGAGTGGAGAAATAATGACGGTGAGGGACCGCTTGCTAGAAGTGTTGAACACAGGTCTGATGTGTATATCAGCATACACATGTCGTTTGGTAGGAGCTTACCTTCACACAATGTATTCTTGGTTCAATTGCTACAATGATCAACGAAGCTACAATGGGTAGGTTTGATACACTCACCTTTAGGAATCCCGTACAATAGTGCATTGCAGTCTGAAACATCCATGATCATGTTTGCATCACAATCAACTCTGCCTAGAAAAATTATCATACCATTTAAGTGGGTCTCGGCCTTATCGGCCAGTTTCTACTGTAACTTACTCAAATACCAGTTGGCATCTAGTAAAAACAGATATCCACATTGATTGAACAGTCCATTACAAGCCAGTTCATGTCACTACTTTTAAGCTTAGTAGCAAGATCCTTCTAAAATGGGTGTGCTCCCTAGACAAGAGCTCAAATCTGCACTCCCAAGACGGGAGCTTCCACACTAATCTTAAGGACGTAATTCTCACTTCTCTTTCCGAATATATGCAAGGAAGAAGAAAAAGAAAAAAGAAGAGATATTTAGGATTCTCTTTCTCGTCTTGTATTCTACGACTTATCTATGTGTTTAGTCAATGTATTTGGCATAAAAAAAATTTATTGAGATGTCATTCCCCAATCATGATTTTTTACACACGCACTCATGGCCCTTTGCAACCATAAAACATAGGTACAATACACATTTATTCATTAAATATTACCTTGCCGCTTCCAACCCAGGGAGCTTCTGCGTACCCCTACTCCCACCCCCGCCTCCGCTCCGTGCAACTAAGCTTTGAAGTAGATTTGACACGTCGTGGTTCTTTCGCTGGTGTTTGAATGCCCACATGGTCCCCACCCTTGGTTGCTCAATCAGCCTAAATGGGTCAATGAATCATGCTCTGGCGCACAATTTAGCACTTTTCTGATCAAACTCAGGTCCTCCACCGACGGCTGCGGTCAAACTTGCAAATTGTTTTCAAATCCACGAGTTCATATTGTAACAGGTGGCATGCCCCAAAACAGGGGTCTTCTGCCTCCGTTGCTTCATGCATTACCAATGAACCAGTATTTAATGTAAAAACTGATGGCAATGGGATTTTCAAAACCAGGAGCATGGACAAGACCTGTTAAACCATTGAACCATCAACCCACTTTGATTTTCTAATGCTCTGTATATTTTCTATTCAGTCATTTCATGTTGTCATTACTTGTTTCTTTTCTTTGAAGTAATTGATTCGTAACAGCTTAAAACTATTCGCAGATTTATTTTCTATGATATGTATATGCATCTTTGCAAATTTATGTATACACGCTCTAAAGACACTCCCACTCTCAAGATATTTTCACTAATAGTCAGTCCGGGTCCCACTTTGTGACTTAACCCTACCAGCTAGTTTTATCAATCTTCTATTGACACTTTTTATTTGAGGTGTGTATTATGCATTTTAAGTTGGTGCATATTCTAATTTACTTGATTACTTATGTAGAAGTAGAACATAAATCCTTTTGGTGTATCAGATATGATAACTACAATTTTATTTGAGGTATGTATTATGCATTTTAAGTTGGTGCATATTCTAATTTACTTGATTACTTATGTAGAAGTAGAACATAAATCCTTTTGGTGTATCAGATATGATAACTACAATTTTACCCTTAGTTGCACGAAGTGGGAGCGGGGGAGCGAGAGTATTGAAGAATTTAAGATTAGGAGCATCCATAGGAGCAGTTGTTTACATATCTGTGTATACATGTATGTATGTATTTATGTATGTATGTATGTATGCAAATGTAAACCATTATTGTGTTGTAACTTGTAAGTCCTACTATGCATGTCAATTTGTAATTAGTGTCATCTGCAAATATCTGTATATTTTTTGTGAATATGAGTGAATACTATATCTGTATATTTTTTTCAGTTCTTGAAAAAAATTGAATCAATATATTTCTAATTTCTTTTCATTATTACGCATTTTCTCTTCTTTGGTAGCTTTTTGTTTGTTTTTTTGAGATTTATATGGGTCCCATCCTAGTTGGGAGAAGGCTTCTTTCTCGATAGGAGTGAGGTTCCTTAGGGATTCTGATTCAGGAGTGCGGAGCGAGGTTATGAGGTGAATTTCCGGCCCGATAGGTGTCCTGCTACTAAGATTTTGCCATAAATGATACACTCAATTCTAGAAGGAATGTAAATTTTTAGTAATAGATATCGTGGTAAGTTCCAAAATGGTACACAAAAATGCGTCAGTGTCAGTACTGACCATACCAATAGGAAAAACAAGCAGTATGGGATGGATAACTTCAGAGGGGCCTTGCAAGGTATCAAGTGCTTTGGCCAAGGTATGATACTCTTTCAGTGGTTTTTGTCTAAGATTGGGTCGTAGAATGACTTTGAGGGAAGGGCAAGCAACTTTGATAATTATTCTGTGGTGATCTCATGCAGACCCCAGGCACCAACCTTAAGGGGTTTCCTATCCCCTGCTTCTGACAAAAACAGAACCTAAACAACCTAGCTTACAAGGAAGCAAAAAATTGCTAAACAAAGACAACTACTTCAAGCAGAAAAAGTGCAACGAGAAACAACCAATTAGAGCTCAGTATTTAGTTCCTAGAGCTCTCCTTGACCCTCCAAGTAGTGAAGCAAGCCCTTAAGTCTGCAGCAACCAATCCCAGAAATCATCCACCTGCCTCTGCACGTTTCAAAAAATCCTATCATTCCTTTCAAGCCATACTGGTAAATGGCTGAAGCAAATGCCAACTTGTATGTATAGAATGTCGGAAGGTTGCTCCACTCGTGTGATGACTAGCCCACTCTACTTCTTGATCCAAACTAGAGGGTATTCTAATAACAGCACATCTTAAAAGGCTATCCCAAATCTGGGCAGCAAAGCCACATTGAAAGAATAAATGGTTATGACTCTCGGAATCACTAACACAGAGCACACAAGTGCTGTCAGGAACTACCCCTCAACTCTTATCTTAGTTGATAGTCTTCCCTAAGAACATGATTTAAACCACACCACTTGGGCCCAGTTCGGCACAGGTTTTTTCACGCCAATAGCTCCCAAGCAGACTTAATAGAGAACTCCTGAGCATTTAGAGTCCTTGCATTTAGAGTCCTTTGAACGGAATCATCGAATGAAGAATTAGGAATAAAGGTGCCTGGGGTATTCTCCATTATCTCCTTAGTGACTCCATTTCTTCTCCTGGGCTAGCACCAATAGTTATTCCTTATGACTGTATCCACTTTGGTATGAAGGAACCTTCCCAAATTAAACACAATCCTCTCACCAAATCCGTTATTCAGAGGGCCCAGAGTGTGCCGATTGTCAAACCACAGAAAGGTGTACCATTTCCTATGACATACTTGATCCAAGGCTGGACCATACTCCTTTCTTGATTGTCCATGAAGCTGATGCAAGATTATTCATGTGCCGTAAATTCTGATCTTTGGTAATGTATGAATGAATGCTTTTGAGCACGAATTGTCAGCCTTCTGAGACAAGCCCATATCTGTCTAGACGTAGCTGCTCTATAGTTTGATTTTTTTGCTCCTATAGTAAAAAAGAACACTTTGGAGATGGTGTGTGTATTGGTTGAAGCAGAGGCTTATCCAGGTTAAATGGTCTTCTACAGGGACTTCTTTCTAAGGGTATTATCAATTATGGCTTCATTCAGTCAGCTCTTTTATTATTATTATTATTCGAGTTTTATGATCTTGCAATGGAAGGTTTTTTTTTTTTTTTGGGTCAAGCTAGATCATCTGAAATGCACATCAATTCTTTGAAGGTTAGCATTTCAACTTATTCATGTAATAAAATGTTTATAAGGTGCCAGTAGTAATAAAATGTTTATAAGGTGCCTATACTGGCTTGAGCTTTTCCTTGTCCTTGCATCATTATGTATAAGCAGATCAAACCCTTTGTTTTCTTTTTTTGCTTCATTTTTTGCAGGTTTATGTGAGGAACACCTCCATCATATAAAGCTTGATATATTTTAATAGCAAAAAAATATATCTGCTTACCAGCTTTTAATTTCTCTTTGTTTCACTTGTTATATCCCCTTGCTTTTGCTTTGCTCTCTCATAAGCCCATATATTGTGTTTTTAAAGATCTTTAGAGGTGTACCAATTTCAGTGGTTGAGTTTCTCATTCCCATCATCTTCCTTAATAGATGCATTGAAATTCAGGCCTATCAAAAAAGAATTAATCTGTAATTCAGTTATTTTAAGGTTGCTGTCTGACATGCTTTAATCTTTATGGATGACAATGGCATGAACTAAAAGCAGAAAAGTATTGTAATTCATGTGTCAATGGCTCTATGCTCTAATGGATTGTGGTTTGCTAGGACACGAATATCATTACCTGCGACTTTTGAAGAGGTTCATGTTTATGCAGGGCAAAAAACAGTAATATGTCAATTGGCTGCCAATCTTGCATCAACTTGAAATATTTCATGTCAAATACCTATTGATTTGAAATAAAGAAGCAGAACCTAATACCTTTTAAGTTTTCTATAGCTTACTAATTGCAGCAAACAAAAGGAATAGTTCCTACAATAATGTTTAGTAGCTGTAACGCATATACAGAGTATTTATTTGCATTTCAAAATACTTTAGCTTAATGGCCAATTAAAATTTTGGATTCCTAGTTCTGTGGGTTAGCCAGCTGTTCCACCCTGAATTTGGTTCTTTATTGACGGGGATCTTGACTTTGTGGCTACGCCTACGCATTTCACAAATTGACTTTGCTGGTTCACTTATCCACATAACCACACTGTTTACAATTGATTATGGTTATCTTCTGATATTATTGCTTGTTTATTTCTTGTATGTGAATATTTTCCAAGTGTTTCTTTCGGATTGCTTGTTCTATTGCCCATCAAAGGCAAAAAATTGAACTGGGAACTAGCTAGCCACGTGAGTTTCTTGTTGATGTATTTGCTTCTCTTATTGATACAGAATAGTAACAATGCAATTTGCTTGTTTATGGTTTGCTGCTTGAAATGCTGTATTGACATACACATTATCTAGAAAGGGAAAAGTACCTAATTCATGTTTCTATGCTCTTTTGCATGTGGGTTTGTAAGGATGGTAACACCCTTATCTGTGACCTTTTGCCAGATTCATGGTTTTACGGGTTGAAGTTTTCACCATTATGCTTACGTTAGACATTTTTGTTGTGAGGTAGGGAATGAAGCTAAGATTTGCAAACTTAGATCTTGGAATCCACATATTCATGTGATCGTTGAATTTTACATGTAGTTTGAAATTCAAGCAAGAAATCTAATGAATAATACACTGCTAGGAAAATACATAGCCACCTTCTATTCATACTTGGCAAACCGCATGCATACACATAAAATGAAGGAATTAGTTTCCACTACATCTTAACCCATTTATTTTTGTATGCAACATTTATTTTTGTTTTGGGAGTTTGAAGGGCGACATATAGTACTGACTGTTTAATGTGCATTCTATGTTATATAATTATAGGGTAATTCTAGCGAGGTGGGGGGTGGCCCGGGCATCCACACCCATAGTTACGTAACTCTGTCCCTGTTTGTGGTGAAGGGAGAAGAAAGAGAACACATCAAGTGGCTTCCAATCTCGAATTAGCATCAACTATTCCGTGTCAAATACATTTTGACTTGAAAAACAGAATAGAAAAGACACCTGGGAGAATTTAACTTAGTAATTGCTGAAATCACAAGAGTTTCTTGGAAATAGTTGATATCCGTTTTACCCCATGCAATTTGCCTCTGGCAATGTATTCGCTATCATTCCGAAATGTGCAGATAACTCTGTCTTATTTACCTGTTCCGCCTTGAATTTGGTTCTCTATCGACAGCCAGCTCTTGGATGTTGGTCATTGCCTCATTCTAGTAGTGCTTTGGTTGTACTTACGCTGATATTTTCATTACTTTGCTGGTTCACATGTAGGCAGACAGGCATTGCCTACATTTGGTTACAACAATTTTTTTTGTATCGTCACATGTTTGTTTTTCAGTTTGCGAAGTTAAGGGATTGGAAATTTGAATTTTAGTAGCGAATTGATCGTTCCTTGTTATCGGTATCTACATATGATACCTCTCTCTCTCTCTCTCTCTCTCTCTCTCTCTCACTTTTGGTGTGTGTATTGCAGCAAAGAGCTTCTTGAGGCTAAAAACTGCCCAAAGAACGTCCAAATATGAGTCTGGCATGTCTCGTATGCCAAAGTGTAGAAAGTCCATCCCACTCATTCAGGAGTTACTCTGTTTCAAGCTCAGAAAATGAGGGAAGATGTTCACTGATAGCAAACTGCTTGATCAGGAAGATCTCTCTTGCACACCCGGCCGCCAACACTTCCCTAGCATCGACGTCTAAGGTGACACCACAACCAAGTATTTCAAATAATGGAGTCGTGGGGCCTCCACGGCTAGTCCGGAGTCGTGCTGTTAGAAGAGATATTGTGCAGGATTGGAATTTCGATGAAGTCGCGGTGGAGCGGTAGTCTTCTGGTTTCAGGAGGAGAAGAGACGGGGCTCTTCTATCTCTCTCTGTCTCAGAGAGATCTTTTATGTTTTTGGGCTGCAGTTGGACTCTGTCCTGTAATGAGAGGTTGAGCATCTGTGAAACTTGTGGAGAGATGAACTCTGTTTATATTTTCTTTAAGTTGTGTACTCTTGTCCCTTGTGAATTCATGTTATGCTTCACCCATTTGCAGTTCAAAATTTTGTTCATCGAATTCTGGTTGTGGGAACGTGAATTTAGATGGTCTACATTGCAGATAATTTTCGATCGACGTTCTGTTCTTCCTATTCTTTACATCTCTATTGAGTCCCGAGTTTTCACTCCTGACTTCTAAAGTCAAGTTGGGCCTAAAAGAGGAATCATCACCGATCATCCAAAATTTCATCTGGTGACCAATAAATATAATTTACTGGACGGGATTGTCTTGGATTGAATGGAAGCCATTGCCTCCACTAATTTCCCACCAACATATTAGAGAAATTAGTTGGTCATAAATTTGGTCATGTATGAATAGTTTGTAAGCGGTAAATCCAGGGCACTGACCCCCTTTGTACTAACCACGCACAGATGGCGCCGGGAACCCCTTTGTGGATCCCAAACGGTCAATCCAAACCGTTGATTCATCTCAAAATTGAATTCTGAGTGGGCTTGCACAAGAATTACTGCCATTGAACAGCCCTATGCGTTCGATCCAAAATCACCTGATTTCATTCAATTGTTATTCAATGAAATGGGGTGATTTTGGATCGAGCACATACGATCGTTTGATGGAAGCGATTGTCGCAAAGGGCCCACGCCAAATTTGATTTTGAGATGAATCAACGGTTTGGATTGACCGTTTAGGACCCACAAAGGGATTCCCGGCGCTGTCTATGCCTGGTCGGTGCCCGCCGATCTGTACGTATGGAACAGTTGGTTTGTAAGAGAGATTTTTACTTGTCCAATTTCTAATGAATATAGATTAGCATTTGTTCTGGTATACGTAATCAGCGATAGTTGTTTGATTCGAATGGTTTGGCCAATTCATACCAGTAGATCTCTCATTCAATATAATCAAATTCATTGCAATCTATAAAGGGAAACAGGAAGCCTCATGTCCATTCTTTGGTGTGTGGCATGAGTTCTTGGATGTGTCTTTAATGGTCCTGATTTTATTTTGGCACTTTGCAGATTTGAGTTGTCTATAGCGAAGATGAAATTCGAGCCATTGATTACTAATATCAACGGCTTAGATGTGCACAATAGGGCTGCAAGTTTTTTGTTTCTTCCCCGTGTTCTTTGTTGCGCTCTAGTTATATTAAAAGTTAATCGATACAAGACTGATTTTTTGAGTTTTTTTTTTCATTATATTAAGTGAATTTTATTAATTTTGGTCCACAATTTTATACTTTTATCGTGAATTTCTCTTGTCAAGCCAATGTAAAAATTAGTCATAAAAATGCATCTTATTTTGCCTTTTTGAAATAAAGGACAATGAACTTTTGCAATCAAATAAAGACATTGATTTTAGTATTCATTTAACAAAAGGACTAACACACATTCTCTCCTTATTTTTTACATAAACTCCCTTTATGGGTTCCATACATCTAAAACTCCTTGTCCCCTACAAATTCATAATCCTAATTTCCTCTTCTTAATTTTGAAAATAACAGATTCGTTACTTCTTATTCTAGTTATCTACTCCCTCCGTCCCATAAAGTTTGATCACTACGAAACTACGTGCAATTTTCAAACTATAAAATAATGTATTTACCAAAATAATTTTTGAATTTTTTTGCATCGTGTAAAAGTTTTAGATGAGATCTATCCAATAAGATTCATATTGACTAAAAAATTATTTTCATAAGTACATTATTTTTTAGCTTGAAAATTATACATAATTTTGTAATGATCAAACTTTATAGGACGGAGGGAGTATTTTATTCTTCGTTACCCATAGAGACTTCAAGTTGATTCCAATGGCGTCGGTATTTTCCACTGCTAAGCAGCCGAAGGTCTGTTCATCACCTCTCTACATGTGTATCTCTTCAAATTACTTTTGAGGGCAACATTTCGCAACGGTAGAATTTCCTTCTAAACAAAGTGACACCAAACTACACCAATGCAATAATATTACAGTTTTTTTTGGGAAAATTATCTAAATGACCCTATTCTCTGTGTCTTCTCTCTCACTCCTCTGCATTGTTTCAGTATCTCTCTTCTTCTCCAACCATTCATTCCTATCATTATATTTAGGGACGGAGTCAGAAATCTCACTAAAAATAATTTTTTTAAAAAATAATTTGTAATACAGGAGCAAATCTATATAATTCGTAGAAAAAAATTATTTTTTTATATAATACTAGAGTTTTTCTGTTTTTTTTTTGCAGGAAAGCCTGCTGGCTTTGCCCTCTGGGCTCCATCCTGATTACATTCCCAAACTACGTCCCTATCCCCAACCAGTTCCAATTCCATCAAAGTCTACGTCGCAGACCTACCCAGATCCCTCAACTATGGCCTCTTGGAAAAATACAGGTCCCTGCAAACCGATTCCAAGCTAGGAAACGAATCCGACAACCGTACCCGATCGACGCACTCATGGAAAAAGAATCTTTATTACCCTAATTACCCTGAGAATCCATCAATCAAGCAGCACAGCGTGGAGTATTGGATCATGGGTGATCTGATGACGCCTGAGGAACTGCGGACGGCATCGTTTGCGAGAAGGGTTTTTGATTCTATTGCGGCTGATGTCATTTTCCTGCCTTTTTTTGCATCCTTAAGTGCGGAAATGCAGCTGGGTGTGGGCAAGGGGCTGTTTACGAAGAAGGTGGGGAATGATGACTATGAGAGGCAGAGGCAAGTGGTGGATTTTGTCAAGAGTAGTGACGCTTGGAAGTGGTCTGGCGGGCGTGATCATGTCCTTGTTCTTTCTGGTGAGTTGTTGGAATTAGTGGATTAGTTTTGAATTTAATGACTTCTGTTAGGATAATTTGTTTTTGTTTCATGGGTTTTGATTATTGTGCCATTTCAATGGTGTGCTTTGACATTATTATTGAATGAGAATGGCTGAAAAATTAGATTTGATAGCTCATGTTTGGATTGCGACATTATAATTTGTGAGCTTTATTAGGATGAACATGAATAATTGCACAGTATGACTGATGCGATATCTTTCCATATTAAAGATGGTAGTTCTACAGATATCTCAACAAAATACAGCTATTCTACCTGTAATCCATCTTTGAATTTAGTTTCACTAGGCTTTGGATGTAAAATTACTTTGATTGGAATTCGCCCAAATTCAAACGAAGTCTTATGTCCAATAGAAATTTAGCCTAGATGTCTAATGCAGCTAGTGGGTTGACACTATGTGTTTTACTCTGCCAAATACTCATCCCTTTGTGGCAGCTCCATTGTCATTCTTTCATTCATCATGTAATTGGACCATAAAAGCCGTCAAAAACTGTGCATACATGGTTAAATGCGGTTTCACACCTATTTATCACAGTAGCAACTCAACTCCTCACTTCTTAATGTGGTTATTATACTTTGATTGGACCACCGTGCTGATATTGTTTAAAAGTGAGAAAGAGCAAGCAACACGCTAGTGAATCTCCCTTAAGTTTTTTTTTTTTTTTTTTTTTTTTTTTTGGTTTAATTCTGATAAGCATGGTGTTCAAACCTTTGTGAGTGCATACTTGAAACTGGTTGAAGTGAGATTTCGATGTCATTGCCTTCCTAATAGAAATTAAAAAGAGGACCTTATTGCAATGTTCCCTAAGTACTACTCCTACCAAAAAAGGCAGCATAACATAAACAAGTGCAAGGTTTGGAACATAGCGAGCTCTCTGATATTTCCTTGTTCCACTCTAATGGTTAGTCGTTAACTCGTTATTCTTTCATGACTCATTTTTCCAATTTTTCTGTCTCTCCTTTCCACCTGCCTTTGTTGTAAGCAAACCAAGTTATGAAACTGTAGTTTTCCTTTTTAATGACATAATGCAAAACCTTGGAAATTTTTAGCATTAAGAAGTTCATTGAGTATCTTCAAAAAGTAAAAAGAAAGTTCAGTGAGTTTTTAACTGGTTTGAAAAGTGAAGTCCGAGATTGGCTGAATTTTCTGAAGGATGGCCAACCCACTCGTTAGTTGGAGAGCTTTATTTGGAGTGTGAGGAACTTCTCTTCTTTTTCCTATTCTGTGGGTGGGTACTTGTCCTCCTATAAATATTATTGTCATTGTTTTTCAACTTTTTATGTTAACAGAGTTCAAATAGAATGTATTCCACTAGTTGATCTTCCTTGCACAGTTGCTTGTGATATATGAATGGTTTTTCTGTACAATATCCATTACTTTATCTTCTACCAAAATTGAAAAAGAAAGGGAAAAAGAAAAAAGAAACAAGAAACATCTTGCATGCTTTAGCAGCTTATGTTTAGTCTCTGCTTTGTCAGGTTATGTTAACCCGTGAAGCATTCTTTGGCAGATCCTATGGCAATGTGGCACGTCAGAGCTGAGATTTCTCCAGCAGTCCTCCTAGTTGTAGATTTTGGTGGGTGGTACAGGGTTGACTCAAAATCTTCAGGCAAATCATCAGATGTAATACAACACACCCAGGTTTCGCTGCTTAAAGATGTTATCATGCCATACACACATCTATTACCGAGGTTACTGATATCAGAAAACGAGGAACGCAAAACCCTTCTTTACTTCAAAGGCACTAAGCATCGGCAACGGGTCATTGTACAATTTCTAGATTCTATTTTATCTCACAGTGATTGAATTTAGGTTTCATGGTGTCGGTATGCGTATCTGGTGTGGATATATCTCATGACGGAATCGGCATAAATCAAAGGATTTACGAGAAGTTCCCCGCACCAAAAAAATAGTTAAAAGTATAAACCTTCTTAAGCTGAAATCTTGGGATATTGGGATGTGTGTCTGCAAGTTGGGTATGAGTACTGGGACTCATCTTCAACACTTGTATTATATATTCTGTACTGTACTAGAAATAATTTAATACTGGAAAATGCTATGAACAACCCATTGGGCTATTGTTAAGATTTAAAGAGCGTAAAAAGTGTATTGGAGTTTGTGTAAGTGTATTGGAAAGTGTAAAAACTGCATTGGAGTTTCTGTTTTTTTTGGTCACCATATTAGCTTATTGACAACCCAGTTTGGCTTTTAATAGGACCCTTTTATAGTATGCCGTTGATCATAGATAACTAGAGATTATGAAGTACTCATACTCCAAATAGGTTGCCGTACATGTGTCGGGACATGGGGGCATGCCTAAATACATATGGCGTGTCCCTTGCATTTACTAATTGATTGTTGGAGGGCATGTCGGGGACATGGCATGGACATGTGGGACACGTCGGTGTAGATGTGTAATATTTTTTAATTTCTTTTGGGGGGTAAATACGTATTAGTTCTAAACTGTTGGATTGAAAGTTTAATATAAGTATTACATCATCATTCATACCAAGAGATACATATCAAAGTAACGAAAGAACCAAAAGCCCAAGCCTCCAGACTTCTCGATCTCTCAGTACTCTCTCTCCGCCCCCCTCTCTCCCCCTTGTCTCTCTCACTTTCTAGATGTGTGTGTGATTAAACAGAGATTATATAGATGTGTATACATAAGACGTTGGTATATATACTATTTCTTGGGAGAAGGCTGATTCAGTTGAAATAAAAAGCAGACTGTTTTTTTTAGAGAACAAGTAGTATATTGTGTATATATGCCTTTATATAGCTCTAGATAATGGTCATTGATTCATTGGTCAATCGATGAAATGTTGACATGTACAAGAATATACATATCTGTAAGTTTCATAACTATAAATATTGACATGTTTATTGTAGCTAATGTGACTCCTTTTTCTTCAAAAACCGTAGAGTTAGAGAATCAAGTGTCTAAATTGGGGGTCTGATGTAAACTTGATCGCCGAAGAGGCAAACAAACTGCAGTGCATGTACTTTTACAAAATTGATTGTACGCGCAGCCTCTGCAAATAAACCAACTCTCTTTCACAAACGAACTCTGTGGCTCTAACATCTTGACCTCTTCTCACTGACACACTTGAGTCATATTCATCGACTCCTCAAAACCCAAAAAAGAAGAATTACTAAGTTAACTATCACAAAAATGTATCTATCTAAGGACAAATCAGCCACCTTCCTTTTCTTTTCAGAACATATCACATCTGAGCGTGGGACACATTGTAGCAGTAGGCTGGAGTTTATAGTGCGTATCAAGTTGTTGAGTGTCCAACACTGGTAGTTATAATCTTTATACATTTGGAAGAGACCATGTAACATAGATTGAATAATGCTTCTGTAAATTTTTATCTCTAGCTTTACTTTAACTCTGAAAGAATTCTTATTCCAACCACAGGGAGGGAAGGTTCGTGAGACTTGTTGGTTAGCGAACCAGGGTTTATTATGGAAGAAGGCTTCCCAAATGCTACTGGAAAGGAGCAGGCAATGAAAGGGATGAGAACCTCAGAATTCTGCTTGCATCCAGCTGGGGACACCCCAACTTCTTGTCGACTTTTTGATGCCATACAGAGCCTTTGCATACCAGTGATTATCAGCGACAATATTGAGCTCCCATTTGAAGGAATGGTGGATTATTCCGAATTTTCTGTTTTTGTTTCAGTTGCTGATGCTCTCCAAACAAACTGGCTTGTGTGTCATCTAAGGAGCTATTCAGACAAGCAGAAGAATATTTTTCACCATAATATGGCTAAAGTTCAGCCTGTTTTCGTGTATGATAATGGCCATCCGGTGGTATTGGGCCTGTACCGTTTGATGGTGCTGTGAATTACATATGTAGAAAGGTCCACCAAAAATTGCCCATGATTAAGGAAGCCGTAGTTCGAGAAAATAGAAAACCACCGGGTGCATCTGTTCCACTTCAATGCCATTGTACCTGATTTTAAAAGGATGCTGTGGTATGTCTTTGTTTTTTGTTCTCATCCTGTCTATGATGTTTTCAGAGATTTTGTGACTATTGGTTAACATGTCTCAGTACGTGTTAGAATCCTTTTTGCCTTTGAGCTTGTTTGCCATTTCCTTGTCCTATAAGTCTTGTAATAATTTCAAGATTGGTGAAATCTTTTTGGCCTTTCAAAAGGGGAAAAAAAACCGTGTTAAAATAGAGTCCTTGATTAGTTGGAAATATTTCAATTCACAATTCCTATAAATCATACCCTTTGACCTTTGGCATTTGTACTGACATGATTATTTTAGTAAATAAGTATTTCTGTGCTGATCTGCTGTACTACTAAGCTGGTAGAGAAAATACTAGTAATTTTCTGTGAGATCTAGTCAATTCAAACTTTCATAGCTGTTGAAAATTTCAATTTATTTTGCTGTTACACTTCTCAGTGGATATTGCTTTCCACATTGGAGGTGAATTGCAATACTTGGGTTGTATTTGGATCAATGATTAGGGGAGAAGTTTGTTGAGGGAAAAGAAAAAATGAGGGGAATGCACATTAGGGAAATACACTTTAAATTTGTGGAGTACAAATCCCTTTTATTTTCTCTCCACAAATTTTTTGATCCAAACATGGTTGTAAGGGCATTGGTCGTGGCTTAGCAAAGAAAAAAGGTCATTTGTCGTGGTATGTACTCGAAATAAACTAATGCTGCATGCTATCTTTATCATTTCTGTCAGCTACATGAATATTCGGCTTCTGTGTGTGGATATTGAAACCATTTATATCAAATTCCAGAGATTTTATTAGTGAGTTTCAATTTTTGCAGTATAAAGTGTCCCTCTGCAGCAAGAAAGGGCACCCTATTCCCCTTCGCCTTGAAGGAAACATCACAAATAATACACTTATCAAAACCCAACCAGCCGAGGAACAATGTTGATGACATTTCTGGGTAATAACAGTCCACGGCATGATGGGGCGTCGTTGTGAAGGCAAGAAAGACAATCAATGAATGTGATGAGAAGAGATCAGACCACCTCATGCTATAATATGGCGGCATGAGCGGCTTCTTCAGAGTTCAGACCTCTGTTGAAAGTCAAAATTCCATTGAGCAGTTGCTGCCGCCCTGTTGTGTTATCTGCTGGAAAAGGAAATGGTGTTGGAACAATTTTTTTGGTAATCTTGAACTCCTCTACGCACAATTTAAATTCGTCCGTAGGGCGCCCATACAGTTTCGTTGGACCATGACTTGGATCATCTCAGAGCATGGAAGGTCTGATCATACGGAATTCTATTGTGGGGGCAGGGCAATCTGCCCATTTGGTTATTTATGTGAGCAATCTAAAGGACTTGAAAGAAGACAAAAGTGTAAATATACTAGAAAAAAACTCGGATTACCTTGGAGTCCCACTTGAGCTAAGCATTTTATCAAACATGTAGGAAAGATGGAGGAGTGGGCACGGTGTTGAGTTGTGGGCATGGACAACAAAACTTCCCCCAAGGGCTGCAAATGAACCGAGTTGCTCGTGACTCGGCTAGTTAAGACTTGGCTCGGCTCGATAAGTAAATGAGCCGAGCTCGAGATCAATTTTAGGCTCGTTTAGCTAACAAGCTCGCAAAAACTCGGCTCGATTGTATAGACTCGGCTCATAGGAGACTTATTAAGTAAATTACCTTGGTTCGGTACGTTAAGGGTTTGACTCATTTATGACGGAGCCGAGCTTGAGCTTGATTTTTTGGCTCATTTACTTAACAAGCTGAGCTCGAACACTATAAAAGCTCGGCTCAGCTTGTTTGCGCCCTTGCTTCCCACATTATTCTCTCAATTTTAAAGAATAAAAAAATAAATAAAATCTAGAAAATTAGGAATGGAAATTTGGGAAGCTTATTTAGGCAACAAACATTACCATATGGTATTGACTAGCGTTGTACCCATTCAATGCATGGGGCAGAAAAAAAATCACGTTGGTATTTTTTCTAACCCCCATGTATATGCAGCATGATTTTTTTGGCCCCGTGCATTGAACGGACACAAAAAAGTACATTTTTTTTTGGCCTCGTAATTTTAACGGAAACAATAGTTAATAAAAAAATACATTAGTGTGTTTTTTAGTGACTTTCACAAATTAAATGCATCATTGGTAATTAACAACATAGCAGAACCAAAAATAGAATTGGAACCATTGATAAGTTAATTAAAAATTGCTATGGTTGGGAAGTTAAGCATAAGGAAAGCATTTTTTTTTTTTTCAAACAAATTGATTGCAGGAAGTGGGGAATGGGAGAAAAAACGGGGAAGTTAAAAAAAAATGAGGTGGGACAGGTGTAAGAGTGGGAGGAAAAGAGGTTACAGGGTTTTTTAAAAATAACACGTTTTTGCTACGCAACATATAGATGAAGAAATCTCAAAACTTTCTTCTTGTCAAATCACTAAGGTTGCGCATCATGATGTACAATCAACTCATATCCTTGCTAAGCATACTTTGGACTTTTTTGTTTCTTGCCCAGACAATGGCGAAGGAGTTTCTTTTCAGCCTTCTAGTGCCACTATGCCCACTAATGTTGTGTAATTTCTATTTTTGTCTTGTTTTTAGTTGCGTATTTCAGAACTTATTTGTTGTATGCCTGGTTATTATCTAATGAATCTTCTTCTCATTTCTCAAAAAAATAAAATAAAAATTCTAGAAAATTAGGATTTGAGGTTTGGAAGATCTTACAGGGTATTGATAGATAGATTTTGTTTACTAGTAGCATTTCTACTATAGCCTCTTGACATCTTAATTTTTCTTTTCTTTTTCTCCCTGTGGTATGTCCCTTGTAGGATGTCCATTCGATTATCTTATTTTCAATTTCAAGCTAAATTACCTAAAAAAATAATATAATATTTGTCATAACTAAATTTTTTTGAACAAAGCTGAAAATAAACCAACTTATTAGATTAATTTTGGCTTTATTCAAAAAAATTTAATTTTAACCATAATTCTACTTTTTAAATTTCTCTTGTCGTCGAGATAAATCAATAATTTACGAAAACTTGATGCAAAATTAAAAAATATAATTTTTTAAAAATAAAGACAACGAATAATCCAAAAAATCAATTTATGTATTTTTACCAAACCAGTTTTCTTGGGTGGTAGTTGGGTTGGAGTCCTTGATGAATCTGGCTCAATTTTTGGAGGGTCGGGTAAAAGCCCACATCATTTCCAAATGACAAAGGAAAACACAGAAGCAGAAAATAGCAGACAAAGGAAGACAGAGAGCAGTGTGAATCGTGAAATGCCTCCAAAGAACACCACCACCCTATTCTCCGTCCCTTCTCTTTTCATCTCTCTCTCACTCCTCTGCATTCTCTCACTCTCTCTCTTCTTCCTCTCCCACACTTCATCCACACCCTCACATCCTCAAACTACTCCCTTACCTCCCGCCAATTCCGTCATCAAAGTCTATGTTGCAGACCTACCCAGATCTCTCAACTACGGCCTCTTGGAAAAATACTGGTCATTGCTTACCGATACCAGGCTGGGAAGTGAATCTGACAACCAAATCCGATTGACCCATTTGTGGAAACAGAATCTTAAATACCCTAATTACCCAGAGAATCCTATAATCAAGCAGTACAGCGCGGAGTACTGGATCACCGGCGACCTGATGACGCCCGAGGAGCTCCGAACGGCGTCGTTCGCGAGGAGGGTTTTCGATTCGGCCGAGGCCGACGTGGTTTTCGTGCCATTTTTCGCGACTATGAGTGCGGAGATGCAGCTGGTTGTGGGGAAGGGGGTGTTTAGGAAGAAGGAGGGGAATGAGGATTATGAGAGGCAGAGAGAAGTGGTGGATTTTGTCAAGCGGAGTGACGCCTGGAAGCGGTCCGGCGGCCGTGATCATGTCTTTGTTCTTACTGGTGAGTTGTTTTTGTTTTTTGTGTTACCGTGGATTGCAAATGATTTTCTTTGACCTTACATTCAATGAGAACAACTCAAATTTAGATTTGATAGCTTATGATGTATGAACTTCAAATAGAATTTATTCTACTAGTTGATCTCCCTTGCTTGTGATAGATCAGTGGGTGTTTGTTACAGTATCCTCTACTTTATCAACTACCAAAATTGTAAAAGAAAGGGAAAAAGAAACATACTGCATGCTTTAGCAGCTTATGTTTAGTCTCTGCATTGTCAGGTTATGTTAAACCTTGAAGCATTCTTTGGCAGACCCCGTTGCAATGTTACATGTCAGAGCCGATATTTCCCCTGCAGTCCTCCTAGTTGTAGATTTTGGTGGGTGGTACAGGCTTGACTCAAAAGCTTCAAGCAGTAACTCATCAGATAAGATACAACACACCCAGGTTTCACTGCTTAAAGATGTGATCGTGCCATACACACATCTATTACCTATGTTGCTGATATCAGAAAACCAGGAACGCCGAACCCTTCTGTACTTCAAAGGCGCTAAGCATCGGCATCGGGTCAGTGTTCAATTTCTAGACTCCATTTTTATCTCACAGTTATTGAATTTAAGTTTCAGGGTTTCGGTATTTGTATCTGGTGTGGATATGCATGTTCAAGTATAAAACTTCTTTAGCTGACGTCTTAGGATATTAAGATATGTATCCGCAAGTTAGGTATCCGTACGGAGACTCATCTTCAACACTTGTGTTATATATTCTGTATTGGACTAGGATTAATATGCCACTGGTTATAGATATAAGTTCTGCAAATCAAATGAGCTTAGTATAGAAATCTGACGTAGTTACAGCCTGTGGAAATCACTAAGGTGATGTAAAACCAGATCAAATGTGAAATTAGAATGAAGAAGATAAGAGAGTAGAGGACGATTATCATTGGGTTTCTGGAATTAATACATTCCGTTTCTCAACTGAATTCAGTGTCACCGACTTCTCTATTTATGGCCCTAAACCTCTAATCGACTCTAATATTTCCTCACGAGTCATAATTCCTAGTCACAGCACTCATAAGTCATAATTATCTTTGATGCCACTTGATCTTTGAAACGAATTCCTCAACTGACTGAAGCTGGCCCAGAAATGCTTGGGGACTCTGACTTCTTTGCACAGAACGTATCAAGTTGTCGAGTGTCCGATAATGGTAGCTGTAATGTTATATGCATTCGGAAGAGACCATGTAACATAGATTGAATAATAGTTCTGTAGATTTTTACCTGTAGCTCAACATCATGTCACTCTTTAACTATCTAAAAGAATTCTTATTCCAACCACAGGGAGGGATGGTTCGTGAAAAATTATGGGCCTTGCTAGTTAACGAACCAGGGGTTATTATGGAAGAAGGCTTCCCTAATGCTACTGGAAAGGAGCAGTCAATAAAAGGGATGAGGACCTCAGAGTTCTGCTTGCATCCAGCTGGGGACACACCAACTTCTTGTCGACTTTTTGATGCCATTCAGAGCCTCTGTATACCAGTGATTGTCAGCGACAATATTGAGCTCCCATTTGAAGGAATGGTGGATTATTCCGAATTTTCTGTTTTTGTTGCAGTTGCTGATGCTTTACAACCGAACTGGCTTGTGCGTCATCTAAGGAGCTATTCAGACAAGCAGAAGAATGTTTTTCGCCAAAATATGGCTAAAGTTCAGCCCATTTTCGTGTATGATAATGGCCATCCGGGTGGTATTGGGCCTGTACCTTTTGATGGTGCTGTGAATTACATATGGAGAAAGGTCCACCAAAAATTGCCCATGATTAAGGAAGCCATAATTCGGGAAAAGAGAAAACCGCCGGGTGTATCTGTTCCACTTCGATGCCATTGTACCTGACTTTAAAAGGCCACAGTGGTATGTCTTTTATTTCTTCATGTAAAAGATTTGTATTTGTTGTGTCTATGCTGTTTTCAGGGATCTTGTGATGTGATGATTTGTTAACCTTTCTTCTCAACGTGTTAGTTCATGATTTAGTTCAAAACATTTCAATTCACTATTCCGGTTGTATCAATTACGTTTACATTTGCAGTTTGTACTGACGACTAACATGATCATCATTTTAGTAAATGGCTACTTCTTTGTTGATCTAATGTACAACTAACCTGGTAGAGAAATACTAATTGATTTTATTTTGCGGGGTGTGATCCGTTAGTTGTTGAAATCAAATTTCCACATTAGAGGCGAATTACATACAGTACTTAGCCTGAATTTGGATTGATGATTTCGGGAGGAGCTTGATGAGGGAGAAGAAAAGATGAGGAAAATACACTCTTGAGTTTGTGGAGGGAAATACACTCTGAGGTTGATCCAAACACAACCGGAAGGATGTGGTGATGTTTGCTTTCATCGTTTGAAACTTCGGGAAGGAGTATCAACTCCAAAGAAAGAAACTACTGCAGTATGTTATCATTTCCACAGCTGCATTTATACTCTGCTTCTATGCATGGAAAGTTGATGTATCATGTGTATGAGTTTCAATTTCTGCTGTATAAAGCATCCCTCTGCAGCAAGAAAGGATACCCAATTCCCCTTCTCCTTGACGGAAACATCACAAATAAGACACTTATCACAAACCCAACCACCAGAGGAACAGTGTTGATAACCTTTCTCGGCATTTCCGGGTAATAACAGTCCACAACATCATGATGCAAAGTTGCAAAGGTAACAAAAACAATCAATGAAAGCGACGAGTGGAACAGATCCGACCACCTCAGCCTATAATCTGGTGGCATGAGCGGTTTCTTCCGGCCTCCATTGAAAGTCCAAATTCCACAGAACGTGGCCACTCCGTAGTGTAACCTGTTGTAAGAAGAAATGGTTTTAGAACAAGGTTTTTTGGTGAATCTTGAGCAAAAATAGAAGTGAGAACCATGTATTTTTTTTCAGACGGGTCCTCTTAGAAATGTGTTTATTTTCTTCATTTTGTTTTCAAGTGGTCTTTTCGATTTCATCATTTTCAGTTTTAGTCCCCCCCAAATAGTAGACTATTGTTGTAACATAACCTTCCCGTGGCGCTTCGGAAGCTGTCAGTGACGGAAAGGAAGACGCAAGAGGCGGCTGAGAGTGCTGAGAAGAAGCCCATGAGCCACTGGTTTGTGGTGTCGCATTTTCCGTTGTTGGTTAGGAGAGGGGTGAAAACGGTGAAGCTGAGGATAGTCGCGGTGGGGAGAAGAACGTTGAGGCGAGCGGTGCTGCTCAGGATTGTGTTCAGGATGTATATGAAACGGGATTCGTCGATGTCATCTTCTGTTGGGTAATAGAGTTTGTCGTCTTTGCCTTTCTCAATTAGGTCTTGATGGATTGAGTCTTCCATTTTTGCTGGTTCTTTCCAATGAGATGTGCACAGGAAAGGTTACTCTGGTTTTCTGAATATGGAAGGAGCTAGGATTCCTTACTGAAGTAGAGAGGCACAAGAATCTCTCTCTCTCTCTCTCTCTCTCTCTCTTACACATTCTTTTCTTCATCTGAGAAATTTTAGAAGGGTGGGTTTCTTTGTAGTTTGCTTTTGCTTTGCTTCTCAATTCAAAATTCCAAGGGTGAGTTTCATTTCATTATCCATGGCCTTCACCACAGGCGGCTGCACACCCAACCTTGGTTGTGCAGTTGACCACTCTTAACTTCTTTTTTTTTTTGGAATTTTAGTTGTGGTAATTTTAGTTTAAGTTGTATTTGAACACTCCGTCAATCCGTTATAAACACCCGTCAATCCAACTAATTCACAGATGAACACCTAATATATTAGTAGTGTTAGGAACTTATACTAAAAACCATGCCTTTATGTAATGGATTAATATTTAATTAGTTTTATCCTTTTTTTATAAGAATCTATTGTAGGCAATGTTTGTATGATATAATTGTATGTTGTGCATGTGTCTTTTATTCTACATAGTAGATGATCCAGTGTGTAGAGTACGATTTACACACAGTAGATTGGATCATCAGTTCTTGTGGAATATAAGTTTTGGTTCACAATCTTAGATGGAATTTGACACACCAGGTTTGTCTTGACTACAGGGAACGATTCTAGTTCTGACTCATTGTGCTAGTACATTTTGTGTGTATTGAACATGACCGCTTTAAGGTAATTGTTTTAGTACTGACATTTTAAGACAATTAGAACTTTATAGTTATTAAGAATACTTATGCTCTTAATCCGGATATAATTAATACATATATACATTTAATGTTGTTTTTTGGGTAAATAAAGCGTGAAAATAAAAGGGGCTAATCGAATATACAGCCTACAATGGGCATATTCCAGGAGGACAACAAAATAAAAAGAAAAGAAAAGAAAAGAAAAGAAAGAAAATAAAGTGGGGAAGGCCAAGTGGCAACATAGGGAGGAGTAGTGTGTTTCTCCCTCATCTAAAAGATGACAGAGAAACACACAAAACATGGGGAGAAAGTGAATAGGGATACACAAACTCTGCCAAACCCTAATTTAGAATGGAACATCCCAACATGCTGGGAACAAGAACTAATGGAAGAAAGTAGCAATTATAGGAACAAAATGGGACGACGTCCATATGATATTACAAAAGGCATTAGGTAGAAACAAAAACCACAGTATCATCATTTGACTCTTACATATGAGTGCACATTATGTTCTTGGCTTCATCTTAGCATCAAGTTTCGATCTTGGACCAGAAAATGGAATGCTGTTAGTCTAGCAAAATGGCATCCTTCTCGGCAAGCTATACATTGAGCAATGGAAATATATGGATATTAATTATTGATAGAATCCATGTCTTGTTAGAGATTGATGATACCACCTTGAGTAAACTTATAAGTTTCAGTTATGTCAAACCCTGCAGGTGGATATTTGTATCCGACATATCGAATAAGTTAAGTGGTTAGTCTCAAGGTGTTTTATAAGATGTTGATTAGTGGGAGATTATTAGTAATCGACATTTAATCAACGAGTATCTGTAATCTTAACGTGGGGATATTAATAAGTATTTAATAACGTGGAGCTCGAAATATAATTGAGATAAAAATGAGAGTGCAATTATAATTCTTTAGTGGTGTGAATTATAATTTGTGAAATAAAAATAGAATCCGGGTGGGATTAGGTTTTCTTATTTGCACAAGAAGAAGCCCATATTTATTTCTCCTCAGGTCCCTGCTCTAGCCCTATAAATATATCGTTATGTTCTCTAGGTCAAAAAATAGTCACTCAGAAAATTAGAGTAGAGACTGTGAGAGAGAGAACAAAGATAGATCATGTAGAAGTCCACACTTGACTACATGATCGAGATATAAGAGAATATGACAGAAGATCATGAGGTACTGTCGAGCAGAGTTTCTTGCATACAGTAATCAGGTCTGTCAAGTTCTAAAATAAACAAATCAACTAGCATTCATGTCTACGGATGAGAGGTAAACCCTAATTCTGCCTCGTAGGGTTTGTGTTTATTTTTATTGTTTAATCTGTACGTGTAATTACAGCTAGCTCTGATACTACTGTTGGAAAACGAATCCCAGAACCTAGTAATTACGCTTATAGATTAAACAATAAAAATAAACACAAACCCTATGGGGCGAAATTAGGGTTTACCTCTCATTCGTAGGCATGAACGCTGGTTGACTTGTTTATTTTAGAACTTGACAGACCTGATTACTGTATGCAACAAACTCTGTTCGACAGTACCTCATGATCTTTTGCCATATTCCCTTATATCTCGATCATGTAACCAAGTGTGGACTTCTACATGATCTCTTTGTTCTCTCTCTCACAACCTCTATTCTAATTTTCTGAATGACTGTTTTTTGATGTAGAGAACATAATGATATATTTATAGGGCTAGAGCAGGGACCTGAGGAGAAATAAATCTGGGCTTCTTGTGCAAATAAGAAAACCTAATCCCACCCGGATTCTATTCTTATTTCACAAATTATAATTCACACCACTAAAAAATTATAATTGCACTCCCATATTTATCTCGATTATATTTCGAGCTCCACGTTATTAAATACTTATTAATCTCCCCACGTTAAGATTACATATAGCCGTTGATTAAATGTCCATTACTAAAAGTAGCTCGAACAAAACTCACACTCATAATATGTTCTCATTTTGCGTAGTAAAAAATCTTTTTGGAATAGAGGTTTCGTTGCTAATTGCACTATTTGTACTAATATATAAAATTTGGTGTGTATGTTGTTGGGTAATAGAGCTAATAGAGTTACCGTAATTTCTGAACGCCCTACTACAAATTCCCGGAGCCACCGCTGGCCTTTACGAGTTACCATGCACTCCTCTATCCTCTTGGTCTTGATCATTTGAGTTGTGTCCGTAGTTTCACGAATACAATGAGAATGCTTATCATCACCAAAAATTAATTAATTTAACCAGACGCTATAACTACATGATCGAAGAAACCTGAGCCAAACTCACTATAGGGTGTAGTGAGCAACAGTGGCCGTTCGATGTAGTAATCAATGGTCCAGATTCAAAATAAACTCTTCCCTGTAAGAATAGTCTCTTACATGGAAGAGTTTTATTTTAAATCTAGACCATTGATTGCCGAATCCAATGGCCACCGTTACTCACTATGCCCTCACTACAGGGCCCTCGGTTCCGAGAAACCTTGTTTGTCCTTCTAATTCATCTCGTTTTCTCATTTTAAGTTGGGATTGGTATTTAGGTCCATCGAGTTGATTTGGGTTACTAGCTCGTGTAATATATGTGATGAATTTGAGACCGCACAGGACATATATAACAATTTTTTGTTCAATACCACTTTTGAACTTATTTCTGAGTAGGTCATGTAAATAATTTTATATGCTGTTCAAATAATTAACAACCCTATAAATCCAAGAACTAGAACTATCATGATCTCACAACATAAGCGTGGAAATTAAACATAAGAGAAAGCCTACCTGAATCCATTGATACTAACTTTGTTGATTCAAGAATCTGTCAACAAGCCTACAAAACTAATGGATAGGTTTCTCTCTTTTGACCCTCTTTACTAGCAATTTAGTAGCATAAAAGTGATGGAGACAATGTGTTCTTTTATAGGCAGAGAGATGAACTATTTTCATATAAACAATTATTCTACTTCCCATCAAAGTAAGATATCAGGAAATCTCTCTATAAATTTGACCAACAATTAGGGTAATAAATATGGTTCATAATCTCGTTAATATGTAATTACCTTATGTGTCGGTTGCATAATGTGGGCCATATAAGGAAAAAATCTTACAAGTCACACGTAAAAAGATGTATTTGTCTAGGTCCTTTTCGTAGCACTTTTACAATTGCGTCTCTCTCTGTATAGCTAGCATGTGTTTTCTCCTTCGATATTTGAGTTGGTCCTGCCTATGTGGCATATAAGGAAAAAATTTTACATTCTCCCACTTGGCTCATATGACACTTACCACATCAACCTTTATCATAATTTGGCCATTGTCATAATATTATTATTAAATAACTCACTAATGCAAGTCATGGCGGTTCTATGTCTAATAGACAACATAGTCCCTTCCATGTAGTATAACACTAGTGATTTGTCTAACATGGTCAATTAGTGAGGAGTATACCTAAAAGGTCCAACGATCATGTCTTTTACAAAAGACTATTCCTGTATTCATTCATTCAATTCCATACAATTGAAATAGAAAATAAATGGCAGAAACACATTAATTGATATCTAAAGTGTCCAACATAATAAAACAATCATAATGCAATCCGCTAACAAAACATAAATAAACTGTTATGGGTTACGTCCAAGACCCATTCTATTGGCATGTTCTTTAAATAACCTTGGCGGTAACCCCTTTGTTAATGGATATGCAACCATAAGCTGTGTGCTTATGTGCTGAATCGACACATTTTGTTTCTGAACCTCTTCCTTAACGACAAAGTATTTCAACTTCATGTGTTTAGCACCATTAGAATACTTGTTGTTTTTTGAGAAAAATATTGCTGCAGAATTATCACAATAAATCCTCAGCGGCTTGGCAATAGAGTTGACAACTCCAAGTCCTGAGATAAAGCTTCGCAACCACAATCCATGAACTATGGCCTCAAAGCATGCCACAAATTCGTCTTCCATTGTAGATGTAGCAATGATAATTTGTTTTGCACTTTTCCATGATATTGCTCCACAAGCCAACATGAACAAATAACCAAAAGTGGACTTTCTACTATCAATGCATCCAGTAAAGTCTGAGTTTAAGTAGCCAATCACCTCTAGATTGTCAGATCTCCTAAACGTGAGCATATAATCCTTCATCCCTTGCAAGTATCTCATCACTTTCTTTGCAGCTACCCAATGATCCATGCCGGGATTGCTTTGGTATCTCCCTAACATACCAACTGCAAAACTGATATCGGTCTGGTGCAGGTTTGTGCATATAATAGACTTCCTACTACTGATCCATAAGGTATATTTTTCATTTGATTTTGTTCTAATTCGTTCTGCGGGCATTGCATAAGATTGAACTTATCCCCCTTTTGAATTAGAGTTTCAGTGGGCGAACACTTACTCATGTTGAATCTCTCTAGAACTCTTTAAATATATGCTTTCTGAGACAACCCTAACAATCCATACGATCTATCCCGGAATATTTCAATTCCTATCACATAAGTTGCCTCACCCATATCCTTCATTTCAAAGTTTTGAGAGAGAAACTTCTTGGTTTCGTGCAATGAACCAAGATCACTGCTGGCAAGCAAAATATCGTCAACGTATAAAATAAAAAATGTAAACTTACTCCCACTAATTTTCAGATATATACACCGATCAACGGTGTTTTTTTTAAATCCAAAAGAAGTGATAGTATCATGAAACTTAAGATACCATTGTCGTGAAGCTTGTTGAAGTCCGTATATCAACTTCTTAAGTTTACAAGCCAAGTGTTCCTTGCCTTTAATTGAGAAACCTTCAGGTTGATCCATATATACTTCTTCATCTAAACTCCCATTTAAGAAAGCTGTTTTCACATCCATTTGATGTAGCTCTAAATCATAATGAGCAACCAGTGCCATGATAATTCTAAGTGAGTCTCTTTTAGACACAGGAGAGAAAGTCTCCTTATAATCAATGTCACCCTTTTGAGTATAACCTTTGGCCACAAGCCACAAGTCTGGCTTTATATCTCTCTATATTGCCCTTAGAATCAAGTTTGGTCTTGAAGACCCACTTGCAACCTACGTTCTTGTATCCTTCTGGCAATATGACGAGATCTTAGACTTCATTTTGTTCCATTGATTTTAACTCATCATTCATGGCATCAATCCATTTAGTAGAGTTATCACTTTCCATGGCTTGTGAAAATGAGATCGGGTCCTTAGTAGTTCCTATGTCAAATTCATATGCTTGTAGATAAACCACATAATCATCCGAAATAGCATATCTATTTTCTCTTTGAGATCTTCTTAATGCTATTCCTTGTGGTTGTTCTACAACCTCTTCATTGATAACAATCTCATCATGTGGTTGATTATTCATTTGTTGTTCCATGTCATCATGTTGTTCAACAACTATAGGAATAACATCATTGGAAGTTATGGGTAAAAGGAACTTCTACCCTGACTTCTTGAATAATCACATTATGTGGTTCATCACTCCCACTAATCTTACCATTTTCAATGAATCTGGCATTACTAGTTTCTACAATTCTCGTACTATGATTAGGATAGTAAAACCTATACCCTTTTGATTTTTTAGGGTAACCAATAAAGTAACCACTGATCATTCTAAAATTCAATTTCTTTTCGTGTGGATTATAAATCCTAACCTCTGCTAGACAACCCCATACATGCAGGTGTCTTAAACTCGGTCTCTTTCTTGTCCACAGTTCAAAAGGGGTCTTTGGAATGACCTTACTAGGAACCCGATTTAATATGTATACAACAGTCTTAAGAGCATGCATCCACAATATAGAGGATACTTTGGAATTACTTAACATACTCCTAACCATGTCCATTAATGTACGGTTATGCCTTTCAGCTACTCCATTCTGCTGTGGCGTTCCTGGCATAGTATATTGTGCACATATGTCATGTTTTTCAAAGAGTTTAGCAAATGGCCTTGGGCGTTGCCCTGACTCATCATACTTTCCGTAATATTCACCGCCTCTATCTGATCTAATGATTTTCACTTTTCTTTCTAATTGCCTCTCTACCTCAGTAATGTAAATCTCTAGAAAATTCACTGATTGAGATTTTTCATGCAATAAATAGAGATAGCAATAACGTGAAAAATCATTTATAAAGATGATGAAGTAGGCCTCTCCACCTAAAGATGGAGTGTCAAAAGGTCCACAAATATCTGTGTGGATCAATTCAAGTAGCCCATTACTTCTTGTTGCTCCTTTTTTGGTGTGTTTAGTTTGCTTCCCTTTAATGCAATCTATACATACACTAAGATCAGTAAAGTTTAAAGTTGGAAGAATCCCATCCTTTACTAATCTTTCAATTCTTTCGTTGGAAATATGTCCCAACCTTTTATGCCACAAGATTGAAGAATTTTCATCAACTAGACTACGTTTAGTTCCAACATTATGATGCAGGGTAAGGATAGACTCAACAAATTGGCCATCAAGCTTAAACTTATACAACCCATCACAAAGAATACCCGAACCAACAAAAGAGGCATTCTTGAATAAATGGAAATTCTTATTCTCAAACTGGAAATAGTAACCATCAGAATCAAGTTTAGGTAAGGAAACTAAATTTCTAGAAATAGAAGGAACATAAAAAGTCTGACGTAAATCTAAATAATGACCAATATCTAGAAATAAACGATAAGTGCCAACGGCTTCTATTGGAGCTTTGACCCGATTTCCCATGAATAAGAAGTTTGCCTTAGGATTTATGGTCTGGGTTGAAAGGAATCCTTGCATCGTATTTGAAACATGAGTAGTTGCACCGGAATCAAGCCACCAAGTATTAGAAGGAACTTTAGTAAGGTTTGATTCGAAACATACATAAATTAAATTCATACCTTTCTTTTCAAACCATGCCTTACGTTTCTGACAGTCTTTCTGATAGTGCCCTGACTTTTTGCAGAAGTGGCATCTATCACTGTACTTTACCTTCTTTTGAGTCTGAGGACTTTAAGCAGATTCAATCTCTTTTGGTGGTCCTCTCTTTATGTCCCTTTTAGGCTTCATTCCATTCTTTTTGTCCCCTGAATATGTGAGATGAGCTAAATGTTGTCCTGATTGCTTAAGTCATGCTTCCTCTTGAATAGTGTTATAACTATTCAAGACAAATTATCTTTCATAGTGTTATAACTTATTTGAAATGGCTCATACTGAGGAGACAAGGACAATGAGTTCAAGACAAATTGCACGAGAAAGAACTCATCTACACTCATTCCCAAATTTTTCAATTGAGCAACCAAATTTAACATTTCTAAGACATGCTCATGCATCCCATGGCTACCATCAAATTTCATGGTGGTAAGCTCACAAGAGACTTGTTAACCTGTTTGAAACGTGTCTCAAGACTTTTAAGATATACCTTAACATCTTCAGTTTTAGGAATTGTTGTCTTAATATTGTTTGCTCTAGTCATTCGCATAAACTTCATGCTCAATCTGTTCGACCTCTCCTATGCTTGATACAAAGATTTCGCTTCCGCACTGCTTGTATCATTAAGAGCAACCAGTTTCTCACATTGAAGTGCTAGATCAAGATCTAAAATTCCGAGGTGAAATTAAATTTGTTCTTTCCATTCTGAAAATTCATACCATTCAAGGTTGTTTTTTTTAAAGGCAAAAAAAAGATTTCATTAATCTTGAAATTGTTACAAGATTAATAGGACAAGGAAACAACAAAATAGCTCAAAGAGCAAATGTCAGCCCAATCTGAAACCCAAACCAACAATTGGTAAGAAATCAATCGAGGGAACCCCACCTAAAGGGCATAAGCCCAACACCTCACGGGTCAGAAAAAACCCAGATATACATTAAGCGTGTAAAAGACACCCAAGGCCCAAAAGTGACAAAATAAAATGGGCCAAAGCCCAACAAATAAAACCCTAAACAACCATCCAACAAGGCGCAACTCCCGCCCCCGCTACACCATGGCCGTGGCAACTGGTTTCAATATTGCAAAAATGATTAATGCTCACAATATTAGTGCTAAAAGTTAAAATATATCACAAAATATTGTATGTCAAAAACAATGAGAAATAGCATAACTATGATCTGCCTTTGGGTTCATCTAATGCTATGCTATTAACAATTATTGTGATTCCCTATCACTCATATGACGAATTGATAAATATTCGTATTTTAGTAGTTATGTTACCTTTGGGTATCCATATCAAACTCAATTGCGAATATTTATCAATCATCATATTCCAATTCATTAATCAATCAAAAACTGGTGCACCTTTGGGTCTACCTACTATTCTCATGATTAAGAATTGCAATTCGCAAGCTCATTATTTTTTAACACTTGGGATTAGTAGTTAAAATTCCATAATTTGACTTAAAATCTATGTACCATTCCGTTCGGGTCACTTTGGTGGCTACCGAACGTATCATAATATAGACTTCTAGTCAGAATAATGAGTTTGCTAAACATTATGTTTGTATTGAAACAAAACTTCATGTAAGAGAAAAAACACAACAGATCCTAAAAATCCGTTAATAATACGTACTGATTTTTCCTTCATAAAATTATCGGATCACAAAAAATCTGTCAAAACTTTTACTATAAAACTTAATCTAGTTTGACCGCAATTACGGTTTTCTGATGACCGATTCATAATAAAATAAATAATAACTTAACAAGCTGAATTGATTGGGCCCATCATAAATATAGCAATAGAGTAACCAAAACAACTAAGATTTGATAAGTCTTATACTGATTGGACCGAATACCAATTTATAGAAAACATTAACTTAATTAGAAACCACCGCTTCATATGCAATAAACTGACCACGTAGAACAATTGAATTCGTGTCCGGCAAATAAAATTAACGATTAATCAATAGGACTGCATGTATCCAAAACAAAATATTGAAACAATACCGATTTATGTACAACACGGGTATTATAATTGGCTAACTTTACTTTCAATAAAATCAGATTAAGGTAAGTATAAGAATCAATACTGAACACGATAATTCATAAACCATGCTTTGATACCACATGTAAATAATTTTATATGTTGTTCAAATAATTAACAGCCCTATAAATCCAAGAACTAGAACTATCATGATCTCACAACATAAGCGCAAAAATTAAACATAAGAGAAAGCGTACCTGAATCCATTGATACTAACTAATGGATAGGTTTCTCTCTCTTGACCCTCCTTACTAGCAATTTAGTAGCATAAAAGTGATGGAAATTATGCGCTCTTTTATAGGCAGAGAGATGACCTATTTCCATATAAACAATTATTCTACTTCTCATCAAAGTAAGATATCAGGAAATCTCTCCATAAATTTGACCAACAATTAGGGTAGTAAATATGGTTCATAATCTCGTTAATATGTAATTACATTATGAGCCGATTCATAATGTGGGCCATATAAGGAAAAAATCTTACAGGTCACACACAAAAAGATGTACTTGTCTAGGTCCTTTTCGTAGCACTTTTGCAGTTGCGCCTCTCTCTGTATAACTAACATGTATTTTCTCCTTCGTTATTTGAGTTGATCCCGCCTATGTGGCATTTTTTTTACTACTTCTTGGGGTGATAAATTTTAAAAATGTTACAATTTCTGCCGTACGTCTATTTTCCGTAAATTTGTAGTTTTAGAATCCAAATTGGACGTAAAATCATGAAAGAGAAGATTTTTGGAGAGAGAATTTAAATATAGCTAGATATAGATAGGCAGATGATATTTGCTGAATTCAAACATGATCCGAGAGTTCCTCTCTACGACACGATTACCAATCTCGATCAGAGCAAACCCAATTTTTATTTATTTATTTATTTTTCAATCAGAAGAGCAAAACCCACTGAGCAGATGATTTATCGATCTTGGATATCTTGTTCTACTTCATGAAAAACCATGTCTGTAAAAATCAGGTACTTTTGGCATCTAGCATTTTATTTACGTTTGATAATGTTGTTGACATGCTCAATGTTTCAATGTTCTAGTCGTATCTTCCTATATTTGGTTGTGTTCAATCGTTGATTATCTCTATAAATTTAATCTGTTACTTTTGCCCATATCATTGTAAGAGACCCATAACCTTTGTTGGCACAAGTAGTGGCGGAGTCGGAAATTTCATTTAGGTGTGCCGAATCTGGAAAGTTAAAGCATAGAATACATTGGAATGCAAAAGTAAAGTACATTTCTTGGATTGATACTCATTAATTAAAGACCAAAAAAGTTATGCAAGTCCATTTCTTAAATGCAGTACTTGAGAAATCAGAAATCAATATACCATTGTTTTCTTCACTTTCACATACTACAAAGGTTTTGGAAAATTAAAATCTGTTCGTACTTCAAAGAGTAGCAATACGAAAAAATAAAATAAAATAAAAATCAGAACCATGCTGAATAAAACACCTCACAACCCACAACCTTGGACTAAAGGCATTATTAGTAAACATGAAGGGCAAACTTTCTTCCATTGATTCTAAATAATCATACAAAGTCTCATAATATCGCGACTTTCTACAATTAATCGATGACTTTACAAAAACCATATGCATATGACCCCATATGGCTAGAACGAAACTACGACTATATGTATATGACCCCATATGGCCAGAACGAAACTACGACTATAAATCTCCACCCCAGGAATTCAATAAAATTTCTGAATGAGTGGGGTGTATGTACTATGAATGTGAACTATGTACAGTATTTTGGAACAAAAATCAAAACTCACCTCGAAAAACCATTTGGCTCCCCTTGATCTTGAGATTTTGCATGAGAAGAGGAAGAATCATCTTCGCCCGTGCCACAGAGTTTGCAAGGGTTAGAAGATCTTTGGGAGCACCAATGGTCCGGAACACTCAAGAAATATGTAGTGATGAACTTTCTAAATCTCTTCTTGTACTCTCGTGGAGAAATTATGGTTGGCAAGTGGTTTTTGGGAACAACAAGGGAGGCTTTGACCCAGGTCTCTAGTTGCTTATCCCAAGTATACTGTCTGAGGTAATCTATAATACCGCACACAAGTTCGCGCTGATGAGTATCGACTCCCACAAGCAGAGAGTAATCCATCACATTGATTGACTGCAAACAAGCAACAGATGTGTAAATGCAGCAGGTAAAAAACTGTTTAACTTCAGTAGCCGAAATGGAACAAAGGATTCAGCAGAGAATAAGAAAATCAGTGAAAGTGTTTGTTTTGTATTGTTTTCGTTTTTCATGTCTCGGAAAGACATATGAGAACTAAGAAGCAGGGATGCAGACACGGCTCATAACAATTCCTGGAAAAATGGAGTTATAGACACGGCAGGGGACACGGAAAAATTAAAATATATAAGTATACAGTATACTCGTGTGCGTAGCTGTTTTTCAGATGGATATTATGCCATGAAACACCCAAAACAAATCATAAAATTTGTGATACAAACAAGCCTTCATCAGGTGGCAATAACTTAAATGCACTCTTACCGCTTACTTAACACTGAAATTTAACCCCTAAATTGAATTTCTTCATTAAGGACTTGGCCATGTCATGCCACTCGTGTCCCCATTCATGTCTAAAGTGAGACCCAATGTACCCTATGTGACCATGGTTAAAAATTAAGAAAATTAAATGGAAACCCATGCAACATGTCCTGCCTTGTCCCGGCGTGACCAACACATAAAACAACCACTCAAGAGTATCGGTGCTTTGAAAATATGAGAAGTTTGAAAACACTCATTCTTCTCATTTTTTTGCAAAACCAGTAATCAAAATTACAAAAGAACCATCCCTTTTTTTGTTGTTTTAAAAAAATTTTGCGTGTAGAAAACATAAAGCTTTAACATAAACAATGCATACTATTCAAATACAGCCAACGCAGTGGAGACGTCAGCATCATTGCAAGAGATTTAAACTCCAAACTCACATTGAGAAATGTTGTGTCATTCCAGACAGCCCGTTGCAGAATACGCTTGGACTTGGTGCCAACATACAAGGGAGAGGCATTCATGTCATTGACGAAGTTTTGGTCTAGAAGAACGTCTCCTGAACCATCAGCTGTTGAGTTGAATCGAGCATGCAAAGCACCTTTAAGATCGTACTGCCGACTAATATTTCGTCCAAACGAAAGGTTCTCCATCACCATGAGGTCATGTTTCATCTCTTTCCCACTCTTTGCCTGTCTAATAGTTATCTGCAAAGAAAAAAAATGGAATCAAATGCTTAAAAGAATGTCCAATGTATGCCAATATGTATATGTTAATGTTGTGTTTGATAAAAGTAAACAATCCACTAGCATCCTGATCCCTCATTATCTTTGCTCCCATAATGCCACTAGCGAGGTTTTTTTTGAATTCAAGGTAGCAACCAGCTGAAGCCTATTTGTACAATATTTTTTACTTAGTGGGGAAAACAAATTCAATCAAAACAATAGTCATGGATGGGTCATGGAATTTTGCCAAGCAGGGTCAGGAAAAACTTAATCCAGTAACTTCTTTGAGAAACACTCCTTGAATTGTAACTTAATGGCAAATATACTGCATTAATGGTAATGATTTTAGAAATCAAATTAGCATTTTACAATAATAACTAGTCTTTTTTGTTTTTGTTTTGCCAGAGGTAGAATGTTATAGGGTTAGATGGAGTCATATTTACCTCTTTCCCAACAACAGTTCATTTGACATCCATTTGTAGCATAAAGCTAGCTAGCTTTTATTTTTTTGTAATTACATTTATCGAATGGGCTACCTAGCATATCTATGCACATATAGGGTAGAAGAAAGTTATTGAAGGGAATAAACCAGAAGAGAAAAGAAAAGAAAGAAAAACCAACCTGATAAATCCCAAGTATTTTCGCAAGGCAGGTTTGGTTCCCTTGCTCAAAGCACTCATTCATATACCGAAAATAATCCGGAGCAAACTTTGCAAATGACTCGAATTCTGTCTTCTTAATCTCCTTTACAATGAAGCGGTCATCAAGAGTTTTAGCAAAGAATGATTTACTCTTGCCACCTTTGGCATCCCAATTTCTACAACGGCTTAGAGAAGCAATGTAATCAAGCTCAGATGGACAACATCGGCTTCTGAGGTCACGGAATTGGTTCGCGTACAGACAAATTACAGAATATTTCCCCTTGCCATGTGATTTTCCACACCCCAAAGAGACTTCTGGATTTAAAGCTCCCAAAGAAACCAAGGAGTCCAACAAATTCAACCCATCAAAACTGGAGAAGTGCGACTCTTCCAAAGATGGCGGGGAACGGGTCCCGTCTGAATCCACAGAACCAAAAGAAGACCAATGTGGGGATGCTAGAGACGATATGCGTGTTAAGCTGTGTGAACTCTCATACATTTTAGGCATTGTTGCCTTCTCTCTCATAGAATCCTCATTCAAAATATCTGTCGAAAGGGTTACATCCTTCAACAATGCCAAAGCACAAGCAATAATGCTTGAGAATTCGTCCTCGTAATCTGACACCATATATTCATTGGGACCAAGAGGTATGTGTAGCCTCGAGCCCTCTTCAGTGATCAGTCGAAGAGCATTAGGGAAGCTCTCTGTAGTATTCCTAAAAATAGAATCAAATCTTGGCACAAAACCTCTCTGAAGATCTTTCAAATAATTCATCCGAATTTCCGAAAATGGAGTCCAGATCCATCCCATTGGATTTTCTGAGTTAGGTTGGAGTGGAAAATCAGGTGAACCTCTTTGAGACGTGTCTAAATCATGAACATCATCTGTAGAAATTGGAATAGTTCTCTCTATTGTCAAAGGAAGATTCTGTTGTTGACAATTATCAACACAAGATGAATTTGACCTCTCAATATCCCCGGCCATATCAGATGAATTTGTTCTTTCTATAGGAATTGACTCTACAAATGCCTCCCCATTGATTTCCATATCAACATTGTTGTCAAAGACTTCATTGTTGCCACTTTTAGGAGAATTTACTGCACTGTTTGTTTCCACAGCAAGCATTCCATTGCTAGTGGTTCTACAGTTGATCACTCCAGAATCTGAAGAAAGGAGTGAATGCAGACGTTGATCCCAGATGCATGATTCAAGAAGGAGATCACACAGAAGCCGGTTCAAACTGAGAAGCCTGTACACAGCCACATCTGGATTTCCACTCTTGACAGCAACATTCTGAATGTTCATCTGATTTTATTTAGGGAACCCAAACATAACAAACAGAAACCTTAGCTCCACTTATATAAAAAATTTCACCATAGATTGTAAAAAGTACATGGGAAACAAAGAAATCCATGCAGTGGAACAATTAAATTCAGGAACTCTTGAAATTTGGTAAAACAGAACATTTGGCACTGTATGAAAAGGGAAGATAAATCTAATACGCCAAAGAACATTATATTAGATCTAGAAGAAGACAATATCCGGCTATTATATTCCCCTCTACCGGGAGAAATCTTCCAAGTAGTAACCCAAAACCTTGGTAATCGTACTTCATCATTAGTATGAGGTGATTTATATGCCTCCGGTTACAACATTCTGTGTTCAAGCTTTAAGTTACTTTGAGTTTTTGACATTTAACAGTACAAATATGGACTTAAAACACACATCCAAGCTCTAGCCAACTGATGTATATCATAGTATTAGAAATACAGCCTGATTATATCTTGTAAAGTGAGCAATCCTAGTTACAACGAATCAGAACTAGACCACCAGTGCAGAACAAGGTAGTCAAATATTGTTTGCTATGAGGCACAAATCCAAATCACATACACCAATGGTTAACCTACAAAGCTATATACAGAGGCATACCCATATACTCATGAAGCTTTTCAGTAAGGGCATTCTATCTGTATACTAACTGTAATACTCTGTCTTCCTTGTACGAAGAATATAGACATCGAGAGATACCTCATAATGACAAGTAATTCATCGAAGTAAGTGCCAAAAAACATGTACTCCCTCCATCCCGTAAAGTTTGACACTTTCGGGAGTGCGTGCCATTTTTAAATTGCCTATATCTTTCAATTCATAACGTTTTATGTGATTTTCAAAACTTTGTTCAAAAGATCTAATTGAACTCTATCAAACGAGATTCATATTGCTTATATAAAACATTACTAGTTAAAAGAAATAATCATAGGGCTGGAATAGTGAAAGTGACAAACTTTAAGGGACGGAGGGAGTATAATAGATCTAACCTCAAATTGACTTCTTTCCTGTTTTAACATCTCTTCAATATCAGAGAATTCCTTCAACACCCCATTAAGGTTCAGAATTGAACCAGAAAATCGAGAAGCAATCCCCTGCAAACATTTTTCAACCTCATCGAACAAACGTGCTCCTTTCTTGTAAACCTACAAGGGAAAGAAAGAAAATGTCGATCACAGGTTAAGCAAATGAAAATTCAACGATAAATTCAATTTCAGTGTTGAACCATAAATGTGCTTTGAATATCGGAAAAAGAGCACTAAGAAATTCGTACATTGTCAGTTTCCCTCTTAAGTAAATCTCCTCTGATTGAACTACTGAACTCCAGTTTCTGAGGTGGCAAAGATACTGAATAAGTTGCCACTGGAGAGTATCTCAGCATTGCAACCATGGGGCCTAATCTGCACATTGCATTCAGATAAAGTATGAATGCACATATCAAGTCTCAAAAGGTAGCCTGGAAGAGATATAATAACCCAGATGTAACGCACAAGATACTCATTTATGTCATGAAAACTGATGGATGGCACATAAGAGGAGATATACTAAGGACAATAAAGGAAATGAATGCACCAAAAATTGGATTTCTTTAAGAAGCTCTTTCTCCCAGCAATTTTCTCTGTATCCGCATCCAGCATTTCCTCTTAGATGGATGTAATTGAGGAACATATGTTGATCCAGCAAAAATGGATGTGAAAATTACAAAAACGTCCTTTATAAATCAAAGACACTGCAAATCAACTTTGTTCGAGTAGTGCAGGGGCAGAAGAGACAAAATGCAGCTCTCTGCCGTTTTGCTTGTAAATCCTTTAAGATGCACATGAACGTTAAACTCGTACGGCTCAGTAGATACCCCACCACTGTAATGCAAATTAAAATGTTGGCCCTCTCAATCCAAAAAGAACCAACACATAAGGTGGACAACACATGCAACCCTCAATAAAAGTATGGGAAGTAGGGTGTACCCAAAGAAGTAAAGGAAGTCCCTCTGTAGAGAATGCCCGCAACTAGATAGTCTACTAAATGAAGAGTGATTTGAAAAGCTGAGCTCCAAAAACTTTCCAAATGATAAACCTTGGGCAGCAGTGGAAATCAACACTCTCTTAGTAGATTTTGAGTTCCCCTTGAGTGATTTACATTTACCACAACGACTCCACATCCAAAGCTTCCCAACAGCTTGACCAGGCAACCAACTCTCTTCAGGAAGGCGTTTGACTTGAATTGTGAGCTGCTTATTATGATGCGCGTAGTAATAAAAATGGGCATCTGGTGGTTCATTGCAGGTGGGGCACCGAAGCCTCTGGAGAAAAGCAGAAATTTGTATGAGTGCCTACCTCAAGTGCATTCAGCAAAAGTGGACAAAAGATAAATATAATATAATACAAGGACAAACAACACATAAAAAGGATCAATCACATCCCGCTGCATTAGGAAACTGAAAACTACTTGGTCCTTTACTTCAACCAAAAAAAGGATTTTCCTTAGAAAGACTACTTGCTATAGTTTTGAATAGTCTTCAAAGCTACTAAAGCTAATTCTGAGAAGCATAATTCTTCATGCTTTTGGATTCTGATTTTGAAAATCAGATTTGTAGAATCTAAGGTTTGACAAACACCCAAGCAACGTTCATTCCCCACACCACAGTGATTCTACAGATGAAATATCGACTCAGCGATCCAGTTGAACTCATCCAAAAGCACATACTGACTATTTATGAATGAAAACAAACAAACAAACAGATGTAGAGTAATGAGGAACCTGATTGAGTAAATTATCTTGCAAAAACTTTCCAAGGGGAACATCAAAGTTCCGGTAGAACTTGATATGAGAAAGATGACTTTGCTCACAAACAGTTCCTCTTGAGGCATTGCGGCTAGACATCAAAACCAAAATGCTCTCAGAATCCAACACACTGCTGATGTCATCCTTACTATGCTTTTGTTCCTCATTATTTCCACCACATTTAGTTGTATTTGGAAGGGCTCTGCAGCAAGCAAGCGAAGAACAAGGTCGTTCCTTATCTGACACCTTGTCTTCATCAGAGCCACCCTTTAATTCCACATCGTAATGATCAAATGACTCTTGAGATGTTGAAGTATTAAGGTTATCTGGAATAGGACTGTTGGGTTCCCTTTCATTTAAGCTAAAGTACTTGGACATAGGAAAACTGTCCCCAATAACTTTCTTTAGAGAGGCTGAAAGCGACGATAACCCAGACAGAATTATGGGATTGTATGGCTCGTAAGAAAACATAGAATTTCCTTCTGATGCGAAATCTAAGTTGTGGAATCCTCCCTCATGACATCCATTAGATATGGGAAAATCAACCGTGCATAAAGAATCAGTTTCTGCACTAGACTCCTCGAAACAAGGATATTTTGAATTACTCGATTGAGCAGATGGATTTTGTTGATCGGTTGCAGATATACTTTGTACTCCATTGAAAGGAATGGTAGAGAACATAGCTCTTTGATCTAGGAGGAAAGAAGTCTCTAGAATCAAATGATAAGCCATAATGACTGCACACTGGACCACACATTTAACCCTCTTCAATTCATCGCTATGAGCTCCCTTCAGCAAAATCTGAAAGATCGAGTTGTAACCATTAAAAAGTCAAATGAATCTCTTCAAGAAAAACTAAGCGATAACATAAACAGCTCATGAGAACAAAAGAAAAACAAATGGTTACACGTTATTTACTTCATCAAAAAAGCAGAGTCATAAGACTCATAACTAGTCCGTGTCTAGGCCTAAGGTATACAATGAACAATGAGTTTCTAAGGGCAGTCTGAAAAATACATCAAGAAATATGAAATTCATTGTAGAAAGTACAAAAAGATATAATATTATGTAATTAACTCAAGAAGTACTCACAGACTCATTAGAAACCTAAAATAAGAACACAATCACAGAATACAAGGAGAAAATGCAACAATAAGCAAGGTTCACTCAGTATCAAAGAAAATGAGGACAAAAATTCATAATATAAGGGCAAAAAAGGGGGGGATCCTCTATTCGCAGCCTTGAATTGAGCACTTCATGCTTCATCAATATTTCTATTAGCATGCAAGGCAAATTCGTCAAAGCATGTTTAATATGGATTTCTCAGGTTCTACATGATGATGATGCCCAGGCACTAGAAGCATTAGAAATAGTTGCCTCGTGGTAATGGCGGGACAGAATTTTCTTGAAAATGAATATGAATTGCAGTTTAGCTAGATTAATTGGATAAAGAGCTTAAAAACACACATAGGTAGCAACCATAGTATATAATACTTCTAATTTGGTATCAAAACGACTTGCTACCATGGTTTAAGGTATAATTCACATGATACAATCAAAATACCAGGATTGCCAGGAGTATCTTTCCCGTCCACATCATAAGCGTTAAACCATCTTTAATGTAGATAAACTATTAAAATCTAACCACTTTTGGAATTAGAGACTTCTAGGCCGCGAGAAACAAAACTTAACTGAAAGAGATACTTACCGTACAACCCAGACGTGTATGACAGCCCTCAATGAACATCAATGTTTTACTTGGCTTCTTTCCACCATCAATGGAGGCATTGTGCTCCTCAACAAATTTTTCAAAATGAAAGTAATCACAGTGTTTAAGTTTTTGGCCCGCTGAGATATCAGTTGATAAGATCGGTGAACCAGTGCAACGAGCAACTCTCTCTAGACGATGCAATTTCATATCAAATACAAGCGTCATTCCTTTCGAAAGAATAGACTCTTGGATATCACGTGAAACAGTTTTCTCCACTAAAACCACATTTGGGCGGCAGATGTCAATCATCTCCAATATGGACTTCATACTATTCTTCTCCTGTCCATAAGGCCAACAATTAGAAAAGATAGTAACATTACTTTATCAAGAGTAATCAACCATTTGACACATTTTACCTGATCCATTGATTCAAAAGAAGACAGCTCACTTGAAGAGAGCCCAAGCGCACCACGTATCAACAACAATCTGGGGTTCTTATACTTGGTTGGCATATGCTTGTGAGCAGCATGCTTTTTGAAGACCAAGCCTTGGATCACTTGACTGCAAAATAAAATATGATTTTACCCCAATGATTGCAATCCGAAAAAGAGCTAATTGACATTCAGATATTTGACGTTTATGCCACATCAATATGCCATTCAGCACATTTTCACATTTAAGGTCCGGTTGTTTCAATGTGAAATATTTCCTGAAAATGTTTTACACATCTTACTTTGTTTGTTGAACAAAACAAAAGTAAAACATTTTTCCGGTAAAAGAATCTCTCTCCAGAGGTCAAAATCTGGACAAAAAAGCAAGGTTCTAAAAGACACTAGTCAGTCCCAAGTCGGTCGGCTGCCAACTAGCAACTTTTGGTCGATTAATCGCCGACTTATGCCCGACTAGTTGGGTTTCGATCAAGTCGGGGGACCTCCAACTAGCGACTTTGGGCCGACTAGTCGGCTGACTTGACCGATTTTTAGAACACTGCAAAAAAGGATTTAACTGAAAAAGCACCACTAGTCATTTTACAATATCCACATATGTAGTTACTTCTTGCAATGTTGTCAAATAACTTCCAACTGTCTTCTCTCACTACAAGACCATATAATGCATATAGCTCGATCGCAGTATTCTGATAAGCTCGCAGATTCTTGTCTTCAGTAAGTCAATTTGAGTTTGTGTAAATATTGGCTTCTAAGGTTGATTATAAATGCAATTCAGAGTATTGTTTAATATGTGGATCTTTGATTGTATTCTATTATAATAAGACTACAACAGAGAGCACGAATTTTCCTTTGAATCAATAAGATATGTCTATCCTCTTTTTCTGCAGTGTAAAACTCAAATATGGCTGGTGAATAATTTTTTTTTAGAAACCATCTCTCAAGTGTCAAATGGAACTTTCTATGGTGCAAAATGTTTTACATCAAAACAAACAGGAGCCTTCACAAAACATAAGAATTGTCAACTCAGACTTTGTGCAGGTACTTGACATTTTTTTTTTTGGATAACCAGGTGTCCGGGCCAACTTTCGCGCACCTCAACTAATCCTGGGAGACCAATCTCATTATCCACTAGCAGAGCCCCATTTAAAGTCAGAGCAAATCTCTATATTTTGCTCTGTATGGAATGGCCCCAAAGGAGTTCATAGCACCTACGAGGTTTCGAACCTAAGACCTTAAGAGGGAGCAAACCCCTAAGTCCAAAAGCCTTGACCACTAGGCCAACCCCTTAGGGTTAGGTACCCAACTTATTTCGTACAGAAAACCTATTTCATGAATTAATGACCTTGAAACCTACTCAATAGTTTGATGTTTCCCAGGTAAGTTGAAGGAAAAGGAACTACATAATAACTTAAAATTAAAATCCATCACACACTACCACTTATCCCAAGTTCAAAATGAAAATTAACACCGAGGAAATACGTATATCTTTAAACGAATTATCATAACTGGTCTCTCTAGATGATTTATAGGTACGCACCTATCCATGACTCCATTAAGAATTCTACAAATGCCGAGGAAATTATTTCTCTCCTTCAAAAAACAAATTGCACTCCAATTGATGTGGAAGCAAGCACAAGCGTATTTGCCAAAACACCTACTCTCATCTTTGTGAGAGTTACAATAATACCCTATGCACAAATTACAACCATCGTTTTACCCCCTTGAAATGTTATCCTATATCCCTCAGAAATTATTTAAACCCCTCGACTTTTAAGAACTTTCAAATCAACCCCCTATCCGAATCCTAAAAAATGTATAACACATCAGCCCCTATTTGCTATTTTTTATTGTGCTTGATCGTAGGAAAAGAAGGATTTTTAGAATTAAGATTAGTAGATTCACCTCCTATGCTAAATTACTGGATTGATGCAAGGATAAACACCAAAAAACTGTTTTTAAAGCATATCACCTTTGGTAATGAAAACCAGTGGCAACACATTTGATCTTCACATAGCCATCAGGGTCCATAGCCTTGCCCTCTATAACGTTAGGCTTCACAAATGAAGCAGCTGCCCATGATAAAGAAGTAACTATATCCACCCAACTGTCACTATCTTTTCCAGAAAACGAAATCCCAACAGATTCAAGAAGTTGACCAACAAGGGCTTTAAACTTTCCATTCATCACCTCATCCATCGCCTTTTTCCTTTCCTCTTTGAACCTGTAGCTCCCACTGCCTTCTTCACCAACGCTACTTAACGAACTAGGCTTTCCCCAGTGTGTGCCATCACCACACTCATCATCATCATCATCGTAATTGACCAAACTACCCTCCATGTCATTCTCTCGGTCTTCTGCCTCCGGGGGTGACCATACATTACCATCCATTTCATCCTTATAATAAAGTGTCTCACTTTCCCCATTAATGTCTGAACTACCAACATTATCCTTTGCTTCTTGATTATCAACATTCCCGTTACATTCTTCGTGTCTAGAAACAGTGCAACTGTTACTATCAATACCGTTTTCCTTTAAGTTGACTTTTGCCAGCTCATTGGATTGGTGAAACCCATTTTCATGATTCGATGAGCTCAAGTTTTGTAGATGCCCATTTGGCCTAAAGTTGGGATCATCTCTGCCGCTGCCTGAGCTACCTTCATCTTGATCACCCCTATCAAATATCAAGAAGGGGTGTAATAGAAATATAAGTAAAAAAAAGCTGATATATTCTTAAATTATCCAGGTAAGTGGTAACAAATGTATACAAAAAATTTCTCATTCATTTCTTCGTTAGGGAATATTGGGTGCATACCTGCCATTTGAGTATGCATCAACAGAAATATCACCTGAAAAAAATGAAGCAAAAAATTTAAACAGCATACATGTGCAATTTACACAAATGGATGAAAAGTCGAAAACATATTCAAAATAATAACGAAAGAGTCGAAACTTTACTGCAGCATGAGACAGTGCTATCACTGCTGGTCAGCGAAGGGGCTGGACTGATAATTTGTTTTGGACAAGGACTTAAACCAGTCTGCTTTCGTGATTTGTTCTCTTGCTTTTCCCCACAAAATTTACATGGCAAATTGGGATCTCCTCCGTTTAATTCAACAGACGTTAAATTTTCATGGTTCTCCTTGCATCCATTGGACATGGTCAACGGTGCTCCACAATCATAACACATACTCCTACTACACATCTGATTCCAGAAAACTTAGCCAACATGTGCATTTGATCTGATCCTTACCTGGCTCACGCTTAAAAGGATTAGTTACTTAGATTATAAAAACAGAATGGGAATCTCTCTCATACACATACGTAAAAATATTAGATTGATAGATGCAAGAAATCCAAAAAAAAAAAAAAAAATTGTCAAGATTTCAATAATAAAACTTAAAAAAAAAGAAAAAGAAATCCAATTTTCCCAAAAAAAAGAATTATTAACTTCAAAACACATTTGAAGGTAAAATTTAATTTTTTTTAAAAAAGAAATGCCGTTGTGCTGCAATTGAACATCCAAGGACTGCAAAAGCCAAGATTAAATTCCTTGATCTAACCTCGCTAGGTACCATATAATTTAAGAAACTGGTGATCGATTTCCTATAGGCAATACAACACCCATATGATCTAATTCCCTAAAAATGAAACAATATTCTAATTAAAGAGATATTCAAAATACACCAAACATTTTAACAACTTTTTTTGGTACCATGAAAAATCCCAACAAGCAAGAAATGTCTAAACAATAATAAAAGAACCCAGAAAACTCTCAGGTCCAAAACTGCACAGATTTAGTTCCAGATGCGTCAATTGTAGAAGGTGTAAGGAGTAATATTCCAATACCAAAATCATGACTATCCTCATAACCAAATTACCCGAGCGACATGACTAAGAAATCTAAACGATATAATACGAAAATAAAGCCAGAAACATCAAGGTTCAAATTTTCAGAAGGAAAAAAAAAATACAAAAAAATTATTAAAACTGACTAACCGTTCAATCTCAAGAGTAGAAGTTACAATTACAAGCAGAAAAAAAAAAAGAAAAGAAAAGAAAAGAAAACCCAGTGGAGTGTATTACCCCAAATCTAATGAATCTTATCTTTCCAGTCCAAAAGGAGGGAGAAGAGTCAAAACCAAGAATCACTCCACAAGTCAAGATCCAAAAGCAAAACAAACGACAACCCACAAGGAAAAAGAACCCCAATACATACTGGGAATTTCAAGGCAGTTGATCTGCTGACTTTTGAGTCAATAATGGGTATTTTCATTTTCAGAGAAATAAAGGACAATAAACCAAAATCCATTCAAGATTAAAACGATATTATCCCACACTATAACTTACCATTTGAGGCTCAGGGGCATTAAATCAAGAGGAAATCAAAACAAAAAGCGGTAGAAGTTAAAATAATATCCTCTTCTTTTTCTTTTTTTCTATGTGGAATTGAGTTAAAATAACTTACTATTCAAGCAAACCCCAATTGGCACGTATGTGATGACTTCCAAAACACCTCTACAGTACACACCCAATCAGCAGGAGTTTCTTGTTTTCTCTCAAGAAAGTAAAGAATGAGACTATATGTCTCGCAAATTCAAAAATTGAAGAGAGGAGAGAGAGAGAGAGAGAGAGAGAGAGAGAGAGAGAGAGAGAATTTGAAGAAGAATGAAGAAGTGGAAGAGAGAAGAAGGCAGAGGAAAAGCATTTTCAGTCATCCGGGTCCCACTTTAACATGATATACTGCTTTATCTGCAATCGAATACATCATATACACACTTGTCCGAAAAATACTTACAGTTATGCGTATATATAGTATATGACGTATTTTGGAATGAACAGTCAAAAAATTGAAATTTCGGATTTTCTTTGGAAAAAATTGGTTGATGTCGGAGTGGCCGCGGATATAAGGTACATCACACAGTATTTTTTTGGCTATAATTGAGAGGATTATTGATTGGGTTTTGATTTTTATAATCTTTGGGCTGATTTTTCAATGTAATGTGAGATTCCATCTTTCTGGGGTAATTTAATTGGTGATTGACTTTAATTTTTGGTTCGTGATTTCTACTGTCCGTGATTGCTCAAATTCATATTTTCCACACTTGCTAGGATGAGTTACACAAAAACCATTAATTTAGAGCTAAGATAGTTGACCAATAGAAATGAAGATTTATACTATTTCCTCTGTGCTAAAATAATATTCCGGTTCATAAAACGATAAGTTAAAAATCACACTTTTTTTTTTTTGAGAAAAAAACTCAAATGTCTTTTTTTTACTAATTTTACTAGATATCAACAAGCTCTTTTAACTCATGAAAAAAGTTTGAACTTGTTCTTTAAAAAAATTATATTATTTTTAACTTATTTTTTTGCAAACGAGACAATTATTTTGAGATGGAGGAAGTATATATTAAAGCACGGGGTCAATTATTGAGAAATCACAAATGACATGAATTAATTAATTAGCCAATTAATTGTTGGATTAATTATTTTCTCATTCTAAAAGATATTTGAATATCATTTGAAATTAACCCTTGATTTTGGAGATAACATTTTCCAAATAGAGAAAAATATCTGACCGATAGCTAATCCATGAATCCGCGGGGATAGATTGTGTTTTAATTTCAATGGTACAGATAGATTGTGTTTTAATTTCAAATCAAAGTACTATTCTATGACTTATCTTGCTACTTATGGATAGATCATAACAATTGAGAATAGAAATATTCCAATCACTTCTATCGAATTAAGAAAAAAATATTATGTTTATATTTTGTAAATTGGCCTGCACAATACTTGCTCAATATATAATTTACCAAATTTACAACCCTTAATCCGTATTCTCTGTCCAATGATTAAATTGTTTCAAAAAGGAGTCTCCCTATTAATCTGTTCTTATCTGGTACTCTCTCTACCTAATAACTCTCTCTAGCTAGGTAGCGGGAGTTCGTAGGTGGATTCCACATTTTATCAAAAATTGTCGATCTATTATGTACATAGATATTGTATCAATTTGACTTTAGAAGTTTTGATTGCGTTGTTATATGCTCTCTAATTACAATTATCTTTTGCAGGCTAATTGTGGAAGTTGTCGGTATCAATCTTGACTCTAAAAATGTAGAAAAATTATGTATGATATCTTTTTTATTTTTAACTATGTAACTAGTATATGATTTCTTGGAATCTTCATTTTTTTATATTTGTACATTTTTATGTGATCAGAAAAGGCTACAATGCAAATTGAGACTTAAAGACGCAGGAATACTTCCAACTTGACATGCTTCCTTTGCTTAGTTATGAACAGTTTTTTTTTCCTTTATTTATTACTAACTTAGATAGGATGTCGATGACAATAGAGTATAGAACAATGATAGGTAAACACATTTTTAATCACTTTTCACCACACTCTCTGTCACATGTATGGTGGGGCCCATTGAGACTCACCGGATGAGCCCCACCACACATGTAAGAAATAGTATAATAGGGAGTGATTTGCAGTTATCCATTTCAAAAACAATTTGACCGGATATCAAAACCCTTTGCATTGGAATCAGGACTCTTTTACTTTTTGGACTTTTTGACATGGTTTTTATGGTCATTTTTCAATTTTTAAAAAAATTCTTTATATTATATCATTTGAGTTGACGAGAGGAATAAAAAAGTAGTCCCTCCATCTCAATTTCTCGTCTTTCTTCTTATTTTGGGATGTCCCAAAATGTTGATCCTATTTCTAAAAACAAGTTTCAAAATATGTCAAATCTTCAGTTTTACCCTTAAAAAGACTATTTCCCTCCCAATTTATTTCACAGTTTTTGAAATTTATGTCATTTCAAATCGTTTATATCTTTTATTATATAATGTTTTTCATGATTTTTAAAACTTTGTATAAAACAACTAATTGAGATCTCTCAAACAAGATCCATATTGCATATTTTTTGAGATCTGCACTGAAAGATATAAACAATTTAAAACCAATACTAAACTTCACAATTTTGAAGGATAATTTTGGAACTCTAAGACAATAGTTTTGTCTCCTTAAAAACTTGGATTTTCCCAAAAGGGACAAGCAGTTTGGGACCGGGAGTTTAAAAAAATCAAGTTGCAAAAAAAAAATCATTCTGTATAAAATAATAAAAAACCCTAAAAAGTCAAAAGATTTAAGAGAGAACGACTGAAAAAACATATCCAAAAGTTGGGTCTAACTCATCATTTTCCTCATTTCTCTCATTAAAATTGTTTGTTTCCCAGTTTAGTTTTAGTTTTGATAACATTATCATTTTTCACATTTCTCTCTCTATCTCTCTCCACTCATTACATCTGATAACATCATCAAAACTAAACTAAAACTACCAAACGAACACAGCCACTGTAATCTCAGATTCTATGCCGGGTAATCAAGGACAAGGGGGGCGTGCTGCACAGCCTGGTGCTATGCAGCATGCTATGCACCCGCACGTCACGGCGTGGCCGGCCGGCCACTTTTCGGCGATCCAAGACATTCATCGGATAGCCCTCGTCGAGTACTACAAGTGTACCAAAAATCAACTTGAACGGATATCGTTAAGTGCCTAATCGGAATACAAATAAATTGAAATGAAATGGAACACAAATGTACATAAACACTGGATCCAAATCACTAAACCCATTTTTTCAAGCTATTTGTGTTCTGATTAGATACTTAATGATATCTGATCAAGTCGATTTTTAGTGCACTTGTAGTACTCGACGAGGGCTATTCGGTGAACGTCTCGGATCGCTAAAAAGTGGCCGGTCGTAATCAAACCAGGCCTAGCAATCCGATTCCTAACTACTCTCATTCTTCCACAAAATTTTCGCCATACACTCGATAGCAGTGTACTGGCAATAAAATGGAAATAAAATCGAATTGTATCAGCGATAAAATAGTAAACATACCAAGGTGTTTAGTACTGGCCAAAATAAAGTCTTTTACCATTAATAGATACCGGACATATCAGCCGAGACCGTGTTCTCGGCCGGTACAAAAATACTTGCCTATTTTTTTCTCTTGCGAAAAAAATGATTGAATTTTACAAGAATTCAACAAAACTTGAACTTAATATGTCAGTCATTTTAATTTGTTGTTAGGACTAATGTTAAGCTACGGCAAAGTGTTACTGAAAATTTGTTTTATTTATTTACTTTGAGATAGAATAGCGTGAGACTCAAAATCCAGTGTTTGTTGTCCTTAATTTGGATGGGCTATCAAATCCCCACTAAATTTTTATCCCGATCTGTACGGGGTGGGAGTTGGATGAGATTTCCCACTATTGGCCATGTACTATAAGAAAAAAGTGCTTCTCAATTGTTGTATCCCATTGAACACAAACATCAGATATGGATTTTCTCCATCTATTTATATTATGAGCAATATTTCAAGAAATTGCATATCCCACTCATATCCGTAGGGATTCTGTATTAGAACGTATGGTACAAATTAAAAAAAAATGGTACGCTGACCAAGGACGGATGAACACAGGGGCACAGGGGGTCACGTGCCCCAATTGGAGTTCAGTTTTTTTTTTTAAAGTAAGGGACAACAGTGTGCCTCAGATTTGAACCACAAAGAGAGAAAAAGCAAGAGAGAAAGAGAGCGGGCGGGCGAGAGAGAGAGAGAGATTACTTGTTCGACTTTAGAGTTTAGTCTCATCAACAGTGGGTTCTGATGAGAACAGTCTGCAACCTATTTCCATTTGTTTGAAACCTGATCTAGTTTTGCAACTTCAAAACCCATTTCGCTCTCTATTTGAAAGCACGTTTCCAATTGAAGAATTTGTTGAATTAGCCGATTGTGTACGTGAAAAGAAGAAGCGGTGGAATCTCTACAAATTAGGAAGAGGCGAGGCGGCGTAGACATGAGGCAGTAGAGAAATGGAACCACAAGAATTTTTTATCTCTATCGAGCAAAAAAAGAAGAAGATTTTTTGTCTCTGCTTTTAAGAAGGGAGTTACGTGGTAGATCAAGTTATTTGAATAGTTAACCCAAGAGGCTTACGCGGCCCTAGTAATCCGTGGTGCACACAAATTAGCCAGACATCCGGTTATTAAAAAAAAAGTAGTTAAATGAGGGATAGTTTATTTATTGTGCTTATGTTTCAAAACCTTTCGAAGCATATACTATAAGTCTTATTGCATACAGTGAAATTAATTTTATGTTGTTGTGCTAGACCTAGAGCTCTAAATTTGTGTTTAACCTTATTAGAAATTAGTGCCCCCGCCGTCAAAAATTTCTAGATTCGTCCCTGACGCTGACTGATATGAAATTGAACTTTGCTGGATGGATAACTTCCTTCCCACAAGGCGAGGCAGAAGCCGGTGGAGTTTGAAGTTTTTGAAATTCCAGGTGCAGGTGTGATTCAGAGTCGTGTGGTACAGCATTCATCTGAAGACAGCCAAGTGGCGGGGCCAATTGCACCGCCTCCTTTCAATGATTGCTCTTTGCCGAGCTACTCATCAATTCCAGACAAACGATTTGCTGGTGTTGTGTCAGGCTGCCAGTTTACATATTCAAATCGAAAAGTGATACATACACACACTTTTAACCACATACAACTACACACACTCATATGTGACGGGACCCACCCCTGTGGGATCCACCAGAGTGTCTCACCACATGTGAGTATACACACCCACACACCCACTCATATGTGGTGGGACCCATTCCTATGGGATCCACCAGAGGGACCCACCACATGTGAGTGTGTGTGGTTGAAAATGTGTGGCACAATCATTTTCCATTCAAATCAATAATGACGTGGCAATTTATAGTACTATACTACTACTATATACTACGATTGTCAATTGATTTACAAATTTAAATCAACAATGACGTGGCAGTTTTGTGATACTATGTAAATCGGCCGAGATAATTCGTTGTAAAAGCATTTCCTCATCTTCATCAAATCTTTCACTAAATTCAAATTTGAGTAAAAAACACCAAAAATACGCTTCTCTCCTTCACCGAATTTGGTTTTACTCAAATGTTTCATCAAATTTTCTCATCACCAAATCTAGAACCGAATTTTCAAGGCTCTTTTTTTTCACTTTTATTTACCCTTTTGCCATTCATTGGTTTGGATAAATTGGATTAAATCTCCACCCTACGATTTGAGTAATGGTTGGAAGAAGTCATGTCAAATCAAGTTTTTACTCAAATTTGAGTAAAAATTTGGGTTAAGGGTGGAGATGTTCTAACAGGCTAACAGCGGGTCCCAATCTAATTTGAATTCTTTTTCTTTTTTCAATACTAGCTAGCTTCCCTCACCATTATAGTTTATCCAATATTCAATTACATGAAGAATCTACTCTAGATGGAAAATTACAATAATAATAATAATAATAATGAAGAATGGGCTATACTTATGTGTGTTGATTGTGTAAAGAAAATCTGGTCCAGTTATATTTATTTGGAAAGAATTCTAATTTCTTATAGATTTAAGGATATTTGCAAATTAAAGTATTACTATATTTGCAAAGTATCATTTTATCATTTATTAGTAGGAGGTTAAGTAATTTTGATTTTGTGTGTATTGGCAAGATTATCCTTAAACTAGGACCTCCAATGTATGAAGAAGAACAAAAATAGGACAGAAAATTAAAAACTTCGACGGAATAAAATATCTTCTCTCCAAATAGTATTTAACAGGAAATATTAAGCACACTTAAAATTGCTAGAATTATATGTTCTCTCCAAATAGTAAGAGATTATAAAATATAATTTAGAGCCCATACGTGAGAGAGAGTTTTGTCGACCAAGTCAATAGCTGGAACTCTTAATACATATATGATATAGACCCAATTAGAGTAGCCTGCACGAGCTATAATACTAGTGCTGGCCTCTCTCTCTCTCTCTCTCTCTCTCTCTCTCTCTCTCTCTCTCTGCTATAATTTGCATACAAAAATGTTTCGAGACATGTAGAAGAGCAAGGTGGCAACATAGAATATTTTGAAGCTAAGAATTTTTTTAGTGTCTTTTTATTTTTGCAGTAGTTTGACCTGGCTCTCCAAACTTATATACAAAATATAAACTTTATTCTAAGAAATTGTAGATTACGTACGAAACTAGTTGTACATATGTGATTTTACTTTAAGTAATGTGTGCTATTTTATTCAAAATAACACACGTCATATACTATTCAACAAGTCATGAATCAGTTCCATGCATGCTTACATCTTGAGTCGACGGTTTGGCTGGAACTGGACAGGACTGATCGTTTAGTAACTAGCTTAAATGTTTTCATTTCCTCTATACATTATTGTAGCCTTTATAGGAAATTCAGTTTTCCTGATTAAATTTGCAATAAATTTTCCATGAGACATTGATCTGTTCCTCATTTCATTTGGTTATACTTGGATTTTAGGATCTTGGATTGGCGAAAAAATTTATTACAGAAGTATAAAAGATGGGTGAGCGAAAAAATTAGCTAGGGTCACAATTAAGAAAGATAACATTAAAAACTATTTTTTGTCATATAAGAAAGAAACATAAGAAACATTTATAAATAGTAATAGTATAATTGGTTGAAAATTCTCACAAGCAAAGATATCAAGCGTTATCTGATTCCCAGCTTGTTCAATCAATTAATCATGCAACAGCAGTGGCGGCTCCAGGAATTTTTCTAAGGGTGTTCAAAAATTCTTATGGTCTACTACCTCTATAAATCACAACTTAATATTGACAAAAAAAATTCCATTAATATCGATAATGCCACCAAAAAACAACGGATAAAGACATAAAGTTTATTACAATTGCCCTCGACGAGTTTTTATATTTTTAAACTGTTGCATAATAGCCTCATTATCAACAATATCAAATACATCACTCTTAATATAAGTAACTAAGCAATCATTCATCAACCGATCTCCTATTCAATTGCGCAAATTGCTCTTTATATACTTCATCGCTGAAAAACTTCTTTCAACCGTTAAATATGTAAACCTCGCCTCCGTGTCGACTGTCACCATTAAATATGTAGACCTCGCCTCCGTGTACAACACATTGAAATCTCATTTGCATCGGACACCGTTTTGCCATTAATCGGTCAGCCCTTCGCTCGTTAATCATGGTCTCTCTAACTCTAAGAACCCCTCTTATGCATTAGACTCTCTCCTTGACTCATCCTCCTCCCTTCTTTTCTTTTCATGTTGAGAATTTATAAAACCCAAACAATTACACGTACACCTCGCTGCCTCCAGGTGTTGTTCCACGTGCACAAACAAAATTCTCTTATTTGGCACTAGACATGCATGCTGCCAACTCAACTAGTCAACCCACATGTTTGTTGACGCAAAGAAGAGGTAATACTACAAATCTACCTGCATGCAAGCATGAGACCTTCACATGCCCAACTCTTCACCACATGGACATGGACAACTGCCTTCCAAGCAATTTTATATTGTTATCCTTCACTTTATTCGTTTAATTATAAAATGTAAAGGTAATAAATCTTCTGATTTTAATCATTTTTCTTAGGTCACATACAAATCTCTAAATTATGTTGGGCTAGGTTATTACAATATCCCTCCCTTTTAAGATATTAAGTAGGTCGGGTATTAAAATATTTCAATGCCGGGTATTACACAAAGGGGTAGGGACTTGAACTCCCCTGCCTTCAGTCGGTCGACCAGAGAGTTCAGCAACCCAGTTGCTAAAATCACCATGATTTTGCAAATGAGTTCAGCAAGTGCTAAAATCAAATCAAAAAATTAAGTGTTTATGTGGATTATTTTTTGAATTTTTCACACCGAATTAAAATACACGAGGAGTACTTCAATTTGGTGCCAAAAAAAATCGAAAAATGATACACGAAACCACTTCATTACTTCATTTTTTTATTGCAAAATAATGATTTTAGCACCTACTGAACTCATTTGCTAAAATCACCATGATTTTAGCAACTGGATTGCTAAAATCTTTTTAAAAACTATGCCTAAGTGTTCAATACTTGGGTTTTTTTTTGGACATGATGTTGAATTTTTGGGGCTTGGATGTTCAATTTAATTTTGGTAGGGTGTTCAACAATGGACTATCCAAAAAATTTCTACATGTATTCTAAGGAAATTTTTTTTCTTTGGGTGGTCATGTGACCATTGAAGGCTAAGGGTGGCATCGCCCCTGTGCAACAACACAAGTGGAGTGGTAGTTCAGATTTGAGTTCAATCCTTATTACCTACAACTAAAAATACTGTTTTCGCCGATTAATTAAAGAAAAAAAATCAATCATGCAACATCACAAAATTTTCAAGTTAGAATAAATGTTAACTAGCATGAACCGGTGCTATGCACGGAGACATGAACCATAGGTCCTCTTTATAGTTGTGATCCTCATATCTTCGATCGACTGCTCTAAAAAGTTAAATTAATTTCATTCTAAAAAGACAAACGTGAAAGAAACGCAATGAAATTTTCGTTTAATTTTTAATGCATTGTTAGTATTCGCAGAAGAAAAGGAAAGGAAGAAATGGCATTAAAATACGTCCTATGCGTGCTATATATGAACGAGACGAATTCAATTACATCGGGTTAATGCAAATAAATGCAAAAGCAAAAGATATGTACATTTGATTTAATTGTCAAAAACAAAAATACTCACTCCGTCTCCCAAGTGCAGGTCTTTTTTTATTTATTTATTTATAACTATGGCATTCGTAGTTTAAAAAATAAAGCATTTTCGTGTTTAAAAAAATGTGTCATTTTTAGAACAAAATGTAAAGTGCACAATCTGAAAATATTTCTAGAAATTGCTGTACGTGTTTTCCAAGAAGCTTGTACTATTCAAGAGATAGTTTGAACTATCAATGGCTTAACACCAACAAACTCTTAAGGGTGCCCATGATCCTCTTGACAAAATCTACATATCTTTGTCTACATATATCATAGCAGTAGCAGTAATTAAACTTCTCTCGTCAAGTTTAGCCGTGATGATGCCAATCTAACATGATGTGTTTTTTTTTTTGACATTCCATACTCTATTACATGCTTTTTTATGAGAAGGACAATTATTACTAGCGCGCCATTTAGGTAACCATCTTTTCAATTGAATGAAATATCCATTAAAAAAAATATTTTGATGAAGAATAATAGAATCAACATCTCACAATCCATCCTGCAAAATGGATAGATACAATACAATTAATTAACTAATGGTGAGAAGATGGTTGAGTCTTCCAACGGTGAACAAGTCGTAGAGAGATTATAGAATGCTCCTTGTGAAGTTTTCTTTAAAAATGAATCCACCACTTCTTCCGCATTTCAAAGAAATTGAGAGAATAATGTTCCTTTTTAACTTTAGGCATAACTCCCACATAATGCACATTTTAAATATCATTGTCATAAACGCTGATTTGTTTGTCATATGTTTTTATTTATCGTTACTATAAATTATATGCATGCAGAGGATTTGGGAAGATTTTGGGTGCAAATAGAGTATGGTTGATGTGGTACTCTTCAGGTAAATTTGGGTCATCCAAAAATGCATCTAACGAATGAATGTGATCGGCATTAAAACATTTTAAAGTCAGTTGCATTTTAAAAAACTTAAAATATGAATGTGAAAACAAATTAGCTAAATCGGAAAGGAAGGCAAATCATTTTTGAAAGTTTTGATCCCACTAGCCACCGGCTAATGTGGCCTTGGTCAATACACACCTATCAATATAGAACGGTAGGGTTGTGGACGGCCCATGGAGATTGTGCGGTGTCGCGCATATAAAAAGATTGTGATTGTTAGAGTTGCCACCCGGATTTGAGGTCCGAACCCGAGAAACCAATAAAATATGACTCGTTTGCCCATTTGAAAAAGATTTCACTGATCATGGCGGAACCAAAGATTTCTCGGATTCGAGGGTTTGGTTACGAGAGGGGAAGGGTTTTACGGCACCCCTCTCGCCCGGTCCGTGAACCGGTCTCTACTCAACATTTTGTGGGATTTTGGAAATATTTGAAACTTGATTTATTCACAAAAATAGGGAATCGGGATGGAAAAACACATAAACAAGTGCTCAAATACGAACCAAGTGATGGTGGATGCTTGTGCAATGTACAATGCGATGGTGGAATGATATAAATAAAGAAAATGACAATGAAAGAGAGAAATAGGACTTAGAACACTATATTGAGCAAAATTATTTGACTTTCCGACACTATTTGCATTTTTTTGAGGGTTTTGATATAGAATTGAGAAAAACATAAAACTACAAAGTTGTAGCCCTTCAAATTATCTACGTTTTGATATATAATACGCCTAAAACGGAGTTCGAAGTAAAAAGTTATGGCTGAAACAACACTGTGACTGACTTTTGTTGGGGGTTTGGCGCTCAAAGTGGCTTGGCGCTCAAGCATGACCTGAAGCTCAAAGTTAAGGCCTTGAGCGCTCAAGCCCTTCCCAGATTGCCAAATTCTGCCCTTTTATGACTTTTTCAAGTATGAGGAACTTGAATAAGCCTACTGGTCTCCCTCAGCAAGACCAAAACAATGATTTTCACATGGTTTTAACTTACCTTTTGGCTTGATCAAGGCTTGAACTTGTGGTTTGATGAATGGATGGGTAGTGGTTGTGTTTATGGGCTATAGATGAAGTATTTTGGATAGAGGAGTGTGAGTGTAGGGCTGATTGAATGATTGATTGAGTGGATGATGGAGTATTTGAGCTTAAAATGGTGATTTTGGCTTGGATGAGGTGGGTTTTGATGGAAGAGCTAGGTTTGGACGAAATTGATGGAGTGTATGGGCTGTAAATGGCTTATTAGAGTGAGAGAAGGGACTGTTGTAGTTGGTTTTTCAAAGACCCATGTGTTGTAGGCCTTTTTTTAGAAGGTTTTTGGGTGTTTTGGAGGTTGAAGATGATGGAGGATGGTGGCTATGGAGGAGAGAGAGTGGGTTTGATCGATGATGGGGAGAAAATGGCAGTAGTGCAGCCCGAGAGTGAGTGAGGGGGAGTGGAAGAGGTTTATATAGAGAGAAAATGGGAGGAAAATGGGTTTAATTTTTTGAATTGGGCTTGGGGGTGATTGAGGGAGATGTTCAAGGGGTCTAGGAAGTGTATTTAGGCAGTAGAAAACATAGGTAGACGCTCCTCTTGCACTAGAATATCATGATTAGATGCTTTCTGCTTGAAAAACCGATCTGGCTCGAGAGTTGAGCTTCAATGGGGTTTGGCCAGCTCAAGGTTCAGAAGCCTTGAGCCTTCAAGGTTTGCTCAAAAAAGGTAAAACTTTGCGGAGCCGCCCCGGGTGCTACCGAACTCCGTTTTGTGCGTGGTTTGAAGCGTTGGAAAGCTTAAAAGGTCTAATTTCTAACCCAAGTGTTTTTGAACCCAAGATGATTTATACATCAAAATGTGTGACCATTTTACCCTCAGATGGTCGGAAGAACGAATCATTTTGGTAAAATTGGCATATCTCCCTCATTTCAAAATGGATTGGGACATTTTATATATCAATAAAGAGGGTTTTGAATGTACTACAAGATGGTATAGGCTTAGGTTTGGTTTGAAGAGGTTTATGGGTGGTTGGAAGGGTATTTTGGTCATTTTGGTTGGTTAAGTTTGTTTGAGGAGGGTTTAGAATGGTTTAGGGTGGTTTGGTGAGTTCAAGCCTTGTTCTTAGCCTCAAGGTATGCATGATTGGTCTATTTCATCATCGGGAATGCTTGATAAGTTTCTCGGGTCAAAATCGGGGTATCTACAAGGGTACAAAATTTAAGTACATAGGATGGAAAATGAAACAGCATGCATTGAATGTTTTGGGAATAAAGATCTTAAATGTCTAAGAGCATCATTATCAGTCGCACAAAAAAAAACATTGAATTTAACTCCAAAAATACCTTTATAATTTAGCAAGTCATTTACTCAAAAACTCACAAAATTAGATTATGTATTCTAACTTCACTATATTAAACTATTCTTTCTTTTTAATCATACTCCCCCAAAGTAACAATTAAAAAAGTGAACATTGTGTAAATAGTGCATGAACAGTGTCTTGGTGCGTGAATAGTGCCGCACCAAAATTTGAGTGCCACTATAGCAAAAATAAACTTGATCAATTGTTTGGTAAGGCTGATTTAGCGAGGGGTCTGGCTCTCTATATTTGGTTAAAAGTTATTTTAGGTATCCTGATAAGGATGCCCTAAGTCTTGAAAGACAAAAAAAAGATGCAAAAGGACTTACATTGGATGTGAGTAAAAGGAAATAACACAGAGTGCCTCCAAATTGGATTGAAAGGTTGAGGTGTTTGGCCAGACCGTGAAATCAAAAGGAGAAGACATTTTATAGTGAGAGCTTTTTAATTTCCATAAATGCATGGATACATTTTGAATTTAAATTAACAAATCTTGACAGATTCCTTGAATTATTGAATTTTTCGAAACTTGAATGGACCTAGTAAATGATCTATTTTTCATCTAATTGATTGAAATCAATTTGAAATTAATCTAAGATGATCTGATTGATAATCTTCTCTACAAATCTTGACCAATTTAATAAGGTAATTTTTTTGAATATAATGTAACCTATATTTGGATAATTTTTTAGAGTGGTAATAACAGAGTGTCACATGTGTTACTTTAAAAATTTATGACAACCCTATAAAATTGTGCCACTTGTCACAACCATAACTCTTCTAATGAAAACTCATTCTACAATAATATACTCCATTCGTTCCAATTTTATAGTCCCTCGTTTTATCCTAGCTGGATAAAAAAATGATTATATCTTCCAATTGGTAATACATTTTATATGCAATATGAATCTTGTTTGATAGATCTTGATTTAATCTAATAAACAAAATGTTCATTTCTTAAAATGACTCAAATGTGAATACACACGTTACATTTTCTTCCCATACAAAGATCTAGCAAAATCTTCACAACAAAGCCAGTTGGATTAAAAAATCGCCGACTTCCACAACGAGGAGCACCTCAAATTTCTCAATACGACGCCCGAGCTCCTCTCTAATATTCTGATTTTCGTAAATGAATATCGCTTCATAATGTACAAAAAGGACCTTCAAACTGAAGAAAAAAAGCTGCAAAACGAAGCATCCGGGAAATCCCAATACTCCAATGGCTCAAAGTCCCGACTGCTGCAAGCCTGCAACCCCCGACATCATAGAACTGAAAACAGAAATTGCACTAACACTGCAGACAGGGAGAAACACTTCTTCCGGGGGGAAAAATAAGAGCTTGTGCATCAACTTTTTCAAATTTCAGTGCTAACCATTCAGTATCACAACCCACGAGGGAAATTGTTGATTTGTCCGTCCTCCAAAACATCTTTGCCATTCACCTTGTAACTTATTCGTACGCGCATGACAAGGGATTTCTGACCATAAGATGAGTATAATGTATCATAAAGAAAAACAAAATCTCGAGATTGTAATTTATTAGGATTGAAAAAACACTTTAAGTAGGCCTTTTATGCACAAATCCTGAGCCCATCCTTGTCAAACAGTCAAAGAGTTTTCCAGCAAGTGCTTAAGCCTTGCGTGCAGAGCCGCTTCAATATGAGCTTTTCAAAATAGTTGAGAGTACACGACAAAGAATGGTGGCATCATATCAAAAAGACACCATCAGTTCTTAAAAAACAGTTAAAATATGGTAACATGACATATTGTGACCAGAAAATGGCTAAACTAATGCATAAAGATGACAGTATGAAAAAATATACCTTGCCATGTTGGCTGTTTGTAACTCGCATATCTTGTGTGATTGACCCGCTACCACTTTCGGGCAGAGTATTACTGCTAGCTGGATCTAAGTGCAGTTGAAGAAACTGTGAATAGAAAGCAACACAAACTATCAGAACAGCAAGCTCAATAAAGAATAGAAAAGTAGTTTATGCAATTAGGCAGTCCAAACTAGCTATTGAACAAGCTCGAAGTTATTCTTATTGATGCATTAAATATAGGACAAGATCATATTGGTTTTGCACGTCACTTGGTCATAGAATTCAACGCCATCCAGACTGGTGGGCAAAGAAAATTTGTCTACTGTAAATTGCATGAACAGGTCGTTGAAGGGAAATGAAGCTTGAAGTTGCAAAATTAAAGGATTCCACAGACGTAACCAGGTGCATAAGAGAAAATGAAAATGCTTGTAAAATGCCTCAAAGCTTGAAAATATTTTTGCATTACTTAGCGAGTAGGATGATAAAATAAAAGAAAACGAAATGAGCATACATTGATGGAAATGATCGTAATTTGCTTCTAAGATTAAATTTGACGGAGATAACACGATAGAGAGGAAGGTTAGAAAATGGCTGTCATGTGAGCTTACCTTCGGAACAGCTGCCTGGAAAATAAAATCTGTAAAGGTGTTAGGTGACTTATTGGTAAACGTAGCTTGGATAGTTGTTGTTTGTGGGTTTCCAGGTGGCTTCGAGAAGTTGAACTCTATCTTCAAGGAGCCGCTTTCGAATGCAACTACGGATGGATACGCAGGACCATTGACTTCTGATCATTGAAGAAAAAAAAAAGGATTAAAACTATACTAGCTAGTGGGGAATGCAGACTATGTATGAGTGAAGTTTATACCAGAGGATGCCGGATTGGGAGCAAAACCATCCAACAAATCCATAATGGGTGAACCACCAGCAGAGGAGGAGATTTGCGGAGAAGGCAATGACAATAAATTACCACTTGAAGTTTTGTTATCTTGACTGATGGATAAGATGTCAGATGAAAACGAGCTGCTTTGAGCTGGAGGTGTCCCAATTGATAAAAGATCCAATAGGACATCTGTGCCACTTTTTTGAGCCTGACTGTTACCTAGAATTCCAGGTAGAGCCGAGTTAAAGTTCCATGATGAAAATTACACAATCCAGAACAAAAAGGGCAAAAGAAGTCAAATTGAAACAAAGATGAAATACGTAACTGCAAGTGAAGCTGCTGGTACTATATAAGCTTCAGCTAGAAGTACAAGTACCATAAAACTAATCAAAGAGTAGAACAGAAAGACTTTGACAACATAGTATTCATTCACAGCAAGTAAATTGTGCGTTCAAAATAAATTGCCAAATGTTCTTAATATTGGTTGATGGAACAAAATGCAGTCACAACTTATCACATATTTGTGAGGTATTGCTAGTTGCTACAGAATCTAGAGATAGAGATCAAATAAGGATAGACAATCACAAATTAGAAGATAGGAGTGGAGTTGTCCTAATTTAACGAACCCCACTAAAATACTTCCTGTAAACAGGTCTTAGTGAGGGCTTGGACCCAATCAACCTGCATCAAACCCATTATTAAGGATCGAAGTACCTACTGTTACGAATCCAAATGACAGAATAGAATCTGAACGGTCAACAGCTTTTAGAAATGACAAAATAAGTAAAAGTGTATCATAGATAGATGTCTCAGTTTATTATTGTGAAACAATTATTAATGAGTTTCGCTTCCTCTCATAGCCTATGATATATCAGCTGAATTGCACTCTCTCAGTGAACACATCAAAACAATCTGGGACGGGCTGCAAGCTTGCATATAACCGCAGACCACTCCAGGAAAAAAAGATTGGATACCCTCATCACCCAAGAAACGTGCACAAAAAGAACGGAAGTACAAACTATCAGAATCTGATGTTCAGAAATTCAAGAATTATCATAAACGCCACGATTTTTCTGGAAGAATGTAGCTCGAACATTTCATAGGTATGCATGCAATAGTTATGCCAGAATACATCCTTAAACAAACCTGTTTGTGATGAAGCTGGTGATAAATCAACACCAAGAAGATCATGAAGAAAATCGCTGCCAGAAGAGCTAGGTGCAGGGGCATCATCTGAACTTAGATCTAGTAAATCAACAAGAGGAGCAGCAGTGGGTTTTGCAACTCCATTTGGAAGATTAATTGCAGCCCCATTTGAAGTGGGAATGGTTGCTGGCAAAGAACCAGCCCTCTTCCCACTGTAAGTTGCCTCATCCAGAACTGGCATCCTTTCAACAAGCGAAGACCTACACACACACATTCATTCAGCCGCTGTACAAGATATAGAAAGGAAACAAGTGAATAAAAAGGAAAAGAGGGCAAGTGAAAAATTAAAAACAGGTACATTTTTTAAGCCATGTATTTTCATCATTGCAAATCAGATGTGTACCTGATATTCTGATGCTTCTCGATGATAGAATTAAACTCAACCGATCTCTGCTGCAGTTCAAGCACAAGGCTTCCCTTATTTTGAACGACTATTTCTTTAATACAAAATATTCAACTGTAATCAGATCTTGACTTATAAAAGAGATTGAAAAGAATTTTCTTATTTAGGTAGGAAAGAAATGCTTGCGGTGTTGGAGAATAAGTTAGGTGTTTATGAATATGGTTTACAGAAGTGGTACAACAACAACAATAACATAACCCATTTAGTCCCCAATAATGGGGGGTATGGGCGGGGGATGGATAGGAGACAGACCTAACCTTTGACAATAAATGCACAAAGTGGCAGCTCCCAGAATACCACTGAAACAGATGGATTTGAGATAGACCTAACCTTTGGCAATAAATGCACAAAGTGGTTGCTCACAGAATACCACTGAAACAGTGGTCCCCCTATACCGTTGAGTTTGTTGCGGAATCATGCCCTCGAATCAAAGCCAAAAGGCATCAGAAAGGACAGAACCAAGAATCATTTTGATTTATGTGCACATTACTATGCTTCTTTCATTCAACATCCAGAGCATTGGCATTTACAGAAGTGGTGAAAGATAATAAAACATAAGAGATACTTAGCAGAATATCTTAGAACATACGAAATCGCACAAAACCAAAAATAGCAGTAATAATGTTTGATGCACAACTCAGATTTTTAAGGCATAGTAGAGGATTATGACAATGGACGTTCCGATGATTAGACAATAGAGTTGATATAAGAAGATACTCCCCTCCGTCCCCAAATAAGAGTGTAGTATTCCATTTTGGGCTATCCCTTAATAAGTGTCCATTTTGAAAAGTTAATGGGTAAAAGTTTGTATAATAATAATTTTGTCCTTTTGAAAAGTTAATGGGTAAAGAGGTAATGGGTAAAAGTGGAGGATAATTTTGGAAAGTGGATGTAAAAGCTGGGGATAAGTTGATTTGAAAGGCGTAGTGTTGATGTCTCCTTAATAAGTTGAAACTATGAAGGTAAACACTTAAAAAGAGACAGAAGGAGTATTATGCAATACAAAATCAGGACAGCAGCTCGTAAAAATGAAAGAGAGATTAAATTCTAAGCGACTCTTGTGTGCCAACCTTGCCAGAGAGAGAAACAAACTATACAGAGCGTAGATCTACATTATTAACCTTTTCCAACAACTAGAGCAAACAGTGTTGGAGGTAGTCAGGTTTTGTTTTGGGTATTCCCCATGAGCTTGTAAGCCTTGTTTTGGTCTCAATGAATTTTATCCAGCAAACGATCAAACTATCACACACACTAATAATGGTTAGATGGCCTCGAAACAAAAACAAGTGGAACTGTTTTCCAAATTAAGAATGCACTTTTAACAAGAGATGAGCCATTTGATCTTCAAAAGTCCTGTTGTGTTTCAATCGCCATGAAAATAGTTAAGAAATATTTCAGTCTCTAAAGAAAGATAAACAAGCAATAGGTTTTTAATGAAATTTGAATGGAGTAGGTCCAGTAAACAGGTGTGGGGTTTATTTATACGCCAAGTCACCAACGACAGACTGGACTCATCATACTCAGCCTGATACTGCTAGAAAAAAGTCAAAGATTTTCATAGACAAAAGCACAGTCAAAAATACGTGAAGAGAGCGGAAGAGGAGGCAGTTTGATGATATAAAGGCCCCAAAGGAAATAGTTTTAAAGTCTTTTTGTCAGTAGTTTGTTAGTTCGTAGTAGAGAGTATGTAATCCAACTCTCGACTAATTCCTTTATTTGATCCATCTTACTAACACTCCAATGGGCCTTTGTGTTTGTGGACTTCCTATTGTATATGGCTGGCATCCCCTTGATGCCTTCTTTCAATTTACTTATAAGTTATATCCTACAAAAAAACTACAGAAATATAAAACCTTTTAATTTATACCAAGTGGAACTAGATGACCATAAGGGATATTTTTTCTAATAAGTTAGATGACCATTAGGCAATAACAGCACAACCTTATCTAATCACTGTAATCTCGAGATATTCTAATCTAACTTGAGTTTCATTTATATCAGATGCATTAAACTAGAACCCTTTCTTGGTATTTCTAAAACTTCAAAAAGTTTCATTGCATATAAAATGCCCAGAGAAATATATACTGAGAATATGCCAAGATTGGATGTGACGAATAATTAGTGAGGAAATCAAAGAATAGCAAACATACTGTGAACAAGCAGGAAAACGAGAAGACAGCTTTAACAATGCAATCAAACACATTGCTTGAGTTGTAAGATCCGAGGTATGGTGCTTCAAAGCAATCTCAATGACATCCACTGCATCAGATTCTGTCACCTACATAGAACAACCAGGTTGATAAAATCAATCCGGCAGATAATAATATTGATGCAAAATGCAAAAAATAATAATAAGAAGAAAAGTACTACTACTAGCTTCAGATACAAATTGATAAAAATAACATGTTACAGATTAATAAACTATGAATGACATTTGAAAAAACATACTTATGCCAACTATCAAAGCGTTGTTAAATGAGCCCACAAAAAGAAGATTGCAGTAAGGAATCATGTTAAGAGTAATTCAAGAAGATTGTCAACAAACTTCCATCCAGACCCATTTGACAAAATTTAGAGCGAAGCCTGGAGCAAGATGCATTTCCAAAGCCACTGGACTGTAACAATGTTAAGGAGCAAAAGGACAGAAATGGTAGGTAGAAATATGAATGAAGAGTTAACAGCCTATCTATGAAAATATGGATGTCGTGTCCTTTAGATTCACAACAATAGAACATCTGGTTAAGGAAGACTGCAGTTGACTCTATCAGTCAGAAGCTTTGTTAAATAAGATAACAATTAAAGCCTATATCACAAGAAGAGAATCAAAATACACTATGCATACGCTCCCAAGCAATATTAGATAAAGAGCTAAACTGATTTGGATAGGGGTTGGAGGGGGGTAGGGGTATGAACAGAATCCAAAAAGAGAAGGTTAAACCAGCTGCGAACCAAAAATTACTCAAGGAAACAAGTGGACTATGCTGAAATTCTGGATTCCCTTTCAAGAGAAAAGAAAGAGTAGATGAGAATATACAATCTTGTAACAGCACATGCATTCTTCAGTAAGATCGGTCAATTATTAAGAGAATCAAACAATAATTGAAGAATTTTCAAGATTAGGAAAAGATGGTTTAATAAGCAGTCTGTTAAATGAACCTGTCTTTGAATATCCGTCTTTGAATATTGTATTGCATACAAACACTTAACAAGTGAAACCTTCAGTAAATTTTTTTCCACAGCATGAAACCTTCATTTCTCACATGCATACTGCTTCCTTATAACGCATGGTACCACAATATCGATGGAAAATCAAGACCACAAAATCCAAAAATACAGAAAAAAATTAGAAGCAATCTTACAGTTATGGGTTCTTCTTCTATATCAAGCATTCCAGTACTATTGACCAACATCTCACCATATTCTCCAATGCACCAAACTGCTACTCGGACAAGGCTTTCCTAATGAACATATCAAACCAATATTCACTTCTTAACTCAAGATGAATAGATGATGTGACTTCCATACCAAACTCTTAACCTAACAAGAAGAAAGTTAAGTACCTGTTCACCTGATGTTTGGACTGCTTTGTACAGAGACCGTACAGTATAGCCATGGAGGTTAGAAGCATTGCTTATCACAACAATTAGGGCATGCCACACGTCATCCTTAACAAAATTCTCTGCCTACTAAGCATAGAATGAGGAACAGTACCTTTCACCAAATGTACTATTACTTGCATCAAATAATTTTAAAGGGGGAAATTTGAAAGGCAAAAATGTCACAAGTGAAACGTTCCAGAAAACATGGCATTGTCCAAGGAGAGAAAATTATTGAGCAGAACCGGTTACTTGTAGCACTGTATAAGCAAGCAATATATAAAAACAAGCTACAAACCCATGGGATCAATATTACAGCAAATAGAGTATATTCAAGCAATATAAAAATCAAGCTATAAGTCTGCAGGTTTAATGCGGAGCCATTAAGCTAAAGAACGAGTATAAATCAAGCTAAAAAACGCAGGGATCCAAAGGACAAAGTCAACGAAGTACCTTAGAGGGCGAAAGAGTATCTTAGTACCCATAGATAAGAATAAAAGGAATATTCAAAATTAATTATGGAGTCCAGTTCATATATATATATATATATTATGGAGGTATTAAATTGATGAGCCATAAAATGAAACTGTGGGATAGAGTTGTTGAGTATCACCTAAGAACGATGACAACTATATCGGAAAATAAATTTACGTTTATGCCTGGTAGATCAAGTGGTCAACTATGGAAGCAATCTACTTGTTAAGATTGTTTGGAAAGTACAGAGAGAGAAATGACCTTTACATGATTTCATAGAGACAGAAAAACATATGAAGTGGGTGCCTAGAGACGACGAATGGTGGCCTGGTAGGTTTTGGAGATAAAAAGGTATGACAAAAGGATATATTAATGTAGTTAAGGATATGTAGGAGGGTGTTGTCACTGTAGGATTACACCAAGAGTACGCTTTGAATCCTTACCTCTTTGCCTTAGTTATGGATGAATTGACTAGACATATTCAGGATATCCTATGTTGTATGTTGTTTGCGGATGATATTGTTATAGTACATAAAACTGAAAGAGGTGTTAATGCTAAACTAGAATTCTGGAGAGAAGCATTGGCGGCAAAGAAATTTAGCATCAGTATGAAGTGCAAGTTTAGTAGTAGTCAAAAAAACATTTATAAAGTGCTCTTAAAATCAGCAGTTATCAAAAGGCGAGTGTTTCAAGTATTTTGACTCAAACGTTAGCGAGGATGGTGAGAACATGAAGGATGTGAAGCATAGAGTACAAGTTGGATGGGTCAAGAGGCGGACTGCTTCAGGAGTGTCGTGTAACCGCAAGATAACCACAAAGTTGAAGGGAAAATTCGACCGCACAGCTATAAGACCATCCATGTCATATGGCACAAAGTGTTTGGCCACTAAGAAACAATATGCAAGTAAGATTGGTGTAGCTGAAATCAGAATGTTGAGAGGTGTGTGGTTAGACTTTGCAATATAAAATTAGAAACAAAACTTTCACAAGACGCTAGGGCTAACACAAAATGGAAGATAGGATGAGAGAGAATAGATTAAGGTGTGGTTTGGACATGCCTATCGCAAATCAGTAGATGCGGTAGCCAGTATATGGTTCTAGTAGAGGGTACCATTAAGGTGAGAGGTGGACCCAAATTCATTTTAGAGGCTATAGTTTTGAGGATTTGAGGGCATGATTCCGCAGCAAACGTGACGGTTTAGGGGGACCACTGTTTCAGTGGTATTCTGTGAGCAGTCACTTTGTGCATTTATTGCCAAATGTTAGGTCTGTCCCCAATCCATCTGTTTCAGTGGTATTCTGGGAGCAACCACTTTGTGCATTTATTGCCAAAGGTTAGGTCTGTCTCCTATCCATCCCCGCCCATACCCTCAATTATTGGGGACTAAATGGGTTATGTTATTGTTGTTGTTATTGTTGTAGTTTTGAGGATCTAGATTCACTGGATGTAACAGAACACGATGGCCTCGACAGAGCTCAATGGAAAAAACGGATTCATGCAGCTGACCCAATTGACTCAACTTGGTTTGGTTTGGTTTGGTTACTGGCTTCCCGAAGACGATGCAAAAATTATTTCACTAAACATGATCATTGATAAGTGTATTCCAGGTATATGTGGGTCTTCCAAAAACTTTAACCAATTTTCACTAGAACTAAACATCGCATAACCATCTGAAAATAAATGGATGTCATCTAGAACTAAAATACACATAAGTGATAGTTTATGTACGACTCATATGGTGCTACTTACACCTTGCACAACAATACAATGGGGAAACTTTGGCGACTTTAGGCATATCATTGTGGAGGAATTAACCAACTAATATATTGTGGAACTCGATTTTTACAAAAAGTCATATCACTTGAATCGAACGTGCAAAATCTGATCTTGATCATGTTATGATTACTTATAAGGGGACAGTTTTGGAAGCTTACAAACTTTATGCATCGACTTTTCAAACAAGACATACATTTTCAGACAAACCCAAAATGGAATAGAGTACCAGCAATATGGGACGGAGGGCACATAAGGACAGAAAAGAAGAGGAAGTCGGAAACATATATCTCAAAAAAACAATAAGTTGGACACCAGCACAATAATGCATACCTCAGAGAGAACCTTGAGCATCTGATCAATGTACCAAATTTTTTCGGTGGAAAACCTATAGCAAAAAAAAAAGAAAGGATATTTCACAAAATAAGTTACAAGAGAGGGAAAAAATTGACATAGTTTAATGACCATGTGAGTTATACACTAGTCTGCAATTGTCATTGTTGCAAATAAGCAAGTAACAAATGTAACCAAAAATGTGTAACATGTTATTAATCAAGAGGATCCAGATCCATAACGATTAAAGAAAAAGACCAAAGAGGAAAGGTTATCATCCACGAGAATGAACAATAAAATGCTTAAATTCCTGATCAAAATGAATTCCTAAATGTCATAAAGTTTCTTGCTTGCATGGGCTTTGTCTGCTCGCCAGAGCATAACTACCATATCAAGAGTACATGAGCAGAAGTTCATGACATTCTAAAAGCTCTCAACTAGAAAGATGAGTACAAATTCAGAAATAATATAATTATGCCACTTACTTTTCGACAATGGAGCAAATTTTGGCTGTAAGATCTCCTTTGAACTCTTGCTCACTTACTTCCAGATGTTCAATAAGCTCTTTCGTTAAAGACTTTACGTTGCTTTCGTTCACAAGAAGATACAGAAGTTCAAGGGCCCTTTTCCGAATAGATGCATCTGAATCCTGGGAAATTAAGAAGCAAAGTCAAGAGATTACTAATTTATCTTTCAGAAGACATGCTTCCAGTCGAGAAAAATATACAACCGGAAGAAAGGGCTAATGAATCAACTTAAGGATGATGGATATCATTGGAAATCATCAAATTAATCATATATCAATGTCACAAAACAGCACATCTCAGAAATTCAGAAAAGCTCCCAGCAAGGAAGCAACAAGGCTACGAGAGTATAGAACAAACACCTTTTGGGAGAATATTACCAGAATAATCTTTTCTAAAGTAAAGAGATGAAAACACTGTTTAAAAACGGCGGCTTGAGTAGTAGTTATCATCTGCTGTAACAAGAACATAGAAACAAGTTTGTGCACCGAATCAACTAACCAAGTGGAGGAGAAGCACCCAAAGTAAAATCTTCCGTGCAACGAGATATAGAGAACAAGACAAGCATCCAAGGAAGAGAAGTTTATTAGCTAACAGGACAGGATACTTCCAGTATAGAGGAACTAATTCTTGGGGGACGAAGCATAGATGTATAGAACAGTTAGATTGAGGGGAAGTACTGAGTCCCTGGTGTTTGAATCACCTCCCAATTGCAAGCATCAGTGTCTAAGGATTGAGTCAGACAAACACCGAAGTGAACTTTGGGGACCGAATAAACGAAGGGGTGTGTATAAACAAAAATTGGAATGCCCGAATAAACGAAGGGGTGTATAAATCATTTTCCAAACTTTGGGGACCGATAGTGTTATTTACCTTCGACAGCCCTAAAAACCTCTTTTGGGAGAAGGGATGGATGCGATGTTCTTCACAGTAACAACTCGCTGCAGAGACGGATGCGATGTTCTTCTAAGTGGCGGCTATACTTTCACCTCCTCCTCCGTGCTCCGCCGCATAACACATCGCGCCGACGCCTACTCTCCTCACTCTCACAGCCACCACCAGAGCCGCCGCATATGGGGAAAAAATCCGGCGGACAGCCGGCGGCGTCCGGCCCCGACCACCCCAAGGACGTAGCATATCTCCAGACTATTATTGGCAAACGCATCGCCGCCTTCGAATCGATCAAGTCAGAACAAGTCGCTCACCTTCAGTCCATCTCTGGTGAAACCATCAAGTACTCTCTCTTTTCAACTATCCTTGTTATATATGTATAGCAAAGTGCTGAGTACCTCTTTTCCACTCCCTTACCTGACGAACAACTTTTGTAATAACTATCTTTTAAGTGCCTAATGACTTGTCCTGACAATTATTCTCAACTAAACTCTTCAGATTTAGGCATCTTGCCACATACCCATAGATTTTCAGTTCATTACAGGTTATGAAATTGTTATATTTTCTGGTTAACGGCTTGTGGCGTTTGTCGCTGCTTTGGTCGCTGTAATACTTTTCGTTGTTGTTGTGATCTGAACCTACATTGCAGTAAGGATAACTTTTTTCGTACGTACATGTGTGTGATAAATATATATGTTCATATGGAATTGAATTTATTTGCTGTAGGGATAACGTTGCATGCAGACCTCTATGTATACCTATGGAATTGATTTGAATCTATGTCATTGTTAGGGTTACTTTGCCAGATGGGAGTGTGAAGGAAGGGAAGAAGTGGATGTCGACCCCGCTGGATATAGCGAAAGAGATTTCAAAGAGTTTGGCGGCAAACGCTTTGATTTCGAAGGTTAATGGAGTGCTGTGGGACATGTCGAGGCCACTTGAAGGCGACTGTGAGCTAAAGTTATTCACATTCGAGAGCGACGAAGGTCGGGACACCTTTTGGCATTCAAGTGCTCATATTCTTGGGCAGGTAAAAGCTTTGTCAAGTGTTTTCATTGTGGTTTTATTGTGGTTTTATTCTTCTGTTAATTTTGCAGGCTCTTGAGATGGAATACGGATGTAAATTGTGCATTGGGCCGTGTACTACTAGAGGGGAGGTACATTGTGTGATTGTTCTTAGTTTCGTGCCTATTGACTTAAACATTTCAGCTTTGTAACGGATCAATTTTCAAGGTCAAAGTTTCATGTCTGTTGACTTATAAACATGGTGGCATTGTAATCTATCTACACTTATATGGACGTTGAAGGGTCATTACCTATCAAGCTCTTGATTGTTGTTATGATAGTTTAGGTTAATATGTTGGAGTACTAAATGCTATGTTTTCCAAATCAGATATCCTGATTTGGCATAATCTTGCTTTTGAGTCAGAATTGGAATTCTTTTTTGATTTGGGTTCAACAGAGGCATAGATTTGATTGTTACATAATTTGCTAAAATCAACCCATTAATTTTGTGGGATTCCCATTTAATCAAATGGGACACTAGGTCAGATTAGTTCTACATTTAAGGTTAGGTATTTGGCAAGTGGCATGACATGGAGTTATATCATACGTATTATGACTTGCATTTTTCTCATGAAGTGTTTATATTCCGTTGAAATTTGTAATCCTATAACTTACCTTTTACATTGTATAGCTTAATTTTCTGCTATAATTGCAAAAATTTCTCAGGTCTTATGATATGATTCATTGTTCTTGTAGGGTTTCTATTATGATGCATTTTATGGTGATCTGGGCTTAAATGAAGACCATTTTAAACGAATTGATGCAGGGGCAGCAAAAGCTGTTGGGGTATTGCTCTTGTACCTGTTACTGTACCAGAAAGTTGCACTTGTACTAAGCTTTCTGCCATTTTTTTTGTTTTGGTAAATGAAGTTTTTATAATAATAAAAAAACAATACAAATACAGTGATTAGCCGTTAAAGCCAACTAAAAGCACCATAGAGGAGCCTATACAAAACATCAAAACTTGGAAAAGGAAAAAAGAACACTCTTTCTAGACCACCCATTAGCCAACTAAGCTTTCTGCCATGTTAGATGTACACTTTCTATTCTATTTAATGTAGTTCTAATTTGTAATTCATCCAAATGTAGTATTCGCAAAAAGAATTTGTGTTTTGAAGTTGCAATGGCTGCTTAAAATACCGGAATTGGAAAAATAGAGATCATTATTTGGATGTTTCTGTTACTGTTTCTTGCTTCAACATCAATTGCTTATGATGATTTGTCGAGGTATGACCATGTATTGGAGTTTGCATCAAACGGGGCAAAGGTTGCAGTATTTGCAGAGGCATTGGTTGGCTGTTAAGTCTTAGGTTTTCATTGGTTGGCTTAAAGCTGTAATATGGACCAGCAGTTTGTATCAGGGTGGCATCCCCTCATTTTTTGTATGGATTTGGCAGCCCCTTGGTGCCTTTCTCAATATCCTTGCTTTCGAAAAGTGATGGACTGCATGCTTTTGGGTGCATATGCATGAGCTAGGTCTGTTTAGCATTCGTAGAGGCACACACAAACGCGTGCGGACACACTCTTTTGTTTGTGATTTAGCTCTCTCACATCACACCCATTTTTAGGTGGATAGTGAAATTGTAAAATCATGATGAAGTTGTTTGTTTTCTGTTTAGGATTTGAGTTGGCATTCTTATGATGAACAGTCAATGTTTGCTCTTCACTAGCTTATTCCCTTAGATTCGTTCTATTTCAGGAAAAGCAGCCTTTTGAGCGCATTGAAGTTACAAGGGAGCAGGCGCTGGAGATGTTTTCTGAAAATAAATTTAAGGTAAATCCACATCGTTTAAAACATTTGTTCTGTATATTGGTTTGAATTTATTTCCATTTGTTGTCAATTATATATTACACTAATGCCTTTCTATCATCTTGATCAGGTTGAAATCATTAGGGAATTACCTGAAGACAAAACTATAACAGTATACAGATGTGGCCCCTTGGTTGATCTGTGTCGCGGTCCACATATACCCAATACATCTTTTGTAAAAGCCCTTGCTTGTTTAAAGGTTTGGCATTTTGTTACTTTGTATGCTATACATGAGTATTTTACATGTGGTACTTAGTCTTATAATCTTCAGGCCTCGTCAGCATATTGGCGGGGAAACAAAGATCGTGAAAGTTTGCAAAGAGTTTATGGAATATCTTATCCTGATCAAAAGCGCTTGAAGGTAATGGTGTTTTATGCTTTATCCGATATTTTATGCACCTGCATATTGTCATAATATGCACCCCTTTGATTCACTCTCCTTTTCTTAGAATCCTCTTCAGAAAGGTAAAGACATTAAAAGGATGGTTAGGGAACTGATTTAGAACTCCCTTTTGTCCACATGCAGTTCTTCTGTGTCCTTGTGAAATTATGAAGCTTCTTTTCATTTGTAATGCATAATTATATTTTCCACACATGAATGATAATATTGTAATTTACTTCAATAAGGACAAAAAGGTAGACCATGTGGTTAAATGTGTGTGCTATGCTGTATATGAGTATATGAATATATGTATGGGAATTGGGACTCTCCTTCGCAGTACCCTCTCTGCCACTTCAAGAATTTAACAACATTCCCTTTATTAATTAGTTTAATTAATTTCTATTCTTTCTGCTAGTCTAATTATTGTAATCCGTTGCAAGTTGAATTTAAGTAGCTGTAAAATTTCTGTTCATATACTGTAATTTAGTCGGTTTACATGATGAACCTTGCAATCTTTGATGTGATGAAATATATTTAGACTTTCCGAGACAAAGTCAAAGTGATATTTGTTGTTAAACACCATGTGAACCACACATTTCCGTCGCTGAAAAATCTTGCACTGATGGATGGAGTATTGGGAAATCTTGCATTGATGCCACCATTGATCTCAAGTGACACGTTTTCTAGAGTCATATGATCTTTCTTGTGGAAAATGTAGATAGCCTGATATGCATTTTTGTGCCATTTTTTAAAAGTACAAGCTTTTCGGGCAATTAGTGATGTGACATGGTGTCACGGATACGTTTTTTTCTGCGGTCTTGGGTTCAGGCCTCCCTATTTGTATTCCAGTTCTTTTGTTTGCGTTATATTTCTGTACGTATGGGTGTTTACACTTCCATGTGGAAGGGTGGTTTTTGCACGAGTAAGTTGTTGGGCCCATTTCGTAACGGCTTGAGTCTTGTGACAATCGGTGATGTAACAGGAATATATTGCGAGGCTGGAAGAGGCAAAAAAATATGATCACAGAGAACTGGGGAAGAATCAAGAGCTTTTTTATTTTGATCCACTTAGGTACAATTGAAATTAAACATTACTTCTTCAAGGTCGGAATTGTGCCATATAACCACTTGTTGCATCTTTTATATGCTTCTTGAGTGAATATCTTTTATGTACTTCAGTCCAGGAAGCTGTTTCTTCCTTCCGCATGGTACTCGAATTTACAACAAGTTGATGGATTTTATTCGAAATCTTTATTGGGACAGAGGATACCAAGAGGTGAACAGTTGGTCCATTGTTTATTGAAACAACGTAGGATGGCAGCATGACATCTAATTATACTTAGTTTTGCAGGTTATAACACCGAACATCTATAACATGCAACTCTGGGAAACATCTGGGCATGCAGCTAATTACAGGGAAAATATGTTTCTATTGGAGGTGATATTCTTTGATCTCCTGTGAGGACGTGTTTTCAAGAGCTCTTGGGTGTTGATGTGATCTCTAAATGCTCATTGGTTTTTACCTACATTTTGAGGACCAGTTATAGCTATATCTGTATTTTATGCTCATATGGATGGATTTGTAGAGCTGTCTATTTATTTTACTTTCTGGTTCTTAAATACAAATCCTTGATTATGATTACGTAGGAATGATTTAGGTTTGCTGTACGCATCTTAGATTTTATATTGCGGCTTAGGTTCCATTCCCTCTTTCATCAACTGACCTCCTAAAGTTTCTTCACCCACTCCTCTTTCGTTTTGATGCATATGTATGTCGATCCAGGTTATAATTAGCTAATATTTCTGGTTGATATTGCAGATTGAAAAGCAAGAGTTTGGGCTTAAGCCAATGAATTGCCCAGGCCATTGTAAAATGTTTGATCATAGAGTTCGTTCATACAGGGGTTAGTTATTTCAATCCTTATACCTTGTGGATGTATTCTTGCACCTTCTGTTGTTTTGAAGATTTTATTGAGCAAAACTATGATCCATCTTGCACTTTATTGGGCAACGTGGTTAATATTGATATTGAAACTAAAACGCGGTTGAGAATAATCAGAATATATATAAATATATATATATATATATATATATATATATATATATATATATATATATATATATTTTTTTTTTTTTTTTTTCCTGCTGTAGTTGTGGATTTTTTTTTCATGTTTTGTGGATTGTGTATCTGCCTGATGGAGAAGTTGATGGTCTTGGCTTTTATATTTGACTTCTATTGTTCACAGGCATGGAGCTACCTTCTTTTGATGAGTGAAAGTTTACTCGCAAAAATGTTTTCGTTTTGCGAGAACTGGGTGTGCTTTATGTGAAAGTTGGTTGTCTTGGCTATAATATTGGACATCGCCTGTTAGTATGTACTAAAGTACCCAATTAAAGAAAAAATATCTACCCATTTTTTCACAGTGAAACTTATTGAGGAAGGCACGCGTAAAAATGCCATAGATTGAAAAGGTATACATCCACATGCATATTCAAATCCCCGAGGAACTGTGCCAAGACATATAGAATTATGGAAGGGGACCCTTTTCACGACATGAGTTGGTAACTCCATACTAAAAAATCTCGCATTTCTTCTTTTCAAAGAGTTCTTCAAACACCCCAAAAATAGCCTGAGTTTCCCAATCCTTTATCTCCTTCTCAAGGCCTCCTAATGCATTGCATAAAAATATCTGCACCGATGTCGATACTACACAAGCCACATCAGACACTACAAAAATAAGGCTCCATAGCTCGCTTCCCACCGTGCAATGAAGAAGAAGATGATTTACCCTTTTGCTTACCCTCTTACATAACTCAGTTGTCACTACTCACTAGTCAACTTGTGCCTTTCCCCAGGATAGTCCGTGGTGACAGTTGCCTCAAGAGTTCCCCACTGCTCATTCTTGATAAAAAGAACAGGGCTAAAACTCTTGTTTCATCAAATTGCTTTTACAGAAGAATCCTGAATAGAACCATCGGAGCTTCAACTCATGTAAGCAGCCAAAAAATATGTGACAGATAGAATTTACCAATCTTCCAAAGTTCTCTTTGGTTGCATGTTTCACAATGCACCGTTTTTACAAACCAGCCTGCAGTCCTGCTTGAAGCCATTCTTATCTGAAGCTAAGAAAAACAAACCAGGAGATGTCCCTTAGGCCTTGTTTGTTACATGGGATTTGGAGGGTGGGATAGGAGATAGAATGGCGCGGGACCCAAAATCCTGTGTTTGTTTCGTTTAATTTGGATGGGATTTCAAATCCCCACCCATTTTTTATCCCGATCCGTACGGGATATAAAATCCCACTTGGGGGGGATTTGGATGGGATTTCCCCATTTTAGAGCAAAAAACCGGATATCCTGAGCAATATCCCGTCGAACACAAACACCGGATATGAATTTTTCCCATCCATTGATATCTTGAGCAATATCCCAAGGATTTCATATCCCACCCATATCCCATGGGATTTCATATCCCATCCATTTATCTCCGGCCAAACAAACGAGGCCTTAGAGCCTAGAGGTCTATGGCAACACATTGAATCAGCCGAAACTTTAATTTACCCTCAGCACCGGCTTTATATGCCATTCTTTTTGGAAGTTCTTTCCAATTCTTCATGGAACTGTTGCACAACACCATTTTATTGCTGAGGATATTATGTAAATGCTCATAAATGTAGAACACATTGTCATGTGTAGCTTAATTAACTCTTTCTAGTCCTTCGTTTTGAACTTGGTTACTTCTGGCTTGAATATTAGTCTTCATCCCTAGAGAAATACAGGCTACATGTCCTTTTTCACTTGTGGTACGCCGGTTGGGCTTGCTATATTTAAGTTTTGCTTAACTCTGTCCTTTTGGTTGAGTCAGTTTTCAAATGCCCATGAAGAAACCATCTCACTTGAGACTTCCATGAAGTTTCCCCTGATTTGATATTTTCTTCCTGCTACTTTCCTTCCATTAATTACTTGCATCACCTTGTGGAATGTATCACGGATTTTGCATTGCTCTGCAATTTTTAAATATTTCTTGTGTTCCAATGGACTTTAATCTTTCCTAATCATTATTTGTCTGTATACCAGTTGTCGCAATGCTAACTCTGTCAAGCAAATTGTTAAATAATATGTTCAGGATCAGGACCATATTTTGTTGTAGCTGGTTAAAGATGCACAACCTTGGCGTTTGAACTTGCCTCTTTATCTCTGTTTTGTTGGTTGGAATCACAGTGGTGTCAGGATATATGTTCTTTTGCATACTTGGAATGATATTAGTGAGTGATTGACTAATGACATTGATTAGTTGGATGAATTCCTATGTTCAAGTACTTGCTTAGGACTGGTCCGGTTAAGAAGTCATTGAGGTGTTACCAAATAAAAGGAAAAGAAACAAATGTGGAACAAGATTTTGCTGTTTATGCTAGAACTTTATCCAATGATTGATTGTTCAGCGGAAAGACTTCAGCAATTCTTTTTTCCTTTATTTTCTTAGCACGTATATGAGGTTATTACTCATGGATAGGCTAGGAACTTTCATGTTAAAGTTAGGAATTCCATCCTGCCATGTGGAAGTGATATTAGGTGACGTTTTACATTTATTAGCGTGGAGAATCTTACATTCATTGTCAACCTTCAAAGCAGCTTACGGACGTGTTATTTCTTTTGTCGTACTTGTGCCATCTGCACCCTGATTTTTTCAATCTCTTCTGCAGAACTTCCTCTTCGCCTGGCTGATTTTGGAGCCTTACATCGAAACGAGGCCAGTGGTGCACTAAGTGGGTTAACTCGTGTCAGGAGATTTCAGCAGGTAGCTTCGTTATTGGTTTTTTGGTGTTGCATTTCAGCTCTAGGGAAAACTGGTTCTTTCATTGATGTTTTCCTGTGTGGATGGCATTCTAAACTTCGCTGTTGGGTGCTAACATCCTTCATTGTGATGGACTGCTACCACTAGTGCCTCAACTTGGCATCTTTGCATCTAATCTGCTTACATTGAGCAAGGACATTTTTGTTTTGGGCTTTTAGTTGTCCCAGAAGAGTAGCAAAATATTGGACAATGATAAAAATTGTCTTTGAGTAGCAAAATATTGGACAATGAGAAAAATAGCCGAAGGCAATACATTTTGAAGAACTCATGGGTAGTTGTCCATGGCTCTTGGAAACCGCTTCCTCTCTAACAAAGTTACTATTTTACAGGATGATGCTCATATCTTCTGCAGGGAGTCCCAGGTTGGTTATTTTTGGCTAGAACTGAGACCTGTAAATTAATTTTTTTTCCCCCGTTTTAATTGCCTAGCATAATAAAATTTATTCATTTCCAGGTGAAAGATGAAGTCAAAAGCGCATTAGAATTCATCAGTCACGTCTATGAGATATTTGGGTTCACTTTTGACCTGAAACTATCAACGGTATGACAATGTGGTACTCACCTACGTGTGACATGCTTTTTTATTTTATTTTATTTATTACGAGCACCATGACTAATGCTCGGGAGAGACTAGCATAGCAACCCATCGCCATGGCCCCCCACATAAATCATGGTTTGCCTCTAGGGGGAATCAAAACCTTGCTATGTTGCAAGCAGGCATTCACCCTTACCACTGTGGGCTGTGGCAGCCCATGGGTGGACCTACGTGTGACATGCTTAAAGCTTATAGTATAATTGAATTGTGTGGTTCTTTATTATTAGGGGTGATTTCCAAATTATCAACTTCATGGGTGATACATTTCATATCTCCTACTGAAGCCGTATTTAGGGCTTCAAAAATCTTTTCGAAAGGGGGAAAGTAGTTAGACTTCAAAATTAAGTTTTACACTTCTATCATCGAGGACTTTAAGCCAATAAAGGCTCGTATCATTTTTCCCTCCCATCACCTGAACAATCCACCTCCCAATTAAAAAGCGATTCAAATATTGTTTTTTGTTTGGTCCATTCTATTGCGTTATGCACTTTGTTTAGATTGGTTCTTGTATACATTCCTCACTTTTGTGCCCATCCATTTGATTGTTATGCAGTTACTTAAATTCCTGTTTGACCCTAATTTAATTGTCTTTTCCAAGCCAAAAAAGCTTTAGTATGTCCTTTGTTGAGGTCCTTGAGGGTTGAGTCGTATATTTTATGTTATCCCTTGTTTGCTTTCATTTTCTTGGTACATTTCATGCCATGCTATTCGCGATGTGTCATTACATGGGTCAAGACCTAGAAAGGTAGTATTTATCTCAAGTATGTCTTGTATTACAGAGGCCAGAGAAATATCTTGGAGAATTAGCAACATGGGATAAAGCAGAAGCTGCTCTTACAGAAGCATTAAATGAGTTTGGGAAGCCTTGGGAGGTAATCTAACACATCCTTTTGATACTTGTTCACCCTATTCTTTTTCCCGTATTATTTGTTGTTTTTATTGAGAAATGAGTTGAAGGTTGTTCATTGGACTGATCACTTGTGGATGTAATTCAGTTTTTACTGTGTTGATTTTTCTTTTGCGATAGTTGACTAGTTGTTAATACGCCTTAAGTTTGAAGTAATGTTTTATCATGAGAAAAAGATAAACTCAAATTTATGTCATTTGGTTGCTCCTTTTTGGTTTAAGCGGCCTTGAAATATGGATCTACTCTGTAATCCAAATCAGCTGTAGACATGTATAGTGTCATGGTCCTCATGGATCACCTTTTCCTTCCTTGTTCTGGGCTTTTTTTCTTCTCCATAAACCCTTGTTACCTAGAGTGTAAAAATGCAAGGATAGAATATAACAAGAGAAGAATACCCTGTAAATATTATCAATTTGATAGCAAACCAAGGAAGTGTTGTTTGACATGGTTGGCTGATGCACAATTCAATCCAGGTAAGATAAGGGTGACAAGATTGATGTTTTTCGTTTATTTGAAGTGCCAAAAGGGCAGAAGGAAAGTATCAGTGGGGCCTCCCAGTGGAGAATATGATAGCCTAAGGTTTATTGTATCGAATGGTTCGACATGGAAGGATGTGAAGATGGGTTTTCACATCTGACTCAAGTAATTTGTAGCAAGGCTTGCTGGGCTTGTGCTTTTGGTATTAATTATGGATGCATTTCAACTGTTAACGTACTCTGAAGATGGTATTTACTATTTAATGATCTCCTGCCTCCTTGGTATAACCATGAAATGCGGAAGCCTATTTATGATGCTTTTAGTTAAATCTTTCATTTTACCAGACGTAAAGTAATCAAGAAAAAGAATTTGATCAATCCATTGGTTGAAAAACAAACAGAAAGCAAATGAAAGATGAAGATAATTCATTAGATCAAATGGGCCATCGCATTCCGGATACTTTTCTTTTGATCCTTCGGTTCATTTCTAGAGGTGACTACCTCGTTAGAGAAATCATTTTGATCCAGTCCATTGGATTCCATATGGAAGAAGTATCCCTCACGATACACTTAATCAAATAAGACCGCCATATCTTTGCTTGTCGAACCTCGATTTTGTTTCAAATCGCAGTGTATGGTGTCCTCCCTGTTTTGTATTGAAATAACTCCATACATGGGTATTATCAAAGATTTATAATGAACAACATATATATGTATACCAGTAGGTACACATGCATTTCTTTGGATGTTTGTCTGTATATGAAAGCTGCTTTTTAATGCATGGATAGGTAGATAATGAAGTTTTTTTTGTAGTTGAACCAAATTGTCAGTTGGATAAGCATTAGGCTAGCTTAGCTGAGAACTATGTTTAGAGGCATAACATTATCAAATTAGACTGACCAAATAAAGGATGGCTCATAAAAATATCTATGGTGAAAGTCTGTGATTGTAATGTGGTTTCCCAATTATGGACAGTAGTTGACACGTTCTATGGCTACTCATCCAAAAAAGGGTAAACGGATCTGACAGTTTCTATGTCAATAGCTTGGTTGCTAGTGATTCACATCTCCTGTAACCTGATTTCACTGCCTTCTGACTTCCACCTTTTTGTCTACCTCATCTAATACTTACTATTGCTGTCACCACATCAATCAGCTCCTGCTTATGTTGGCGCCATCTACCACTACCGCTACTGTTATATGGATTTGTTTTACCTGCTTTGATGCCTCCCTAGTATTGTAAGCAGATGTGGTTAAAGTGGTTTATGAGTGGATCTTTATCTGGATAACCTAATGTTTGTGATTGTAACTGTTTACTTGTTCATTTGTTTTCTGCATGTGACTTTGTGCATCTAGAGTGTTCTAGTAATTTCATATAATGGTGTTCTCATGCATTGCCAATCACAATTCGGGTCATGTTTCAGATAAATGAAGCTGATGGTGCATTTTATGGGCCAAAGATTGATATCAGTGTTTCTGATACACTGAATAGAAAATTCCAGTGTGCAACATTACAGGTACACTTGCTTCTGTCTTGTATTTCCGTTTTCTTTCCAAATGTAACTGTCATTTAATATTGGCTAGAAAATAGTTGTTTGAATTCAGTGATGCTTCTTGATATTACAGTTGGACTTCCAACTTCCTTCTCGTTTCAACTTATCATACTCCGCTGAAGATGAAGCTAAGAAGGAGAGACCTGTTATGATACACAGAGCCATCTTAGGGTCTGTTGAGCGTATGTTCGCTATACTCTTGGAGCACTATAAGGGGAAATGGCCTCTCTGGCTCAGTCCGCGTCAAGCAATTGTTTGCCCTGTGTCGGTGAAATCTGAAGCATATGCGTTACAGGTTGTTAGTCTTCGGTTTGTTGACCTTTATAATGTCTTACAATATGATTGTTACTTGTTTTTCCCTCTAAGTTAACAACTTCATGAACATGTATGGGGCATACTGTAAGTCTGTAACTATTATACGTGTTGTATGTGCCTTTTTCTGTGTTGTTGCACTTGTTGCTGAATTGAAGTCATATCACTGGTAAGGATTGGTAGATTGTGTCGTATGCATGTGTTCAGCTTATTTTTTCTTAAATTTCAGTGATTTATTGGACAGCTTGTACATTGTATTTGTTATTGATCTCGCTGGGCTGGTTCTCTGTAGAACAAGAAGCTAGGGTTCTAATAACTATGCAGATATAGATATTTGTTGGAAGTGGAAAAATGAAAGCAAACAAAGTTAAAATTTCCACTTACGGGTATTATCTAGGTCATCTAGGCCCTTTGTTGTGCTTTACTCCTTTGAACTGTAAATAATTTCAACTTTGGTGTATAATTGTTTAGTGTTTAGAATGGCTCTGGGATTTTCACTTTTGAAATTATTAACGGATTCTTCATTTACATTTGCTAGTTCCAAAAGCTGTGGACATCAATTTTTTTTCTGTTCACTTTTTATCAGGTAAAAGACCAGATTCATCAAGCTCGGTTTTATGTGGATGTTGATACATCTGACCGAACAATCCAGAAAAAGGTTATTTCCAATCTCCCTTTCTGAGCCTCAATTCGTTGTACTGCAAGCTGCATTCACGATGTGGTCATGTATTCTTAGAATGTTTTTCTTGCAGTCAGTTGTGTTAAGATTTCTATGGGACATTGGAACTTAAATTTTTTTTTTCATCGCATCTCCCACGCGTCTAGTTCTATATAACCCAACCTTGGCTATGCACTGTTAGAGGTGTGCATACAAATTTCTCTCTTGGCGCTAGTTTATATTTTTCAGACTGTCTCATCAAAGAATAAGAAATTTTTCTTGTGCACAATAGATCTAAGTTCAAATTTCGCAGTTCTTTAAACTTGGCCGGGTCATGCTCTTAATCTTTGGTAAAGATTTCTCTGGTGGTTCTGCTCATTTAATGATGGTTTTGGCTTCATGTAGGTACGAGAAGCTCAGTTAGCCCAGTATAACTACATCTTGGTTGTTGGTGAGGATGAAGCTGCAACTGGGAAGGTAACACACGTACCCTGAAGTTGATTACTTGACAAATGCGAATCTCCCTGTGGAATTTTCAGTGAAATGTGAAAATTCTGATGAAGTCATTAATCATAAAGTCATTTTGGAAAAATTAGTGCATACTAGTAGTGGGAACACGATAATTCCAATTGACGGTATGCCATGTGGTAAATATTTGTAGGGCTGTCCAATTTTTCAAGTCATTCGGCTATTTTATAGTATCTGTTTTTACTTTGGCTCATTTTGAAACTGTGCGGATCCTATCTTAAGACCCACCTTTTTAGTGGAATATGCATGTGGAATGTTGCAAGCTTGGGAAACTTGATGGCATTCATCTTAGGTTGACAAATGTTTGGGACTTCCCAAAATATCTTGCATTTCGGCGATTTTGTGTCCTGTTTCTAGTTTGGTTCACATTTTAATTTGTGCTGGTCCTATATTACTATACAGTATTCTGATTGGCAGTTGGAGTTTTTAATCGTTGGGAGATTTATGCCTCTAAATCTTTTTCAGGTAAGCGTGCGAGTGAGAGACAACTCAGACAAGGCCAATATTTCGGTTATGATGCTCGAGGAGGTGCTCAACCTGTTCAGGGAAGAAGTAGCTGCTTTCCGCTAGGTTTCTGATTCTGCAGAAGAAAATGAATGGCCACCGTGAAATGGATGGTTCATCATCACCTATACACCATTAGTTGATCATTATTTTTGTAACAATTCCGTACTTCTATTCGTGATGATTAGTCGAATATTACACTTGATTCTTACCTGCATTTTGAAGGAAGTTCCCGACTGGTAAAAATAGCGTTGTGTAGAATGTGGGGTTTTCTTTCCTTTCTGAACTCGGGTCTTTGTCAATTTACGTTGATTAGATAGTCATCAAATACAAACTCAGAGCTTATCTGGTTGCAATGTCGAACCTGCTTGCAATAGTAGTGTTGTGAAATAGAAGAAGATCTCTGGTTGGAGTCCTAATTGATATTTTTGATATTCACAATTTCCATAAAAATTTGAGAAGCCAGCTGGACAATCCCCATAGCCACTGATCATCTCTGCTGATGAGGAACCAAAATTGCAAAACCCATCTTCCCAAACCAATACCCTGTCATCAATGTGTGTGTGAGAGAGAGAGAGCGCGCCAACAAAATATAGTTTAAGTGCAATAACAGGTAATGTGTAACGATCTAGAGACATATATGTCCAAAACAGTCTAATATATACGTAGGCCCCTTTCCTTGTGGTAAGCCTCTTGGATATTGGACTGTTCGGAGATATCTGTATCCAGAATAGTGCACAAACTTATTTGCACACACAGACTTATTCATAGCTTAATGTATACCAGTTTCTCCTGTTTCCTCTTGACCTGTCATATGCTCCTCCATGGCCGTTCCATCTGGAGAGAGAGAGAGAGAGAGAGAGAGAGAGAGAGAGAGAGAGAGAGAGAGAGAGAGAGAGAGAGAGAGAGAGAGAGAGAGAGAGAGAGAGAGAGAGAGAGAGATGGAATGATGATGAGATACTAAGCTAAAAAAATATGTATCCATTTATAGAATGGGATGGGATAGGATAGAACATGATTTACTTCAAAGCAAAAAAGAATCTATAGACTAGGGATAGCTAGTTTAATTTATTATTCTTTTATAGTATCTGATAAGGAAATAAAAAAGAAAAGAGCCCTCACATTTTTCTCTGTCAATTTTTTTTAACTTACTTAGGAGGGGGATAAATTCTAGGCAAGATCCTCCAAAAGACAGCATAAACCCATTGAGAGGAGCTTTGATGAGTATTGCACAAGCTTCTCAAGGTTTGTTGAAGGATATGACTAGCTGCTATTGAGAGGTTGAGTTGTTCTTCCATTTGTATATTTAGCTATTTGTAATTGCACTCTCTCTTCCTCTTATGTATCTTTTATTCATATTTGCAGTGAACACCCAACCTCCTCCTATATATAACACCTCCACCAAAGAAAATCTCACATTGATAAAACACAAACACACATACATCTCTCTCTCTCTCTCTCAAGAAATTATTTAGTGATTTTGAGGTTTTGTCATATGGTGCTCCAACATCTCTTAACGTCACAAGTTGAGTAACTTCTTGACCCGATCTCAACCGTCAAAATGTGTTTTGGACAACCTAGATTTGAGGAGGTGCCGAATGGTGTTTCGGATATTTTAACTCCCATCAAATTTGAGCCGTCTAAAACACCTTCGGATGCTGATAAGCCCCCAATAGTGTAAATAAAGGGGCTTATCTACCTCGTTTTTGTCACACACACGCGCATAACATGTTTTATTTGATTGATATTGCGCGTAGGTTGTGTTTTTGTCGTTTGTAGGTTTTTCGGAAGAATAAAGCATCTCTTTGGTGCCATGGCTCGAACACGAGTCAATCCGTGACCCAAGGTCCAAGGACACGTGGCACGCCGCTACGGTGCCGAGAAATTCACGAGAAAAGTCATGGAGGAAGGCCAAGTATGCCCGAGCAAAGGCCCAAGCCACGTTGAGAACGAACGGGCGAAGATCATATTTTGAGCATCTCCTATCAATAGGAGAATTGGTCCTATCGATAGGAGAGGGATCAGATTGGCCATCATTTTCTACCAAGCAACTCCTATCGATAGGAGAAATGGCCCTATCGATAGGACAGTGATCAGTCTGGCCATTTTTGTGAAGCAGTGAAGTCCTATCGATAGGAGAATTAGTCCTATCGATAGGAGAAGGATCAGATTGGCCATCCGTGCACAAAGGAGTTCTCCTATCGATAGGAGAATAAGTCCTATCGATAGGACCTGGGTTTTTCAGCCAATTTTTGTGCCCGACCAAATTAAGATTTGGGGGCTTTTTGGACATTTCAATTGTAACTTTGGGACTATAAAATGCCCCAAACTTCAGAAAATTGGGGCATCTTACGTTTTTCTCCTTCTCTCTCTACCTCCTTCTTCTTCCCCACTTATTTACTCCACCTTCTTTCTAGAAATTAGTCTTTAACCTTCCAGAACCAAGGTTTTCTCCTTCATTAATGTTGTAAGCACTTCTCTAAGCTTTATAAATCCGTAGTTTATTTTCATTTTCATTATGTTTCACGTTTCTATGCCATTTTCACTGTGTATTTACGTTTCTCCTTTGAGTATGTGTGAGTAGTGTAGCAAGGCTTTGTCATGGGGTGATTAGCACCCCATGATTTTGGGTTATTTTGTTCTTCTCTCAAAATGAGCATTATATGTTGTTTGTTTAAGAGTTCGGTTCGATTTTATGTACCCAAACTTAGTCTTGTTAATCTCTTTGATCTTGTGTAGGCAAGGGCTTGACTACTTGCCACACATGATGCTTGGAGCTATGGCATTCTAAGTGTTTGTGAAAATGCCTCAATGAACCCTACTCTTGATTAAACCCATTTTCTAGAACTCATTGTGCTAAAATGTTAAATCTTCCGGTTAAACATGTTTACTATGTGATTTAACTGTGTAATCTTGAGAGGAACAATTTAATTCAAGTCATGGGTGCTTTGAACCACTTGACTTTGCCTTTAGTTTAAATTAGTTCAACCTTCATTTTTCTAGTCATTTAGAGGTAGAGAGAGAGAACCACCAAACAAACCACCGTATAAGTTGGCCGTCTTAACGCCAAAAATCTCATCACAGGTCAATCTCATGCCGGCTGCATTTGGTCCCTGTGGAAATCGACCTCGGACTTACCGGGTTACTATGCTTTCAACGACCTAGCCCTACGCTTGGGGCGTCCTATTCTACAACAACGCTAGGTCGCAAGCATCCAACTTATTGTTTTTTTGGGATATATGTTTCAGACTTCCTCTTCTTTTCTGTCCTTATGTGCCCTCCGTCCCATATTGCTGGTACTCTATTCCATTTTGGGTTTGTCTGAAAATGTATGTCTTGTTTGAAAAGTCAATGCATAAAGTTTGTAAGCTTCCAAAACTGTCCCCTTATAAGTAATCATAACATGATCAAGATCAGATTTTGCACGTTCAATTCAAGTGATATAACTTTTTGTAAAAATGGAGTTCCATTTGTGCAATGCCAATGCTCTGGATGCTGAATGAAAGAAGCATGGTAATGTTCACATAAATCAAAATGATTCTTGGGTCTGCCCTCTCTGATGCCTTTTGGCTTTGATTTGAGGGCATGATTTTGTAGCAAACTTGACGGTATAGGGGGACCACTGATTCAGTGGTATTCTGTGAGCAGCCACTTCGTGCATTTATTGCCAAAAGGTTAGGTCTGTCTCAAATCCATCTGTTTCAGTGGTATTTCTGGGAGCAGCCACTTTGTGCATTTATTGCCAAAGGTTAGGTCTGTCTCCTATCCATTCCCTGCCCATACCCCCAATTATTGGGGACTAAATGGGTTATGTTATTGTTGTTGTTGTTGTTGTGTTGTAAAAATGGAGTTCCACAATATATTAGTTGGTTAATTCCTCCACAATGATATGCCTAAAGTCGTCAAAGTCTCCTCATTGTATTGTTGCGCAAGGTGTAAGTAGCACCATACGAGTCGTACATAAACTATCACTTATGTGTATTTTAGTTCTAGATGACATCCATTTATTTTCAGATGGTCATGTGATGTTTAGTTCTAGTGAAAATTGGTTAAAGTTTTTGGAAGACCCACATATACCTGGAATACACTTATCAATGATCATGTTTAGTGAAATAATTTTTGCATCGTCTTCGGGATCCCAGTAACCAAACCAAACCAAGTTGAGTCAATTGGGTTGGCTGCATGAATCCGTTTTTTCCATTGAGCTCTGTCGAGGCCATCGTGTTCTGTTACATCCAGTGAATCTAGATCCTCAAAACTATAGCCTCTAAAATGAATTTGGGTCCACCTCTCCCCTTAATGGTACCCTCTACTAGAACCATATACTAGCTACCGCATCTACTGATTTGCGATAGGCATGTCCAAACCACACCTTAATCTATTCTCTCTCATCCTATCTTCCATTTTGTGTTAGCCCTAGCGTCTTGTGAAAGTTTTGTTTCTAATTTTATATTGCAAAGTCTTACCACACACCTCTCAACATTCTGATTTCAGTTACACCAATCTTGCTTGCATATTGTTTCTTAGTGGCCAAACACTCTGTGCCATATGACATGGATGGTCTTATAGTTGTGCGGTCAAATTTTCCCTTCAACTTTGTGGGTATCTTGCGGTTACACAACACTCTTGAAGCAGTCCGCCTCTTGACCCGTCCAACTTGTGCTCTATGCTTCACATCCTTCATGTTCTCACCATCCTCGCTAACGCTTGAGTCAAAATACTTGAAACACTCGCCTTTTGATAACTCCTGATTTTAAGAGCACTTTATAAATGTTTTTTTGACTACTACTAAACTTGCACTTCATACTGATGCTAAATTTCTTTGCCGCCAATGCTTCTCTCCAGATTTCTAGTTTAGCATTAACACCTCTTTCAGTTTTATGTACTATGACAATATCATCCGCAAACAACATAGGACATAGGATATCCTGAATATGTCTAGTCAATTCATCCATAACTAAGGCAAAGAGGTAAGGATTCAAAGTGTACTCTTGGTGTAATCCTACAGTGACAACCACCTCCTACATATCCTTAATTACATTAATATATCCTTTTGTCATACCTTTTTATCTCCAAAACCCACCAGGCCACCATTCGTCGTCTCTAGGCACCCACTTCATATGTTTTTCTGTCTCTATGAAATCATGTAAAGGTCATTTCTCTCTCTGTACTTTTCAAACAATCTTAACAAGTAGATTGCTTCCATAGTTGACCACTTGATCTTCCAGGCATAAACGTAAATTTATTTTCCGATATAGTCGTCATCGTTCTTAGGTGATACTCAACAACTCTATCCCACAGTTTCATTTTATGGCTCATCAATTTAATACCTCCATAAATTTTTTTTTTGAACTGGACTCCATAATTAATTTTGAATATTCCTTTTATTCTTATCTATGGGTACTAAGATACTCTTTCACCCTCTAAGGTACTTCGTTGACTTTGTCCTTTGGATCCCTTCGTTCTTTAGCTTGATTTATACTCGTTCTTTAGCTTAATGGCTCCGCATTAAACCTGCAGACTTATAGCTTGATTTTTATATTGCTTGAATATACTCTATTTGCTGTAATATTGATCCCATGGGTTTGTAGCTTGTTTTTATATATTGCTTGCTTATACAGTGCTACAAGTAACCGGTTCTGCTCAATAATTCTCTCCTTGGACAATGCCATGTTTTCTGGAACGTTTCACTTTTGACATTTTTGCCTTTCAAATTTCCCCCTTTAAAATTATTTGATGCAAGTAATAGTACATTTGGGGAAAGGTACTGATCCTCATTCTATGCTTAGTAGGCAGGGAATTTTGTTAAGGATGACGTGTGGCATGCCCTAATTGTTGTGATAAGCATTGCTTCTAACCTCCATGGCTATACTGTACGGTTTCTGTACAAAGCAGTCCAAACATCAGGTGAACAGGTACTTAACTTTCTTCTTGTTAGGTTAAGAGTTTGGTATGGAAGTCACATCATCTATTCATCTTGAGTTAAGAAGTGAATATTGGTTTGATATGTTCATTAGGAAAGCCTTGTCCGAGTAGCAGTTTGGTGCATTGGAGAATATGGTGAGATGTTGGTCAATAGTATTGGAACGCTTGATATAGAAGAACCCATTAACTGTAAGATTGCTTCTAATTTTTTTCTGTATTTTTGGATTTTGTGGTCTTGATTTTCCATCGATATTGTGGTACCATGCGCTATAAGGAAGCAATATGCACGTGAGAAATGAAGGTTTCATGCTGAGGAAAAAAATTTACTGAAGGTTTCACTTGTTAAGTGTTTGTATGCAATACAATATTCAAAGATGGATATTCAAAGACAGGTTCATTTAACCGACTGCTTATTAAACCATCTTTTCCTAATCTTGAAAATTCTTCAATTATTGTTTGATTCTCTTAATAATTGACCGATCTTACTGAAGAACGCATGTGCTGTTACAAGATTGTATAATCTCATCTACTCTTTCTTTCCTCTTGAAAGGGAATCCAGAATTTCAGCATAGTCCACTTGTTTCCTTGAGTAATTTTTGGTTCGCAGCTGGTTTAGCCTTCTCTTTCTGGATTCTGTTCATACCCCTACCCCTCTCCAACCCCTATCCAAATCAGTTTAGCTCTTTATCTAATATTGCTTGGGAGCATATGCATAGTGTATTTTGATTCTCTTCTTGCGATATAGGCTTTAATTGTTCTCTTATTTCATAAAGCTTCTGAGTGATAGAGTCAACTGCAGTCTTCCTTAACCAGATTGTTAAGGAAAATTGTCCCACATTGCTTAGGAGTGGAATGGGTGATCACTTAATATATGTTGGGACCTCTCCACTCATTGCCAATTGGTTTTGAGATGGATATAAATTCTCCACATGGTATCAGAGCGGGGCCTATTCCACTCCACATTTAAAAAAAAAAAAATTCACAATCCACGCCCAACGATGACAGACCAGCAAAAAGGCTGCACGATGATAGGACCCAAAAGTGGCCACACGTGACAGACCACAAATGTGGCTGCACGTGAGGGGGGATGTTAAGGAAAATTGTCCCACATTGCTTAGGAGTGGAATGGGTGAGCACTTAATATATGTTGGGACCTCTCCACTCATTGCCAATTGGTTTTGAGATGGATATAAATTCTCCACACAGATGTTCTATTGTTGTGAATCTAAAGGACACGACATCCATATTTTCATAGATAGGCTGTTAACTCTTCATTCATATTTCTACCTACCATTTCTGTCCTTTCGCTCCTTAACATTGTTACAGTCCAGTGGCTTTGGAAATGCATCTTGCTCTAGGCTTCGCTCTAAATTTTGTCAAATGGGTCTGGATGGAAGTTTGTTGACAATCTTCTTGAATCACTCTTAACATGATTCCTTACTGCAATCTTCTTTTTGTGGGCTCATTTAACAACGCTTTGATAGTTGGCATAAGTATTTTTTTTCAAATGTCATTTATAGTTTATTAATATGTAACATGTTATTTTTATCGATTTGTAGCTGAAGCTAGTAGTAGTACTTTTCTTCTTCTTATTATTTTTTTGCATTTTGCATCAATATTATTATCTGCCGGATTGATTTTATCGACCTGGTTGTTCTATGTAGGTGACAGAATCTGATGCAGTGGATGTCATTGAGATTGCTTTGAAGCACCATACCTCGGATCTTACAACTCAAGCAATGTGTTTGGTTGCATTGTTAAAGCTGTCTTCTCGTTTTCCTGCTTGTTCACAGTATGTTTGCTATTCTTTGATTTCCTCACTAATTATTCGTCACATCCACTCTTGGCATATTCTCAGTATATATTTCTCTGGGCATTTTATATGCAATGAAACTTTTTGAAGTTTTAGAAATAACAAGAAAGGGTTCTAGTTTAATGCATCTGATATAAATGAAACTGAAGTTAGATTAGAATATCTCGAGATTACAGTGATTAGATAAGGTTGTGCTGTTATTCCCTAATGGTCATCTAACTTATTAGAAAAAATATCCCTTATGGTCATCTAGTTCCACTTGGTATAAATTAAAAGGTTTTATATTTCTGTAGTTTTTTTGTAGGATATAACTTATAAGTAAATTGAAAGAAGGCATCAAGGGGATGCCAGCCATATACAATAGGAAGTCCACAAACACAAAGGCCCATTGGAGTGTTAATAAGATGGATCAAATAAAGGAATTAGTCGAGAGTTGGATTACATACTCTCTACTCCCAACTAACAAACTACTGACAAAAAGACTTTAAAACTATATCCTTTGGGGCCTTTATATCATCAAACTGCCTCCTCTTCCGCTCTCTTCACGTATTTTTAACTTTGCTTTTGTCTGTGAAAATCTTTGACTTTTTTTCTAGCAGTGTCATGCTGAGTATGATGAGTCCAGTCTGTCGTTGGCGACTTGGCATATAAATAAACCCCACACCTTGTTTACTGGACCTACTCCATTCAAATTTCTTAACTATTTTCATGGCGATTGAGACATAACAGGACTTTTGAAGATCAAATGGCTCGTCTCTTGTTAAAATTAAATTCTTAATTTGGAAAACAAGGCTTACAAGCTCATGGGGAATACCCAAAACAAAACCAGACTATCTCCAACACTGTTTGCTCTAGTTGTTGGAAAAGGTTAATAATGTAGATCTACGCTTTGTATAGTTTGTTTCTCTCTCTGGCAAGATTGGCACACAAGAGTCGCTTAGAATTTAATCTCTCTTTCATTTTTACGAGCTGCTGTCCTGATTTTGTATTGCATAATACTCCTTCTGTCTCTTTTTAAGTGTTTACCTTCATAATTTCAACTTATTAAGGACTCCTTCTGTCTCTTTTTAAGTGTTTACCTTCATAATTTCAACTTATTAAGGAGACATCAACACTACGCCTTTCAAATCAACTTATCCCCAGCTTTTACATCCACTTTCTAAAATTATCCTCCACTTTTACCCATTACCTCTTTACCCATTAACTTTTCAAAAGGACAAAATTATTATTATACAAACTTTTACCCATTAACTTTTCAAAATGGACACTTATTAAGGGATAGCCCAAAATGGAATACTACTCTCTTATTTGGGGACGGAGGGGAGTATCTTCTTATATCAACTCTATTGTCTAATCATCGGAACGTCCATGGTCATAATCCTGTACTATGCCTTAAAAATCTGAGTTGTGCATCAAACATTATTACTGCTATTTTTGGTTTTGTGCGATTTCGTATGTTCTAAGATATTCTGCTAAGTATCTCTTGTGTTTTATTATCTTTTACCACTTCTATAAACCATACTCATAAACATCTAACTTATTCTCCAACACCGCAAGCATTTCTTTCCTACCTAAATAAGAAAATTATTTTCAATCTCTATTATAAGTCAAGATCTGATTACAGTTGAATATTTTGTATAGGAGGATTAAAGAAATAGTCGTTCAAAATAAGGGAAGCCTTGTGCTTGAACTGCAGCAGAGATCGATTGAGTTTAATTCTATCATCGAGAAGCATCAGAATATCAGGTACACATCTGATTTGCAATGCTGAAAATACATGGCTTAAAAAATGTACCTGTTTTTAATTTTTCACTTGCCCTCTTTTCCTTTTTATTCAGTTGTTTCCTTTCTATATATCTTGTACAGTGGCTGAATGAATGTGTGTGTGTAGGTCTTCGCTTGTTGAAAGGATGCCAGTTCTGGATGAGGCAACTTACAGTGGGAAGAGGGCTGGTTCTTTGCCAGCAACCATTCCCACTTCAAATGGGGCTGGAATTAATCTTCCAAATGGAGTTGCAAAACCCACTGCTGCTCCTCTTGTCGATTTACTAGATCTAAGTTCAGATGATGCCCCTGAACCTAGCTCTTCTGGCAGCGATTTTCTTCATGATCTTCTTGGTGTTGATTTATCACCAGCTTCATTACAATCAGGTTTGTTTAAGGATGTATTCTGGCATAATAACTATTGCATGCATACCTATGAAATGTTCGAGCTACATTCTTCCAGAAAAATCATGGTGTTTATGATAATTCTTGAATTTCTGAACATCAGATTCTGATAGTTTGTACTTCCGTTCTTTTTGTGCACGTTTCTTGGGTGATGAGGGTATCCAATCTTTTTTTCCTGGAGTGGTCTGCGGTTATATGCAAGCTTGCAGCCCGTCCCAGATTGTTTTGATGTTTTCACTGTGAGAGTGCAATTCAGCTGATATATCATAGGCTATGAGGGGAAGCAAAACTCATTAATAATTGTTTCACAATAATAAACTGAGACATCTATCTATGATACACTTTTACTTATTTTGTCATTTCTAAAAGCTGTTGACCGTTCAGATTCTATCCTGTCATTTGGATTCGTACTTCGATCCTTAATAATGGGTTTGATGCAGGTTGATTGGGTCCAAGCCCTCACTAAGACCTGTTTACAGGAAGTATTTTAGTGGGGTTCGTTAAATTAGGACAACTCCACTCCTATCTTCTAATTTGTGATTGTCTATCCTTATTTGATCTCTATCTCTAGATTCTGTAGCAACTAGCAATACCTCACAAATATGTGATAAGTTGTGACTGCATTTTGTTCCATCAACCAATATTAAGAACATTTGGCAACTTATTTTGAACGCACAATTTACTTGCTGTGAATGAATACTATGTTGTCAAAGTCTTTCTGTTCTACTCTTTGATTAGTTTTATGGTACTTGTACTTCTAGCTGAAGCTTATATAGTACCAGCAGCTTCACTTGCAGTTACGTATTTCATCTTTGTTTCAATTTGACTTCTTTTGCCCTTTTTGTTCTGGATTGTGTAATTTTCATCATGGAACTTTAACTCGGCTCTACCTGGAATTCTAGGTAACAGTCAGGCTCAAAAAAGTGGCACAGATGTCCTATTGGATCTTTTATCAATTGGGACACCTCCAGCTCAAAGCAGCTCGTTTTCATCTGACATCTTATCCATCAGTCAAGATAACAAAACTTCAAGTGGTAATTTATTGTCATCGCCTTCTCCGCAAATCTCCTCCTCTGCTGGTGGTTCACCCATTATGGATTTGTTGGATGGTTTTGCTCCCAATCCGGCATCCTCTGTTATAAACTTCACTCATACATAGTCTGCATTCCCCACTAGCTAGTATAGTTTTAATCCTTTTTTTTTTCTTCAATGATCAGAAGTCAATGGTCCTGCGTTTTCATCCGTAGTTGCATTCGAAAGCGGCTCCTTGAAGATAGAGTTCAACTTCTCAAAGCCACCTGGAAACCCACAAACAACAACTATCCAAGCTACGTTTACCAATAAGTCACCTAACACCTTTACAGATTTTATTTTCCAGGCAGCTGTTCCGAAGGTAAGCTCACATGACAGCCATTTTCTAACCTTCCTCTCTATCGTGTTATCTCCGCCAAATTTAATCTCAGAAGCAAATTACGATCATTTCCATCAATGTATGCTCATTTCGTTTTCTTTTATTTTATCATCCTACTCGCTAAGTAATGCAAAAATATTTTCAAGCTTTGAGGCATTTTACAAGCATTTTCATTCTATCTTTTGGACCTGGTTACGTCTGTGGAATCCTTTAATTTTGCAACTTCAAGCTTCATTTCCCTTCAACGACCTGTTCATGCAATTTACATTAGACAAATTTTCTTTGCCCACCAGTCTGGATGGCGTTGAATTCTATGACCAAGTGACGTGCAAAACCAATATGATCTTGTCCTATATTCAATGCATCAATAAGAATAACTTCGAGCTTGTTCAATAGCTAGTTTGGACTGCCTAATTGCATAAACTACTTTTCTATTCTTTATTGAGCTTGCTGTTCTGATAGTTTGTGTTGCTTTCTATTCACAGTTTCTTCAACTGCACTTAGATCCAGCTAGCAGTAATACTCTGCCCGAAAGTGGTAGGGGGTCAATCACACAAGATATGCGAGTTACAAACAGCCAACACGGCAAGGTATATTTTTTCATACTGTCATCTTTATGCATTAGTTTAGCCATTTTCTGGTCACAATATGTCATGTTACCATATTTTAACTGTTTTTTAAGAACTGATGGTGTCTTTTTGATATGATGCCACCATTCTTTGTCGTGTACTCTCAACTATTTTGAAAAGCTCATATTGAAGCGGCTCTGCACGCAAGGCTTAAGCACTTGGTGGAAAACTCTTTGACTGTTTGACAAGGATGGGCTCAGGATTTGTGCATAAAAGGCCTACTTAAAGTGTTTTTTCAATCCTAATAAATTACAATCTCGAGATTTTGTTTTTCTTTATGATACATTATACTCATCTTATGGTCAGAAATCCCTTGTCATGCGCGTACGAATAAGTTACAAGGTGAATGGCAAAGATGTTTTGGAGGACGGACAAATCAACAATTTCCCTCGTGGGTTGTGATACTGAATGGTTAGCACTGAAATTTGAAAAAGTTGATGCACAAGCTCTTATTTTTCCCCCCGGAAGAAGTGTTTCTCCCTGTCTGCAGTGTTAGTGCAATTTCTGTTTTCAGTTCTATGATGTCGGGGGTTGCAGCAGTCGGGACTTTGAGCCATTGGAGTATTGGGATTTCCCGGATGCTTCGTTTTGCAGCTTTTTTTCTTCAGTTTGAAGGTCCTTTTTGTACATTATGAAGCGATATTCATTTACGAAAATCAGAATATTAGAGAGGAGCTCGGGCGTCGTATTGAGAAATTTGAGGTGCTCGTTGTGGAAGTCGGCGATTTTTTAATCCAACTGGCTTTGTTTTGAAGATTTTGCTAGATCTTTGTATGGGAAGAAAATGTAATGTGTGTATTCACATTTGAGTCCTTTTAAGAAGTGCCACATATGAATGCAGAAAATGGCAGAATGCGTCACAGCATACATTGGACAATGTTGATTATCCATGTAAAAATTCCGACGTTTGTATCCATGTGAACCAATCATATTTATTACGAGTACTCACAAGACAAATAAACGAGTCTTACTGTTCGTTTCACCTCGGACAAATATATTCGACAAAGTGTGAAGGGTCAGTTGATCTATTTTTCTGTGGACGCGCAAGGCCAGCCCTGAGATAAGGCCGATAAGGTGGCGGACTTAAACCTCCAAAATTTGGCCCAAAATTAAGGCCCCAAATAGGTATACATAGATATGTAATAGTATATTTTTAGTTGACACTCTTCTCGCCAATGGTGTAAGCTGGCTAAGTGGTAAGTTTAAGTCTAGCTATCCAATAGGTTTAAGGTTCAAGTCTCACTCCAAGCAGCATATCTTTTCATTCTTCATATGGTTTTCTTTTTCTTTTTATTTTTGTTAAAAGAACTACAGCCCTGATTTTACAAGTTCGATTTAGGCTTTGAGAATCTTAGGGCCAATTCTGCGTGGACGATAGTCATATCTAACCATAAAAGATGGCTCAAATGGAAGTTTATTGCCCCCATCACATGAGGCACCACATGATGGGCGATGGTTTGCTACTCAAACGAGGTATCGGTGGTATTTTAAAGACAAGGGACTGATAATGATTTTAGAAGAATAAAGGCTACCCTTGGGTACTTGACATTTAGAGATTGTAGGACTTGCTGAGTGAGGGGGAGTTCTTGAATTGATTTTATGAGATAAAATGAAAAATTTAATTTTAATTGGTGTTTTATGGAGGGGTGATAAAATCATCTTATTTTTCTAATAGATAAAATCTATAGTGTGATAATAGTTGTGGATGATATAGTATGATAAAATAATCTTTCTTTTATCTATTTGTAAAAGATGATAATAAAATCAAAGATAATAAAATTAAATAATCTATTCAAGAACCTCCGCGAAAAGAGTATTTTATGGGGTTGTGACCTATTGATTAAAAGTCTTAAGTGGGAGGTGGGTAGTGGTTCAGATGTAAAAGACGAATAGATTAATGGTGCTAAGAATCCCTTTGTTGGTAAGGAAATTATGAACTCTTTGGGAGGGGACCGAGGGATGGCGTTTTTTCGGTCAAGTCGGCCTATTTTCAAGCAATTTTGAAAAGTATCCGGGAAGGTTGGGTAATATTTCCTCTATTTTTTGGAAAAAGTTGTGGGCATTTCATTTACCATCGAAAATATAGTACTCTCTTTCTTTGGAAAGTTAGGCACCGAAATATAGTATTTTTGTTAGGAAGCTATGGATTGCTTCCCCAATAGGACTGGATTTTGAGTCGGAGGGGGCGAGTTGTTTTGTGACTTGGTTTGACAACTGGGTGAAAGGAAGTTCCAAACATTATAAACCTTAACGGTCTTTGTTGATTTAACGAGAGCATATTCGTGAACTGTTCTGTGTTTTACACTTCAAAGTGATTGATTACAACGGAGAGAAAAATTGAACTGGCGCGGATTCTTGCATGCGTGTATGTGTGCATGGACGATTCCAAACATAATTGTATCCCTGAAACATTAGCGACATGGGAAGAGAATATTCACGGTCTCTTTTTGCTCGTTTTTGTTGGATTATAGGGTCATGGCATTTGGGCCTTTTTGTTAGAGGTTAGGCCCGACAGCCCTCGGAGCCGAGTAGCCAACCCACGGCTCTCCGGCCAACTATACCTTTTTTTTCCCCACCAACTATTGGAATCTCAAGCCAATCCAACCCAACCCAAATTTATGGCCGGAAGCTGGAATTTTGAATTGCAGTTGAACAAGGATGAGTAGGATGGACAACTATCACTCGATAACTGGTTAAGTTGGTTAATTATTCCTCGAGTTTACTTTATCCGGACTTTTCTTCAATGGACTTGCCTTTACATTCGATTCCTGTTGTATTTTGTAGGAGATTAGTAACGAGGAATGATTGTAATTGGGATCGGTGAGGAGGAAGGATCAGTAAATTAATCAGCTTAGTTGACGAGAACTCTTGCATTTGTAAGAGAAACATAGAATTGGGAATATCATGATTGATTTGGACTTGCGAAAAAACTTGTCATACCCATAAGTCATTTGTAATGTCTTTGAAAAATGTAAAAGTTTTTACCACTTCAGATATAATTTATGTGAAAAGTTCTCTCTTAATTATAGTAATTTTTTTTACTGGCAAAAAGGAATTTCATTATCGTAAAGATAAAAGATGAAATCGGTGTAACAAGAAAAAAAAGCATTAATTGAGAGAACTTCAAATAGAGTATAGAAGATCTTCTAGTGCTGCTAGGCTGCTCGCAAAATCATAACTTACCACTCAGAGCGCCCCTCGATTTTTATATCTCATAAGTTGATCAGCATTGCTTGTAAAGCCCTAGGTTCAATACTTTTATCCAGGGTCAGACCCAAGAAGAGGTAAGGAGGTCAATTGACTTGTTGAATTAAAATTTTCTACAAATGTGTACATATATTTCAAGATATTTTGATAATTTTGCCTCAAGTCTCTACCACAAAAAAGAATAAAAGATCCGTGCCCTAGAATTAATGCATAGTTAATTACCTAGTTATTATTATGAATAAAAACAAAGAAGAAACACAATCCAGAGGACTGGAAAATATGAAAGAAATAATAGTACAAGCCCTAGCAACCAAATGGTGCTGAAAAAAAGCATACTTGTTAGCCAAGATGGAGGCATTTGACCCGATGGCATCAAGATGTACTTAGTTGCAAGAGAAAAGAGGTCAGAAGTTCAACTTCTCTCTTCTATAATACTCCGTACTAATCTAACCATTCTAATAATACTAACTTTCGCTGATTAAAAAAGAAAAGCATCCTTGTTTCATAAACCAAATACGTACCCACGTATATGTATACTTTGATATGTATCTTACAGACCATACGGGGAAAAAAAGAATAAATTTTTTTGGCGTATCACTCAAACTCCCAATCATGATCATGGGCTGCTGTAACTGATCTAGGAAACGGCTTGCAAGAAATGAAGTTGGAACCTCAAATGCAAAATGTATTCGGCCGTTCGAAGGAAAAGCTGGTCCGGCTTCAATCTCCTCCCTCCTGGTATCAGTTTCTGCAGCTTCTTCACCTTCCTTTGCAACGACGACGACAATTTCCTTGCCATTTTTCTTTGCCTTTTTAATCTCATGCGCCTATTTTTGCAACCATTTCTTTCCATTACCAAGTACTATGATCACCTCTCAATCAAATAAACCAATTGTACGTAGATACTACATATTTTATGCAGATACTAGAGAGAGAGAGAGAGAGAGAGAGAGAGAGAGAGATATCAATAATTTATGGTTTTCTAGAGAGAAGAAAACCAAAAAGGATTGATGGGTTTAGAGAGAGGAAATGGGAATGGGGTTATAAAATGAGTGAAGGGAAAACGGAGGTGGAGGACGGGCCATGTGAGCAGAGCCGACCCGGTGGAGGGTTTTTTTTGTCCTCTTTGTAAAATGTAGGGACAAAAAAAGCACCTGATATGCACATGTCTGATAGCTCTTGCGCTTCCGCCAACCAAGATGACAACGGGTAGTACATGAATCAGAGGTCCCGATACCCAATTGGAGACCTTTCACCATCCCCACCTCCATCCCCATTGAACATATTAGATAAAAAACTAAACCCACCTCTCGACGGGGATCGGAGTTTCCTGAATATACCCATATCCAAACAAAAAAAATAAAGACATCAAGAATAAAAATAAATTGATATTTACATTTATATATATAATCTCAATTGATATTATTTGAATATTAAGTAGTCTATGCTAGGTAGTAATTGATAAGATTTACTAATTAAAGAGGTAATTGTTTACATATATAACTATACTCAAGATTTATATACATGTTCTATTTTTATGTATATGTATAATATGGTATACGTAATATGTATAACTGCGTACGGGATGGGTATGGGGTGGGTACGGGTATTTGGAGGTAGGGATTAGTAAATCATCCCTACTCCATATCCGAGCGGGTTTTCTTCATATCCTACTACCAGTGGAGAAAATTCTGGGTGATTCTCGCCTCCATATGGGCTGGGCAGGGCAGGCGTCCACTAAATATGGGGAAATTGCCATCTCTAACCCCTACTGGATTAGCAATGATTGGATTATAACTTTTAACACATGCACCCTTTTCATGCATTTTGGCCCACACAAACTGGACCATACGATTCTGAGTATAATCATGTTTGGAGTTGTGCTCAAAATTTAGACTCTTTCATTATACCACCGAAGGTGATAGCTTAGATGGGAAGGGTAAGTGGGCTTAAGTGCTTATCCCTTCGGTAGGCGATCCGACAAGGTTCGAGTCCTGCCAATTGCAGGACTAGTGTGGATGGCCCTTTGTTCATCTAGTACCTAGATAGTGCTGTGGTGAGTTTGGTGACAGCCTGTCCTTAAAGACAGTAGGACATTACACAATGGATCGGGAGCCCTAATAGTCACATCCAAGGGGGGTTACAACACAAATCAGACACCATAACAAAATGACACGTCACATTAAACAAGAAACTAAAAAATGAGTCAGGTTAGAGTAGCGGCAATCTTGATCATACAAACTCGAAATGTTATGACACAAACACGATACGGCTGGGGCTATACCTAGTGATGGGTTCCAACAATTTTATGGGGTAAATACTAGGGTTGGCAGTATGGGAATTAGCCAAAGGTGGTGAGTACGATTGAATTAATATTGTGTGCAGGGCCATAAGTTTAGGGTGCCTTTAGCTAGCAGGAGAAAAACTTGAGTGCACGTCAGGTATGGTTACATAGTGTTCGACTGCGCATCTCCTGCTAAATAGAGAAATAAGAGAGAGAGGGGGAAGCCGTCCAAAATATTTTTGAGCTGGTGCAGGGTACTTGTCGGGTACCATGTGACTATACCCAACCGACACCCAAATTTTTCTCAGCGGCGGTTCTTATTAGCTGTGGACCTAACGGTGGGAACGGAATGCACATGCCGTTTAATACATATTGGACAACTTGTTATCCAACTGAGTTGTTGCCCTACTTCTAGCAATTTGGGAGGTCCCACAAGTTCTGTTTGCAAATGGATCCATTATTAAAATACACGTGCATCTGACAATTCTAAACATATCTGAGTTTGAATCTGTCCATCACGGTATGTGTCAATAAGCTTTCTGGATTTGTCATTTGGTCACTGGCAAATGGTCCTAAAGTATGACAGCGAGTGACACAAAACTTCTTCAAAACGGGTGGCTATAAAGTTATCTGGTGGACCTAAATTCCTAACGGATGGAGACTGATAAAAATACTGCTAGCACGGTTTCCACCACCGCCGGTGGGCCCCACCAAATTTAGTTTTTACTATATAATTTGAACCTTAATCTTGTAGGACCCGTATTAATAGATCCATGTAAAAAATTAGGTTGATCAAATACTGATAGGTGTATCAAAAAATGCACTTTCTTTTACAAAATGGACATTCATGGATTTTGAAATTAAACCGTTCATGACCTTCCGTTTCATAAACAAAAATTTAATTTTTAATATACCCATCGATGTCCGATTAAGTTGTTTTTTTGAGTTGATATACTATTGTGCGGATCCTACAAAATGAACCGTTCAAATTATAACAAAAAATGCACAGAGGGATTGACAACTGTGGTTGGTGAAAACCCCAAATTTCCATCACTGGTGGAAAGAATTTAAATGAGAAGATGCTAAACGAAGCTTAATTTGCATCCTCCTCCTTATCATCATCATTATGACCAAGAATTAGTAATTTTATATAAGGAACCAGAAAATGATGAGTATTTACTGTAACTGGTGTATATATATATATATATATATATATATATATATATATATATATATATATATATATATATATATATATATATATATATATATATATATATATATATATATATATATATATATATAGGTTAAACTTCACATCCGGACTTTTCATTTCTGGAATTTTTATCCAAATTTTTTTTGATGATCCGATCTGTCCAATGTGTTCAGAAGGTGTTTTCAAGGGTCCTCGTGGAAAATTTTCAAAAAAAAAAATACCGGGAAGGGCTTGATCCAAACAGTTTTTGCAAAAATATACAAAAACAATTTTTGCGAAAACTGCTTCGATCAAGCCCTTCCCGGTATTTTTTTTTTTGAAGGTTTTACGCCCGGACCTTTGAAAACACCTTTTGAACACATTGGACGGATTGAATTTTCCAAAAAAAATTTGCAACACAAAAAAAAACCCATTTTTTCCTTATTTCCGGGAGTGTGGATAAGAAGATCTCCGTGTGTATGTATATATATATATATATATATATATATATATATATATATATATATATATATATATATATATATATATATATATATATATATATATATATATATATATATATATATATATATAAGTTGAACCCAAAAGGATTTATAAATTGAGTCTTTTTTATTACATCAGTAAGAATGCTGTTAAGACATTGGAACAGACGATCTGTCTTGACATGAATGATAAAACAATTAAATTGTTATGTGTTAAAGATATTCAGTGGTACTTGCATAAATACAAATATTTGCATATTGGGTTGATTCAGATTGCTTTCAAACCCTTAACTTTACCAGGATTAAATTCTATTATTCAAGCATATTTGCGTGATGCTAAATGTAATGATTGAAAATCCTCTCTTACGGGGATTGTTCAAACTAGATTATGTCATGTACCAGTATATTTTAATGTTTATCCTAACCTAGCTCTATCGTTGACTGATAGAAATTTGTTTGAAGTAGTAAGTTTGCATATTCAAACTCAGGGATATAACTTCTTACCAAGATCTAAAACTGTTGTAGTAATCTATCATATTATTACAAAATTATCAATACTATGTGCCCTAATGCTATTTTGCATAGTGATCCAGGGAAAATGGTAGTTGTTGAGAGTAACCTCTTAACCACTAACCTAGCAGTACCGAGGTTAATAGACTGGGATGAGGTTCAATTCCCTACCTCATGGACTATTCCCAACGTCGTACAACCACAACCAGTCATCAGTAGTCAGATTGACTAGATCACCCAAACATCCAAAGGTGATGTAGAAATCAGGTTTTGTTTACATATAAAATTAACCAGTCCAATAATTAATTGACACGTAATCAAAAGTGCTAAACGTTGGCAATTACTCGTCAGTGAAAATACATTGGATTAATAAGATGAAGTTAATTAAATACGATGTCGTATTACTTCTCAATTTAGAAAATGTAGTTCCACCAAGTGCATATTTTGAACCAAATTTATTTTCAAGGTGTTGACAAGATTTACTAGAAATGGATTGTAAACACAGTCATAATTATCAACACCTAGAAAATCAATTAGCTCAACTCTTTCAAGTTCTTGTGGTGTAAGAGACTCAATGGAAGTGCTAGAGACATTAACCTCAAAAGTTTTCTCATGAAAAGGCATATCAATGATACAATCGGAATTCTCTTGGGGAGCATAATCAAAATCTGGCTCATCATCCCATTTAACCTCTAAGATTTCTGTCGAAGCCAAAATAACCCCTTCATTAAAGAACAAAGGTTCTATTTCAATTTCAATCAACTTGCAAAATTGGGGCTTTTGGGCTAATTCATCAAGGTAGTCCCAACCCTCTTTGGCATTTTTACTCAAGAATTCCTCATCGGACAACAAATCAAAATGACATGTTTTAGAATTTAAACCTCGGCAAAAGATAGCTAGAAGATCCCCAAGCTCACAATTAAAACTCGACCAAGAGAAGATGGAACATTTAAATCGCTCCCAACACTGCGAAAAAGACTCATCATCATGTTGAGAGAAATTGAATATTTCTTGTAAAAGCATGTGAGTCTCATAAAAGGGAGTGAATTTTTTGAAAAAACATTGTGTCATCTCACCCCATGTATGGATAGATCCAAGACTCAAAGAATAAAACCAATCATGCACACTATCTCGCAAAGACAATGGGAATACTTGTAACATAGCCTCTTCATCGCTAGAAAAAGCTTCCTCAAGTTTATCAATATGCAATGATGGGTTTTCTGAGCCCAAGCCATAAAATATAGGAAGTGACATGGAACAATCAAATTGTTGTGCATACCCTCCATACCAATTTTCATAGTAAGCCATTTTTTTATAGGATTTTCTTAAGACTAGTAGAACGGAGGGGTTATGCAATCGCCTCACCACAAGAACAGTTCCGAGGGGCTAGTCCGCCGCCTCGTTAATAAAACAAGTAATGTACAAAAAAAAAAAAGAAAAACTATACAAAAGAGTGGGATACTTACAGTGGAGCAAGAAAAAACTCACGCTAGATGGACCATTGGGTCCCCGGCAACGGCGCCAAAAATGGTTGCGACCTTGGATTGCGTCGTAGAGAGTGTCGCCCCAAGCGTAGGGCTAGGTCAGCGATAGCATAATAACCGGTAAGACGGGTTGAATCCACCAGGACCCGAACGCACCTGGCGTGAGAGTTGCCTTGCGAATGATGGTTTTAGCCTTAAAGCGGCAAACTTGGCTCTTGGAGTCTGTTTGGTGGAATTCTCTCTCTACCTCTAATGCGATTGAAAACGAAGATATAAACTATAAATTAAAGACGGCAAGGTCTAGAGGGTCATATCACCCATGACTAAGGATATTCAATGGCTCTCAACTATAACTCAAGTGAGAGACAAAGTCACCTGCTCTCACTCGGAAGATTTAACAATGAAGATCATTTTGACTCTAGAAAATGGGTTTACCAATGGGATAAGTTCTTTGAGATATCTTTACAAACACTTGGAGTGACATAACTCTAAGCATCATATGTGGCAAGTAGTCAAGCCCTTGCCTACACAAGATCAAAAAAGGTTAACAACTCCCAGTTTTGGTACATAAAATTGAACCTACCCAATGAAAACCAATCTTTGTCACAAAAAATGAGGTTTGTAAATGGAAAGAAATCCTCTTAGACATTTTGTCGAACACCAAAAATGACATAGCTCAAAGCATCGTGTGTGCCAAGTGATTTGTCCACACCCAATCAAAGAGGTTAACAAGTCTAAGTTTAGACCGAAAATAGAGTGATTAATCCATACACAAACCCACAATAAGCATATAAACGTGAGAAGCCATTGAAACACCGAAGTCGTGGAGTGCTTTTCACCCCATGACCAAGCCTACACTACTACTCAAACATGATTAAGCTAAACATTAAAAGAAATACAAAGGAAATACAAAACATGACGAAAATGAAAATAAACTACAGATTTATAAAGATTAGAGAAGTGCTTACAACATTAATGAAGGAGAAAACCATGGTTCTTGAAGATTGAAACCTAAAATCTAGATAGAAGGATGAGCTAATTTAGACTAGAAAACTAACTAATGAGGGAGAGTGTGTGGGGAGAGAGAGGGAGAGGGAAATATATACAAACACCTTCCATCTCTCTCAAAATATCTTAATAATGCTTTTAATAGAAACTTTCCATAAGTAGAAAGTACAAAAAGTGCTTGAAATGCTTGAAAAATGCTCCACGGATTGATGTGGATCGATCGACTATGAGAGTGGATCGATCCACTATGGGAGTGGATCAATCCAGAATGCTCTGGTGGTCATTTGGACGAGAGTGGATCGATCCAGAATGAGAGTGGATCGATCCACTATTGCTGATGAACCTATGGGGTGGAGTGGATTGATCCACTATTGAGAGTGGATCGATCCAGAATGCCTCGACTATGTTTTTTACTTGAGTGGATCGATCCAGAATCCTCTGATGAACTTTTGACTTGAGTGGATTGATCCACTGTTGAGAGTGGATAGATCCACTATTGGGCCGATGATGCCTTTGGTCACTTCCTTGGCCTTCCGTGTTCCCGGACTTCCTCCAAAGCATTTGAATACATCGTGGGGCCCTCGGGGAAGGTGAACCTCGGTCTTGTGAGTGCATGTTCAAGCCCGGACCCCATCGGGGATTTTTGTGAGCGTGAAGCACGACTTCAACACACCAACTTTTCGTATTCCCGGGCCTCAACCGAATCGTCGTTTCATGGCTCGTGGGGCCCGGTGTTGGCGTGCCATGGGGCACGTAGCCCTCGGTAAATGTGGCACGGTTCTCCATGACCTGAAAATGCGCTTATTCTGCGCGTTGAACCTGTAACTTCACCAAAAACAAACTACGCGCATATTAACCATTTCAAGTGCAAAATCGCGTGCGTGTGTGAAATAATTGAACGAAATAAGCCCCGATATATACAATATTGGGGGCTTATCACCCAGTGGGACACCAGAAAGTGTTAGATGACTCCAAAACTTAGGAAGCAAGTGGATGATTCTCAGGTTGGCCAAACGCCAGAAGATGAGAACAATGTTAATTCTAAAGAGAATGAACAAGTTGAAGGCCTTCAAATAGGACCAGAGACTCGTGCTGGTTAAGACTTAAATATGGGAACTGGCCAGACTTCTCGAATGAATACTAGGAATAATAAAACTTTGCAAATTGATGACCCAAAGAATCCAGAAGTTGGAGGGAATATGTCATCTAGCCAGTTTATTGAAATGATTGCTACATTTAACGAATTGGCTCAGACCCAAAGGCTTATATTACAAAAATTGGAAGAGCAATTAGGGCTTAAAAGTGATCCTTTGCCTTCATTTGAGAAGGATAAAGGAGAGGCTAGCACAAGCAAATTCAGGTCAAGGCCTGGAAAAGAACCTATAAATGTAGAGGACATACTAGAATCTTGGTATGAGCCTGCAAAAAATCATGATTATCAAACCCCTAAACCTAAGAAGGTGTTCAAGCAAAACACTAATATCCCATTCGAACCAAACTTTGATGGTGTAAATGAGGAAAAAGGCTTCAGGAATTATGATTACGGATTTGATGAGTATATGTATACTCGTAGAAATCATTTTAATGAAAAAGACAGGACTAGTGCGATAAAGCCTAATTCAGAGATTGGGATTCCTAAGTATTTAGGAATACCAGAGATGGGAAGGGTACATTCGAACTATCTTTATGAACCTTTTGTAAAACAGGAGGGGGGTTTCAAGCAAACTAGGCCTTCTGATGATCCTTATCAAAGGATTCTAGAAGATCACATGCCTAGAAATGTCACTTGGGAACCACCTGTTAATTCAAAGGTACCTTTAGGGGAACATCCAACCCTTCGAGATGAAAAATTAGGTCTTATGCAAGAAGTTTATGGACCCTTGAACAGGGGGTACAAACTCAAATTTATAGAAAACCTTATCCAAAATGGATAGATAAACAGTTCGAAGTCCCTAAGGGGTTTAAAATCCCAGATTTTACTTTATTCCATAGAAATGGAAAACAATCCACAATTGAGCACATTGCTAGATTCACTGCTCAGTGTAGGGAATTAGCAATAATGGGTTCATTAAGTTGAAATTGTTTTCTAATTCTTTAACATGGACGACCTTCGAATGGTATTCTAACTTGACACCAGAGTCAGTTCCAAATTGGTTAAGGATGGAAGAGTTATTTCATGCACAATTTTATCAAACTGAACCTGAAGTTACTATGGCTGATTTAGCAAGATTAAAGCAGAAGCCTGATGAAAAGGCTACTCAATTTATTGCTAGATTTAAAAGGGCTAGAAATAAGGTAAACTTCAATTACCAGAGGTTGAATTTGTAAGAATTGCACAAGATGGCTTAAGTAGAGAACTTAGGAAGAAGTTTGATTCTACTGAATTTAGAAATTTGGTTGATTTAACTTACAAAGCATCAAGGTATGAGTCTTTGTTAGAAAAGGATGTTGATAGAAATAACTCTTCTTACTCAACCTATTATAAAGAACCCATTTATGAGATTGATTGATACTGCTGAAATTGTTGAACATGAGCCTTGTGTGAGTGAATGTCTAGTTCGAAAGGATTCCTCTGTAGCACCAAGGAACAACAAGAAAGCAGTTAGTAAAATTTATTCATTTGATGTTTCAAAGGCAGATGAAATTTTTGATTATCTTTTAAAGAAAAAGTTCATCAAACTCCCTGAAAATATTAAACTTCCAACTTTGGAAGAAACAAAAGGGAAAAGTTATTGCAAATGGCATGCTTCATGGACTCATTCCACAAAAAATTGTAATGTTTTCTGTGATACGATTCAGGAGCAGATCAAGAAAGGAAGAATCATGTTTCCAAAAAAGGCTATGGGAGTTGATACTGATCCATTTCCAAAAATTGAAGAAGTGACTGCCAACACTAATGTGCCAACGTCTCTGGCTAAAACTGTCAAGGAAATGTGGCAAAACAAGCAAGTGCAAGTGGAAATGAATTCAGTACAGTTTAGTAAAGGAAAGCCAAAAGTTGACCAACTTCGAAATGATGATGGGAAGACCTACACAAAAACAAAACGCACTGCAAGTCCTTTCAAACAGAGGTTTTAAGCAGTCTCATCTTCCCATGCTTGAGGCATCCTTTTTGGAATGTTTGTGCATGGAATGCAGGGCCAACTATTTGATCTTCAAGGATTTGGATAGATAGGGGGTTGATTTCTTTCCAAAGAGGATGGAAAGAAAAGCTTTAGATCAAAATAATGAAAGAAAGTCTTGGATCAATCCAAATCATGGAGGAAATGAGAGGCCTTGGTCTGTTTCAAAGAGAAATGTGCCTTCTAGTCCAGTCCCACCAGCTTCGAAGAGGGATTATCCTATTTCGAAGAAGATTAACACTGGGAAGGCCCCGATAGGCCAAAGAAATGGAGGAGAAGAGGAACAATTTACCTTGGTGAAAGGAGTTCCTGATTGGTTTCTAAAAAAAATCAAACCAGAACTCTTCCAAGAATGTAGAATTTCTTCTAAAATTGGGAACAAAATGGTTAAACCTCCAAGTGCTCTTACTGGTCAATGGGTAGTGGTCAGAGATCTAAAGACCAAGGCACCTCAAATGATTCCGATGTTGACAAGAACACAGAAAAGGAAACTGCAAAGGAGGTATACCAGTTGTAGAGGGGAAAAATCTGGGCATACATCTTCCACGCTCTATGAGATCAACAGTGCACACCTTTCGCGGAAACCGTAGCAATTGCAAGACAATAAATGGTTGGAGCACCTTTGCCTCTCGTCGGCAAAGGCCCTCCGATGCTTAAGTCAGTATCACGTACTAGGAGGAAACCATAAAACACATAAAGCATGTAAACATGAATTACAGCGTACCTTTCTTCATGAGTATTGCTCTTTATTTATAGATGCGGGGTGCTTGTTGTCCAGAAATCCTATTCTCATTAGGAGTCCTTTCCTATATGGGACTCGTTCCATATAGAAACACAATCTTTATTCTACAAGGATCTCTTTCCACGTTAGGAATCCTTACCATTATCGAAATCCTCTTTACATTAGGATTTACGCCTTATCATGTAAGAGGCTATTCTAGATCCTTCTAGAACGACCCACCACCTTATCTCGTAGGCGGTTAGCTCGGCAATATACTTGCCTATCCATATATGATGTTGTCGACCAGCTACCTTGCTCGGTAATGACCTCGTGCACCATCTCGTGGTGCTACCACCATCTCATGGTGCTATCCTGCTTGGGCATAACCTGGGGCACCACCATGTGGTCCCCCGAACTGAGCCACCCTCACCTGGTGTCCAGGCTGAGCACGTGGTTCGTACGTGCGTAGGTATTTTCCTATGTAATTGGATTTTACCCTCTCCACCAGTTTTCAAATGGAGGAATATGCTTCCAAGGAGAATCCTAATGGGGGTGATAAATTCAACCCAAGGTTTAATAGACTTCGAAGAGAAGATTCTGAAGAATCTCTTCGAAGGAAGTTTTCTCAATCAGAAAGAGAAACTCTGGAAAACTTGGCTGCGAGAATGGACAGTGAAGTACCTCAAGATAATCCAACTTCTCCAAATTCCTTGGCAAGCTATCAATTTGGCTTGTTAGAAGCCATGATAGTGGAACAGGAAGAAGGTGGGGGAACAAATTCGTCTCTTGTTGGAACATTCTCCCCTATGGAAACTTCTGTAGCAGAGCTTTCTGAAAAAATGAACACATCAGAAGTTGGATCAGAACTACCAATGCAGGAAAAAAGTACCATTTAGTTTGGGACTTTACCTGAAGTCCAGATTAACATGGTAACTCCTTCATTTGTTAACTTTGGACCTTTTGGTCCAGATTGTTCACCAGTTCGAAGAGCATTACAACCAACAGTTACTCCTATGGAGGTTATTGATGTATCAAGTGATGAGGAATATAATCTCACATATGATAATGGTTGGAATGATAGTTGGGGAGCTTTAATTTCCAAGATTCAAAAGGAGAAAGAGGAGGAGGATTTCATGATTATGGTAAATACAATAGAAGAACCAGAAGTAACCTCTAAAGAGAAATCAATTTTCATTCCAGAAACAGAAAATGATTCTAAGTATCCTTTGATTGTTGATTTGGATTGTGCTGATCTTTCTGATCCTTTCAAATCACCTTCGAATGATATGAGGCACCATTTGAAACCATTATACATATCTGCATTGTTTGATGGAATTTTGTTAAACAGAATTTTGGTTAATAATGGTGCAGCGGTGTACATTTTGCCTTCTAGGACTTTGAAGAAGTTGGGAAAAGAAAAGGTTCGATTAATCCCAACAAGCACATCCATCGCTGGTTTCACTGGTGAGAGTAAAAATCCCAAAGGAATTGTTTCTATACACCTGAAAGTTGGCCAAGTAGAAACTGATATAACCTTCTTTGTGGTGGATACTTTTACAAGTAAGTATAATGCTTTACTTGATAGGGATTGGATTCATGTCAATGGCTGCATTCCATCTTCAATGCATCAAGCCCTGATGATTGTGAAATTTGAAAATGGGAAAGAAGTGAGGGTCGAAGAAGTGAAAGCAGACCCACATCCTTTTAGCACTTCAGCAAATTGTGTAGATGCAGAAATGTATAAGCTTGAAATCATCCCTTTGAGTGAAATTGTACAATCTACCACCCCTCCATGCAATGTATTGGAAATGGGAGAATTGGTAGAGTTGAAATCTAAACTCAAACAAGCAGTTGATTATGAATCAAACAATCCACCAGACGAGGCTGCTTGGATGTGAGTCCAAGACAGAGTTCGAAGAGGCCAACTCTTTGGCTTTAGTTAAATTTATGGCTCTAGAAATAGAGCAGAAATTACAAGAAACAAGTGATTGGGAGGAATTATTGGCTGAGAAATCTGACTGGGGGTTGAAGCCAGTTGAACTTGAAGAGGCCTTTATAGGTCATGTCAAATCCCAAGATCCTGTGGAAGAGGTGGAATTGGGAGAAGGAGTTGTTCTAAACACTGTGCAAATCAACAAGGGGCTTGATGCTGCTTCGAAGGCCAAGTTGATCGCAGTGCTTAAAGAGAACAAAGAATGCTTTGCTTGGAGTTACAAAGAGTTAACAGGTTTGAGTAGAAATTTGGTTGAGCACAGATTACCTATCAAACCTAATTGCAAACCTTTCAAACAACTTCCAAGAAAAATGTCTTCTGAAACCATTTTATTGGTTAAAAAGGAAGTTCAAAATCTTTTAAATGTTGGTTTTATTAGAACAAAAAGATATGTAGAGTGGCTATCAAATATTGTTCCTGTCGTCAAGAAAAATGGGAAAATTAGGGTGTGCATTGATTTTAGAAACTTAAACATTGCAAGCCCTAAAGATGAGTACCCAATGCTTGTGGATAGTTCTGCAGGCCACAAAATCATGTCTATTATGGATGGACATTCAGGATATAATCAAATTTGTATAGCTGAGGAAGATGTTCATAAGACTGCATTTAGAGCCCCTGACAACCTTGGAACCTTTGACTGGGTCAAGATGCCCTTTGGGCTTAAGAATGCTGGTGCTACTTATCAAAGAGCTATGAACGCAATCTTTCATGAAATAATAGGGTTTTTCTAGAATGCTACATAGATGACATAATTGTCAAACCAGGATCTATTGATGATCATGTGGAGCATTTGAAAGTGGCTTTTTCAAAGATGAAGCATTATCAACTGAAGTTGAATTCTGCTAAATGTGCTTTTGGAGTAATGGCAGGGAATTTCTTGGGATATCTAGTCCATAGCAAAGGTATTCAAGTTGATAAAAATAAAGCTAAAGCTATTATTGAAGCAAAACCTCCCTCAAACAAGAAAGAACTACAAAAATTTCTTGGTCAATTGAATTTTCTTCGAAGATTTATATCTAATACTGCAGGGAAAACTAAAGTTTTTTCTTCTTTATTGAAATTGAAGGATGGAGAGGACTTTGAATGGACAAAGGAGCATGATGATGCTTTCAAGGCCATCAAGAAGTACTTAATCAATCCACCAGTTCTTGTTCCACCCAGAAAGGGAAAGCCTGTCAAACTATATTTGGCAGCAAACCATGACTCAATATGAGTTTTATTGGCTCAAGACAATGAAGAAGGGAAGGAACAAGCTATCTATTATCTAAGTAGGTTTCTTAATGATTGTGAAAGTAGGTATTCTGCAGTAGAAAAATTATGTTTAACCTTGTTCTTTGCTTCGAAGAAACTCAGCTACTATATGATGCCTAGAGTAACCCATGTAATTTCTCAGACTGATGTTATGAAGTATATGTTGTCCCAACCTGTACTCAGTGGCAGAATTGGGAAATGCATTGTATCTTTAATTGAATTCAGTTTAGAGTACGTTCCTCAGAAATCAGTTAAAGGGCAAGCTTTGGCTAATTTTTTGGCTGATCATCCAAATGAAATTGAAACTCCTGAAATAGCAGATGTTAATATAGTAACAGTTAAACCATGGAAAATGTGGTTCGATGGTTCGAAAACATCTCAAATGGCTGGAATTGGAGTTATTTTGGAATCTCCTCAAAGTTTGAAAACCAAATTTGGTTTTCAAATAAATGAAGGGGAGTGTACCAATAATCAAGTAGAACATGAAGCTTTAATTATGGGTTTAGAACTCTTGTTGATTATGAAAGTTGATATAGTTGAGGTCTTTGGAGATTCTCAGTTGGTTATAAACCAGATGAATGGAGAATTTGGTTGTCATAATGTTGGTTTAAAACCTTATTATGAACATGTGAAGTCATTGATTAAGCATTTTCACATGATTTCTTTTATATATGTTCCAAGGTTCTTCAATGAAGAAGCTGATGCAGTGGCTCAAAGAGCATCAGGATTCAAGTTTATTCCTAATGACAGTAGAGAATTTTGTCAATTAACTCTAAGAAAATCTTTGCCAATGCTTAAAGACAGGAACATGGATTTCGAAGTATGTGAAATCACTACTTCTCCTAGTTCGAATGACTGGAGACAGCCATTAATTGATTATTTAACAAGACCTGACGCCAAAACAGATAGAGCAACAAGGCTAAGATCTGTCAATTACATCTTGTATAATGGAGAACTATTTAAGAGAAGAGCAGATGGACTATTGCTTAAGTGCTTAAACAAAGTTGATGCTTTTAAGGTTATGGCAGAAGTTCATGAAGGTATCTGTGGAGCTCATCAAGCAGGAATCAAGATGAGATAGTTGATTCGAAGGTATGAATATTATTGGCCTACTATCTTCAAGGATTGTATTGATTATGCAAAAGGGTGCCAAGCTTGTCAAAAGACAGGACCTCTCAAAAGACTACCAGTTACTGAACTTCAGCACGTAATCAAACCTTGGCCATTTAGGGGTTGGGCAATGGATATGATTGATATGATTTACCCTCCATCTAGGGGTGGGGATAAATTTATACTAGTTGCTACTGATTACTTCACCAAATGGGTGGAGGCTCAAGCTTTTGAGAGTGTCTCTCAAGAGCAAGTGATTGAATTCATTAAGAATATCATCTATAGGTTTGGATCTCCAGAAACTATAACAGTAGATAATGGATCCATTTTCGAAGGTAGAGCAGTGAAAGCTTTTGCAGCCTCTCATGGAGTGTCTTTGATTAACTCTACACCCTATTATGCTCAATCGAATGGTCAAGCTGAATCAACCAACAAAATTATCAAAAGTGGTATCCGAAGAATGGTTGATAGGAACCCAGAAAATGGACAAATTTGCTGCTAAATGTGTTATGGGCATATCGAACCACTAAAAGAACCAGTATTGGAACTACTCCTTTTGCTCTAACTTATGGGCATGATGCTGTTTTACCAATGGAGATTGTGGTAAAGTCACAAAGAGTTGCTTCTCAGAATGAATTAGATATTGGAGCATACCACCAAGCAATGTATATGGAGCTCGAAGAAATAGATGAAGAAAGAATTAAAGCTCTAAATCAGATTATGCTGCAAAAATTAAGAATAGCTAGAAGTTATAACAAGAGAGTGGCTGTTCGAAGCTTTGATATAGGGGACTTAGTATGGAAAGTAGTGTTTCTTATCAAAGAAAGAAAGCAAGGACTCGAAAAATGGGCTCCAAATTGGGAGGGACCTTCCCAAATTCATAGAGTCCTTAAAAGAGGGGCATATCATTTAAAGGATTTAAATGATTATGTCCATAGAAGAAAGATTAATGGGAGATATCTAAAGGCCTATGTTCCCACTATATGGGAGTCCTTTAACAGAAGATAAAACTACAAAGTAGTTCATCTCTCATTGCTTGTGCTAATCAAGGTAAGCCACAAGAACAAACAGATTTCTATTGTTTGAAACTCATAATTCAAACGATGAGATCAACATTCTAAGCAATAGGAACAATTATGAGATTGGAATAACAAAAAATATTTCATTGATTAACTCAGAAATTGTACAATTGTGTATGTTAAGCCAACCAATACAGAAGCACCCTTGTTACAAACAAATTCATAAAATTCTCCTTGATTAGTTGTTCTTTGTAGTTGATTCTCGAGATCTCTTATAGTTCCAACTGTTGAAGAAGCTTTGCTCATATAAGTTTCCATGTGAGAAATGGTTTGAGCAATTTCCCCTCTGACTGCAAACAAAGCTTTTTCAAGATGAGCTTCTTCTTTTCTTAATTGATTCAACTTGGCAGCATCTTGGTCATAAGAAGAGATTACATTTTGTGCTTCATCCTTTGCATTTGCTAAAGCTGCTTTCCAACTCTATCTTTGAAGATGTCTTTCTTGAACCTCACAGAGTTGAATGGCCTTCACTTGGAACTCAGAAGCTTTAGCCAAAAGGTATGCATGTAACTCATGAAAAGCAGGCTTTAACACCCAAGCAGCTTGACAGCAGATGTCTAAGTGCACCTTTAGATCCCCTTTAGCTAGTGTTTCAAAATTCAATTTTGAGAATTGTTGGAGAATCTCCCTCAACTCCTGAATCTCTTCTTGTGAGAAAGTAGGCTTGACCAACTCAGATGTAGATAAACTTTGTTGAGCCTTGAGTTGGACGAGAGGAGATTCTGGAGAAGGAACTGGAGCCTAAGGATTGGTGATCCTTTGACAGAAATCACTAACTTTTGCTTTAAACTGCTCCAATGGAAGGGGATCACCAACAATGGTGCTAACAGAAGCACCAATTTCCTGTCAAAGGGAATATATTAAGCATATTTAGGCTTAAATCTTATAAGTAATATGTGATAAATACAAGCTTAAGTATAATGGACTACAATACCTCAAATGGATGGGTTTGTTCTGATAGAATCTGTCCAGTAGGGATATTAGTTCTTGGAGCTTGACTGAGAAGAGTTTTCTCAGTTATTGCCTTAGTTTGCTCAATAGGAGTCCCTGCAGTAGAGCTTGCCTCTGGTGCTATTTCGATAGGACCACTTCGAATACCTTTTGAGGCTAAAGCCCTTACCATAATACTGATAACAGGAGGAATCATGCCTTCCATTGTGACCTGTGGTTGAGGTTGAAGAGTTTGTGCCGTCTTAGTGGATTTCTCAATAATATTGGAAGCAGCTTTCCTTGTGGCAACTGTATCAGACTTGGAAGCTTCAGTGGCCTTAGTAATAGAAGGGTCAACTGGTCTTCGAATTTCGGCAGGAATATGTCGAATGGGGTCCGAAGAAGCCTTCAAAGTCTTAGCGTGCTTTATTTTTGCTGTTTTCTCTAAAAAAAAAGATATTACTCAAAGATGAGAAAGCATATAGCCAAGATCAAGGATCTTAATGAAGCTAAATTCATAAAGTTTACCTTTCACAAATTGACTTATAGTGATATCTTCTATGTCTTCTTCTTCTGGTTCTTCAATTAGTATTGTCCTTCTTCGTTTCGAAGCCTCGTAAACCTTAGCAATTTTAACTCTTTCTTGGTTAGATCCTCCTTTGGATGCTAAGGTTTCTTGACTTTTATTGGCTTTTGAAAGGATAAAGGGAACTTTGATTAGTTTTGTGAAGAATCAGAAAGTTAATAGGAATGGATGAGAGAGTTATTGGATTTCGAACCTGAAGAAGTAGGAGTTTGTGCGATTTCTGTTTCTTTCCTCATCCTTTTCTTGGGGACAGACTCTGTGTGTCGAATTACAAAGTAAGAAAACAGAAAGGATTTGAAGTTATAACTAATACTTAGATCATCAAAATTACCTGATGGAGAAGGAGGAGGGGTTTTTTGTTGTTGAGATCTAGTAACCCTTTGTAGAACAGACTGGAGTGGTTTGACATGTAAAGCTACAGATACCAAAGTAGAAGAATGTACATCTGGTGTTGCTTCTCTTGGTTCTGATTGAGACTCATTTCTTCTTTCAAGACCAAATCCATCATCTGACACAGATAGTGAACTAGAATGTGCTTCACCCTCAACTGGAGCAGGACAACCAATATGGTTTGCAAAACCTTGAGCTATGTTGGTTTGGTTGTACAGGTTAAGAAGATTATGCCACCAACTGGCAAATCTAGTGAATGTTGGACTGTCTATAGTAAATTGGCAAGGTCTGAAGTTTGCCCTGGAATTTCTGAACTGCACATTAAGACGTGAGAGTACATTCTTATCAACTTTCTTTCTAGCATACAGAGGAACATTACCCTCTCCAGGGCAAGGGCATGGAATGGCTTGTACCATACCAAATTGTCTGGCAAATTGGGCAGGACAATAAATTTCGGCATGGGTTTGTTTACAGCCCCCAACAATCCCACTTATGAATATTTCTCTTGAAAGTAGAATACTTCCCCAAGCAGCAAAAAAAGTATTGGTGCCCCTGTTCTCCATCATATCTTTTATCCAGACAGGCCCAATGCTCCAATCAACAAAAGGATAGAATTCTGATTCTTCCTTATCCTCCTTCGTGTTGTAGAAATATTGCAGATATCCGACCAATGCTAAGGGTTTGGAAGCCATAATCCTGAACTTGTCCCCATAAACATTAACAGTTCTGAAACAACAACTTTGAAGATGGGGAAATACGCCAAGATCCACAGTTGCAAGAACCAAAGAGGGCCTCCTATGTTGAACATGAGTGGTTTGGATTGGCTATCAGATCCTATCTTATAAACATATCCCAAAAAGTATGAAGCCAAATCAAACTTCTGACCTTGAGAAAGGCAATATGCTAAAGGGGCAAATTCAAGCATAATCTTCTTACCACTATGACAAAAGATCATTTTACAAAAGGTGTATAAAAGATATGCAAAGAACTCCCTATCAGACACTCCATCTTCGAATCTGGCTTCATTTCGAAGAAAGTTTCCGTACGATGCGTATGAACCTGAGGTTTTCATGTCTTTCAAAGGCGAGACATCAACAGATTTGGAAATGTCAAACATTGGACCAAATGGGGGAAGTCCAGTAAGAAACGACACGTCTAAAACTGTAGGGGCCATCATTCCGCAGTTAAATCTGAAATAGTTAAATGACGAATCCCAAAAAGCTAGGGCAGCATGTATGAGTGCAGGGTTTTGTGGAATACCATTTCGAAGCAATGAGATAATGTGACAGACTCCAATCTCCTCTAAATCAGCCCTCTTATATTTCAAAATATGCTCAGTCCATTTGTCTCAATCATTATCTTGAACTGGCTAGCATACGAAGCTTCTTGTAGGCCAATCTGCAAAGTTCAACTCCTGATCTTTTATAAGTTTACATTCTTCTAAGATAGGATAACATGGCGTAAACTTGAGAGGAAGATCAAAGAATGTAGGACCTAGGATGTGGGTATCAATTCTATCAGGATTTGTTATAAAAATCTGGTTATGTAAATCACCGCCTGAGTTTGACATTTCTTCTTCAACATATCTTCTGAGAACGAGCGAAGAGGTGCCCATTTGAATATCACTTTCAGAAGCCATGGGTATAGAGGTATGAGAGAAAGAGAGGGAGAGCAAAGCGTTTTGAAAGTTGAAAGTGAAATGAACACTTTGCAAGCCCTAAATTTATATGTTACGAGGAAACGATACAGCGGTTTGGGTTAAATATCTGTTTAAAAGTAATTGGGCCTATAATTATTGTGGCCCAAGTTTAGATTTCAAATTGTTGTTTGATGGTTATTTCCAAATCTTAAAATATTTCATGCTTTAAACCATTTTTGGTTTATTTTCATCAAATATACTTTATCAATTTATTCTTAAAAGTTCGAATTTGTTTAAAGCATAATTAAGTACTTTGAAAAGTATTCGAAAAGTGCAAAACAAGCCATAGAAAGAACTAATACTTCATTAAAACTTTAAATACAAGGAAAGTACATGCTATGAAATCCTATTACATAACGGAGAAAACTAAGCATCTACTGCTGATGGAACAATTGTTGGAGTAGGAATGACTTGGAAATAATGAGGAAAGCTCCAAGTCACTAAGGCATGGAATCTTGCCCAAGTGAAACTGAAAAATTCTTTTTCTATCATTCTAACCCTATTCTCTTCATCAATTTTAAGCTTCTTCTCAATCAATGGCCTGATTTTCAAAACCAGGGTCTTGGCTTTGACTTCGAACTTGGCCAATTTGAGCGCATTTCTTTTCATACGACTTTTAAATCTCCTTCGAAGCCTCTTAGAAGCACCAGCGGGCATGTCGAAGGAATACCCTTTCAGGTTTTCCACCTTTTTATGAAGTTTGGAGATTTGATCATGAAGTACTTCGTAGTCATGAAGATCTTGATTAAACCCAAATGAAGCAGTATTGTTCTTAATCCACATTCGAAGTAAAGGAAGCTAACTCAGAAAAGAATGAAGAAAAGGGCTAGCTTCGATGTTACATTGGAGGGTCTCGCAAGCCCATAGAAAGTTCTTATAAGGTACATCCTCTTCAAGAATGCCTATATCTAGAAAAGCAAAAGCAGCCAATAGTTCTTTGGCTTTGATGGAATCAGAATGGGGATAAAGAGAATAAGAGAGGTTAGCATGAAAAGGAGTAGGGTCGAACTTGATATTCTTTAACTCTTGGAACCAATCCATGTTCTCAGGAAGGTCTCAAAGAGAAAGATTGGCAGGATCAATGAAATCTCCTTCAAAATGAGGCCTTCGAACCTCATTCAACCAATATATAAATTGAGTACTGGCCTTCTGCTTAAGTTCTCCATATCCAGCAAAGCCTGACCTTTCATCTTCATGGACTTTAAAGAAGCCAGGAGTAAGACAAGTGGCAATGAGGCTATCAAGCAACATTATGTTAGGATCTCGTCTGATGAAAGGAGACAAATATTTGCTCATAACTAATGAGCGATAGTGGCTCCAACCCTTGTAGCTAGCAGGATCATCCATTTTTACCACCACTATTTCAGATGGTAAACCCCATAGAAAGGGCTTATGAGTAGGAGAAGTTGGAGGATTCCATGGATCGATAGGCTCATAAGTTTCTACTTGAGCCACTATGTAAGATCGATCCCTTCGAATCTCACCAACAATTGGCGTGACAATGTTTCTAGTATCAGCAGAGATTGGGTCATTAAGAACCAAGTTTTCGAAGGCATTTTGGGTGCTAGAAATATCAGCCATTGTCAAATTAAGATGAAAGTCAGTTTGCAAAGAAAATTGGTGATTGATTTTTACCAATGATTAAGTCTTTTTTATAAGAAGAATTTTAAGTTTGAAATGATTCAAATTCTGGTGAAATGGAGAACATGGATGTTAACTTTCCACTATCCATGAATCTCTCACGAGAGCGAAGAGATTTAATGATAACTGCATCTTGGGAAGTGACTAGAACTGCCAATAACTTCTGCTTTGGAAGTTTACAGGAATTCGAAGCGGCAAAAAGGCACATTAACACTTGTTTAAATCCCTTGAACAAAGATGTTAATGTGGGGGGTATGTTTACATATAAAATTAGCCAGTCCAATAATTAATTGACACGTAATCAAAAGTGTCAAACGTTGGCAATTACTCGTCAGTGAAAATACACTGGATTAATAAGATGAAGTTAATTAAATTTATCATTTGAGTTGGTAAACAAATGTGCAGATTTAAGGCTTATGGGAGAAGAAAGAATTCAAATTCATACATGGAGGAAGAATAATTGCCAACTCCCAGAGTGGAAGTTAGAGTTCGAAGCAATCCAGATTCAAATTTATGAAGCGGGAAGTTCAAATTACAAGCAACGTCTATAAATAGAAGAAATTGAAGAGTGAAAACCCCGGACAAATCTTCAACAAACAGCTATCAAAAAACTGATGCTTGGTTTGTTCATTGGCAAAGTAGTCTAGGATTTCGAACCCAGTTCGAAGTAGTTTAGGATTTCGAACCCAGTTCGAAGTAGATTAGGATTTATCTCGATCGTTCTTGTGACAATCACCCCTATCTCAGTTGTTCTTGTAACAACCACCTGTTCGAAGTTCTGTTACTCTGTATTTGAAGTTGGAGACAATTTCGAAGTAAGTTTATCTTTGATTCATCAATCGAAGTGTCTTGTTTCTTTATTGTTCTTTGATTTCCTAAGTTTATTGGTTTGCATTTCTTCACTTATTAAGAAAAATCCTCTTAATTGAGGTAATTGAACCAACAAAACATAATCGCCTGATTAGGTTTGGTTTTTCCAAAGTTAATCTGAGGGAGGAGATTGAAACTTTCTTTGGCACACTTGAACACAATCATTTTCCATTGCAAAGAAGTAAAAAGAACCAAACAGGTTTACCCCAGCTATTGATAGCCATATTTCTTTAACAAAAAGTGTTTCTTCTAGAAATAGCTTTCCACCATACCAAGTGTCCCAACCAACTACCTCACGACACTCACGCCCCGTTTGGATGCCGGAGATGATTTGGGTGGATTTGTAATAAGGGTGAATTTGTAATGAAGGTGGCCCCACCTCATAAGAAGGGTAGATTTGTTAGTGAGGTGTTTGGATGGTATTTTGAGAAGGGAGATTTGGAAGGTGGATTTGATAGCATAAAAGAGCAAATGACTTATTTACCCCCAGTTTTTTAATTTAATAAATTAAATGAATTAATTTTATTATAATAACAATAATTATATAATAATTATGAAAAATACACAATAAATACATAAAAATATTCAAAACCGAATTACAACATAATAAATTCCAGGAAAAAATTAATAATTATTAATTTGTTAAATTAATTAGTAAATACATATACACGTGTACTAGTATAAAGGTATTACCCAGTAAACGACCAAATGATCCAATATACCAAATGATCCAATTTGCCTAACAGCTGTACCCACTTTTCTCCTCTCTCTACCCTCATCTCTTCTTCTCCGTTTGAAACAAAAATATCCACCTCCTCCATTTCCATTTGCAGTCCATTAGAACTTTAGGAAGAAAAAAAAAACGTTACACAACGAGTTTCAAAATGATTGAGAGGGGTTAAGTTGTTCGTTGGAGATGTAGATCGGAGATGAGGCCAATTCTGGTAGAAATTTCGATCAAAAAGCAAAGAATCGATGCCTCCTACAAACGGCAAGATTCAGACCTTCGCCTCTCTCTCTCTCTCTCTCTCTCTCTCTCTCTCTCTCCCCCTTTGTCGCCTCTCTTCATCTCTCTCTTCTCTGTTGTAAATCCACAGAAAAATGGTATTCATACACATAACCCCCAAATCACCTGGATTTGGAGGGGTAGAAATGGCAGAGAAATACCCAAATCAACCCTCGTTAGCCAACGACAGGGTCAAGCCTGTCGTTAGCAAATCCAGCTGCGGCCTGACTTCGACTCCCAACAGTGTTCCAAATCTAGGACACATTTTGCCATCCAAACATGGGATTAGGGTGGGACTGGGATTACATATCCGGGTGGAAGCTAAATCCGGGTGCCCAGTCCCTCATCCAAACAGGGTGTCAGTGTCTGAAATTCCAAACCAAACACCTTAAGAAATTCCAACAGAACCCTTGAAACCCATATTGAAGGAATTCATATTTCGGAACAGCAGATTCCACATGGTATTTATAGCAGCAGTGCAAGTAAAAAGCGTGACTCGCCAACAACATTGGAAATGGCTTTCCATATTTAGGTTTTATGGATTATACACCAAGCTCTCCTATCCGTTTACTTATCAGTAAAGAGTTTATGTCTCCTGAACATCAAGAGGTTAGGAATTGGGTACCGAATCCATTTCAAAATATCATTAAATGGTTTGTAATTAATAACAAGACGAGAGACTCCCCAATCTTTTTTAGCATTATTGAAAACATAGAAAGCAGTACAACTCCAAGGAGAACAACTTTTCCTAATTAATTTTTTTGTCAAGGAGAGTCTGAATCTCTTTCTTGCAAAGCTCCAAATAATCAGATTTCATCTAGCTAGGTCGAGCTTTGGTTGGAATATGCTTTTCATTGAAATCCTGATTGTAAGGAAGAGAAACAATATGACGTTTCCTTTCCCAAAAAGTATTTTGCAGATCACTGCACACTTCTTTTAAAAACTAATTTTCAATCTCTTTGATTTTTTCTGGCAAAGCAAGAGATTGAAGTTTCTAATTAATATCCAAAACTTGGATTTCTTTTTAAAGAAAATTCAGTTGTTTTTCTTTATTCTGAACATAACTTTGTAATTCCTGAATTATTCAGGTTTCAGGATCAGTAACAAAATGATAAACAATATCATGATCCTGAATACGACTATAAATACCAGTGGGATCAATTTTTCTGATAGGCATGATCATATTTAAGAATGGTGTTCCAAGAATCACTTGTTGCTGTAGATTTTTTACAAGTAAAAACATGGTTGGTAAGCAAGTACCATCATTACAGATCAAAATATCAGATAATTTATACTGAATATGCATCCTATTTCCTCCGGCGGCAGTTAAGGACTGGATTGTTTTTTCAAAATACCGTGTTGGGACTAAGCCTTCTTTAATACAGTTCATGTCGCCACCACTATCAACTAGTGCAATGATATCCTGAATTGTATATTCTTGATTAATAACGAGATTAATCTGAATATACCATTTCTGATCCGGACCTCCCGTTTCCAGAACTCCATGATCCAAACATTTTTTTGATGATCCGATCAATACATTTTTTGCGAAAACTGCTTGGATTAAGCCCTTCCCAGTATTTTTTTTTGAAGATTTCCCATTTGAACCCTTGAAAACACCTTTTGAACACATTGGACGGCTCGGATTTTTCCAAAACTAATTTGCAACACAAAAAAAAAAAAAGCTTCAATCCGGGAGTCTGGATTAGAAGCTGTGCATATATAGGGTCTGGATTAGAAGCTGTGCGTATATACGCACAGCTTCTAATCTAGACCCCCGGACTAGGAAACCTTTCTACTCCAAACCTCCCAAAAATAAGAAAAAAATGATTTTTTTTGTGTTGCAAATTATTTTTGGAAAATTTGAGCCGTCCAACATGTTCAAAAAGTGTTTTCAAGGGTCAATGTGGGATATCTTCAAAAAAAAAAAAAATACCGAGAAGGGCTTGATCCAAGCAGTTTTCACAAAAAAATGTAAATATAAAGTTTTTGGGAAAACTGCTTGGATCAAGCCATTCCCGGTATTTTTGTTTTGAAGATTTCCCGCATGGACCCTTGAAAATACCTTCTGAACACATTGGATGGATCGGATCGTCAAAAAAATATTTGGATCATGGAGGTCCGGAAACGGGAGGTCCGGATTAGAAGGACTCCATATCTATATAATAAGGGAGCTCAGTTTTTGAATCCCAACATAAATCTAACGGTCCAGACTTAACTTGCCCGAATCGAATGGCTGGGATTTGTTTTAACCTAAAGACTTAAGATCAAATTGGCGCCCAAACAAACTGGAAGTAACACCCCACCCTGGAATCTCTCCCCCACTTATACACAACACCCACGTTTGGTAACTGCTTCCATGTAGACCACGTCCATATTAGATGTGCACGCAAACTGCAAATGGATATATGAATTTAACCTCTTTTTCGGTTCCAATCCTTCAGCTCCACCTCTTTTTCGGTTCCATATTGGATATATATGAATTTAACCTCTTTTTCGGTTCCAATCCTTCACTCTTTCTCTCTCTCTTTCACTCTCTCTGTCAAACATTGCGAATTTGTGGAGACAATATCATGAATTGCAGTGAATTCGTGGGCGCGCTATAGCCGACTACATCGAACATCGTCTCTGAACTTCCCAACATAGAACTTGAAGCTGAACTCCACAAATTTGGGTAAGAAAACTTTGAACTTTGACTTATAATTCTAACGATTTATCATTATTTAAAAATAGCGTGCACTCGAACAATTAGCGTTATAATTCACGATTTATCATTATAATTCTAACGATTTATAATTCTAACGATTTGAAATAGCGTTTGCATTATTTAAAAAAATTGTTGGCGGAAACAATATTTAAAAAAATCTGTGCCATCGGTACTTGAGAATCTCGAGCGGAAACAATATTTAAAAAAATCTGTGCAAAAAATGAGAATCTCAATTGTGTTAACTTTATTTAGGCTACGGCCAACAGTTTTGAGCAATTTTTGTTTTTTGTTTATCAGTTGCTCTTCAACAAAATGAATTTTTGTTTTTTGTTTGTCAGTTGCTCTTCAACTGCCAACAGTTTACGTGGAATGCTGAATTACTCTGATGTCAATGTCGATGTCAAAGGAAGGTACGTTACATTTAAATCAAATATATGCATAATTTCTTGCTACTTGGTGATCTTCTATTGGGTTGAAACTTCATCTCTTAGTCATATGATTTTTTGGAGCGAACGAAAGATGGATAGGTTATAACTGATGTTTCTTGAATTTTCAAATAATTGAATATGGTTGGGCAATTGCTTTGCGAATAGTGGCAATTGTCGGACAGGAGTTGAGATATAGCGTGTGTATCCGTATTGATTTGCATGAGAGGATCAAAAGCAGTGGTTTCCAGTTTTTTAGCAGGAAGGTTGCGATGCTACTATTGCTAGGGAAATATAATAATAGAGGATCTGATTGGGGTAAGTATTGTGTATGAATTTGTTTCATGATTAATGGTTCAACCCTATGTATAAATCCCTGTTTTTTGAAGTTTATCTTTGTTTGAAAAAGCTGGGTCCATTTGACCGATGTCTCCTTCTCGGCAGACAAAAGTTACCAATAAGACCTTCAACAAAAAAACGGGTATTTCCCCTGTACTTATGAAACTTATACATTAGAACCCTTAAACTTCTGGAAACTATATTTCCCTCCTCGAGTCCGTAATTCCATTATATGTGCCCCTCTGTTAGTTCACCATTAGTTTTCCTAAAGAGCATCTTCAATCCATTTTCCTCCATTCCTTCACTTGAGAGTATCCAAATAACATATACTTAGATGAAAAAGTGATTTCGAAGAATTGGTTACTCCAGCCTAATACTCTATTTCCCCCATTATTTTCTAAAACATTCACTCCAAACATCAAACTTCTCCACTTCTCCTTTAAAATTCAAATTCTCATTCGTTAACTTTCATAAAGAACAAAAAAACAAAAAAACTCAATACGGGTCTTACTCAAAAAAATGGTCTAAAATTCAAAAAAACGGTCTTATTCAGACCGTTGCCTCCTCCCCAGCCAATTACCTTTGGACGGTCTAAAAGGACCCCCATCTTTCAAAGGCCAGTGGATAACTTTGGGTTGGTAGAGTATTTGGCTGGGGAGGAGGCCACATACAAGAGACAAAGGGTTTTTTTAACCGAGAAAACTTATATTATTAACTAAAAAAGGATATTATCAATCCGAAAATACAAGAAAACAAAAACAAACAAAGAAACATACAAAAGCCACAAAATTGTACAATGACGACAATGGAACCACTAATCTGCTTGAATGCAGTTGGAGGAAGATGACGGAAATCTATTACCGTCCGGAGCTCCACATGTCTTTGTCCCACCGCAAACAGTTGCCAAGCGTCACTGCTGCTGCTGTTGGGGAACTTACAAATCCGACATCCGAGGTCCGATTGGACCAGAGTGATTTCAGTGAGTTAGCAGGACAATAGATAGTCTAAGATATATATGATTGTAAGATATTTTTAGGATATGTATATCTATATCTATAAATAAATGAATAAAAATGTTAATAAAAAATTTGGATCATTATAGAGTCTATATAATTCATAGGAAAATTTTGAAATTTAAAAAAAAAAATTCTAGATAATACCAGAGTCTATAAATAAAGGAATTAAAATGAAAATTAAAAATTTAGACCATTACAAAGCCTATATAATTTATAGGGAAAAAAATTCCTAGATTAATACAAGGGTTTTTTTTTTTTTTGCAGGGGTGACCGCCACTATTGGCACCCCGTCTCCACCCCTGCATGGAAAACTTTATTTAAAACTCGGATCATACAAAATACTTTTAGACTTGAAATTAAATTAGTCCTTGAGAACTCAATTAAATTAGTAATCAATGGATTTTCAACCTTAATGTTATTAAAGTTGTATTGATCAACTAAATGATGGAACATTCGAATGTTTGTTATGTGTATAGTTACTCATTCACAAAATTGTTATGGATGGGGAAAGATTTTTAACTACTCTGAATTTGTGAGATTTTATATGTTTGGTTCCATACAGAAGGAAGTTTAATATTCTTTATTTGTTTGTTCAAATTAACGAGCCAATTAATATGCTTGGGCAATTACGTTAGCCATCACCTTATGGTGCAGTGTTAGTAGGACCAGGGTGCTAACCCTAAAATGAAATCTCTCTTTGTGTGTAGTGGTTGTGTAACACATGAAATTGTTGTCATCAGTAGGATTTTTTCTTTTTTTTTTCTTTACAATGCTTGCTAAAGTGAAATGTTTGATCTCTAATGTCTTTCTATATTTCAAAGGTAATTGTGAAATGTGTTCGGCTCTCCCAAAATTCTCTATTGCCATTTGTCGTTGTTGCTGTTACGTGGTTCATCAGAAAACTTTACAATGCTTGCTAAAGTGATTGGAAATGGGTCTAGAGATATGTTTGGTCTTTATTGTCTTTCTATTTCAAAGGTTATTGTGAAATGTTCTATTTCTTTTTTCTTAGTTTTACTTAAATTCATTGGATGGACCCTGTTGGAAACACAAATTGTAGCACGAGTTGTTTTCCCCCTAGCATAGAATATCACTGTTAACTTTTTATGCAGGTTTCATGCGGCGTCCTCCACTTTTGCGTCGTAGTGATTACTTAAACATGTTGCATGACATACACGATTTTGAAACTAAACCTCATAGGGAGGGCTTCCCAGTTGAAAATTTTGTCCAGCAAAAAATAGAGGCATGCCGAGCCTTGCAAAAACATGGAGAAAATTACACCGAACAATACCTCATGAGAAAAATAGTAGAACTTCTATCACCGAGTTGGAATCATGTCAAAGAGAAAATATTTGAAAATTGTGTTATAAACAATGCTATAGATTTGATGGATGCTTTGATGTATGAGGAACGTAATGTCCACCCTTTGTGGATAGAGTTTGAGCAAGGGCAAATGATGCCAAACTCAACTGTGAGGGAGCACATTCTAGACAAGGAAAAACAATTTTATAATCTAAAGAAAAGAGGCTTCAAGCCACACATTGTGATTTTGGTTAAGGCTATAGTTAAAAACCTCCCACCCACATGGCCTAAGTCAAAAGTTTTCATAAGCTTGAAAGACAAGTTCCCGGATTTGAGAGAATTAGGAGCTACGCTCGAGGAGATCGAGAATGATATGATTTGTATGCAAGCTTTGGAGGAAGTGGAGAAACAATTAAACCATCAAGATGATAAGGAGAAGCAGGATCAAAAGGACATGAAGGAAAAACATCAGCAAAAGGTAATGATAGATATTCTAATTTTTCTTTAAAAAAACTATCCATACATACCAATTCAGTTATTTTTTAGTTCAATTTACTACTGCACCTATACAACGGTTAATTTTTTAAACATCTTGCTTTTGCAGGGAGTGAAGCGAAAATTGGAATTTGATGAACCATAAATCTACTGCATTCACTGTTCTTTAGGTGTTCATAGTGCTTTAACAGTTTCTAGAGTGTGATACTATCATCATAACTCATTTTCAAAATCCATTGTTGTTGGAACAAGAGTTGTTTCTTTTATTGTTATCGTGTAGTTTGAATTCTTTTTGAAATTTATTGCTCATGTGTGAATCCTTTAATTTATTGTGGTTGGATTGGTGTTCTTCATGCTATGGTTGGTGGATACTCTTATGGTTTGTCCTTATTGTGATAAAATATGGATGATACTTTATAGTATGACACTGTCTGTCTGATTTCTGTTGTGGTTAATGGGGCTTATTTGTTGTTGCTCCTTCATACTCAACGGTGCTCTCAACAGGAGTTGACAGGCTGCAAACCTAGAAAGCAATGGTGTGACCTCTCCAATTTTTTGCCGTCATTATTGGGTCTCGGCTTGGTGAACAATACAAAAAAAAAAAAAATTGATTGGAGATTTTACGGCCGGTGAGAACTTTAAAACTAACACAATAGATTTTGATTCCGTTGGAATTGAAATTGTTTTTCTACATTACTTTACATGCCTTTTCTGCTTTTATTTCAGTAAACCAATTTTATTTTATGTATCATTTCACGAAACCCATTTTATTTTTCAGTGTAGCAGCAAAGTTGGAGTACGTTTATACTAACATGGACAACGTTACCAGTTTTGCTCAAGTATGTTATTCCGGAAAAAGTTTGTTACGATTCAACGAAGATTTCTTTAAATGTTCACTTTATTCCATTTTTCTATGACATGTTGTAATATTTTTTCTTTTCATAGGTCGACAAAGATTTAAGGGCAACCGTAATTAATTCTTCCTCGACTCTTTTCATATTCAATTCTTCCTTCAAGAATTCTTTAAATGTTATTAACCATTTCAACTCACTTTAAATGCATAGGTTGAACTTCTTCGAAAAAGGAATGTCGCCGTCACTATTCATGATGAACGAGAACTAAATGTGATGCATATCGGCCGACAGGTATAACATGCAACTCCTATTACCTTAGTTAGAGCACCAATTGGCGTGGATAAAAAAATCATGCAATTTGCTCTAAATCTTAAAAAAGGGTTATAAATAATAGTTCCAACCAAAGTGAGTCTTTGTTCATACTATTCAAATGAGTCTTTTTCAAGTACCATCTATAACTAATTGTGGTACTTACTTATTTTGAAAGGAAAACCCAAGGCAACAAGAACTTACTCAACAAGGACAAAGAGCTAACGCGACACGAAAGGAAAGTCACAAATTAAGCTCTTCAGACAAGGGGAAGGAAAAAGTCATCTATGCTAAGAAAAAACAGGCTACTTTGGTAATATTCATGCACATTCTGACTGTTGTCATTGTATCAAATCTTATTCTTCTTTCCTAAGTATAAATCTTCTTAGAAAAGTATTATACAACCTGTCGTTGCCTCTCCATTTTTAGGTACAACCACTTCGAGAAAGAAATGTTGGTGTTCAAATCCGCGAAGTGCATGACATGAATGTCACTGGTGTTCGTGAGGTACTTCTTGCTTGCCTACACTCTTAAGTACGTTAAATACACGTTTCCTTACCAACACTATGAATTCTCGCTCAAACACATGCATTTTCTTACAAGGAAAATGAAAGGGCAGAAACATTGGCTCGAGATAACCAAGGATCTAGCTCTACAGGCAAAGGGAATGGAAAGGAAAATGCACAGGTATGAATTTTCTTACCTTTTTCCTTGACCATGTGCCTTTATGAAGTTCAAATATCCAGTTTGTTAACTTCTAATTTAATATCCACGTTAGGTAACTTCTCCTACAATACTCATACAACCCTTACTCCAGTACACCCCTCCCCCGTATCTTCCAGTTCAACTACAAAAGAAACCAGATGTCTGATGATAATGCTATCATATTCTTTTTTACTTCTGGACAACGAGTTTTTAAAAATATATAAGCTTTTGTAGGACATCTGATTTGCTTTTTTGTTGTTATGATCTTAATCCCACCCTCACTCCTTTCACGTTAATAAACAAAATCTTCTTATACTCATTTTTCCTGCATAAAATTACAGTATGGATTTGAATGAAATCTATTGTTTAGAGATACAACGAAGAATCTTCTAACCTGTAATCTTCTAATCTTCTATGTGTGATAGAGGCAATCTATATTTGAGAGAGAGAACCTAGCTAAATATATGTTGTCAACATTTTAGGTGACTGATAGTAACATGATATCAAAAGTAACATTGGCCCAACGTGCGTAAGCGAGAACGAGAGAGGAATCTAAAAGCAAGGCAAAGGCTTATCCATTGGGACAACGGTCAGAAATAGATCGAACCATAGAAAGTCTGCACTCGAGACCGTACACAAACCGTCCTTCTTTAACTCCCCGTCGTCGGCGTCTCGATTGCATGGGACAAGGAACAAATGTCACCCAACCAGCTGAAAAGCGACAAACAATCTCACATACTACTTCCACATGTCCGTCCTCCATACCAAGCACATCCTCCACTCCTGAAAGGAATTGGTAAGCTCTATTCATCTGTCGCAATCCATATTCTTGAAATAATTTAAACCGCCCTTATATTTTCCAACCGAATCTTTATTTTTATAGGAATACACTTAGTAGCCAAGTGGATCTATGTTGTGACGATGAATTGGATATGGCTACGAGTTTAGAGGCACCAACTCGAGAGCACATAAGTTTAGGAAGGCATTATCTTGGCAAGATGGATATCCTATGTCCTCGGTGTTCAGCCTTACATTGGATGAATGAAAGATTGGCAAGATCTTCTAGAAGCAATCCATTATTTGGCACTTGCTGTTTGCAAGGAAAGATAAAGTTGCATGCACTTATTACACCCCCTCCGCCACTTAAAGCATTGTTTGATGGGGATGATGTTAGATCAAAGTCCTTTCGAATGTATATTCGAGTGTATAATACAACCAATGCTTTCACCAGCCTTGGTGCTACATTTGACGAAAGAGTGTTTCCTGGAAGGGGTCCTACACCCTTCACCATCCATGGGGAATTGCGGCATCGAGTTGGTTCACTTCTGCCACAACAGGGGAATGATGCATCATACGCTCAACTGTATATTTATGATGCTGCTTCAGCTTTGGAAGTCCGTAATCGTAGAAATCAGCAGTTGAGAAGGGATGTACTTCAAACTATTCAAGATACTTTGTTGCAAGTTAATCCATTTGTGGAAAAATTTCGTCAGGCACATGCAATTCTTGATCAACTTGACCATGCGGGACAAACTTTACCTGCCCATCTTCACTATAGTTCATTAAAAGACCGTCGAGTATATAATCTACCAACAGTAGATGAGATTGCGGTAGTTATACCAGGGGATGGATCTAAAGCCAGTGGCATGAGAGATATTATCTTGCATCTGAGAGGAGATAATCAGTTGATGCAAATTAATGAATGCCACCCAGCTTATTTACCGTTACATTATGTTTTACTATTCCCACATGGTGAACTTGGATGGGAACCTGAGATGAAACAGTGGGACGTTAAAAATAAATGACACAAGGCCGAAAGTGACTAACTCGCCACAATTTTATAGCTACCACTTATTTGAACGTCCAACAGAGTATTCAACCATTTTGAGGGGAGGAAAATTATTTCAAGAGTTCTTGGTAGATGCTTGGGCAGCAACAGAGCAAAATCGATTGACATACTATAAGCTTAATCAAGGGAAACTTCGTTCTTCACTATACCAAGATTTGACTGATGTTCCTGATGAACTAAACCCTAATCAAATCGGTCAAAGGTGTATTTTGCCATCTTCGTTCACTGGTAGCCCAAGACATATGTTTGAGATATTTCAAGATTCAATGGCTATCACGAGATATAACCATCACCCTGATATTTTCCTCACCATGACTGCAAATCCCAAATGGCCGGAAATTACTTCAGCTTTGTTGCCGCATCAAACAGTTGTTGACCGTCCTGATTTGGTTGCCCGTGTTTTCGAGTTAAAGAGAAAGGCTTTGATGAAAGAAATAGAAACAAACAGAGTGTTTGGTGAGAAAGTGGCTCATGTATACACCATTGAATTTCAAAAACGTGGTTTGCCACATATGCATGCACTTTTCTTTCTTAAAGGCCGGGATAAAATTCGTACATGTGCTCAAGTTGACAGATTAGTTTGTGCTGAATTTCCAAACCAAGAAGATGATCCTGAATTGTTTGAAACGGTCAAGCGTTGTATGGTACATGGACCATGCGGTGCTCGGGATCTGCATGCACCTTGCATGGAAAATAAAAAGTGCACCAAAAGGTACCCTCGAGACTTTGCAGAATCAACCACTATGGATGAAGATGGATATCCTGTCTATCGCCGCCGTAATGATGGGAAAGTGTATGATGTTAGGGGGCAAGAAGTTGATAACAGGGATGTTGTGCCATACAATCCTCATCTATCTAAACTGTTCAACTGTCATATTAATGTAGAAGTTTGTGCTGGAATGAGATGTGTCAAGTACATTCACAAGTATATTTATAAGGGTTATGATCGGGCAACAATGGTGTTGGGATCGGTAAATGAAATTAAGCAGTATCTTGATGGAAGGTATATTGGGCCCTGACGAAGCTTTGGCGAATATTTGGTCATCATATGCATGAAGAGATACCAACAGTTACACGACTTGCTCTCCATTTACCTGGAATGCATCGCGTTAATTTCAATCCCACGGAGTCATTGGAAGATATTGTTGCTAGCGCTGCACTAGAGAGGTCAACTCTAACTGGGTTTTTTTCGTGGTACGCTTCCAACCCGAATTCTACGCCCTACACTTACCAAGAATTTCCGCAATTCTTTGTTTGGGACAAGACAAATCATTTGTGGACACCAAGAAAAAGTGGGCATGCAATCGGGAGGATGTACTTTGCCAGCCCTAATTGTGGTGAGAGATTTTATCTACGTTTGCTACTAACTGTTGTAAAAGGACCAAAATCTTTTGAAAACTTACGCACGGTAGGCAATGTTGTACACGATACATTTAAGTTGGCATGTGTTGCTAGAGGGCTTTTGGAAGATGATGATGAGTGGGTTCAATGTCTCGAGGAGGCTGCAATAATGAAGACTGGGTATCAGTTAAGGAGATTATTTTGTGTTATTCTCACACAATGTTGTCCGCTGCAACCGTTGGAATTGTGGAAGCGGTTTATTATGAACATATGTGATGATCTCCCACACAAAATTCGCACTTTGTTTGCCATTTCTAACCCAACAGAGGTGCAAATTGAAGATTATGGTCTGTATCTCCTCAATCAGATGCTTGAAGAATCTGGTAAGAGTTTACTTGACTACCCACCTATGCCGCAACCTACCGGAAATTGGAGCGCAATTGTTGGTAACAGATTGATTTTAGAACATCGACAACTTCAGATCCAAGCACAACAAGTGGATACAGAGGCCAATATTTGCCGATTGAATGATGGACAACGCAATGCTTATGATGTCGTTATTTGCTCGTCGCCTTGAAAATAAAGGAACTACCTTCTTTTTGAATGGGGGTGCGGGACCTTTGGAAAGACATTTTTGTACAACACAGTGGCACAAAAATGTCGTAGTCTTGGACATGTAGTGATTACCGTGGCTTCATCCGAATTGCATAAGCTTTTATTGGAAGGAGGCCGCACTGCACATTCAACTTTTTGCCTCCCGTTGGATGTGTTAGAAAATTCTGTTTGTGGGTTTACCAAGCAATCTTTACAGGCAGAGTTACTTAGAGAAACAAAGCTGATCATATGGGATGAAGTTCCAATGCAACATAAACATTGTGTTGAAGCCGTTGATCGGACATTACGTGATATTCGTGACAATCCTAATCCATTTGGGGGTATCACCGTAGTTCTTGGTGGTGATTTTAGGTCAAATCTTACCAGTTGTACCCAAGGGGAGTTCGAGAGGAAATTGTTAGCGCATCACTTTCGACGTTCTTATCGTGGGATAAAATACGAGTCCTAACGTTGAATTTAAACATGCGATTGAATACAAGCGATCCTCGAAATCTTTGATTTTGCAAATTTCTTAATGGAGGTAATTGATCTTTGATTTTATAGAATTTTTTTATGAACAGTTATTTTGAGTAGTCAACACGCGTTAAAACTTATTTTTGAGTATTAATTTTAATGTCAAATTTTAGGTTGGAACCAACCCTCGAGATGTGGTGCACCTTCCGTCAACGATAGGTAAATGTCGAGATCTCAATGAATTATTATCGTCTATTTATCCCAAATTTGATGTGGCAAGTACATCAACCCCGACATTTTTAACTGAACGCACAATTCTCTCTGCTCGGAATGAGGATGTGAACACTATAAATGGTCTTTGCACTAGATATTTTTCCGGAGATGTATATATACCTATCTTCTTTGCATGAACAAGATATCCGAAGAGGCCGGAATTGATAGCGGCATCACTAACCGTTATCCCAATGAGTATTTAAACTCATTGGATCTGTGAGGGCTACCGCCTTTTAAGTTGGATTTGAAAGTGGGTTGTCCCATAATATTGTTAAGAAATATTGCACCCAAGGATGGACTATGCAATGGCACAAGGATGATGGTTGTGAGGTGTGCCTCCCGTATTATCGAAGTTAAGATTTTAACAGGTGAGAAATCCGGCAAACTGGCCTTCATCCCACGAATATCCTTATCGCCATCAACTTCGAATTTTCCTTTTCAAATGACAAGGCGTCAATTTCGGTTAAACGGCATATGCTATGACTATAAACAAATCGCAAAAGGACAATCAGTGAAATTTGTTGGGGTCGATTTATGCATTACCTGTATTTAGTCATGGGCATCTATATGTGTCATTATCGAGGTGCACATCTTTTGACCGTATCACTGTCCTTCTCCCCGAACAAGAAACAGATTCCACAACTAATATTGTTTACCCTGAAGTTTTATTGTAACCAGGTAAAACATTATTCATTTCTATTACCACGCCATTTCTTAATTAAATAACTTGGCAGACTAATTGGGTTTTTTTATAGGATTGGGATCAAGTAGCCTTGGAATTCGAAAGGATCAATACAACTACATTAAGACAGTGGCGGATTAATAAGGTAGCGCTTTTATTCTTGCACATTTTGATAAGTTTTTATTCTCATACTTATATTCTAATTCGTTGTTCTCTTACGTAAATAGGTTGTAGTGCATGCTGGTAATTGGTTCATAAAAGTTGATACGAGGACGTTTCGCACAGTTATGATGAGGAGGTTTGGAGACTTTCTTTGTTAGTAGGCTCTGGGAATTGACTTTTTTAGGGGCGACTTTTAGTGTCTTCTTTTCTTTTTTTCTTTTCATGAACATGACATGCTTTCCTATGTTTGTTAACTTTTGTACATATTCTTTGTACATAACATTTCTTATTTTGTTGGTGTTTTGGATGGGTAATGATTTACGGTAACTCGAACTTATGAGGTTTTGTGAGTTTGTTTTTATGCTTCCATGTTTTGTACAATAGAGATAGTTTCTACTGCTACTGCAATAGTCTCTATGGGAAGGCCCAATATTTCCAAGCTCTCTCTCTCTCTCTCTCTCTCTCTCTCTCTCTCTCTCTCTCCACCCCAAGGGCAAAGTAATGCACTGTCAAGTAGCTTGCAAGGTCTACAGGATGGGTATGTTCTTCTGCTTATGGCATTTACATGTAGTTTTGAATTTGATGGAGAATACATAAAGTCTTTCCCATTTGCTTTGTTTTTCATATGAGTGTTCTTTTCCAATTGTACGAACATGCTTGCATTAGATGAGGTTGAATCCTTTTAGCTCATTCTTCGATGCAGGTGGGGTCAAATTGGAGACTACTTGGGAGATGTGAAATAGGTGTGGACATCTATTTAGCTCATTATGGTGGATTCAGGCGAAACATGTATGGAGAACTTGCGTGTCTACAATTGTTGATAGTGAAATGGCACAATGATTCATCTCATCCTTGGCTACTTGAGTTCTTGCAAATCGCCTTGCTTTATTCTTTCTTTGAAGTTGAGAATTTTATGTTTTATCTGATGTTGTTGTTTTTGGATTATGCCGAGGGTTATGAGGATCAACATCTTTTTGGGTTAGTGAATTCTTTTGATTGCTACTGCTTTTACTGACTTCCATTGGTTACTTATACTTGAAATTTTAACCGTGCTGAGAGCTATTTACTATATCAATAACGAGGGTGTTAGGCAAGCATTGGGTGTAACTAGAATCTTTCTTTGCGTTTGGTTTGCTTTATGTTGGGTTTTGGAGGATTTAGATGAGAAAGAGATTCAACTTGCCTCTGTCTACTTTTTGTTATGGAAAACCAGATGTTGCTGATTGCAGTTGTGGCTTTTCCAATGTTGGTGTTCTCTTGCTCAGAAAGCAAGCGAATGAATTTTGTAGAATTACCAATTTCTCTCTTGCATCGTGAAGGAAGGTCTGCACTTGCAAGTAGATATTCGTTTTTCCCCTTTGTCGTGACATAATCATTCTAAGATCATTCGGGATAGTCTTATTTGTCCTTCACGGAAAAGTTGGCTTCATTATAACGATAACTCATATTAGTCATGTTCAAAACGCGACGCGTCGTGCCTTCAGGCACGGGCATACGCTAGTATATATATACACCACACTTCCCCTCCAAACTCCCAGATTTTCTTAAGTTACGGACCTCATTGATCCCAATCAAATTTCGATGATCCGAACCATCCAATGTGTTTAAAAGATATTTTTTAGGGTCACTATGAGAAATCATTAAGAAAAATACCGAGAAGGGCTTGATCAAAGCCGTTTTTCACAAAAACTGTATAAACACATTGGACGGTTCGGATCATTGAAATTCGATCGGGATGAATGAGGTCCGTAACTTAACAAGTTAAGGGAGTTTGGAGGGGAAGTGGACTCTCTCTCTCTCTCTCTCTCTCTCTCTCTCTCTCTCTCTCTTTCTATATATATATATATACACGTAAATTTTCTTATCCAAACCTCCCGAGAATAAGAAAAAAATAATTTTTTTGTGTTGCAAATTATTTTTGGAAAATCTGAGCAGTCCAATGTGTTCCGAGGGTGTTTTCAATGGCCCCCGCGAGAAATCTTCAAAAAAAATACCGGGAAGGGCTTGATCCAAGCAGTTTTTGGAAAAACTGTATATATATATTTTTTGCAAAAACTGCTTGGATCAAGCCCTTCCCGGTATTTTTTTTGAAGATTTCGTGCGAGTTCCCTTGAAAACACCTTATGAACACATTGGATGGCTCGGATCGTCAAAAAAAAATTTGGATCATGGAGGTTCGGAAATGGGAATCCCGGATTAGAAGCTTAACCTATATATATATATATGGATTTTCTAGTCCACACCTCCCGAAATAAGAAAAACATAGTTTTTTTTTGTGTTGCAAATTATTTTTGGAAAATCTGATCCGTCCAATATGTTCAGAAGGTGTTTTCAAGGGTCTTCGCAAGAAATCTTCAAAAAAAAATACCGGGAAGGACTTGATCCAAACAATTTTCGTAAAAACTGTAAATATAAAAATTTTGCAAAAACTGCTTGGATCAAGCCCTTCCCGGTATTGTTTTTTGAAGATTTTTCGAGAGGACTCTTGAAAACATCTTTTGAACACACTGAATGGATCGGATCGTCAAAAAAATGTTTGGATCATGAGGTTCGGAAGCGGGAAGACCGGACTAGACGCTTTGCCTATATATATATATATACATGGAGACAATGAACTATGAATGGACAAATTCAACTCCGCTGGTCATGATACATGGGAAATTGTAGAATATGGTTTGCTTATTAGGTAAATTTTTCTTCAAGTGTGACCTTAAAATATTTGTGACTTGGAATATATTGTCCAAAACATGTGGCAAGCATTTCATTTTTGGTTCGACGATCAGGAATATCTTGGCCTGTTTGCACGCAACTCATCTAATTTCCTTCCTATTAAGGTTCAAATCAGGTCAAGTCATTCATAAGAAATTACTCCCATGCGACTTGACCATAAGAATCGAACTCTTCTCAATTGTGTGTGTCGGTAGCAAACTCATTGTTGACCCAATTGATTCAACACCCACCAACCAACAAGACTAACGCTTTAGGCTGACATGCATTTCAAATATGAACTGTGCAACATACGCATAATCTTTATCTTGCCACAATTGAAAATTAATGCTTGTGTGCCTGTGTTCGTATCTCAGTTTTAGTTTTGATGACATTATCATTATTCTCATTTCTCTCTTTCTCTCTCTTTACTCATTACACCTTTTTACATCATCAAAACTAAACTAAACTATCAAACGAACATATTGAAATGATTTCAAGATTCATGGAATCTGTGGGTCCCAAGTTGTTTGTGGGCTTTACCAAATCATCCAACAGGAACATGAAACTCACAAAGGGAAAGTTACTACTTTATTGCATAGTTAAATGCAAACTAAATAAAGTGGATTAAATTTGCAACATGCAATTAAACAAATGAATAAAGCACCATGTTTCTTGGCTTAGGGTAGTTCCATAATAATTAACCATTTAAATTATTAACCGTCGTGCGGTCTTCCCTTGTCATTTTCACTTCCAATATATAAAGCAAAGTCCAGCTGGCTAGTGATTGGTGCAATTGCAACTTTGAAAGGAATTGGGATTCAATGGTTTTTTAACTTTCTCATATTCACAACTAAAGTGTTCGCCAAGTGGTCAATACCTTGAATTTATGAGTTTGCCCCCTTTAAAGATTTCAGTTCGAAATCTCTTAGTTGTTGCGGCCACTCGAAGTTTGCTCGGTCATAATTGAAGGCCTCAAAATTAGTCTAGGTACACACAAGCAGGTCCGAACATTAGTTACTAGAATAAAAAGAAAAAATGTTATTTGTACAACTATTTCAACTCCAACTATTTACAACCCTCACAAATACACGTCAGACATACACCCAAAATTATGTGTGGGTCCCATATGTATGTGAAGGGTTGTAATTTTGTAAATGGTTGGAACCGAAATAGTTGTACATGTAGCACTCTTGAAACAAAAACAAAAAAAGAAGAAGAAAGTTTCTCACAGTGACTTTGTAAACATTTTTGTTGGTCTCAATCCAGTATGCGTAAGTCTAAACACATTGACTGGCTTGTTTGTCTGTTCCCACCGCCTACGAAAAGATTGGGAATTTTGTTCCAATTCTTGACTTAAGTCAGAAAATTGAATTAACTCAGTTTTTAAGTTGATGTATTATGAGAAAATAATCAGTCTCGTAAAGCGCAATAAATTAGTTTTGAGTTTAAGCCGGAAATTAGAATAAGACTAAAACTCAACCATCTTTACCTTAATTTTTTTTTTCCTTTCATAAAACATTAATATGTTCTTTTCTTTTTGTCTCCCCTTGAATGTTTGTGAAGTTAATATTTCTACGAATGACGATACTGGTTTATGAGGTTGAATTGATAGATTCAAGAAGCGGGGTTCAAGAGAAATTATTTTTACGAGATATGAGAAGACAAAGCTCAATTTTTTTTTTAACTCTCTCTCCAAATTGATTTATTAAACAGATGTTAAAGGAATGGGGAAAAAAATTGCAGTTATTAGTATGATTCCATCATATATACGAACAAAACAATAATTGAGAACGATAATTGAAGGAATTTTAAGAGATCACCTTACCCGCTAACCTCGCACATAATTTTGGATCTACCTAGGACATAATAAATATTTGTTAATTACTATTAAAACAATTAAGGAGACAGTACTGTTTTTCGCAGCGAATACCAATAAATAAATAAAAGAAAACAAAAGACACCATCTAATACTAATGCTTTACTATTTTCCTTATTGGACCGTTGGAGAAGGCTTGGTTTGGTTTGGGTTTGGTTTGGACCATTGGAGAAGGGCTTCCGAGGAATTTAAGTTAGACCCGACTATCTGGCCCAATGGGCTAAGATCTACTACATTCTTCTCCTTTATAGACACCTTCCTGATCACGGGGTTCACTTACGCGTTGTGTGTATTTGGGCCGAGCCTAGCCCAGATCTGTCAAGCCCATGTACAAACCGTTACTCCGCTGATGATTTCCCGCCAAGAATAACCGTTTCAAGAGAGAGCAGATCACTCACATGCCATTCCCAACCCTCTCTCTCTCTCTCTCTAAAGCAACTTCCATTTCTCTGGAAAAATTAATGGCACAGATCGTAATCACGGTGAAGACACCGCCGCAGCCCCGCTTCTCCATCGAGTCCTCCACCGCGGATGAATTGGGAAAAGAACAGATTCAGAGGGTTCCGTTCTTCAAACCACTGTATTCTTCGCAGACGAGAAAGAAGAGACAGGACACTTGGGTCATCTCTCTCTTCGTCATCTTCCACCTCGTTGCTTTCGCCGCCACAATCATCGTCAACGATTGCTGGCATAACTCTCACCGCTACTGCGCTCTTAAACCCCTCGGAAGGTTCTCGTTTCAGCCCCTATCCGAGAATCCCTTACTTGGCCCCTCTGCTTCTGCGTAAGCTATTTACGGACTTCCGTTACTATTTTGCTCTATTACCGATTATTGTCATTGTTCTTGTTGTATAGCATCTATTTTCTTGCGACAAATCTGTGCGTGTTTGGGTTCATTTTGGTTTCTGAGAAAATTAGCCAAGGGAAGTAAATGGGAATTGAATCGTTATTGTTTATTTATTTGGGTTTGGTGCATTTCTTGCTAAATTGGGTATTCCGAAGGAAATTATTTTCTCGTGTCCTAAGTATTTTCCACTATTCCCTTCTTGTATTGAGAATCAGAAACGTCCAACTCCAAGATTAAGAACCTTCCGTATTTTCCCCTCATTTTCCAAGTGGTCAAACTGAGCGTTTCTTCGATTTTACTATCAATCTTTTGGCAATAGTGTCTTTCGTATGCATTGTTTCCTCGTTAGTTCACTTAATTAGGTTTTTTTTTAATTCCTGTTGTATTTGAACTAGGGTTTCTGATAAATTTTCCTCTTGGTTTCACTGCATTTGGTTGATTGGTCTTCTAAATCTTGAGATATCCTGAAAAAAAAAAAGCACTGGCAATGAATGGCGATTGTTGATGCCCTCAGTATATGAGAACTATCTGTTTCGCTGACCTTCAAACTCTAATTGGGTTGATGAGAAAAAAAACTTAAAGTACTCATAAAAGAGGCGTTTTCATTGATAATATTGTGTTTAGCTAATTATATCCAGACTTATTTCTTGTTTCGACGTCTTTTGATTCATTTCTGAGAGGATCATTTTTAGGAAAATCCCACTTCTTATATACCAGGAGGACATCGGGTTTTGTTTCCCTCTTTTTGAAGAAGATTAGCACGTTAGTGTTCATTTTTCCTTTTTCCAATCAATGTCTCTTCTATTCAATTCACACAAGTATGATTGTAGATAGATCGTACAATTTTCTCCAGATGGAATATAATTAGCAACTGAATGAGAAGAAAACTGCTTATGCTTTCAATTTTCGCACACATATCTCCTTCCAGTTCTTAGGACCTTATGGGAAATAAAATTCCGATGGTGATATCTCAAGAAAAACCACAAAGATATAAATATAATGTTGTTGTAAAAAAGAAGAAGAAGAGGAAACCCTCCTTAAAATTTCACATTCTGAAACAGAATGTTTGTTCTGGATTCACAGGAGCTCAGTATTATGTTTTCCCCAACTTTGAAAACGTGCCTAATCCTGAATGCAACACAGAATTCCTTTGGTAGCTAGTTCAATACATTTAGCGGTCTTTTCTTGCAAGCTGCACACATAATATATGTCATCTGATGGTGGTTTAGCACAGAACTCGTTCTTTTAGCTTCAAATATTTGTCAGATGCCCCTAAAGGTGAATGTCGATATGTGCTGCTAATGAGAAAACCATATATTCTTGCAATGGCAGGCTTGATGAAATGGGGGCCCTTCGCCAGACATTTTTGACGAATCATCACAAAGTTTGGCGTCTTTTCGCAAGCCCATTGTTGCATGCAGGGGTTGTCCACCTTATCATCAACCTTTCCAGTGTCATCTTTGTTGGAATTCACTTGGAACAAGAATTCGGACCACGTAATATAAGCATTCGTTCATTTGTTTGTTTCATTTTGCTGTAACATGATTGAGGAGTCTTAACTTTTCCCAGACAATGATCTTCTTTTTTCATGGATTCTGTTTTGGCAGTTAGAATTGGGATTATCTACATACTATCTGGTTTGAGCGGTAGTTTGGTGGCTGCACTATTTCTGAAAGACAGACCATCAGTTACTTCTTCCGGTGCTCTATTTGGGTTACTTGGTGCAATGCTTGCAGGGCTTCTCCGAAACTGGAATTTCTACCGCAACAAGGTTCTTCGGCTTTTTCTATGCAAAATCAAAATTTGAACAACAGAAGGATAAAATGATAGGAACCATTTGTATTAGACATCTCAGATTAATATTTTTTTGATTGTATGCAGTTTGCAGCTATTGTAGCTATTCTATCCATCTCGGCGATCAATCTTATACTTGGCGTGCTACCTTATGTGAACAATTTTGCAAATATTGGAGGATTTATATCAGGTCTCCTTCTCGGGTTTGTGCTCCTATTCAGTCCTCGGATTGCACAAATGCCTCATAGTAAAGGAGGTTTAGCTGATAATGAGGTCAAATTTTCTGTCAAACTCAGAAAGAAACTGGATAGGCCTGTGCTGAGGAGTGTGTCTCTTGTTATTCTCAGTCTTCTGTGAGTTCACTTTTTTTTTTTTTTTTCTGTGACTCATTATTATATTAATTGGATATTATCCTCTTTTTTATTTTTTTTTATTTTTATGGGGTATAATGAGAAAGTCTCCTTCTATATGCAGACTTGCTGGAGTAATCGTTGCAGTTATTCATTGCATAAATGTGAACAAGTACTGTGTCTGGTGTCGATATATCGACTGTGTTCCCTCTAGATGGTGGAGTTGCAACGACAAGCAAATGCATTGCCAGGTATCGTCCTTGTTTTTTTGGAAGAAAGATTAGCGATTTTCAGAAGAGAAACATCTTTAAATGCAATATTTTTCACAGTTTTGTTCTTTCTAATGCATCAATTACCTCAACTGTAGTCTTATTTATTTATATTTTTCATTTAGTTATTCCAACTCTTAGTTGTACGATAATTGCAGATGGCAGTAAGCGAAGGGAGGTTAACTTTGACATGCAATGGTAGTGACAAGTTCAGGGTTTTTCCCTTCACTGACATTTCAGAGGCAAGGATGGAGGACTTGTGCAATCTGATATGCTCTTAGGATAAAACAAGCTTGTGAATTTCCTAGCAACTTGGTTATGTCTGTTTCATATTTTACAGTTCCGGGGAGAGCTTCAGTGATATGTTGAATGTAAATGTGTTGTAATGGTGCTTTATTCATGAATATTAACTCATCAACAACTTTCTTCCCAACAAGAAATTTATGTTGTCTTTTGATTTTGCATTTGTGAAGGGATTTGTTGAGAGAAACAAAAAGATAGGAAAATGTGAATTGGGGGCTGTCTCTTCGGCGACAACATGGGTGTTGGGCTGATCAAGGCCGTCCGTGATCAGCCATGGACGGCTCAGATCTGTTCGGCAATGAACGGTTCGAATTTTGTTTGAATAAGATGTGATCTGAGCTGTTTATGGCCGATCACAGACGGCCATGATTGGTCCAACACCCATGTTGTCCCCGAAGGAACAACACCTATCCCGGGTCCGAAAAATGTGAAGGTGACTTTCTTCTTAATGTCCACTCGCCAAAAAGTTTGTCCTACTGGCAAAAAATTGCTTCTTGTTTCAAATTTAAATTTAGACTATGTTTGAACCATGAATATGCAAAGGGATACATAGAGGACATGTGTAAGGACCCATATTTTTACACAAATTTTCCGGAATAATGTTGGGTAAATGTGAGGAATTAAATTTTGACTTTAGGGGTCGAAGAGAGAACATTTAAATGCATTTGGGTCTCTTTAAAGTACATTTGGAAGTTTTGGGGTGAAAGTGCAATGGGGTGAAACTATACAACACATTATACTTTCATTTTTTTCAAAAAAATCAGCCTCTCTCTCCCTCTCTCTGCCCGACTCTCCCTCTCTCCCTCCTCTCCTCCATTCCTTTGCTCCAAGCTCAAATCCACCAAAAACCTTCAAGTCTCCTTCATAAACCCCACCTAAAATCACCTCCTCTACGCATTTTGAAGCTTGGGTTGCATTGATTTCGCACCGAAAGCACACATTTCGGGTTGGAGCAATTGGAGGCTAGGGTTTTCATCTACCCACTCATTTCAAGCAAAATCCTTGAGGTAGGAAGACAAATTCTTCTCCCTCTAGTTGTATTTAGATGATGTATAGCATATACTTGCTCCTTGTTCTCAAATTCCATCTATTTCTTGAATTTCTTCCATGGTTGGTTTGTTTGAGCACAATTTTGTGATCTATGGATTGAGCCTTTGATTGATGCTATTGTTGGTTGTTTAGCACTCCTTTGATGTCCATTAGTCACTCTACATTTCCAATTTTTGGCCTTGAACCTTACATTTAAGTTTGGGTTGAAATTCCACACCAATAGGGTGAAAATCTGTGCACTGCCCCTGTTTTAGGGCTGCTGCCCCTGTTTTCCGTGAGAACATCCCCTGTTTTGGGGTGGTTTTAGGCCACCCTTTGATGCCCGCTTGGTCCCCGATCGTCCGTTTCATCAGATCTTTGAACTATACTATCATTTTGAACACCGAATCCACATCGAACTCATAAAATTGACCCTTCGACACATGAATTAACAAAATTTATGTTTGACGTATCGGACACGTGCCGGTTGACACATTTTGGCTAAAATGGTGAACCTTTGAAAGAAATGGGATTTTTGGGACTTTATGAAAGACAAAGATTTTTAAATGTGAAATTGTTGGATAAAATGAACTCTAGGGATCACCCGTTTGGTGTCCCTGGCCATGGGTGCACGGAGCCCGCGAAATCCGGCAGGGGTGCACGGAGCCCATGAAATCCGGCAGGGGTGTACGGAGCCCACGAAATCCGGCAGGGGTGCACGGAGCCCATGAAATCCGGCAGAGGGATACTTCCCTATTAGAATCGAAGATGGTTTTCTTATGAAATATCAATTGTGGTGAATTTGGACAAAATTGGCATTTTTGACAAAATTGACTTTCGGTTTGCGAAATGAGAATTTTGGGAAAACTACTTGGGCTTGGTTAGATATTTGCAAGGTTTTGGGACACTTGGAAACGTTTTGGACACTCGGATACGTTTAGGACACTTGGACACTCTTTGATTACCTTGTGGTTGAATCATAACCTTCCGTCCATTCTAACTTGTACATTGGTCATGCTCACTCCACATTCATCTATTATGTATGCATCATGTTCATACACCTAGCGTTAGTAGAATAGTTTTCCTACTGGGCTAGTGAGCTCAACATATCAATTTTTCAGGTACACGGCATGGAGCATGAGGTTGGATGCTTGTCGAGTGACATGTACATGGAGCTTGAACATGCATGAAGTTATTTTTTTCCATCTTGTATTATATTTTTGGAAAGATGGTTTTGTAACTTCAATTTATCAAACTTTTGACTATATAGCAATGTAATAACCTTGAACTTGTATTTATGTATTCGGGCTATGAACGCTAGTGAACAGAACCTGTGTATTCGAAATGATGGGGTTATATTATGTTGTCTTTGACTATTCAAGAGAAATTTTGAGATATTGACTTGTCCTATGTGGATTTTTATTTACTTTTGAGTTATTAAAATTGAGGGCGTGACAACTTGGTATCAGAGCATAGGTTCGAATACTTAGGAACCGTGGGGAGACTTCGTGTCTTAGGGCTTAAACCTTGCATAAGTTTTCTCATGAAAATCGTATTTTTCTCATTCATTGTGTGCTTGTGTGACATTCATGATCATAACATAGGCATATTGTGACGCATTTGAGTTAATGAGCATAGTGTTGAGTTGTTGCCCGTGTTGGGTTGGCGTAGAGGCTTTGACCTCATTGTAGATAATGTGGACTT